>CM037159.1:11798989-12398989 GCA_020921065.1 Vaccinium darrowii | reverse complement strand
GAATCAGAGCTCTTGAGGAGTACAAAAGGACCCAAACAAGTTGAGGAGACTTGGCCAGAATTCAGTGTTCTGTAGAGCATGTGGGAAGCATGGCCATCATAGGAAGAATTGCACTGCACCAGTGCCACAACAAATGGATACAACAAATGTGGCTAGTTGAGGTGGTGAAAGGGGTGGAAGATGGGGTGTAAGGGGTGGAAGAGGTGGTGTAAGGAGTGGAAGAACCAATGTGGCATTCAGAGGTGGAAGAACCAAAGTGTCTGAGACAACTAGGCCTCAAACAAATGTGACTGTTAGGGGAGGTGTAACAAATGTGAGGGTTAGAGGTGCAACAAATGTGAGGGTTAGGGGTGGTTCAACCAATGTGAGAGTTAGGGATGGTGCAACTAATGTGCAAGTTAGGAGTGGTGCAAGTAACGTGAGAGTTAGGAGTGGTGGAACCAATGTGAGAGTTTGGGGTGATGGAAGAGGCAGGGTAGGACAAGCAACTATGGTGAGAAATGCTTTTAATGTTCTTTTCCTTTCTACGTCTTTTGTCCAATTTTAACTGCTCTTTATGAATATCCTTGCCATTTTCAAACGTCTATCTTTTTATTTGTAACGTTTTTATATTTTTAAAAAAAATTGTCTAATAGAACTAATTGGGATCGACTCCCTCCGTCCCAAAATTGATGTTCAAAATCACTATTCACGGCACCTTCAGAAAATCATCTATATTTTTTTTACGTTATGATAAATTATATATGCAACATGGATCTTATTTGATAGATCGCTTAGTTTTATAGAGCAAAATTTTTAAAATCGTAAAAAATATTACAAAATATGAAATATAAATTATTTTTTGAGAGGCGTGAATAGTGGTTTTGGAAATCCATTTTGGGATAAAGGGAGTATCAAATAAAATTCATACTGCATATAAAATACATTATAGAATGAAAACTACAAGAGTTCAAAAAAGGCACGCATAACCGTGGGGAACACTTAAAACGGGACGGAGTGAGTATATTCTATGTTTATTTTTTTTCCAGTTAAAACCGTATTATCTTGCATTAATTCCTGAAGTATCACTTGGTGTTGCCTGCGTGTTACTCCTATGGAACCATTAACGTAGCTACAAATCATTTGGTAGAGATAATTACAATTCACTTTTGTTGGGTAATTAAAATCAATGTTTAAAAAATGGGATCGGACTGGGCGGTTCAACCGGTCGTTGATCCTATTTTGTTTCAACCAAATACCATTTTGTTTCTAAAATCGGCCTAAAAAGTAGGAACCGGTCTAGTCTAGATTAGCGGTCGAACCGCCAACCTGGAAGAATCAAATTTTGAACTAGAATTTTAACTTGGTAAGGCCCACGCGCTATCTCACATACTCACAAACACACTTTTGTACAGGGCCCTAAAATGAGAAGGAAAACCAAAAAGAAAGCCATCGCCTAGCTCTCCATGTATGATGTCCAGGAATTTAATCGCTCTGCCAAGTAACCGCGTGGTGCTAAAATATTAGTATTTATGGACCAACCTACCGGTGCTAAAACATTGTACCATATTTTATAGCATAATATTGTTGTTCATAGGAAACTAACCCCGTATTGGTGCTAAAATAGTATTATTTATTGACGAAGAAGGCGAGAGGTAAGATCTGTCGTTTTTTATTACATTATTAAATTTTTAATTATTTTGACCCGGTCTTAGTGCGAAAAAGTAATTTAGCTAATGATCACTATTTAAACTTTTTTTTATCCCATATCTGAAACCATATGCACCATTTATGGCTCTCTGCAATTCTAAATCACCAACCCATTTCTGTGACAAAGCGATTTCGTCGCATAAATTATCAGATTTCGTCGCCTATAGTTTTAGCAATGAAATGATTCATCGCCAAGATTCGCCGCCTAAAGGTCGTTGTAAAAAGCCTTTTCGCTGCAAATTTGAACAAAATTCAAATACTAATTTTGGAAGTTATATTAACCAACGTGGTATAAATTTCAACAATCTGAATGTTCTCCAAGTCCCCCTGTTATATCGGTCATGTAAATGGGAAAAGGAAGTGCCAAGTGGGTAGTTATTTTAACCCCATCCAAACTCTACTCTGCCAAGAAGGGCCACACTAGATATAACAATCAACCCAAACACTTAAATGGCCTAGGCCCAAAAAAGGTCAATTCAGATTTAGAACAAAACCCAAGCCCTAAAACCCTAAACAACACCCAACCAACAAAGCCTAGAAAAGAGGCAGCCACCGCCGTCGCTGGAACCCGAGGAACGAGCCTTGTTGCTGCCCCGTTGAATAGCTCGGCTGCTTCTATCCAAGACACCATAGTCAGGAGCTGCACCAGCCAACCATGTTGGAGTGACGGAACAGCCACCCAAGGCCGCCGCCTGTCACCAACTAGACGCCCCTCGTTGCCCAACCATCAGACGCCCCTCACAGCCGTAGAAACCAAGATCCATAAAACTTCACCAACAACAAAAGTGACTGGAAGAAGATTAGCCACCGCTGCCCCAATCACGCGATGGAAACATGCCGCTGGCGCTCGGAAACCATGAGAAAACTGCCAGTCGCTGCACTCCGAGAGACAAACTCGCTGCCCACGAACAAAACAGCCAAATGGCCCCAAACTGGAGACCTCCAAGATGGAAAACCAGCGTAATAGACAGCCAATCCGACGTGTCATTAGACCGAGATGGTTGCATCCAGCAGAGCAGCCATGGCTGGGACCCCAAACCGGTGGATTAAGAAGGTGGGAGATCTGAGACATGGCTAAAAGGAAAAGGAGGGAAGGGAAGAGAGGAAAGAGCCCGGGCGGCAAAACCCTAGATTTAAAAAAGAAGAGAGAAAATGGAGAGGATTTTAGAGAGAGAGAGAGAGAGAGAGAGAGAGAGAAGAGTTTCCTCATATAAATATTAACAGCCGTTGATTTTAGGAGAGATGGTGGAAAAACGATCCGACAAGTGATATCATGTGAAAATGCTAATCAATGCGGATGATAATGTTCACTGTTACATGTTAATTACGAGATTTGTTAACTGGGCTCCTGAGTGAACATTTTTGCCACATAATCGAGTGTTATACATCTAAACTAGAGAATTTCTCGCGCCTACGACACTCCTATGCATGTGGTGAGAAAATATACAAAATGCTTGCCTATTAGTGAGAGAATATTATGCCACCCCAACATGGGGGCCGGCTCAGACCCAAGGCTCACAAGGCCTGAACCTAGGGCACTCTAAAAGGGCTGATTTTTGGGGCACTCCAATATTTCTTACAAATGGGTTAGACTAAGATTCTTTTTTGACCCAAATAATGAAAAAAAAAAAAACCATTATTAGTTACAAACTAGTCCAAACCATTGTGACCCAATCTAAAAAAAAAAGCCCAAAGATAAGTTATAAAAAGGCCTAAAGGCTAAACCTGATTAAAAAAAAAAAAATCAAATGGATTCCAAAGAATGCTTCAATTTCTCTCAAAATCCGGAAAGAGGAAAAAAAATTAATGTTCATAGTTGTGGGTTTATTGTTTCTTACTAATTTGTCTTATAGATATGTCATATGTCGAAGAGTTTTATACTCTTTGAACTTGTCTCAATGGATTCTATTTTTTTAGTGTAATTAGCTTCATTTTTTGATGCCATAATAATGGAATTTTCTTTGCCGATGAATTCATTTTTTGATGCCATGATAAAATTACTTGGTAGAAGAGGTGGATTATACAAGTGTAATCGATAGTACTTATGCTTCTAAAAACTCAACACGAGTAATATTTAAGTGATAATCGTGCGTTATATATGTATTTGGAGACTTTGTGTTTTGACTTTTCTGTTATTATATAATGATTAGTAAAACTTTATAGTGTCTTGGCTTTGTTGTATTGTCCAAACTCCACTCTGCCATCTGTTGGCTGGTTTCCAACTACTTTCTTTTGAGAACCATTTTTTTTTAAAAATGTCTGGTGTACTTGCAATTTCAGTTTCAATTACAGTACTTGTTAATCACGTTTTCACTTGCATACAAGCAAGGAGAAACTATATTTGATCAAATTCTCGATTATTAAAAAGGCCTATTTTTCTTAGCAAAGTTTAAAATGGCCTATTTTGGCTTAGAAAGACAAAGTAACTTATTTTTTCATCTTTTGGGGATCACGGTACATCAGAGCTGTGATGCAGTTTGGAGGCTGCTTATCGATTGGAAGCACCACTATTGGCTGGGACATGGTTGATAAGTAAAGCCGTGATAGAAGAACCGAATGTGATGCATGCCATTGTTTTTCCTCCAGCATTTATTTTCATCTTTTGAGCTTAATTTCCCATTTGTGGTTCGAAATAAAAATCTGTAATTGCAGCTTTGTGACTTGAACTAATGGAAATCCATGTTTCTTAGTCAGTTAAGTTACTACTCAATGGTTTGTGAGTTATCATGTATGTAACTCTCATGAGATTTCACTAGTTCTCTGAGTATCGCCTAGTGCTCTAAAAAGACTTATAGCATGCTTTGATCACATGCCCTCCAATTGAGCTGCAAAATCAAAAGAATTGGCCCTTAGAATGGCAAGCCACTGATTTCAGCCTGGTCTCTCTTTCACTTAACGGTGTTAAAACTTAGAATTATGAGAAATGCTACGGTAAACCCAAACAACACCCCCCCCCCCCCCCCCCCCCCCCCCCCCCCCCCCACACACACACACACACACGAGATTTTGTGGCTCAAATATGAGATTTTGTGGCACCAAATATGAGATTATATGAGACTTTGTGGCACCAAATATGAGATTTTGTGGCTCCAAATATGAGATGGCATACGGTACACACCCCATACGGATGGACGGTCGAGATTATGCCACGTATGACGTGTGTCACCTTTGACCATTGAATATATGAGATTTTGTGGCTCTAAATATGAGATTTTGTGCCTCAAAATATGAGATTTTGTGGCTCAAATATGAGATTTTGTGGCACTGTAGCAGTACTGTAGCAATCCGCATGGGTCCAAATATGAGATTGTGTGGCTCCAAATATGAGATTTTGTGGACATATATGAGATTTTGTGGACATCCGTATGAGTGTGCATACTAAACACATTTCATATCTCTAGCCACAAAATCTCATATTTAGAGCCACAAAATCTCATATTTTGAGTCACAAAATCTCATATTGAGTAATTTTTAAAAGGTGCGCACTGTAGCAAATCTCTAGAATTATGCCTAATTTTTCATTTGTGGTGCAATAAAGTTGTAATAGTCATCCTGATTTGAACTTTATTCTATTTTCTTTATGTTTGAACTTGACTTTTACATATTCTAATTCGAAGAACAAAAGTGATAGTTGTACAACAATTATCTCTAATATGACTTGAACACATGTACATGGTATATGGAGCCTACACTCCTATGAACACCCCGCGGAAAACGCGACGCGTATGTCCACGAAAATCGATTTGTTTAATTTGAAAAATAGTTTTGATTGATCGATTTGGTTTGATTGATTGAATGGAGTCGCCACCCGGATTTGAGGACCATACCCGAGAAACCATTGAAAAATGACTCTTTTACCCTTGATATGGAAAATGCTTTACCGGTCTCCAAAATGAGATTTCTCGGGTCCGGGAGCTAGGTTACGAGAGGGGAAGGAATTTAAAGCACCCCTCTCGCCCGGTGTGAACACCGGTCTCTACTAAATGTTTAAAGGATTTTGAAACTATTGTTTAAACGGACTTCAAACACAAACTCATGCGGAAAACACGACAAATGTATCGAAAAGATTAACGAAATAGGTGAACATGCTCATGCAAAACACTGTAAATGGATGGCTTATGTACTGGAAATACGGAGTTTACACTAAAATACCACCAAAATGTCTCAAAATGACCCCGAAATTAATTATAAAAAGGTGCACCAGAATGGGGTCCAGGCGCCTAAAGGGGGTTCAGGCACCTGAAGGGGGATGGTTCAGGTGCCTAAAGGGGGTTCAGGCGCCTAAAGGGGGTTCAGGCGCCTGAAGGGGGATGGTTCAGGTGCCTAAAGGGGGTTCAGGCGCCTGAAGGGGGATGGTTCAGGTGCCTAAAGGGGGTTCAGGCGCCTAAAGGGGGTTCAGGCGCCTGAAGGGGGATGGTTCAGGTGCCTGGACCAGAATCTGATACTCGAAGTGTTTTCCTGTTTTGATGATTTTCAAACCATTTTCAAGCTCCTTGCTGGTATGGATGACCAGAAAGAACTTGAATGGATTCCCCTCAGGGGCTTGTTGAGAAAATTTGGTAGATAAACTACCTCGAAAAGCTTGACGGATGAACTTTGGATGGTTGGTTTGGGTGATTTATGATGTTTGAGTAGGTTGGATTTTGATTGTCGGAAGTGTATCTAACTGGTTATAGGTGGTTTGATTGGGGATTTGATGATGGATGATGAAAGATGGGTAGAATCAAGTGAGTTTGTGGGGGGGGGTTATGATGGAGGAAAATGGAGTTTTAATGGATGGAATTGATAGAGATCAGTTGGGGATGAGTTTCTGGGGGTATTTGGGCAGCATAACAGTAAGGAAGAGAGGGAGAGAGCTGTCCCCTTCAAATGGAGGAGGGGAGGGGATATATATAGGCAAACGAGGGTTCAAAATGGGCCATTTGAACCCTTCAAGAGGGTGAGGGTTCACCTAGGGAGAGGGAAGAAGCATGTGCTGGGATGTCCCCCATATATTCTGCAGCAAAACCCCAGAAGAATCTCCCAAGACGTTGCTCCCCACTCTCTTGTCTTTGGGCAGCAAGTGTCTGGAAGGGGTTCAGGCGCCTGGAGGAGGGTGGTTCAGGCGCCTAAAGGGGGTTCACGCGCCTGGAGGAGGGTGGTTCAGGCGCCTAAAGGGGGTTCAGGCGCCTAAAGGAGGGTGGTTCAGGCGCCTAGATGGCGAGACAGCACAAAATATGAAACTTCGCGGGGCCATTCCGGGTGCTACCGAACTCCGTTTTGCGCATGGTTTGAAGCGTTGGAAAGCTTGAAAAGTCTACTTTCTAACCCAAGTGGTTTGGACCCAAGATGATTTGTACATCGGAATGTGTGACCATTTTACCCTCAGAAGGTCGGGAAAACAAGTGATTTTGGTAAAACGGGCACATCTCCCTCATTTCAAAATGGATTGAGACAAGTTATATATCGAAAAAGAGGGTTTTGAGTGTACTAGAAGATGGTGAAGGATTGGGTTTATTTTGGAGAGGTTTAGGAGGGGTTTCCAAGTTCACAATCAAGCTTCGCGTGCTCTACCAGGCATTTTCATCATCGGGGATGCTAAGGACTTTCATGGGTCCAAATTGGGGTGTCTACAGTTGCCCCTCTTTGACGAGACTTGACATCATTGATTTGATGTGAGTATCGTCAAAGACCTAGACAGCCCAGTCTGTTGCCCAAGAATTTCCAAAGCCACAAACACAAACATTGAAATCACGTGGTCGTGCTCGACGAGCTGCCTACGTACCCCATTGTAGGGATCAGACCGGCGTAGTTCCTCGGGGCGTATGCAAACAAATGCAACGGGTTTTCTTGTCCCTCAAGACGATTGATTTAAAAGTTGTCCCTTAGGACGATTGATTTAAAAGGTTTGGTCCCTCAGGACGATTGATTTAAAAGTTTGGTCCCTCAGGACGATTGATTTAAAAAGTTTGGTCCCTCAGGACGATTGATTAAAAAGTTTAGGGTGTTTGCAAACAAACGAAATCATGCGAATCGACGAGCCTTCCCGGGTCGTGAAGCGCCAAACAATCAATCAAATCATGCGAATCAACGAGCCTTCCCGGGTCGTGAAACGCCAAACAAACGAATCATAATCATGCAGATCAACGATCCTTCCCGGGTCGTGAAACGCCAAACAACACCAACAAAATTATGTGAATCAACGAGCCTTCACGGGTCGTGAAACGCCAAACAAACGAATCATAATCATGCAGATCAACGATCCTTCCCGGGTCGTGAAACGCCAAACAACACCAACAAAATTATGTGAATCAACGAGCTTTCCCGGGTCGTGAAACGCCAAACAAATGGATCATGCAAATCAACAAGCCTTCCCGGGTCGTGAAATGCAAAACAAATGACTATGACTTTACATGAATCGACAAGCCTTCGCGAGTCGAAACACTAACAGCAAATGATTGTAATTGCGATTGCGATTGCGATTGGGAATGGGATTGCGATTGCGATTGTGATTGGGATTGGATTCATTCATATGCACCATCTAGGTGGCTAAAGCGATTAAGTGTAGCTACCCTCTTAACAACGGGGAGGCTAAATCTAATGGGGCTATCCCTTGAGCAACAAGATGGCCAAAGATAAGATGATTGTCTACTGAGCAATGAGACAATCGAGGAAATGTGATTGCTTACTGAGCAAAGAAGCAATCAATTAAATGGAGCTACCCTCTGAGCAACGGGGAGGCTAAATCTGACGGTGGCTATCCCTTGAGCAACAAGATGGCCAATGATAAGATGATTGTCTACTGAGCAACGAGACAATCGAGGAAATGTGATTGCTTACTAAGCAAAGAAGCAATCAATTAAATGGAGCTACCCTCTGAGCAACGGGGAGGCTAAATCTGACGGTGGCTATCCCTTGAGCAACAAGATGGCCAACGATAAGATGATTGTCTACTGAGCAACGAGACAATCGAGGAATTGTGATTGCTTACTGAGCAAAGAAGCAATCAATACGCTACTGAACCAAACACATTTATGTGATGGACTTAGCGACACGATGGTAACTGATAAAAAGCACCAACTGAGTGATTAAGACAACTAACAACCTGATATGATTGATGCACCAGCTAGGCGGCTATGATTGGGGTGCGCTTGCTAGGCGGCTATGATTGGGGTGCGCCTGTTAGGCGGCTACAACAGGTGAGAAATCTATTTCCAAGCAACATCAAGAAATCTATCCCCTGGCCAACATGGCGAGGGAACTTAAATCAACAGTAACAGTTTGGTCCCTCAGGACGATTGATTTAAAAGTTGTCCCGCAGGGCGATTGATTTTTAAAAAGTTTGGTCCCTTAGGACGATTGATTTTAAAAATTGTCCTTCAGGACCATTGATTGAAAAACTGTCCCGCAGGACCATTGATTTAAAAGTTGTCCCTCAGGACGATTGCATGTGACTCGTGCATCGACACTCGATGACAACAACGACAACATTCCTTCTTTAAAAAGTAGGAGGCTCAATAGGGTGGCTCTTTTGCTTTACTGTCTTCCCCTTTTGGCCAAGGTTTTGGGTTTGAGCTTGGCAAGACTTGAGTTTTGGATTGGTTTTAGACTTTTAGGTACCTATGCCCCAGTCATGGATATGGATGTATGCTTCCCCCAGAAATGGCATTAGGCTGACATGCCCCAATTTCGGGTTGACATGCCTTCACAGATGATGAACCTCAATTCTGATTTTCTTTCTCGGCTCTGCTGATGGTTTGGACAACCAATTGACCATGTACCCAAACATGGGTTCTTTGATGCATTGAAATCGTTTCCACGAGTCAAGGATAGACAGGAGTAAGACTACATGATTGACTACTTGACAAAGAGGTGGATTTTTACAAGGCTGAGGAATTTGATCGGCCTTTTGGACAAAAGGATGGACATTGATGAGACCGACAAGGCCAAGGAATTTGATTGGCCGTTTTGACATGGGGATGGACTTCGATAAGATTGATAAGGCCAAGAAATTTGATTGACCATGTTGACCTGACAGATAGGAGCAAGAATGTGTTGACTCGAAAGATATGGAAGACTACGTTGACTCGAAGTTCTGGAAGATGGCAAACATGCCTCACCGTTAATGTCGAAAGTGTCATGATAAAATTGAATTTGTGGTCTTGTGATTGTTTTACTCCATCAAGTGATGTTCATTCAAATCTACTTATTTTTATCAAAACACAAGATTTCTTATCATGAATCCATGCCCCAGATTGCTGATGATGCCCCATTGATTTTCTTTCAAAATGCCCCAGTTTAGAGGGCTGCTGATGAAGACCTATTGATTTGCCCCAGTTTGGATTTTTGCTTGCATGACGCCAGCATTTGCACAATGCTTTGACTTTTGATTTTCAAGGGAGATTAGACTGTTCCCTTTTGACTTGAATTCTTACTATCAAGTTGCACTTTCCAATCTGAAAGGACTTTTATCTAGGTTATGACGGGGCCAAGGTTATGGGCTTAACAAAGGAAGGATAATAAGCTCAAAAATCTCACTTTTCCTCAGGGTTATTTGAGCTAGCAGCTATCTCGGACTTCTTGTGCCATGTTTGCTTCTGATGGGTGCTTTCATGTGCCTCTTCTTGCTTTAAATGAGCACTTCCTTTCATTCGATTTTTCTGATTATTTCTTCTGTGCTCCTCACCTGGATGCAATTTGGCACTTTTCTTTGTTATTCTTTCCTTTCACCCCAGTGTGGGGGGTAGCTGCCTAGCTAGGTTCTTTTTCAAAAGAAATTGATTTAGGCTCAAAGGGCTTTGCAATGGATATTTATGTGGGGAATAAAAAGCAAAGAATGCCTTTCTTCATTTTGACTTGTGCAACTTGATGGAGAGAACTCATGCATGCTCTAACTTTTGCCTAGATCTCATTTTGAAGTTTGATCTAGCGAGCTTTTTGCCTTAACTTTTGCCTAGGCCGCCCTTGCGGGTTTTCGACCTAGCAGGCTTTTCTTGTGTCAAAGCATCGCTTCTTGATGACATCAGGGAATGGTCCACTGGAAATCCTCCTTGTATGGGGTGGGGGTTCAATCAAGGTTCATCTTATGTCTCAAAGTGATTATCACGTTTCTCAAATGATGGTGTGAAACAATTCCAAGTTTAGGGAAAACCCAAGTTTATGATGAAAATTTCAACACAAAAGCGTCACATTGATTTTTGATAGTTACGACCGAACCATGAATGGTTGCCTACGTATCCCTTTGTAAGGAATCAGGTCATGCGTAGTTCGGGACTACAAAGGTTGACTCTATTTTTTGGATTTTTTTTTTTTTTTGACAATAACAACAAGACACTACAGATTTAAGGATGAAAACACATAGACGAGGAAAGCAAAAACATAAACAGACTCGAAATACAAACTGACTCGATCAGAAGTGAAAACTTGACTCGACACTTGAAAACTTCCAAGACTCGTGGAAGATTGAACTATTGCATGGCCATTGATGGTTCATTGACTTGGCGAGGCGTTTGGTTTCGCCAGCGGAGCAGAGATGGATCCGTTGTCAATGAGATCTTGTATTTCGTGGCGAAGGCGTTGACATCTCTCGGTAGGGTGACCAGGTGCTTGGTGATAGATGCAGAAGGTATTTGGGTTGTAAGAAGGTGGGGGACTTTGTGGAGGTAGGGTTGGTTGAAGTGGTTTGAGGAAACCTGCCATGAGAAGCTCTTTATAGACCAAGGGCAAAGGCGCAGAGAGTTGGGAAAATTTTCTTCGCCGGTTTTGACGGTTAGTTTGGGTCATGATCTTGTTGATTGGTTCAATTTGGTTGGGATCTTTGTTGATGGAGCATGAGTGGGCATTTTTAGTGGAGGTGAGGTTGATTTCATTGATGCTGGGGTTTTGTTTATGCTGAGGCGTGGGGTTTGATATGGTGTCGGATGGCAGAAGAGAGATGGTTTTATTGTCAATGAGATCTTGGATCTTGTGATGGAGGCGTTGACAATCGTCGGTAGCATGACCGGGCACTTGATGGAAGGCACAGAAGGCATTTGGATTGTGGTAAGCTGGGAGCTTTTGAGGTAGAGGACTTGGATGGAGTGGTTTAAGAAGACCGGCCATGAGAAGCTCCTCATAGACCGAGGAGAGGGGTGTGGGGAATTGGGAGAATTTTCTTGGTTGGTCTTTGGGCCGGTTGATTTGGATTGTGGTTGTGGTTGTGGTTGATTTGGCTTTGCTGATGGTGTTGGTTGTGAAGTCGGAGTTGTTATTTATAGAGCTTGGGGTGGTGTTTGCATGGTTGTGGTTGGTAAGTAGTGTGTTGTCCTTCTCGGAGTAAACCGTTTCACCTTCTGGAGTGAGGTTGTCCTTTTCGACGTCCCAGTGGTGCATCTCCACATCTCTGGTGCCAATGAAATTATTGGAGCCTATGGGTTTAAATTCTTCCACGATAGCTTCCTCCAGTTCGAAGATCTTGGCCAAAGCTGCGGCTATTTCCGGGCTTTTTCCGGGTCGTTGGAGATTCTCTCGGACATCTGGGAGATGATCACGGATGTCTTGCACCATAATTATGAGCTGAGTGATTTGATTGCCCAGGTTATTTACAGCCATCTTGAGCCCTTCGATTTCAGCCGGAACATCCATGTTTTGAGGTTTTGGGCTGAGTCAACTTTTGCTCGGGAAATTGTAAGGTTTCTGACAGTAAAGCAAAAAGGTCAAACTCAAATTGTGCCCCTGGTTTTATTGAAGGAACTGTTGCGCATGCATCGTTGTCGTGTCGTGTCTAAGATCTAGACTACCGGTCTCGGTCTCACTTAAGACATTGCACAGATGTTCGAGACAACAACCACGGGTAAGTCGTGACAGGCAGGTTAAATTCCAATCGTCGTGGAATCAGAGCCAATCTCCTTATAGACCATCCGAGACAGAGCAATAAGGTTGTTGAAATCCGGATACAGATGCACTTAAGGCTAGCTCGAGACACGGGGAGCCGTTCGAGCACGGCAAACACTGGAGGTATCTCAAACTCCATGGATTTAAAGTCTCCTAGACTGAATCCTAACCTAAGGACTCCGCTACCGGTTTCGATCTCACTTAAGGCATTGCATGGATGTGCAAAACAACAACCACGGGTAAGTCGTGACAGGCAGGTTAAATTCCAATCGTCGTGGAATCAGAGCCAATCTCCTTATAGACCATCCGAGACAGAGCAATAAGGTTGTTAAAATCCGGATACAGATGCACTTAAGGCTAGCTCGAGACACGGGGAGCCGTTCGAGCACGGCGAACACTGGAGGTATCTCAAACTCCATAGATTTAAAGTCTCCTAGACTGACATCTATCCTAAGGATTATGCTAAGGTTAACCTATGGTTAGTCTACCGGTTTCAAATCTCACTTAGAGTCATTGCACAGATGATTGGACCGACACCACGGGTAGGTCTTTTACTCGGCAGTTACGACTTTTCAACCTAAAGCCTAAATGTTGAATGTTGAAGCCGCAACCGTTATCCTTTCTTGACCATCCGAGACAGAGCAATAAGGTGTTGTCACCCAGTTACAAGTGGCCCTAAGGCTAGTTCAAAACACGGGCTGCCGTTTTGGGCACGGCAAACACCGGAGGTATCTCATACTCCATGGATTTAAAGTCTCCTAGACTAAATGTACAACCTAGGGTTAGTCTACCGGATTCAAATCTCACTTAAGACCATTGCACAGATGATTTTCCAACACCCCGGGTAGGCCATTACTCGGCGGGTTAAATTCCAATCTTGTTGAAATTAGGGCCAATCGCTTTTCCGGGCCATCCGAGACAGAGCAATTTGGGTGTTGTAATCCAGATACTAATGATCTTAAGGCTAGTTTGAATCACGGGTGACCGTTCGAGCACGATCAACACTGGAGGTTTCTCAAACTCCATGGATTTATAGTCTCCTAGACTAAATTTGACAGTTTTGGAAGGTTGCCCCAATCCTCCAGTTTTCTTTTAAGTGACATGCCCTTGATGTTGGATAATCGGATTTGGGAAATTATGATTCACACGAATTCTGACAACGATCTAGAATCGGATGCCTAAGGGCGATTAACCCACTTTCGAGTCAAGGTCCCTTAAACCCGTTTAGATCGTTGTTAGGAAGCTGTAGATT
Organism: Vaccinium darrowii; assembly: GCA_020921065.1. Classification (NCBI taxonomy): domain Eukaryota; kingdom Viridiplantae; phylum Streptophyta; class Magnoliopsida; order Ericales; family Ericaceae; genus Vaccinium; species Vaccinium darrowii. The sequence continues at coordinate 12,385,197 of CM037159.1, read as the reverse complement.
CAAATTTTCCCATGTCCGATTGTCCTAAAGGCCAACTCATATGAACAACGTGTATGTGGGATACACGACTCATCACCGGGCCGAGGCAACCTTCTACCAACTGCCGGGAAGCTAACTTACACCATACTGACAACAAGGATATGTACCGATGTGAGTGTATGCATGTACGCAATATGGCATGCTTAGAAAGACGGTAACACGTAGCACGAAACAGGATGGAGCACATAATCCTAACACATGGGTTGGTTAACTAACGCGGGGTTCTATGGTTATCTATATGTAAAGGCCGGTTTTGGTTTGAAAAGGGTACCCCGGACTCAAAGCCAAAGCTGTCTCCCATCGCCAAGGATCCCGCAAGGCGATGGTAATAACGACAATTGTGACTCATCACGGTCGGGGGGTGCTGGGCATTTCGGGATTCCCCGTCACCGGCAAGCCGGGCGGGATTGCCGAAACACGCCAGCGGAGGTTAGTAACCATGCACGTGCAATGCAAAAAGTCCATAAAAAACAACATTTTCAAAATCTTTTAAGCATTTTTCAAGCTTAGCTCTCAATAATTAATACATATTTTAATAAAATCACACATAAGTGTAATAATACTAAAATATATATTAATTAGAATCCCCAGCGGAGTCGCCAGCTTGTGAACACCCCGCGGAAAACGCGACGCGTATGTCCACGAAAATCGATTTGTTTAATTTGAAAAATGGTTTTGATTGATCGATTTGGTTTGATTGATTGAATGGAGTCGCCACCCGGATTTGAGGACCATACCCGAGAAACCATTGAAAAATGACTCTTTTACCCTTGATATGGAAAATGCTTTACCGGTCTCCAAAATGAGATTTCTCGGGTCCGGGAGCTAGGTTACGAGAGGGGAAGGAATTTAAAGCACCCCTCTCGCCCGGTGTGAACACCGGTCTCTACTAAATGTTTAAAGGATTTTGAAACTATTGTTTAAACGGACTTCAAACACAAACTCATGCGGAAAACACGACAAATGTATCGAAAAGATTAACGAAATAGGTGAACATGCTCATGCAAAACACTGTAAATGGATGGCTTATGTACTGAAAATACGGAGTTTACACTAAAATACCACCAAAATGTCTCAAAATGACCCCAAAATTGATTATAAAAAGGTGCACCAGAATGGGGTCCAGGCCCCTAAAGGGGGTTCAGGCACCTGAAGGGGGATGGTTCAGGTGCCTAAAGGGGGTTCAGGCGCCTAAAGGGGGTTCAGGCACCTGAAGGGGGATGGTTCAGGTGCCTAAAGGGGGTTCAGGCGCCTAAAGGGGGTTCAGGCACCTGAAGGGGGATGGTTCAGGTGCCTAAAGGGGGTTCAGGCGCCTAAAGGGGGTTCAGGCGCCTGAAGGGGGATGGTTCAGGTGCCTGGACCAGAATCTGATACTCGAAGTGTTTTCCTGTTTTGATGATTTTCAAACCATTTTCAAGCTCCTTGCTGGTATGGATGACCAGAAAGAACTTGAATGGATTCCCCTCAGGGGCTTGTTGAGAAAATTTGGTAGATAAACTACCTCGAAAAGCTTGACGGATGAACTTTGGATGGTTGGTTTGGGTGATTTATGATGTTTGAGTAGGTTGGATTTTGATTGTTGGAAGTGTATCTAACTGGTTATAGGTGGTTTGATTGGGGATTTGATGATGGATGATGAAAGATGGGTAGAATCAAGTGAGTTTGTTGGAGGGGGGGGGGGGTTATGATGGAGGAAAATGGAGTTTTGATGGATGGAATTGATAGAGATCAGTTGGGGATGAGTTTCTGGGGGTATTTGGGCAGCATAACAGTAAGGAAGAGAGGGAGAGAGCTGTCCCCTTCAAATGGAGGAGGGGAGGGGATATATATAGGCAAAAGAGGGTTCAAAATGGGCCATTTGAACCCTTCAAAAGGGTGAGGGTTCACCTAGGGAGAGGGAAGAAGCATGTGCTGGGATGTCCCCCATATATTCTGCAGAAAACCCCAGAAGAATCTCCCAAGACGTTGCTCCCCACTCTCTTGTCTTTGGGCAGCAAGTGTCTGGAAGGGGTTTAGGCGCCTGGAGGAGGGTGGTTCAGGCGCCTAAAGGGGGTTCACGCGCCTGGAGGAGGGTGGTTCAGGCGCCTAAAGGGGGTTCAGGCGCCTAAAGGAGGGTGGTTCAGGCGCCTGGATGGCGAGACAGCACAAAATATGAAACTTCGCGGGGCCATTCCGGGTGCTACCGAACTCCGTTTTGCGCATGGTTTGAAGCGTTGGAAAGCTTGAAAGGTCTACTTTCTAACCCAAGTGGTTTGGACCCAAGATGATTTGTACATCGGAATGTGTGACCATTTTACCCTCAGAAGGTCGGGAAAACAAGTGATTTTGGTAAAACGGGCACATCTCCCTCATTTCAAAATGGATTGAGACAAGTTATATATCGAAAAAGAGGGTTTTGAGTGTACTAGAAGATGGTGAAGGATTGGGTTTATTTTGGAGAGGTTTAGGAGGGGTTTCCAAGTTCACAATCAAGCTTCGCGTGCTCTACCAGGCATTTTCATCATCGGGGATGCTAAGGACTTTCATGGGTCCAAATTGGGGTGTCTACAACTCCCTTAACACACTCACCTGGTGCGTGGAACCTACACACACTTTCTATTGTGTAGGTTTTACACACCATGCGAGTGTGTTGGAGCCATGTTAGAGACTAATTGTTGTACCTTTATCATTTGTGTTCGGAGAGAAAGGGAGGGGGGGGGGGGGGGGGCATATTTGTCAACTATTTTGAGCGTGAGTTCCCTAAAAAGTCTTTAGATGGAATTCCCAGTCAATCGAAGAAAAGCAATTTAATTCCCTCCAGCTCCAGTTTCCCACGTTATATGCACCGCCAAGGTAAAACACGGGGAATCCCATTTGGCAGCTATTGTCCCGCACTCTCTCCCTACCCACGTCACATGGACACAATCTCTCTCTCTCCTCAACTTCCCAAATCTTATAAAAGTGTCTAAATTCTTGGGTACCATATGAAAGTGCCTAAACCTAAACCCAAGGCAAGGATACTCTATGAAAGTGCCTAAAATACCCTATAAAAATGCTTAAACCACTAAAACCCTATAATAGAAAAGCGAGTCATAAACCTAAATCCCATAAAAGAGTGACATATCTTAATGGTAATTAAAGAAGGTAACTTACCTTAATGGTAATTTGATGCCTCTTTTCTGGACCTAGAGGTAAAAAATTTCTGGACCTAAAGGTAAAAATGTGACTTCTTTCATTGGGGCAAGACTTACAGGGAAATAAATCCGTGAAGGTGGGCTTGCTTGTAATTGGCACTATTTTGAACTGGAATTTTAACACGGTAAGGCCATCTCTGGTGGTGGTGTTAAATACACAAAATAGCCAGTCACTAAGCCAGTTTGCTAGCTTTTCTCTTCTTTTTTTTTTTTTTTTTTTGCTTGCAATAGTGTAGTTAAGGGATGGTTAAAGTGTGTAAGAGTTAGAAAAAAGTTAGTCGAGAAATTAACTGGGACATCTGCTCTAGCTACAAGAGAAGAGAGAGGAGAGAGATACAAAGAAAAGAAAAAATTTGTGCCTTTAGCCCTTGACACAACGGGGAAGAGAAGAGATGAAAGAAAAAAAAGTGGGAGAGAGAACAGATGAAAGAGAGGAGAGAGCGAATGACACATTTGGTTATTTGTGTATTTTTTTAACACTTTAACAACATTTTGACAACACAACTGCAACACTCATTAACTTAATAACACATTTACTTTGCGTGCGGCTACTGATGCGACCATATTGCGTGCATCTGATGCGACCATATTGAGGCCGCGCGTGCGGCTACTCCGGCGGTCGGCCGGTGACCGGGAAGGGTGCTTTTGGGTCCTCTCGAACAGGAATACACAGGGCTGTGCTTGGATTTCATTCTATCGGCAACCAGCAAGAATCAGAAAACGAAAGGGTTGAGGCAAGGGTTCGATTTGGGGATTTTGACAAAGAAGAAGACAAGGTTTCGATATAGGAATTTTGAAGCGGTCCATTCTAGATAAAATCGCTTAATCAACTTCGGGAACTTGATCTACGGCTCAAAGGTAAACTATTTCCTGAATCTTTTATACAAAAGAGAAAGCTTAGCCTAAGAGAAAGCTTAGCTTATGGGGGTGAATTCGAAGCATCACGTTAATGGTTTTCTGATCTGAAAATAGATAGATTTGGTTACTTTAGTTTGTACTCTGAAATTGGTGGTCTGTAAAATCATGGGAGAAAAGGTGGAAAGATCCACAACAGTCTTTGTAGATAATCTTCCACACCAGATTCGCAAAATCTGGGTCTACAATCTCTTTTCCAGATTTGGCGCTCTTAGAAACATCTTCATTCCAAACAAAAGTAGCAAGATTACTGGGCAAGATTTCGCATTCGTGAGATTCACAAGAATCGAGGATGCAGAGGCGGCGATCTCAAATATCAACAATTCATGGTATTGGGGTCAAAAATTGGTGGTGAAATTTGCGAGATTTTTGAAGAAAGATGATACTATAGATCCCCAAATGAGTTCCTACAAAAATTTCACAAACCAACGCTTTTCTTTCAATTCCAAACCCTATCAATGGAAGCAAAACCACCAAATTCATCACTCAAACCTGCATGCAAAGAAGTGGCCACAAAACCAATCGAAGTCTCCTGAAGAGAAGAGAGGTAAAGAAATTTGGAGAAGGAAAGGGACGACTGAATCAAGCAAACATGGGGAACAGAGAGCTAAGGTCAATGAGGCCCCAGCAGAAGTGCATATGGGAAGAATCACAGTTCAACCTGCAGGTAATGGTTGGCTATTTAGGAGCGCCATTGCAATAATGGGTAGACTTGTTTCCACTGAAGATCTAGAACAGGTATTCACAAGGGAAAGAGGCATAAAGGTTCAGATCAAAGCTATAGGAGGCAGATTTGTCATTATCACGTTTACAGATGTGGAGTCCAGAGATTCGATTATCAAAGAAAAATGGTTAACCAATTGGTTTGAGGAAATAAGGCCTTGGAAAGGAGAACAAGCAAAGGAGGAACGGTTTGTTTGGCTTTCGTGCTATGGGATGCCACTCAACGCATGGTCCAATACAACCTTCAAAGAGATCGGTGATAAATGGGGTAAATTTTTACAAGTAGATGAAGCCACATCGAAAGGATCCTCTTATGTACAAGCCAAGATTTTAATAGCCACTAATCAGTTCCAAAAACTAAATGGTTATGTTGATTTGATCACTGATGAAGCAATTTATCCTGTCAGAGTCATGGAAGATGATTCATTCAGAATTATCAGGAAAAGCTTATTTGATACTTCCTCTGAAGTACTAATGGAGAAGAATAATGCAATGGTGGAAGATGATAACAAGGCAGTAAATAAGGATGAGATATACAAACCAACTGATGTGGGGTCGAAAAATGGGTCTCTTGTTGAATTAAACACGGATGAGGAGGCAACTTCAAATAGCATAGTAGGCTTGCCACCTTCCTTGAATGAGGAGGCTATTGTTAGGGATTCTATGAGCTCCTCCTTGGGAATTGAAAATACTTTATTGGAATGTGATAAAGTTCCTGACAGCCTTGAGGATTTTCCACAGAAGAGCCATTCACAACCAAAGGAAAACAACTGCTTGGTACATCTAGATTCTGAAGTGATGGTGAACAACTCAATGGTGGCCGACGGATCAGGAAAAGAAATATTAAATGTCAAAGATAACAAGGATGGGGAACCTTTTATGGAAGAGCATACTTGTAATAATGTTGATGTAGTTAATGAAGAAGACCACAACCTTGATCATTTTGAAGCAAACCAGATCCCTATTCGGGCAGCAATCAAAGGGATTAAAGGGAAGAGAAACAGGAAGAGCATTAATGAAATTCTGGGATACACAAAAGTGAATGCGGGCAATGCCAATGGGAAGAGAAATAAAAAGAAGTGTGTGGTGTTAAGGTCAGCAATAGCATCAGCTGCACTCTCTGCATCAATCTCATCCGGTGAAATAAACAATAGGAACAGAATTCTTTTGGATGAAGCTCAGGCCATTTGGGTAGTGGATAAACTTTTTGGTATTAGCTACGATGGAGATGAGGAGGAGGTCATAAGCAAAATAGCTGAGATGGAAGCCCAGAATAAAGCTAGTGCTAATGAAAATCACTGAGGTTTCATGTACCATACCCTTTTCTAGAATCTAAGCAAGGGGTAATAGCACAGGAATTCATCAATATATGTGGTGGGTTGTTAATTTTGAGCTTCAGGATGTGGAAGCAAATGGCTTGGCAGGGGGCCTAGTTCGCTTAATCGAATATGGGATCTTGATCTAGAACTCAAAATGCCTTATGGAGTTTGATGTCATTCACTTTTCTTGGTTCTGCTGGTACTGTTACCCTATGGTTGGTTATTTTGGAGTTTCATACGCTGCTGCTGTTTCTCGTCTTGCTTGTCATTTGGTTCTGCTGGAGATGTTTCTGATACAGTGCCTTTTGGCCTTCCATTTGTTGCCGCTCTATATTCTCTATTGTGCTCCTTATGTTTGCCTGTCTTTTGGTTCTGCTGGAGATGTGTGCCTTTCTTTTATTGCTGCCCTATTCCTCTATATGCTGCGATGCCATTCTTTTGGGTTCTGCTGGAGTTTATCACCTTGTCTTTTGGTTCTGCTGGAGATGCTCCTTCATTTTCTTGTGCATCGCATGGAGCATGAGTTGGTTGCTTGAATGGATTTGAGAAGCATGCATTGCCTCAGTCATGCTATGGTTTCTACTCATGTGATTCAAGGCTGTTTTCCCTTTCTATGGCTACAAAATTTCTCATTCCATTTCTGGATCTTCATAATCTGCTGGGCAATTGTAAGGACATCATCTCCTCATTTTAGGCTTTCCCTCTGGAGATGCAACTGTACTTCATCTGCTGTCAAGATCAAAGTCTGGCTCCACTTGAATATAGCTGCTATATCAATCCTGAATGCAATCATGGAATTTTGGGCTTCCTTCTCTTTGCCGAGAATCATATTGGAAGAGTTCAGTTGAAGATGAGCTTATCTCTAGGATCTTTTTTCAGCTTCTTTTGTGGATGTTCTCTTTTCTTAGGTATTCCAAATGTTTTGGTTATAATCGGTTTAGGAAGATTTTGGTGAGGCCGGTTGATCACTAGTCAACCTTGCCTATTTTTGGGAGCCTTGTGGCTCATGTTTGGTTGCCACTTTTGTATCCTGATTTCTATTAGTTTTAATGAAATTCCTTTTTCGCCGTGCAAAAAAAACTTAATAACACATTTTTGTTATAACAACACATAAATGACACTTATTTTTTTTACACTTTTGTGTTATATAACAACACATTTTTAACTACAACATTGAAGATGGCCTAAGTGTTGAAAAGCAAACTTAATTAATTGTGCACGTGGGGAATGTGTGTGTGAATGGAGAAAAAAAGGAGTTAAGCAATTTGTCGTTGGTTTGGCTGGAAGTCTAAATTATGGTTGGGCGTGTTTTGTTTTGTTAAGTTATTTGTTTGCTTAGTCAAATATGGTGGCTTGAAGTTGCTTTGCTAGTTGTATGACTCCGTGACCCCTCTCTCTCTCTCTCTCTCTCTCTCCCACACCACCACAGCAACGCCGACTGACTCCCACCCCTTTCCATCGCGATCTCTCTACCAATCGACTGTCCTTCGTGATCTCTCCGTCGCGAACTCTTTCCAGCATCGACTCCGTCTCTCTCCGTGGCGATCTGTGTTCGTCTCTCTCTCTCTCTCGATATGTGCGTAACTGGTGTATACATACGTATATACATATGTTAATGGGTAAATCTGGAATAACAGGGTATTTGTATTTGAGTATATGTAGATCGGGACTAATCTAAAACCATATATGGGTCTCTGCAATTCTAAATTACCAACCCATTTCCGAATCCAACAATTGCAACCAGTTCTCTTTCTCTGGCTTATCATCTTCGCTTTTGTACCCTTCCCTTTCGCTAACTCTGTTTTCATCCAATATCACCATTTCCAACCAAATGACTCAACGATACAGTATCAAGGGGATGCATCTGCGGCCAATGAAGCAATCGAACTCACAAATGCCCTAGATACGGATTCCTTCACACGTATAGGACGAGCTTCATACGCGGATCCCGTACACCTATGGGACTCCAAAACCGGAAACTTGACAGACTTCTATTGTCTTTTCTCTTTCAACATAACACCAACTAACAACAGTAACACATATCTCGGTGACGGACTCGCCTTCTTCCTCGCTCCTTACAATGCTTCGATCCCTATCAATCCCCTTGGGGGACTCCTTGGTCTTTTCAACTCAACCGACCCCAATCATACCAACAGTCAGATTGTGGCCGTTGAGTTTGATGCAAAACAAGATTCTTGGGATCCAAGCTCGCACCATATTGGTATCGATGTCAACTCGATCGAGTCCGTAGCCTATACCGAGTTGGATGATAGGCTGACAAATGGTACAGAGGCAACGGCTTGGGTGATTTATGATTCCACTACCAAAACATTAAGTGTCTGGCTATCTTTCGATGGCGGTAAGAATTTCTCTAAGCTTTTCTATAATATTGATTTGAGGAATGTTTTGCCAGAATGGGTCAGTGTTGGTTTTTCGGCTGGCTTAGCCACTTCGTCGACAGAAAGACATACTATTACTTCTTGGCTCTTCAATTCAAGTTATGGAATCTTAGGGGACGACTCCAATTCAGCCTCGGGGCCCTCACCCTCCAATTCAACCTCGGGGCCCTCACCGTCCAATTCAGCCTCCGGGGGCTCGCCCTCAATGATTACGGGCCACAAGACAAAATCGCATCTGACGATTTATCTGGCTGTGGGGATTCCTGTTTCCTTAATTTTGGTAGCCTTTTGTTTCATCGTATGGAAGAAAAGAAATGACGGTATGTGTATTCACTTTCCATTTAACAAAAAAAATTTTTTTTTTGTTAAACGGAATATTCCATTTAACATTTAAGGATGCATACTCACATACCGGATTAGATTTTTTCACCCATAGTTTTAGCGGTAAAATGTTTCATCGCCAAATTTCTTCTCCTAAAGGTCGTTGTAAAAAGCCTTTTCACTGCAAAATTGGACAATTGGCAACAAAGAATCGGCGCAAAATATCTTAGTTGGCGAGGGAAAGCCACATTAGAAGTCATGTACCAATCCTAAATCGTTTATTTTGTTCTTGTGAATGCACCCATTTGAGTACGTTGCCAACGTCTCTGATTTTGATTTGGAATCAAGTCGACGTAGTTCGAATTTGGGGACTTGATTTGTTTTAGTGAACATTTGAGATTCACAAAATTTGATTTAAATGAACTTTCAGGGTCCACAAAGTTTGTGGCTGTAACCATATGAATGGGTTGCCTACGGTCTTACGTATCCAAGCTTTATGCGGAATCAAGTCAACATAGTTCCGATGCGGAATATTGACACATTTTTTAGCTTATAAGCCTTTATGTTCCAATATAGCTTTCAAAACAACCTCATTTTCTGGGTAACTAGAAGAAAAACAGTTCAAAATCATTTCAGTGCTAACACTTTTGAAACAGTTAATCGTTTGATTTCATTAACCACATGTAATGTGAAATTGGCCGTTGGAGGCAAAATAACAATGCCCGTGGGGCTGATTTTGATGCCGTGGGAAGCTGTTAATTTTGCGCCATCCCATGGCAAAACTTTTTAACTTAATTTGTACCGTCCCCGACAGCATAATGGTTTTTCAACTTTCTACCGTCCCCGACGGTGTACGAATTTTCAATTTTGATTTTGCATTATCCCCGACAGTATAATAGAATTTGAACTTTGTACCGTCCCTGATGGTGTAACAGATTTTCCTGTGCCTAACAAATTTTCAATTGATAACCATCCCCGACGGTGTGATAGATTTTCGATACCACCATCCCTGACGGCGTAACAGATCTTTACCATCCCGGCGGCATGCATGACAGATTTTTAAACCGTCCCTGATGGTTTTTCATGGAATTCACTTTGCGCCGTCCCACTGCTTTTGGAATGAAAATTTTACTTTACGACGTCCAAAACTTTGATTTTAGAGCATCAAACTCACAATTAATTGGCTACGTTTACACTCTACCATTTGCTGACAAGTTAAGCAAATAAATAATTTTAAGTCCCTCTCAAACTACTTAATTTTATGTGAAATTTTGAATTCCAACAGGAACAAATGCGAATGCTGGTGGTGGTGGTGGAGCAAATGGGGAAATAAATGTAAGAGGTAATGCTTCGGTGGTGGGCAATGGTAATGAACTTGGTGTCGTCAAATATTTTCAAAAAATTATAAATAATAATTACTATGGGCCTCCACCGAAGGAGACGCGTGTGGAGGAGACGTGCATACCGGAAAAATTGGTAGAATGAAATACCGGAGGTGGTTGTATCGATTGGGAACTCAAATATCGAAGGTGGTGGATCAGTTGGCAGCACAAAAACTGGTGGTACTGGTGCATCTTTTGGGAATCACGTACATCAGAGTTGTTATGCAGTATGGAGGCTGCTATTGATTGGGAGGCGGGAGCACTACTGTCGGCTGGGACATGGTTGACATGTAAAGCCGTGATAAAAAAAAAACCAAATGTGATACATGCCATTGTTTTTCCTTCATCTTTTGTGCTTAATTTCCCGTTTGTGGTTCGAAATTAAAAGCTGTAATTGTAGCTTTGTGACTTGAACGACAAATGGTATGCTTTGTCCTAACTCTGGTAATATATTTGTGAGAATCCCAGATCATCGTTAGCAATGGATATGATGGTGATTCAAGCTGTATTTCAATCCAAGTGCTCTACATTGCTAAATGATCTATATATATGATGGGACTGAGTTTTTTGCTCGTCTTTTTCTGTTACTTGTAATCTTTCTTTCCCTTTCAGCGTTTTGCTGATTTTTTTCCCCCCTAGCCTGTACTCTGCTGCGTGCTTTGTATTTGGTTTTTCCTCGATGTACCCTTTATAGAGTTCTAATAAATTTTGTTGCTGATAAAAAGGAAAAGAAAATAACTAATGGTATCCATGTTTCTTAGTCAGTTGCGTTACTACTGAATGGTTTGTGGGGTATCATTTATGTAAACTCTCATGAGACTTCACTCGTTATCGAGTACTATTTAGCGGTTTAAAAAACTGCCACTAAATACCTTTTAGCAACATACTTTTAGTGACGCATTGTTGTCATTAGTTTGTCACTAAAACTCAAATTTTTTTTTGTAGTGACGCTTCCCTCCATCAAAAAGTATACTTCCTTCCATCTAAAAGTATACTGAATTATAGTTTTAGGTTCAACTCTCAACTTAGAAGTACTTCGGATAAAAATACCTTTTCCTTTCAAATAAGTATTACTATTTCAATAAAATCTTGTTGCCAATTAAAAAAAAAAGTATTACTGTTGTTTTTTAGTTGATGAGGCGCTTCTCCAGTAGTTTACTCTCCAATCATTCTTTATTGGCTTTGCAAGCGTTGGTTTTCAAAACCAAAAATTATATACGGGTGCATAGACTATTTTGTACACTCTATGGCAATTAATTTTTAACAAGAGTATTTTTTGCACTTAATTACAAGATGTGGGGCTTGCATTGGGTGGCAACTACTCCCTCTATATCAAAATAGATGTGGAAAACTACTATTCCATTCTTCAAAAAATCATCTATACATTGCGATGTATAATACTTTTTTTGATTTTAAAGACTTTGTTTAATAAAATTAAGTAAAATCTATCAAACAAGTAACATATTGAATATATAATTTCTTATAGCTTAAAAAATATACTCCCTCTGTTCCAAATTGTTCGTCCACTCCGCAAAACGAGGACTTGAAAATATGAAAAAAAAATTAAGAAAATTTCAATACTTTTTAGGAATTTACTAGACATACAAGTACTTTTAATTTATGAAAATGTTGGAAATTTTATTTTAAAAGACATACTCTCTCCGTTCCAAATTGCTTGTCCCTTATACTTTTTTGGAGCATTCCAAATTGTTAGTTCTTTTTGTAAAGTCAAAACAAAATTTATTCAATCTTCCAGAATAACCCCATTACCGAAAACCATTATTTCATTCTAAAGTTGAAAATATAAGGGTATTGTTGGAAATTAATGAATTTGTTTAATGTGAATGCAATTATTGCATGTTTGCTTAAAAAAGTTAGAATTCCCACAAAAGTGACCAGCAATTTGGAACGGAGGGAGTATTATTTTTAGGTCTTTATTTTGCAAACCGGACAAACATTTTGAAACAGAGAGAGTTATTAAATAATATTTTTGAGAGACGTGATTTGTTTGGGGACGGATAGAGTACTTTTTAACAATAGTATTTCTTGCACTCAATGAGAAGATGTGGGGCTTGTACTAGATTGGATGTTGCTCTAAAATTATTAGTTTTCCCAGTACTTTTCATTTTCTAGTCATATTGTTTTGTTTAACATTGTTTTGGGTTTTAGTTTAATGTGACTTACTTGGACTTGATGAAAAAAAAAAAAACTACTATTTACAATCTTAAATACGAACGCAAGTTGTATACTTGTAAGACGGGTTTAAGTTATTTATGAATTATTTATTTTCTATAAATCATGTACGAAACTACTCTATGAGCTTACCACTAGTTGTCGGCGCAAGTAGGTAATCCATGACGCGAGTATAATCTCTATTTTTTCAGGTACAATTTTTTTATCAGCAAAAAATTTATTAAAGAAACTTGACATAGGGTGCATCAACTTGGGGGAGTGGGAAGGGGACTCCAACCAATGGTTGAAAAAATTGAAAAGAGGGAACTATGGGCCGGTACAGAAAAGATAGGCTTTGCACGCCCAAGTCAACTGTCTGAAAAAAGAACCGAGAACCCCACTACCCTGTGTGCGGGGATGTTTTGTCTCTCTCTCTCTCTCTCTCTCCGCACCCCACATGGGCACAATCTCTCTCTCTCTCTCTCTTCGACTCCTCAAACCATATGAAAGTGCTGAAATCCTAGGATACCCTGTCAAAGTGACTAAACCTAAACCCTAGGATACCTTGTGAAAGTGTCTAAACCACTAAAACCCTATAATAGCAAAATGCATCTTAAACCTAAACCCTAGGGTACCATATGAAAGTTCCTAAAATCTTAGGATACCCTATGACTAGGGTACCCTATGAAAATGCCTAAATCTAAACCGTAAGGTACCCTATGAAAGTGCCTAAAATCCTAGAGTACCCTATGAAAGTGCCTAAGCCATTAAAATCCTATAATAGGAAAATACACCCTAAACCTATACCCCAAAAAAGAGTGACTTACCTTGGTGGTATTAGATGCCTTCTTTCTAGACCTAGCGGCCTTGTTTGATAACCCAGATTCAGCACTTAAAACTGACTGAATTAAGTAATAAGTAATTAAAAAAAATTACTTTTTGACCAAAAGGTTTAGTGGTGATTCCTTCACTATTGGTGGTAAAAGAACAAAGTGAGCAATTGAAAGGTACTCCTAAAATTACTTTATCAGTCAGATTTTGTATAAAGGCAAATGAAGTTTTAAAACAAACTTTATCTTGACAAGCTTGGACTTTGGGTAATTTATACTTAATACGCATTCTACTTCCATTTGCTAAACTTAATTGTACATTCAATTATTTTCTGATAATATCTAGTGGGTATTAAACTTTCTTGGATGCAGTTTAAATCTGTTCCAGTATCAATAAGGGCAGTGTCTTCAATCTCAAAATCATTAATTATTAACATGACTTTAGCATGCCACTTTTGGATGTTTATTTGATTTGTTATGTTTAATCTATTATTTTCTAGATCACATTCTTGATGCTCATTTTCTTTGTGATTACTATTTGAGTGATTTTTGCGCAAAATTTTACTAGTTAATTCTGGAGATTCATTTGACGACTGATTATGTATTTCTTCTTCAAATTTTTCAAAACTTTCTTTTAGTTGTGATATCGCTATACTGTATATATTTTTTTTTATCATTTTCTTTTAACTTAATAATGAAATGAAAAACAAACTCTGCCTATAGTACCAATTAATTTGGTAAATATCATATCATGATCAGGTACCAATAGATATAAATAATCTGTGTATGTGTGTGTGTGTTTACGTATATGTATGTAGTTATGAAAAATTTTATGAAAATTTGCTTGGATCAAGGTCTTTCTAGTCATTTTTCTGGGTGATTCCTAAAGGATACCATTCAAAACATGTTTTGAACGCATTGGACGGTTTAGATTATCAAAATTCGATCGGGAAATGGGAGGTCTGGACAAGGTTCGTATTTGAAGAGTTTGGACTGGAACAAATATCATAAAAGAAACTATAAATAGACGGCACTTATCATAAAATGGAGAACAAATATCGTAGAAGCAGTAAAACAATAATTGAAGCTAGGTCTCAGAATCCCTAATATTCATATACTCCATTTCTATGCAAATGGATCCCACCAACCATGGATCATCTTAAACTTAACACTGACGGTATTTCTATGGGAAATCCCGGACTAGCAGGTGATGGCGGAGTGATTTGCGACCTGCCTAATGTTAAGGCTATCTCTCCTAAGAAACTCTCTTATGAGAGATAATTAGGGGCTATTGGTAACAAATCCGCACCCAAATACAGACACAAGAAGCAAGAAAAGTCTCCCAAAACTTGAAGTTTCATCGTGAGTGCCATACTCCACATCAAGCCGCCGTAACACTTCCTCTTCACAGTGATTTAATCAAAGAAGAAAATCTGAATATAATGTCTCTATGCGAGATATTCCTTGAACCCTGGTGTGGCTTAAGCCAAAAGGCATGCAATTCGCGTCCAGTAGGTTTTGTTAAGATCGGAGATAATTTCACCACTTATAACGATTTGGTAGTTACTAATCACAAAAGATGAAAATAAACTCTGGCAAGAAATACGATTGCCTTAAGCACATTAATTTGGTTCTTCTACCACAGCTTAGTTGTCGGACTTTGATACAGGATTGGAAAAATAGGAAGAAAGAAAAAAAGAAATGATAAGCAAATAAAGCTCACAACCCAATGGGATACATATTATTACCACCCGAGGGTTTAACTAGGAGCAAGGCTGGAATCAACTGAAGGATAAGAGTAAACAAGAAAAACTAATCTTGTCAATAGACCAATGACTATTAGACTCAAACACTCTTTCAATAGCAAAAGATTGCATAAGACTTGTAGGAACATCCCTCCAAACATAGGTAGAATAAACACAGATCTTCAAAGCTAGCTAGAATTTAACGCAAGCAAATACTTTTGACTGAAATTAACTCGAAAGACTCTCAAAATTTAAAAAAACTCGTACTCCGGAACATAGGAGCTTGAAAAGAACTTCAAAAAAGCCAAAGAAGTTTGGAGGATGGCTTTTTGGCAGGAATTTTATTTATTGGAATTCGATTTTTTGGGAACTCGAGTGTCAGCTTTATCGTTGACAACGGCTTTTATGACACCTACCTGACCACCATCTCCTTCAATTTTTACATCACGTCCAAATTTCACGTTGCCACTTGCTTTTGCCCCAGGCGTTCCTTCTGAACAACGAAAACAATTTGTGAACAGCGAAAAAAGACTCGTTAACCATTCCATTTCTTCTTCTTCTCTCTCTCTCTCTGGCTTTTGATGAGTGCCTTTCTCAATATATATAGATTGAACTCCAACCCCACCACGCTACATTTATAAGCAAGACAATAAATTTAACGAATATTTTGGTAGAGAACTATTACTCGATAAATAACATCCATCAATAAAACAAATTTGCAAAATGCTTCCAACTTTAAAATTTAAGCTTTTGGGTTGTATGTCAAACTCTTTTGTGGTATCTCGGCCAGTTTTTGTTTGAAAACACATGACGAGTGTCAAAGTGACCAACTTTTGAAGCGTTAGAGCATCTTCATTTGCTCTTCTCCTCCTCTGAACGCCTGTTAGGGTGACCGGGGACTCCCCATGCCGGATCCGTTCCTCTCCGGTCCGGTGTGGGTGACCGCGCCCCGATTTTTGGACACGTGGGGGCCAGATCCGGGGTTCCCGGTCTGGATCTCCACCTTCGACGGCGGCGGCGACTTCGGATGGGTGACAGCTCCGACCGACAGCGGCGGCGTTCTTTTCTTTTTCCTGTTTTTTCTTTTCCGGTTGTTTTTTTTTTTTTCTTTTTCCTGTGGTTTTCAGCCAGTTGTATTTTTTGGTGGTTTTATGGCGGTTTTTGTGGCCGGTGTTTTTTGTTTGTACCCGGTTTTGGTGGCCGGTGGTTTTGAGTTTAATATATTTCTTTCTATTCTCCAAAAAAAAAAAACTTCGTACCCAAATCTTGACCCAACATGCAACCAAACATACGCCTAATACCCACGCTCAAGATCCATTGGGATCCCTTTGGCAACTAAACGATTCGGCGACTAAATTGGGAGCCCTTTGGCAAAAAAACTAATTAGTCACCAAATGTGGTTTTTCCTTTTAACAAGAGAAAATGCTACAATACACACCACTACAAAGTTACGATTTTTTTATAAAAGTTACGATTTTTTTTTATAAAAGTTAAGAAACACACCAAAATGTTACGAATAAGAGAAAATGTTATGAATTATGTTGCTGAAAAGTTATAAAAAACTATGTTACGATTGCCAATGAGGTGACACAATCTGGATCATACAATAGATGCATATGGTACACCCAAATAAGGGGTGTGTATTGTAGTCATTTCCTTTAACAAGAGTATTTCATGCACTCAATGACAAGATGTGGGGCTCGTATTAGGTGACAATTATATTTTTTACGATAAATTTCCCATACCCCTTGAGGTTTCTGACAAATACAGACCTCCCCTATACTTTATGAAATTCCACTGCCCCCTTATTTTTCAAAATAATTGTCACTTATCTCCCCTGCCGTTACTTTAAGGCTAACGGTGTTAACTTTTTGCGTGAAATGACCATAATACCCTTAGCATATATTCTCCACCAAAAAAAAATTGTTTTTCAAAAAAATAGAGTTAAAAAATTTAACCGTTTTTCATTTTTTTAAAACAGCTTATAAACAAAAAGTGTCGAAAATAATTTCTTCTCAAAAAACTACTTTTTGAATTTTTTTGTTGAAAATAGTTTTTCAAGTGAAAAAGTACTAATTTTGAAAAAAAAATTAGAACATTTTTTTTAAATGCGAAATTTTTGAAAATATTTTTTTATTAAAAAATTATTTTTCATAAACCATTACATTAAAAAAATAAATTTTTGAAAATGCTTTTTTTTAGTTTTAAAAAATAAAAATTTAAAAAAAAAACTGTTTAAAAAACTAATTTCAAAACTAGAATTTTTTTCCCTACAAAACACTATTTTTATTTTGAATTTTTTTGAAAAAAAATTTGTTCGATACTTTTTGTTTAAAAACTATTTTTTAAATGAAAAATGGTTTAATTTTTTAACTCTAATTTGTTTAAAAGGTTCTTGCGGATACAAAAAAGTACACTTGTTCGGTTTCACTTGTACTTTAAAGTACACTTGTATGTTAAAGAACACTTAAGTGTGACCCATAAGTGTACTTTTTTGTACCTTTAACGGGTGCAATGTTGCACCCCGTTAACATTTTCCTTTTTTTTTAAATGGTTTTATTTAGGGTGGAGAATCTATACTAAAGGTACTACGGTCATTTCACGCAAAAAGTGAACACCGTTAGCTTTAAAGAAACGGTAGGAGAGGCAAGTGACATTTAGTTTGAAAGTGAGGGAGGACAGTAAAATTTTAGAAAGTATAAAGGAGGCCTATGTAATATTTGTTATAAACCTCAAGGAGGAAAGTCATGAAAGTTACCCTACATTTTACCAAGAGTATTTCTTGCACTAAATGACAAGATGTGGGGCTTGTATTAGGTGGCAATTACTTTTTAACAAGAGTATTTCTTGCACTCAATGACAATGTGTGGGGATCGATTGTATTAGGTTGGACGTTGATGTAAAATTATAATATTTTCCCTCTACTTTTGATTTTTTCAAGTCATATTGTTTCGTTTAAAATTGTTTTGGGTTTTAGTTTAAGGTAACTTTATTTGGACTTGATGAATACAAAAAACAAAACAAAACTCCTATTTGGACTTTTTGTTTACAATCTTAAATTTGAACACTATACTTGTAAGACGGGTTTAAGTTATTTATGAATTATTCATTTT
The DNA here is from genome assembly GCA_020921065.1 of Vaccinium darrowii. Classification (NCBI taxonomy): domain Eukaryota; kingdom Viridiplantae; phylum Streptophyta; class Magnoliopsida; order Ericales; family Ericaceae; genus Vaccinium; species Vaccinium darrowii. Next base: position 12,367,066 of record CM037159.1, on the reverse strand, counting down.
CTATAAATCATATATGAAAGTACTCTATGAACTTACCACTAGTTATTGGCGTAGGGGGGTATTCCATTATGGCAATTACTTTTTAACAAGAGTATTTCTTGCACTCAATGACAAGATGAAGGGCTTGTATATATTAGGTTGAATGTTGCTCTAAAATTATTAGTTTTTCCCTCTACTTTTCATTTTTTCAAGTCATATCACTTTGTTCACTTCACATTTCCAAAAAAAATTTCAAAAAGATTCTTTCCACATCTCTCATCTCTCCAATCATTAATCACATTTCTCTCTCTACTCATACCCCTCTTTTCAATCATTATTCTCATTTCTCTCTCTATCTCTCTCCAATTATTACACTTCTCTCTAATTATTACTTTTACCAAAAACTCATCCAAACACTATCTCCAAAATATTTTTCAAAATATTCTTCTCAAAATTATCAACCAAACACAGCGATTCACTTTGTTCACTTCACATTTCCAAAAAAATTTTCAAAAAGATTCTTTCCCCATCTCTCATCTCTCCAATCATTAATCACATTTCTCTCTCTACTCATACCACTCTTTCCAATCATTATTCTCATTTATCTCTCTATCTCTATCCAATTATTACACTTCTATCTAATTATTACTTTTTCCAAAAACTCATCTAAACACTATCTCCAAAATATTTTTCAAAATATTCTTCTCAAAATTATCAACCAAACACAGCCATTATTTTGTTTAACAATGTTTTGGGTTTCAGTTTAATGAAACTAGTACTTGGAATTGATGAATACAAATATTAAAAAAAAAAAAAAAAACACTACTACTTGGACTTTTTGTTTACAATCTTAAATTTGAACGCATGTTGTTTACTTGTATGACAGGTTATTAATGAATTATATATTTATTTTCTATAAATCATATACGAACTACTGTACGAACTTACCACTAGTTGGCGTAAAGAGCTATTCCTTTTTTTTTTTGATCCGCATAAAAAGCTATTCCGTGACGCAAGTATAGCCTTTTTTTTTTGGGTACATTCCCGTGTAGCAATGCAACCAATTACAGTAATGTATAATGGGACTGACTCAGATTGATACGACAAAGGTGCTTTTTTTCTCCATACAACTTTGAAGCTTAAACTTCTACGTGGAGAGGACACCCTTCTATTAATTTGATCTTAACAAACCTCGTACCCAAGAATCAGTATGAGATTCTTCCATAATCAACTTGATTAACTTTTTTCATTTATTTGACTACAGAACATTGGCATTGAAACTATGTTGTCTTGATCGATTATTCTGTTAAATCATATATTCTCTGATTGCTTCAGAGTTCAGTGCATGTGCAATGGTCTCAAGTGTTACTTTGTGATTAATTATTATTTATTTTACTAGTTTTGTATTAGAAGCATTAGTTCTTCCACGTATTTCATTGTTTATCTTTAGGTTTATTTACCTTTTTTGACCCCTAAAATATTGCATGCGCCTTATTTAACTCCCCAATTGCTAACATTTAGTCCCTAACATTTTCAATTTGCACCGATCAAGTCCCCCAACTACTAATGCCGTGAGCTTCATCCATTAATATGAGAGTCATCTTGTCATTTCACCACCCAACCCAAAGAAAAAATTAACAAAAAAAAAAAGGGAAGCTTCATCTTGTGCCAATTCATCCTCCCCCTCTCTCTCCTCCGTAGGGGTGTTCACAGTCCGAATTGGTCTGGATTGGCATGAATCCAATCCTAATTTGCGAGTCACGATTTTTTGAAAATAAAATCCATGTCCGATCCAAAAGTCTCATGGTTCGATTCCAATTCAATCCGCGAGTCACGGATCGGTTCCGAACTTGTCCACAGATTTCATTTTAGACAAATTAATTGAACAGATCTAAACTTGAACATTATGGAATCCAAATAGATAGCCAAAAAACAAAACCCAAAATTCATTTTGGAATTTCAAACGTAGTAGGCTATAAATCCAAGCTTGAGCATTGTAAAGTGTAAACATCAAACTTGTTAAACATGCTAACAAACACATCTAAGCACATCTTGAGTAAACATCAAACTTGTTAAACTGTTGCAAGCACATCTTGAGTAACTTCCAGAAGACCTTCAAAGGGGTGGATTATGAGGAGAAGTTCTGGGCATGTGTGCCAAACCAACACACCTATCCAGCTTCCAAGAGGCTATGAAAAGTATGAAGGATGAAGATGCAGCTACATATGATTGGTTAGCAAAGATACCCCCAGGTATTGGAGTAGGTTCCATTTTAATGATAGAGAAAAGTGCGATATGGTATGAAATAACCTAGGGGTGAGCACGGGTCGGGTTGGTCGGGTTCGGGTCGGGTTGGAAAAAAATGACACCCGGAACCGAACCGAACTAACCAATAAACCGATTGGATTGGGTTAGGTCGGGTTCGGATCGGGTTGGTCGGGTTACCTTAACCAGATCACACAGAGAGACAGAGAAAGAGAGAGAGAGAGCAGTGAGCACACATTCATTAGACTCATCACAAATCAAATCACAAAGAGCAGAGAGACAACTAAAGATCTGTGCAGTGTAACACACATGCATACATGATACAGATCTGAAATCTTTCACACTTCACAGTTTGTAACACAGATAAATACATGAATACATCAGATCTGAAATCATATTTGTCACCGTCGCCGTTCTCTGTGTTGCTGCCGCCGTCTGTTGGCCCAGATAGCAACACAAGAGGGGGGGTGAATTGTGTTTCTCAATAATAATGCGGAATTAAAAAATTACTAAATGCAACACCCAATTATAAAATTAAATTAATTCAAGCACGCATGCGATAATACATGACAACAAATAAATAGTAAGGGAAGAGAGAAACCAAACACAGAGATTTATCGTGGTTCGGTCCGCAACTTCACGGCCTAATCCACTCCCCAAGTGTCCAACTCGGGATTTGCTGCACTATCTCCAATAGTAACACTTTCTAGCTTAGCGGGTGCTAGAGAAACCTTTACAACGAGCAATGTCCCCAATCACTCCAACTATTTTAGACTCCGGTGTTAGTCACACCTAACCCACTAGTTTTGACTCCGATGCTAGTCACACCTATCCGAGTAATTTTTTCTCACACAAAAATTACTCACAAAAGAGAACCTCTCACAAAGAGATATATAAGGAGTCACACTCCCTTTTACAATAAAAGCTCACAAATTAACCACTCTTGAAAGTGTGAATGAATACAAAATAAATCTCTGAACACAAAGGTGGCGCACACGTTTCTTTCTTCTTCGGAGTATCTTGACCATCACCTTAATCTTCCTTTTATGCTTAGTAAATGGACGTTATTTGGAGCCCACTCCAATTTGGAAATAAGCCAATCAATATTTGGCTTGATTGATCCCAGCAATGTCCAATTCATTTTCCTGCACGGTAGCCGTTTGAACCGAATGTAATTATTCCCAAATTGCCTTGATCAAAGCAATACTCCGTTTCATTCCTTTACAACATTAGCCGTTTGAAACAATTGCTAGTAAGGCAATAGATGATTAGGTAGCAATAATGAAGCATAATCCACGACAATCACTTCTTTTTTTCGAATTAGCCGTTAGAAATTTATTTGCTTCCATTCCGTAATTCCATGAACTTTGAATTTCCATGATCTTTGCTTTCCAAAAAATAAGAAAAGATTTGTCCTTAATCTTTTTCCTTTCAATTTAAATCTTGGCTATTGGAGATAGGATTTGATGTAGAATCTATCCATGTGTAACTCACCCAAATCCTACCAAATACACAATTATTCAAGTGAGTATCAAATATCATAATTTAATTATATTTCTGCTTTTAATAAAAATACGTTTGTTATCATCAAAATCAATAATGTATTTCTCAGAAAATATTTGGGTTAACAGTCATTTGTTGTGTTGCTGATGACGGAGAGAGAGAGAGAGATCTCACGGACTCTCCGTCGATTGAGGCCGTCATCATCGACAACGTGAAGGTGGACGGTGTGGAGGTGGATTTGTGGGATTGGAAGAGAGAGAGAGACGGGGTGGGGAACTGGGAAGAGAGAGAGAGAGAGAGAGAAAGAGAATGAGAGAGAGAATGAGCTGGAAAAATGATTTTTTTGGGGCTTATATATAGCTAGTCGGGTCGGGTCGGGTCCACCCGAATTCCGACACTCAAACCCGAGACCCGACCCGACTACATCGGGTTGTCTATTTTTAAACCCGAACCGATTATGTTTTAAACCCACTCGAAACCCGTTGGGTCGGATCGGGTAAGGTCGGGTTAGTCGGGTCAGATCAATTTTGCTCACCCCTACAATAACCTTCGTGAAGCCTTCAACAGAGGAATCCTTAAGGCAAGAGATAAGCCAATTATAGAGATTCTTGAGTGGATAAGATGCTATTAAGCAAACGTATGCTGATTAGGAGGGAGTGCATTAGGAAGTTTGGAAATGAACTACTACCAAATATGTATGACAAGCTAGAGAAGTTGATTAATGAGTCTGGGACATACTATGCCACCTGATTTGGAGACCTGCAATTCCAGGTGAAGGTAAAAGAAGAGGGGGAACAATACACATTGGACCTAAATGGTAGGACCTGCAATTGTAGGGAGTGGGATTTGACTGGAATACCTTGTCCTCATGCGATTGCTGCAATTCAGTAGCCAGTGATGTTCATCCATGCCTATTATTCTAAGGCAAGTTACATGAGAGCATATGAACCACTGATTAAGCCCATCAAGGGTACATGATGTGGCCACAGACTGAATACACTCTAGTGCTACCACCAACTGAGAGGAGAAAGGTTGGAAGACTTAGGATGAAGAGAATCAGAGCTCTTGAGGAGTACATCAAAAGGACCTAAACAAGTTGAGGAGACTTGGCCAGAATTCAGTGTTCTGTAGAGCATGTGGGAAGCATGGACATAATAGGAGGAACTGCACTGCACCAGTGCCACAACAAATGGATATATATACAACAAATGTGGCTAGATGAGGTGGTGGAAGGGGTGGAAAATGGGGTGTAAGGGGTGGAAGAGGTGGTGTAAGGAGTGGAATAACTAATGTGGCATTCAAAGGTGGAAGAACCAAAGTGTCTGAGACAACTAGGCCTCAAACAAATTTGATTGTTAGGGGAGGTGCAACAAATGTGAGGGTTAGGGGTGCAAGCAATGTCAGAGTTAGGGGTGGTTCAACCAATGTGAGAGTTAGGGGTGGTGCAACAAATGTGCAAGTTAGGAGTGGTGCAAGTAACGTGAGAGTTAGGAGTGGTGGAACCAATGTGAGAGTTCGGGGTGGTGAAAGAGGCAGGGTAGGACAAGCAACTGTGGTGAGAAATGCTTTTAATGTTCTTTTCCTTTCTACTTCTTTTTTCCAATTTTAACTGCTCTTTATGAATATCCTTGCCATTTTCAAACATCTATCTTTTTATTTGTTATGTTTTTATATTTTTTAAAATTTTTGTCTAATAGAACTAATTGAGATCTACTCCCTTCGTCCCAAATGGATGTTCAAAATCACTATTCACGGCACCTTCAGAAAATCATCTATATATTTTTTAGGTTATGATGAATTATATATGTAACTTGGATCTTATTTTATAGATCTTGCTTAGTTTTATAGAACAAAATTTTTAAAATGGGACGGAGTGAGTATATTCTATGTTTATTTTTTTTCCAGTTAAAAACAAGGTATTATCTTGCATTCCTGGAGTATCACTTGGTGTTGCCTACGTGTATGTTGCATTCTATGTTTTTTTTTTTCCCCAGTTAAAAACAAGGTATACTCCTATGGAACCATTAACGTGACTACAAATCATTTGGTAGAGATAATTACAATTCACTTTTATTGGGTAATTAAAATCAATGTTTAAAAAATGGGATCGGACTGGGGGTTCAACCGCTCGTTGATCCTATTTTGTTTCAGCCAAATACCATTTTGTTTCCAAATCGGTCTAAAAAGTAGGAACCGGTCTAGTCTAGATTAGCGGTTGAACTGCCAACCCTGAAGAACCAAATTTTGAACTAGAATTTTATAACTTGGTGAGGGCATTCGCAGTCGTGGAGTTAAAAATGTGTTGTTATATGACACAAAAGTGTAAAAAATAGGTCACATTTGTGTGTTGTTATGACAAAATGTATTGTTAAGGTAAGAAGTGTTGCAATGGTATTATTAGAGTGTTGTTAAAATATAAAAAGTAGGTCCAAACTTTTTTCCTTTCTCTCTCCTCTCTCTTCCTTCTCCCTTTTCTCTTTCGTCCGTTTTGCCGTAACTCTTTCCTCTTTCCTGACAGATTCATTTCCCAGCTGCCAACTATGCACGTCTCTCTCTCCTCTCCCTCTCTCTCTCTCTCTTCTCTTCTCCCTCTCTCTCTCTCCTCTCCCTTTAGTTAACCGTACCAACACAGTTATTCACTGAACAATTTCTTACACAATTTTTCCTGACATTAGCCTCACTTTAATTACACGATTGGGACCACAAAAAGGGAAAAATGTTACTTAACTGTCTATTTCTTACACTAATGCCATTACTGGAGATGCCCTAAGGCCCACGCGCTATCTACAGACTCACAAACACACTTTTGTACAGGGCCCTAAAATGAGAAGGAAAACCAAAAAGAAAGCCATCGCCTAGCTCTCCCTGTATGATGTCCAGGACTTTAATCGCTCTGCCAAGTAACCGAGTGGTGCTAAAATATTAGTATTTATGGACCAACCTACCGGTGCTAAAATATTGTACCATATGTTATAGCATAATATTGTTGTTCATAGGAAACTAACCCCGTATTGGTGCTAAAATAGTATTATTTATTGACGAAGAAGGCGAGAGGTAAGATCTGTCGTTTTTTATTACATTATTAAATTTTTAATCATTTTGACCCGGTCTTAGTGCGAAAAAGTAATTTCAACAATATCTGAAACCATATGCACCATTTATGGCTCTCTGCAATTCTAAATCACCAACCCATTTCTGTGACAAAGCGATTTCGTCGCATAAATTATCAGATTTCGTCGCCTATAGTTTTAGCAATGAAATGATTCATCGCCAAGATTCGCCGCCTAAAGGTCGTTGTAAAAAGCCTTTTTGCTGCAAATTTGAATAAAACTCAAATGCTAATTTTGGAAGTTATATTAACCAACGTGGTATAAATTTCAACAATCTGTACGTTCTCCAAGTCCCCCTGTTATATCGGTCATGTAAATGGGAAAAGGAAGTGCCAAGTGGGTAGTTATTTTAACCCCATCCAAACTCCACTCTGCCAAGAAGGGCCACACTAGATATAACAATCAACCCAAACACTTAAATGGCCTAGGCCCAAAAAAGGTCAATTCAGATTTAGAACAAAACCCAAGCCCTAAAACCCTAAACAACACCCAACCAACAAAGCCTAGAAAAGAGGCAGCCACCGCCGTCGCTGGAACCCGAGGAACGAGCCCTGTTGCTGCCCCGTTGAATAGCTCGGCTGCTTCTATCCAAGACACCATAGTCAGGAGCTGCACCAGCCAACCATGTTGGAGTGACGGAACAGCCACCCAAGGCCGCCGCCTGCCACCAACTAGACGCCCCTCGTTGCCCAACCATCAGACGCCCCTCACAGCCGTAGAAACCAAGATCCATAAAACTTCACCAACAACAAAAGTGACTGGAAGAAGATTAGCCACCGCTGCCCCAATCACGCGATGGAAACATGCCGCTGGCGCTCGGAAACCATGAGAAAACTGCCAGTCGCTGCACTCCGAGAGACAAACTCGCTGCCCACGAACAAAACAGCCAAATGGCCCCAAACTGGAGACCTCCAAGATGGAAAACCAGCGTAATAGACAGCCAATCCGACGTGTCATTAGACCGAGATGGTTGCATCCAGCAAAGCGGCCATGGCTGGGACCCCAAACCGGTGGATTAAGAAGGTGGGAGATCTGAGACATGGCTAAAAGGAAAAGGAGGGAAGGGAAGAGAGGAAAGAGCCCGAGCGGCAAAACCCTAGATTTAAAAAAGAAGAGAGAAAATTGAGAGGATTTTAGAGAGAGAGAGAGAGAGAGAAGAGTTTCCTCGCATAAATATTAACAGCCGTTGGTTTTAGGAGAGATGGTGGAAAAACGATCCGACAAGTGATATCATGTGAAAATGCTGATCAATGCGATGATAATGTTCACTGTTACATGTTAATTACAAGATTTGTTAACTGGGCTCCTGAGTGAACATTTTTGCCACATAATCGAGTGTTATACATCTAAACTAGAGAATTTCTCGCGCCTACGACACTCCTATGCATGTGGTGAGAAAATATACAAAATGCTTGCCTATTAGTGAGAGAATATTATGCCACCCCAACATGGGGGCCGGCTCAGACCCAAGGCTCACAAGGCCTGGACCTAGGGCACTCTAAAAAGGGCTGATTTTTTGGGCACTCCAATATTTCTTACAAATGGGTTAGACTAAGATTCTTTTTTGACCCAAATAAAGAAAAAAAAAACCATTATTAGTTACAAACTAGTCCAAACCATTGTGACCCAATCTAAAAAAAAAGCCTAAAGATAAGTTATAAAAAGGTCTAAAGGCTAAACCTGATTAAAAAAAAAATCAAATGGATTCCAAAGAATGCTTCAATTTCTCTCAAAATCCGGAAAGAGGAAAAAAAATTAATGTTCATAGTTGTGGGTTTACTGTTTCTTACTAATTTGGCTTATAGATATGTCATATGTCGAAGAGTTTTATACTCTTTGAACTTGTCTCAATGGATTCTATTTTTTTAGTGTAATAGCTTCATTTTTTGATGCCATAATAATGGAATTTTCTTTGCCGATGAATTCATTTTTTGATGCCATGATAAAATTACTTGGTAGAAGAGATGGATTATACAAGTGTAATCGATAGTACTTATGCTTCTAAAAACTCAACACGAGTAATATTTAAGTGATAATCGTGCGTTATATATGTATTTGGAGACTTTGTGTTTTGACTTTTTTGTTATTATATAATGATTAGTAAAACTTTATAGTGTCTTGGCTTTGTTGTATTGTGATTATTACTGGAAAAAAAAAATAACTATTGTACTCTTAGGACACATTTTTTAGGCCAGGCCTAGGGCACTCCAAACCCTTAGGCCGGCCCTGCCCAACATGCATAGAATATCCAATGATGAGAAAAGATACATGTTGGCATTACAAGGTAGTCAACAATTTTACTAGTATTTTCTAGCATAATACCCGTGCTTCAAGGCACTTCACAAATGTACTTCACGAGCAAGACTATGACCCATGGATTGAAACTTCAATGCTTGCTCATTAATGATCAAAATCCAATTCTACCTTTACAAAATTGCCTCCACCGTGTCCAAAAGAATGTTCATTCACGATTCAGTCAATTTATTATGTTCCAAAAAAATACAGTTCTTTACATAATACTTTCAACTGGGTCTAATTTAAGAAACAGCATTGTAGTGTCACAAAAATTTATCTACAAGGTATTCGATTGAGTTTTTTTTTTTTTCACAAAAAAACATAGAAATCTCGTTAATCCGGCTTTGAATTAAAGGTCTAGTCCCGTCTCCAGAAGGACAATTACCAACATTTTGGGCACACTCTGACCCTAAAGCTAATTGACTTGCTAGTAACCGGAAAACCGAATGGGGCGATTGTAGTCTAATGAGATGCAAGCAACGCTTGTAGAAAATATGGAGAAAAAACCTAATTACCCATTCGTGAGTAAACATAATACACTCAAACTACATGAGTGAACATCATACATTAGAAATGCTTCAGGAATCTCCACAATTCAAAAATAAATCGTAAATTTTCTCAAACAACCATACAAACAATGAAGAAAAATCATGACAAGACAATCTTATTAGCCCAACCGCCATGTAGTAACAAAAGAGCACCTAACCGCCATGTAGTAACCGTGAGCACACATGAAACAACCTGCACAAAAACCAAGGCTCGTATTTAGCTCTGTGGATTTTAGAAGCATTTTGACAGATTTTCTTTTACAAGTGTCCTAATAGTGTTCCATTTTTTGGTTGGTTATATTTTGTTTCGGTCTCCTTCGCCAAATGGTATAGTAACTTGGGCAAAAAAAATGGAACATTAATAGGACACATGTAACTTAGCAAAAGAATGGAACACTATAAAACAGGAATCTTCAGGACCAAAACAGAACACATCTTCATGGATATTCACAAGACAACTGTTAGCTGCTGCATTGAAAGAGCACTTCTTCTGACAATAAATATTCTCGAAAGAGGTACCAATTAATCTTGAGTTAATTTTAAATGCTTACCTACTCCAACATCTTTGAAACACACTGCCCAGGTAATATTCAGAACCTCCATATTCCGATTTCTGGAGTTATCAGAAAAGTAAAGAGTTTCGAAATATCAGATCCATATTATCTTCCAGGAGTCAGAAAGGTAGGAGGTTTTGTCCAAAACCTCCTACCTTTAGAAATCTCAGGACCAATCGTCAAATGAAAGGATGATTGCCAAAAGGTTGACTGCATCCCCCTCTAACAGAATTGGATATAAAATCAACTGAGGCTTTTTCTGCTAAAGCATGGGCGGCTGCACAACTTAGTGGAAGAACCGGTGAGATCCTATAAAAATGTCAATAGAAATCTCCTTGGAAAAGTGCCACAACCAAACATTAATTCGCAGCAAATCAGAGCAATCCTAATTAACAATCTGTATAGACAGTAAGAATCCGAGCATGTGGTATTTGATTTGTGTTGTGAACTATACTCAGTACGCAACTGTCCATAGTCCACAATGTGGATAGTTCATGCAATTACACATAAAACTATTCATCGACTCCTTTTGGAAATAGATAGAAGGTGTAGTTACAAGAAGTAGCAAAAGCTCTGCATCCTCTACTATAAACTCGTTTCTAGGAGCTTTGTGGGAAAAAGAAAAAATGAAAAAATGGAACAATGGTTCAAGCCATCTGATGATCGGACTTGGCAAAAACCAAATATTAGCCACCATTACTTTAATAATGGAGCTTTGCCAATAAAGAAAAGGCAAATTTACAAACTTATACTGATTTTAAGATAATGACAACTAGCATATGGGGAACATCAAGCCATTTTGTAGTTAAGAACTAGGGTAGTAATATAAGTTACCTTAGCAATTTCAGGACCCACAGAGCTTGTTCCGCCACATAACCTGCACATACGTTGTGGTTAGAGACCAGGCTAAAACAGGCCAAGAAGTTGACCAGTGATTGTGATTGAAAACTAAATAGGATTTGAAACAATGTTCAAGAGCGTACACAACGATCAACAAAAAGTACAAAAGAAGGTTAAAGCATGGAAAACAATACTCACTCGTGAGATCTAAAGCCTCCTTCGTAGCCTGGCCCAGTTCAATGTTATGTTCACATAGATTTGATCTGTCATGTTGTTCAAGAACATGAAGAAGGCATGTCTTGATCGACTATTGTAAACGATAGTCCAAAAAGCTCCGCAGAATCCGAAGAAGAAACCAAGCCCCATGCTAAAATAGAATCCTTGTCTACTAGACCTATCCTCGTCTAGTTCAATGCTTCTGTCTTTGGCATGAGTAGTAATTGGAGTTTCTTCTCCGGGGCACTTGTTGGGAAGTGGAAGCCCACAAAGCTCAGGATTCCCTGAATATGCAGAAGCACTAAAGCTTTGGAGTTGTGTGCTTGATGGGATTTTGCCAGACAAATTGTTACTTGACAGGTTCAAAACACTCAAAAAGTGCAGTTGAGCAAGGCTTCTTGGAATTTCACCAAAAAATCTGTTATTAGACAAGTCGAGAGATTCCAGCATTTCCATCCGACCGATCTCTTGGATGATTTCCCCTGTCAAAGTGTTTCTCGAGAGGTTCAAGGAATTCAACCCTACAAGACTCCCAATTTGTTCAGGAACTTTTCCGGATAATATATTGCCAGAAAGATCAATGAGCTTTAGCAGTCCCAAATTTTTGCTGTACTCCAAGTCTTGTCCTTTCCATTGCACAAATGCATTAGCTGCATATGTGCCATCGTCATCATTAATACCACCAAAAGCTGCTCCGTAATTAAAACTGGTGGTGGCATTAGAATTCTTAGTTTCCACAAGTGCAGTAAAATTGGAAAAGCATGGTGGTATATTTCCTGATAAACGATTATGGGATAAGTCCAAGAGTTGAATGTTGTTAAGATGACATATTTGTCGAGGTATGCTTCCGTTGAACTCATTAGACCGAAGAATAAGGACAATCAAACTTGTGAGGTGTGTCCCCAACCATTCTGGCACTATTCCTGTGAATCGGTTGTCTCTGAAGTCAATAATACTCAACTTCGTGCATTTCTTAAGTGAAGCAGGCACTTTTCCAGAGAAATTGTTACTGCGCAAGTTCAATATTTCAATTTGTCTTAGCGAGCCGATGGAGTTGGGAATTTTCCCGTACAGATTATTGTATGCCAAACTAATGATGGATAGGTCTTTGAAGTGGCACAAACAATATGGAAGCTCTCCCGATAGCCGGTTATTTGAAAGGTCAAGATAGATGAGCAACTCTCCAGTAATTGCGCATAAGAAAGAAAGCAAGCCTCCAAACTTATTCTTGGAGAGATTCAACGAAAGTAACCACTTAGGAACAAGTGGTATTGGACCTCTTAGACGATTATTACTTAAATCTATTGTTTTAGCATTCTGAAACTTTAAAATTTGATCAGGCAACATGCCATTAATCTGGTTGTGGGAGAGATTTAGAACATCCAATCTTGGGGATAGATCCCAAAACCAACTGGGGATATTACCTGCAATTCCAGCACTAGAGATATCAAGTGTCCATACGCTTTTTTGAGTTTGAAGCCATTTTGGGAATCGAGGACCCAACTTGCAAGATGACAACCTTATCTCTTCAAGTTGGAAAGGGGGAATCCAGTCAGAACTGATGTTGAAACTTAGTCGATTATAAGATAATTCCAAATCCCACAAACTGGAAAGGTTAGAGAAGTAGGCTTCAGAGATTATGCCTTTTAATGAGTTGAAAGCACAGTTGAAAGACGTGAGCTTGTGAAGCTTTCCAAGACCTCTGTCTACGGTCCCATTCAACTGATTGTTTTTAAGATTTAAAGATTCCAATGAGGGAAATACAACAGAAAGATCGGGTAAGGACCCTGTAATTTGATTCTCCGTCAAAGACAGATCAACAAGACTTGGAAGGTTTCCAATGTTTCTTGGGAATGACCCACTCAATTGATTGTGATCAAGGTACAAAATCTGCAGTGATTTCTTTGACCCGGACAACTTTTGCAGAAGCTCGTGAAGCTCTTCCGTTAAAATATTACCAGATAGATCCAAAGATTGCAAATGACTTAAATTCCCAAAGGATTTCGGAAGGCCACCTTCAAGTTTATTTCCATAGAGACCGAGGTTTGTGAGGGAAACCATGTCACCGAATGCATTGGGAATGGAACCTTTTAACTCGTTTTCTCCGAGGTAAATATCAACAAGGCTACTACTGAAGTTGAACAACCAATTGTATATCGAAGAAGATAGACTATTGGCAGAAAGATCAACAACGGAGAGGGACGCAGAAGAATTAAAACGGAGCGAGGAAAAATGAGTGATATCTGGAAGGTAACATTGGGGTAAGTACAATTCTTTGAGGAAAGGGAGATTACTGATAGATTGAACCCAGCCAGTTGCGTTAAAGATTGACACCAAAGAAAGGTCAACGTGATTTAGTAATGAAAGATGAGAAAGCCACTCAAGGTTTTCGGTATTCAGCATAGAATTGTAGCCGAGATCAAGATGCCTCAAGTCGGAAAGGTTGCTGAACTGATGGGGAATTGGGCCGGAAAAATCCATGTCTGCAAGGTTCAGGTATCGTAATCTGCGGAGGGAACCAATGAACTTTGGGATAGAGATTTCCTCAAAAAAATTCCTACTAAGGTCCAAGTACCTCAAATGGTGTAATTCAAGCAATGAAGGGCTAATCTTACCTCCCAGTAGCCGATCATGAAGATCGAGCATGGTCACATGACTCGTAGAATTGTGGTTGCTGCAGTGGACCCCTTCCCATTTGCAACAGTCTTGAGTAGTATTCCCCCAAGAAGGGAAACGACCATAATTGTCGATGACAGCTTCTTTGAACTTGAGGAGAGCTTGTCTCTCCCTCTCTATGCACCTAATTTTTTCAGCATCTCCATTTGCGAGAGCAGGGTTCAAGATCAATTGTGAAACCACGAGAAGAAAAACATGGGGAAGTTGAATAGATCTTTTGCCCATGATCATCTCCGTAGCCAAAATTAAGAGCACAAGAGGAAGCTAGTTGTAAAAACACAAGCTAATGAGAATTTGCAGTCTCTGTTGTTAAACAAATGGAATGGCACCCATTTTACATAAAGATTGTTCAGCACACGAATTTCCCAACACGTTATGAGGAAAGACTTGGAGTCAACGATAATGTCGATTCTCTCATGCCCTTGTATGTAGTTTGTAATTTTTTAACACCACAGACAATATTTTTTAAATTCGGATGGAGTAGCATTTCTTTTAATACCACAACTTTTCCAAATTTTATGAGGGAAGACTTGGAGTCAATAATGACTAATGAGAATTTGCCGTCTGTGTTTTTTTTTAGGTCTCATAGCACACAAATTTCCCAACACGTTACAAGGAAAGACTTGGTTTAATGAAGTCAACTATAATGTCAATTATGTCGCTGTTGTTATTACGATTGCAATAAGAAGAAAAACAGTGCATCTCTGTTATTTCCGAGAAAAATTTGGGTGCCGGACGGGCACCACATGGCGGTACCCGTCGCACATCTCGACCGTCTAAAAGTATTTTAGATGGTCCAGATATTAGAGAGAGAGATGATAGAAAAAGAGGGGAGCTACAGAGAAAGAGAGAAATCTAGGCCGTCCAAAACACTTATGGACGGCCGAGATGCACCACGGGCACCACATGTGCGGAACCCTGTTTGCACCCAAAATTTTCATTTCCACGAACAGCTGTTTCAACATTGCTTGGTCAAATAAGTTGAAAATTCACACCAATAAACCAAATTAGTGGATGGAATAAAGCTCTGTAATTGCTTAGTTATGACAGCGATTATAAACTACTCAATCAAGCCCAACTGTCATTTTTTATTATGCCTTATTGTTGTTAACGGTAGGCATTCTAATGGTGAAATTTAATGGTGTAATTGAATGCCCATTAGTGGGCAACTCAATCATCAAGAATGGAAAACCAAAGGGTTTATAACCCACGACTTGATTGCAGAGGTTTCAAGCCTTAAGGCTTTCCCAATTTATGAGGATTCATGGAGTTGATGGCTATATAAGTTCACATCCGTTGAAACCATGGAATCAAGGAGGAAGTCTCTATCGCTCTCATCGGTTCTAGACTGTGGCTATCTGTGTAAAACTTTAGTAGTTTACACACTACTGGGCTGAAATCGTGGGTAGTTTTTAGGCAAGCAATAGATGAGGTCGTAGAATGCTATCACTGATTCGACGCCTACACCGTAAGGTAAGTTTTTTCGTTGTGCCAATCCCTTACGAATGGAGATACGGTATCCCCAAGACAATGTAACGTAGCTTAGCATTCCCCTCTTTTCTCTCCTTGTGGGAAACAGAAAGGTTTGACGATTAAATGAAAGTACCATTAGCGCGTAATTGAATTTCAAAAGAGCTTTCTCCTATGATCATTCCATAAGCAAAATCAATAACGAGATGAAGCAGTAGAAACACAAACTAATGAGAGTTTGCGTATGTGTTTGTTTAGTTCTATTAACCAATGAAATGACACCCATTTAATATACTCTCTCCGTCCCAAAAAAAAGATTGTCCAGTACGCCAATTGAGAGCTTAAAATAATGCCAATTTTTCTCAAAAAAAAGAAAAAGGAACTCCAAATTCTTGTTACAACTTACGGATGCAATATCTTTTTTAATACCACAAATTTTCAAAATTTTTTCAGGAAAGAATAACCAATGAACTTTTCTTGGTGGAATGGCTGAAAATTCTAAAAGCCTATCCTATTTGCAATGTGTTCCAAAAATGTTAGGATACATATCCGAAAGTGTTCCTGGACATGAAAAGTGTCCAGGAACAGTTTCGGGATACTTTTCATGTATCCTACTAACCCTCGTTTGTGTTTTTCGGTTATGTCAACCAATGAATTTGGCACCTAACCATTTTACGCACCACGAGTTTTCCAAAACTTTATGAGGAAATACTTCTTAGGAGTCAACAATGATGTAAGTGAGTATTGTAAATTCTGGAAGCCTCCTATCCAGATAAGGCAAACCTTCCTCTTCTCCAAGTCAAGTTGCAATAGCCCTTTTATGCCGGTGTGTTTCTTTTTCTAGTGTTTCTATTCCCTTGTGTGTGTTTTTATTGGCAATTCCCCCAAACGGTGTGTTTCTTTTTCTAGTGTTTCTTTTGATGAGAAAATACACGTGTTGGCATTACAAGGTAGTCAATAATTTTACTAGTATTTTCTAGCATAATACCCGTGCTTGAAGGCACTTCACAAATGTATTTCACGGGCAAGACCATGATCTATGGATTGAAACTTCAATGGTTGCTCATTAGTGATCAAAATCCAATTCTACTTTTAAAATTTGTCTCCACCATGTCCAAATAAATGTTCACTCACAGTTCAGTCAATTTTAATTGTGTTCCAAAAAAAAAAATACAGCTCTTTACATTATACTTTTAACTGGGTCTAATTTAAGAAACAGCATTGTAGTATCACCAACATTTATCTACGAGGTATTCGATTAATTTTTTTTTTTCACAAAAAAAAAACATAGAAATTTCGTAAGTCCGTCTTTGAATTAAAGGTCTAGTCTTGTCTCCAGAAGGACAATTACCAAGAGTTTGGGCACACTATGACCCTAAAGCTAATGGACTTGCTAGGAACAGAATGGGGCGATTGTAGTCTAACGAGAAGCAAGAAAGGCTTGTTGAAAATATGGAGAAAAAAACTAATTACCCATTTATGAGTAAACATAATACACTCAAACTACATGAGTGAACATAATACATTAGAAATGCTTCAGGAATCTCCACAATTCAAAAATAAATTGTAAATTTTCACAAAACTGTATCTCAAACAACCATACAAACAATGAAGAAAAATCATGACAAGACAATCTTATTAGCCCAACCGCCATGTTGTAACAAAAGAGCACCTAGCCGCCATGTAATAACCGTGATCACACATGAAACAACCTGCACAAATACCAAGGCACGTACTTAGCTCTTTTGATTTTAGAAGCATTTTGACAGATTTTCTTTTACAAGTGTCCTAATAGTGTTCCATTTTTTGGTTGGTTATATATACTTTTCTTTCGGTCTCCTTTGCGAAATGGTATGGTAACTTAGCAAAAAAATGGAACACTAATAGGACACATGTAACTTAGCAAAAGAATGGAGCCCTATAAAACAGGAATCTTCAGGACCAAAACAGAACACATCTTTAGGGATAATCACAAGACAACTGTTAGCTGCTGCATTGAAAGAGCACTTCTTCTAACAATAAATGTTCTTGAAAGAGGTACCAATTAATCTTGAGTTAGTCGTACCAACTCCAACATCTTTGAATTAGGATTAAACACACCGCCCAGGTAATATTCAGAACCTCCATGCTCCGTTTTCTGGATTTATCAGAAAAGTAAAGAGTTTCGAAATATCGATCAGATCCATATTATCTTCCAGGAGTTAAAAAGGTAGGAGGTTTTGGAAGAGGATTGAATGTTACATTTTGAGATGGATGAGACAGGATGACTTCTTTACTATAGCTTTCCAAATGAACCAAAGAATGCAGGAAATATGAATAAGAGAAACTCTATTTTTAGGTTTCAACATTTGAGAAGTATGAAACCAAGACCCCAAGTAGATAATGTGGGTATGAAAAGGTAATATTGCCATCAATTCCGCTAGTCTATTGGTGGATTTCTAATTTAGAACGTAAAAAGTTAAACGTTAGAGTTTTGCTTGCCCTATTTTGAATTAGAGGGTAGAAAGTGAGATTGAGGTCAAAGTGAAGGGGTTAAGATGAAACTTAACCTAAAAAATGCCGTGAACACCTTCTTCTTAAACTCAAAGGGAAGACATTCATTAATAGCAAAGATATCAGTTTCGGGATGTACATGAAACACAAAAGAGAAAATGATCAGTTGTGACCACTCTCCTATCCTATCCCTGAGACTATCAACAAAAGGATGATTGCCAAAAGGTTGACTGCAGCCCCCTCTAACAGGATTGGATATAAAATCAACTGAGGCTTTTTCTGCTAAAGCATGGGCGTCTGCACAACTTAGTGGAAGAACCGGTGAGATCCTATAAAAAGTCAATTTAGAAATCTCCTTGGAAAAGTGCCACAACCAAACATTAATTCGGAGCAAATCAGAGCAATCCTTATTAACAATATGTACAGACAGTGAGAATCCGAGCATGTGGTATTTGATTTGTGTTGTGTACTATACTCAGTACGCAACTGTCCATAGGCCACAATGTGGATAGTTCATCCAATTACACATAAAACTATTCATCGACTCCTTTTGGAAATAGATAGAAGGTCTAGTTACAAGAAGTAGCAAAAGCTCTGCATCCTCTACTATAAATTCATTTCTATGAGCTTTGTGGGAAAAAGAGAAAATGGAAAAATGGAGCAATGGTTCAAGCCATCTGATGATCGGACTTGGCAAAAACCAAATATTAGCCACCATTACTTTAATAATGGAGCTTTGCCAATAAAGAAAAGGCAAATTTACAAACTTATACTGATTTTAAGATAATGACAACTAGCATATGGGGAACATCAAGCCATTTTGTAGTTAAGAACTAGGGTAGTAATATAAGTTACCTTAGCAATTTCAGGACCCACGGAGCTTGTTCCGCCACATAACCTACACATACGTTGTGGTTAGAGACCAGGCTAAAACAGGCCAAGAACTTGACCAGTGTTTGTGATTGAAAACTATATAGGATTTGAAACAATGTTCAAGAGCGTACACAATGACCAACAAAAAGAACAAAAGAAGGTTAAAACAATGGAAAACAATACTCACTCATAAGATCTAAAGCCTCCTTCGTAGCCTGGCCCAGTTCAATGTTATGTTCACATAGATTTGATCTGTCATGTTGTTCAAAAACATGAAGAAGGCATGTCTTGATCGACTATTGTAAACGACAGTCCAAAAAGCTCCGCAGAATCCAAAGAAGAAACCAAGCCCCATGCTAAAATAGAATCCTTGTCTAATAGACCTATCCTCGTCTAGTTCAATGCTTCTGTCTTTGGCATGAGTAGTAATTGGAGTTTCTTCTCCGGGGCACTTGTTGGGAAGTGGAAGCCCACAAAGCTCAGGATTTCCAGAATATGCAGAAGCACTAAAGCTTTGGAGTTGTGTGCTTGATGGAATTTTGCCAGACAAGTTGTTCTTTGACAGGTTCAAAACACTCAAAAAATTTAATTGAGCAAGGCTTCTTGGAATTTCACCAGAAAGTCTATTTTCAGACAAGTCAAGAGATTCCAGCATTCCCATCCGACCGATCTCTTGAATGATTTTCCCTGTCAATATGTTCCTCGAGAGGTTCAAGGAATTCAACCTTGCAAGACTCCCAATTTGTTTAGGAACTTTTCCGGATAATCTATTGCTAGAAAGATCAATGCTCTTTAATAGTCCCAGATTTTTTCCATACTCCAAGTCTTGTCCTTTCCATTGGACAAATGCGTTAGCTACATATGTGCCATCATCATATGGACCATCATAATATGCTCTGTAAATAAAACTTGTCATGACATCAGAATTCGTACTATCCACCAATGCAGTAAAATTGGAAAAGCATGGCGGTATAGTTCCTGATAAATGATTTTGGGAGAAGTCCAAGATTTGAATGCTGTTAAGATGACATATCTCCTGAGGTATGCTTCCCTTGAACTCATTGGATCGAAGAATAAGGACAATCAAATTTGTCAGGTGCGTCCCCAACCATGCTGGTACTATTCCTGTGAATCTGTTGCCTCTTAAGTCAATAATACTCAGCTTCGTGCAGCTTTTAAGAGAAAAAGGCACTTCCCCGGATAAGTTGTTGTTGCGCAAGTTCAATGTTTGCATTTGAGGTAGCGAGCCGATGGAAATAGGAATTTCCCCGTACAAATTGTTATTTGCCAAACTAAGGATGGAAAGTACTTTGAAGTGAGACAAACAATATGGAAGCTCTCCCACTAGTAGGTTATTGGAAAGGTCAAGATAGATGAGCCACTCTCCAGTAATTGAGCATAAGAAAGAAAGCGAGCCTCCAAACTTATTCTTGGCGAGATTCAATGACACTACAGTAGGAGGAACTAGTGGTATTGGACCTGTAAGAAGATTATAACTTAAATCTATCCCGGAATATAACTCAAACTTCGAAGATAGATCAGGCAACAAGCCATTAATCTGGTTGTGAGAGAGATTTAAATAGTGTAATCCCGGGGATAGATCCCAGAACCAACTGGGAATACTACCTGTGATTCCATTACTAGAGATATCAAGCACAGTAAATTTGTCTTGAGTTCGAAGCCAATTTGGGAAACTTGGACCCAACGTGCAAGACGCCAACTTTATAGCAAAAAGTTGGAAAGGGGGAACCCAATCAGAACTGACGTTAAAAGTTAGTGCATTAGAACACAAGTCCAAATACCACAAACTGGAGAGATTGGAGAAGTGGGCTTCAGAGAATGTGTCGTTTAATGAGTTGAAAGCGCAGCTGAAATACTCAAGCTTGTGAAGCTGTCCAATACTTGTGTGTATAGTACCACTCAACTGATTGTTTTGAAGTAGCAAATATTCCAACAATGGAAACACCGAAAGATCCGGGAATGACCCTGTAATTTGATTCCTGTACAAAGACAGATAATAAAGACTCGGAAGGTTTCCAGTGATTTTTGGAAATGGCCCACTCAATAGATTCTTAGCAATGTACAATTCTCTTAAGAGAGAAAATCTAGTGAAATCAGGCAATGGACCTTTAAGCTGGTTGCCATCTAAAGCCAAACGCTGCAATGAATTCTCTGCCCCAGACAACTTTTGCAGAAACTCGTGAAGCTCTTCTGTTAAATTATTAAATGACAGATCCAAAGATTGCAAACGACTTGAATTCGCAAAGGATTTTGGAAGGCCACCTTCAAGTTGATTGCCATAGAGACTGAGGTTCGTGAGAGAACCCATGTCCCCGAAGGCATCAGGAATTGAACCTTTTAACTCGTTAGCTCCGAGGTTGATATAAGAGAGACTGCTACTGAAGTTGAACAACCAGTTGAATATCGAAGAAGATAGACCATTGGAAGAAAGATCAATGAAGGATAGGGACAGAGAAGAATTAACACCGAACGAGGAAAAATGAGTGATATTAGGAAGGGAACAACCAGACAAGTGCAACTCTTTGAGGAGAGGGAGATTACTGATAGATTGAACCCAATTACCAGTTGCTTTACTGAGTACAACCCCAGAAAGGTCGAGGTGTCTTAGTAAAGAAAGATGAGAAAGCCACTCAAGGTTTTCGCTATTCAACATAGGATTGTAGCTGAGATCAAGATGCCTCAAATTGGAAAGGTTGCTGAACTGATAAGGAATTGGACCATAAAAACTATTCCCATGAAGGTCCAAATACCTCAAATGGTGTAATTCAAGCAATGAAGGGCTGATCTTACCTCCCAGATCCTGATAAGAAAGATCGAGCATGGTTATGTAACTAGTAGTACTGTGGTTGCTGCAGTGGACCCCTTTCCATTTGCAACAATCTTCCATATCTTCTTGAGTACTCCCCCAAGAAGAGAGACGACCATCATGATCGGTAAGATCTGCTTTGAACTTGAGGAGAGCTTGTCTCTCCCTCTCCATGCACCTGATTGTTTCATCATCTCCAACTCCCGAGGAGGAGATTGCAAGAGCAGGGTACAAGCATAGTAAAACCACAAGAAGAAAAACATGGAGAAGTTGAATAGAGATTTTGCGCGCCATCATTTCCGTAGGAAAAAAATAACATCAAGAGGAACCTGTAAAAACACAAACTAATGAGAATTTGCAGTCTGTAATTGCCTCCCCCACTTTCAAACACAGAAATTTTGTATACACTAAAGTGATTTGATGCGATTACATCTTTACAGGTAAACGAACGCCTTCATATTTTGTACAAACAATGTAACATTTGCAGCTTAGCTAGAAAATGATAACTTTCATTTGACTACCACGAGAGGGTTTGATCAAGTCTTTGTTCTTTTTCCCGGGAAAAAAAAAAAAAGCCCACGTATGACAAAGCGTCCTGATTATATGACTTTACACTTTAACTTAATTCCTCTTTTCCATTTCCCACACAACATGCGACAAGAAACTCCATAGACGAGCACCACTCCCGCATTCGAATCCCGGCTCCCCACTGCCTTGGAGTCAACAATGATGTCCATTAGTATTTTTTTTTTTTTTTTTATAGCACTGACATTCATATGATGTTTGCATGCAAAGTCTTAGAAAGCAAGAGATGCTTTCCACATCTCATGCACCCACGACTTTGATTTTTCTGTCCAAATCGTGCGAAAATGCAAAGATTATGTTGCGTGTGTACCTACGAGTTAACGAAATCAAACACAAAATAAGCTTATACCTGGATCAATTCTGTCGGACCAACGAGCCTTGCACTGTCTGGGAACCTTGCCAAGAAGAAGGTAAAAAACCCTACCCCACTGATTCTTGCCTCATTATAGCCTCTCAGTGGAAAAAAGTCAAAAACCTTAGCTATCCCAATTTTCAAGTATTTACTCAGTACGCGCTAAGGCCCATTGACAAGCAGGTTGTCCCCTAGTTCAAGACTAGTCCACCAACCGTGTTTTTTTCTCCATGTCAAATCAATGCAACTCATTTGCATGGAAAAACTTACTTAAACTAATCAATCGTAGTAAACGTTTGGGAACTTAAATATGAAGGAATCCATCTAAGTAAGTTTCGTAGTCACATAAATCACTACAGCTATGTAGTGACCTTAATTGTGAGCCCTCCGAAATTTTCATTTGGGATCAGAATCGGCCGTTCATTTTTTTTTTTTTTTTCAGAAATGTTGAGCACGTTTTTGGGTACAAAAAATTATGATCATCGGATATTGGTAGACACGCAATTGAGACAAATTTCTTACAGTGTATTATCCAAATGAGATTGGCTATCCATATGAATGGCTTGCGACCAAATGGCTACCAATATCCAATTAATTTGATTTTTTCCATAAGTAATCTACTCAACATTCTATATAAATTATACGGGTTCGATCTCAAATACAGAATATAGAGAACCCATAATTGAGGTCACTTTGAAGTGTAGTGACTTAGGTCACTGCAGATACCCAAATCCCCTTTGGAACGGTTTCTTTGCTTCTTGTGTTGGGACTTGGGAGTGGACTTCTGCGAGTCTTTGTTTTTGCTTTCTTGCGCGTTTGGAGGAGTTTTAATGGTCAAGTTCATTTTTGGGTATTTGACTAGCTAACTGAACAAAAGGGGATGGATTATTCTAGACTTCTAGTCCTAATTGTATGGCTTTTACGATAACCAATGTAATTATTTTTCTTTAGCCCCATGCAAAAAACATTACTCAACTAGGTAAATCTATTTTCATGTGTGAACACTCAATTCTTATGGGTCCTCTTATTGACATTCAAGAAAATGATAAATAAAACACACAATTTATCATCGGCACCACCACTTTCGACCCATCCCCAGTACTCATCCTCATTCTTTGGGACCACTTGGGAGATGCGCTAGAAGTACCCACACTTGTATGCATAAGGTTAGTGTGCAATTTCGAGGACGAAATATTTTTTCAAGATGGAAAGGATCTTACACCCTGACTTTTCTTTTCCGAATAATAATTATTTGCTTAGAAATTTGTCTTTTTGGTACGGTCCTATTTAATTATTGTCGCATTTGCTACGGGTATTTTTGGCATTATTATAGTTTTGCGTGCATGAGTGTAATTCTTGTATATTGTCTTCATTTAGGGATGCACACGGTTTGGATTGGATTAATTTTATATAAATCTAGTAACCGAACCATTCTGACCAGTTCTAGAAAATTATGAACCAAAACCTAACTAATACACGTGTAGAACCTGTCCAGTTCCAAGCCGCAAGAGCCGACCAATTTTGCTTCGGTTCTCGTTCTACCCGATTAGCATTGAAACACTTTTTCACAACACATGAACTGAAAAGATTATTTAGAATTTGAAGCACCAAACAACTCATAATATAATTAAAGGGTTTTATAAAATTTGAAACCAAATATAGTCCACATGATACACAAAGTACTTGATAATCTACCATCAATAATCAAATTGATGAAAACAACCAATAAAGTAGCTTAAACAAATAATGAAATAGTCTAAAAAGCAAAAAAAAATTCAGTAACATGTCTTACTAGGGAATTAAAATTGAAAATTGGATATTAATAAGGTCAAATAGTTATAGTAATATACTTAATATTTCTTAAGAAAATAGATTTCTACTCTAAATAGACACAAAAGAATACCTTACTAGAGGGAAAAAAAAATATTAACTTACCAAATCAAGATACATAATTTTGTACACGTACCAAATATTATATATATTTACACACACACACACACATGCACAGACTCTAATATTATACGGTTCGGTTCCAACAGTGTTTCTTAAATTGAGAACCATTAACCGAACCATTTTAACTGGTTCTTATTTTTTCAGAACCATAACCAAAACAATGAACCGCATAACCTAACCAAATAGAACGGTTCGGTCCGGATCAGATTAATTTAGTAGTTATATCAGTTTTCTTGTGCACCCCTATCTTCATTAGTCCGTCTTCTTTTATTTATTTATTTTAAGAGCTAGTGTTGATTAATAGATTTTTGTACCTGATCTAAATATTCTAATTAGTTGGTTAATTAGCTACAATTGGGGGAACGTGGTTAGGATATCACCAATTGAATGCCCAAAAGTTGTCCCATCACCTTCTGATTATCCATTTAGAGGATGGCTAAAGTTAACAATGTAGAGGTCCACAATGTCATAATAAAAAATAAGTGCCACGTCACCTTTTCAAACTAAAAAAGAACAAAATTATTTAAAACTGCTTTTTCTTTCCAAAAACTTTGTATAAATAGTTTGGGGAAAAAAAAAAGCACTTTTGAAAAAAACAAAACAATTCGGTTTTAAAAAACAAGCAGTTTTCCATAATAAAAAAAAAGTTTTTCAAAAAATTAAATAGTTTTAAAAAAAAAACCTTTTTTGAAAAAAAAAATCAATTTTAAAAAACAAACAGTTTTTAGAAAAAAAAAATAAAGGTTTTGCAAAAAAAGTCAATAATTTTTTGAAAGCATTGTTGAGAGAGAGAGAGAGAGAGAGAATAGAAGAAGGTTTATGTGTAATAATGGGAGTACTTAAATTAGGGATGGGAAAAGGGGACGTTTCTGGAGAGCGCTAGAGAGAGAGAGAGAGAGTTCTGGCGATGGGTGGGTTTCCCACCCCCACCCCCCCACCCCCCCTCCTTCCTTCTTCCCCGTCCCTTGTTCCCCTCCTTAACTCTCTTCCTTCCTCTCTCCCTCTCAGTCCCCCACCCGCTACAGTCCTCTTCTCTCCTCTCCTCTCCTCGTCTCTCTTCCTCCTTCATGGTTGCACGCGGTTGAGACCTCCTCCGCGAGGAGGGGAGATCTCCCTGTTGCCCATCATTTTTTGGACTTTGGGAGGCCCCAATCCGAGCCTTGGTGCCGGATTTGTGGCGTTTTCCGGCAGCGGTGGTGATGGCGCCTGGCAGCTGCGACTGTGGTGGGACGAAGCGATGCGGGGCTCTGTGACGCTGACATCATTCCGTCGTCTTCCTCCAGCCACATCCGAGTGGATTGGTGGTTCCGTCGTCCACTGTTGTACAATTTTGCGGCTTTTGTTGTACTGTTTTGTTTTTTTGTTGTTTTTTTGTTGTACTCTTTTCTCCCTTTAGGCCTATGGGCCGTGTAACTTGTACTTGATTTCTATCAATATAAGTTGCATTTTCCCTGTTCAAAATTAGGGATGGGCATCTCAGCCGACCCTCCCCGATCCAAACCTTCCCCTCCCCTCCCCGAATGGGTACGGGATTCGGGGATCGGGGAGGGTACGGGGTTGTTTTTTAAAAAAAAAATTTAGGGATCGGGTAGGGGATGGTATAGTTAGTCCCCTCCCCAATCCCCTCCCCTCCCCGTTTCCCAACCCTCCCCACATCCTCGTTCACATATGTATATTAATTGAGTCATCCCTCTAGCCCTGCTTTGTTATATAAAGTTTCAAAGTTAGAAAAATCCCCAGGATCATACAATCAATCTCATGTTAGGCATCAACGGAAAGTGAACCCTCCTGCCTTTTTCTTCTAAACTTCGAAATGGATCCAATCAACACATCAAACATTTCATTCAATAGTTGCATTTCAAGTGACGAGATTCGGTGTTAAAATTCATAAACAAAGTGAAGTTGGCTATTAATGACTAGAATACTTATAACGAAGGATTTCAGTAGAACGCTTTTGCATAGTTACATAAAATCCATTATCATAGAGACTGAGAATTGTGAGAGAAGCCATGTGCCCGGAGGCATCAGGAATCGAACCTTTTAACTCCGTTAGCTCCCAGGTCGATATAAGCGAGACTGCTACTGAAGTTGAACAACTAGTTGAACATCGAAGAAGATAGAGTACCATTGAAAGAAAGATCAATGACGGATAGGGACAGGAAAGAATTCTTACCGAACGAGGAAAATGAGTGATATTATGGTGAATGGATCTCTTGCAATAATGATACTACGTTCGTTGAGTCATATGACAACAACAATACTCGAGCTTAATTTTTCAATTTATCAAAATCGTCCTATTATAACTCAAATGACTAGATTTAGTCTTACAAAAATCGTTGGACCAAATCTTCTTTTATAATTCAACCCCTCTGACTTCGATTTCTAGCTCCCCCACTGCTCTTTTCCATTTTTCCACACAACATGCAACAAGATACTCCGTAGACCGGCGCCACTCCCGCGTTCGAATCCCGGCTCCCCCGCTGAATTGGAGTCAACAATTATGTCAATTAGTGTTGTTTTTTCTATAGCATTGACAATGGCAGGGGATCCCCTGTCCCAGAATTGCTGTCCCACCCTCCTGTCCCATCCCCCAAATGCTGCCACCTAGCACAAAAATCCTCCCCCTTTCAACCCCTAACTCTGTTATAACTCCCCAATTAACTCTGTTAACTCATAGCCCACTTTTTCCTCCACAATACCTTCCACGTTTTTTTGTTTCTGGCGCCAAAATTGGTGCAGACCAAAAGTCCCTTTTTGTTCTCAAAAAACAGAGAGCTGCCATATTACCTTTCATGATTTGGTTGCCCAACATCTAGTATTCCAATTTGTGACTGGTGGCCGCTGGAAGTTTGTGCATGGCAACACAATTACAAGAGGAGAATTTATTATTTCATTCTTCTATCAGTTTTCTTTACCTTGGAAATTACGTTCACAAATTTACGATCCACCATTTGGAGATACAATTTGGTGACTTCGTATTTGAATATAAATCATCCAATATCCATGATCCAATACATAGGTACAACTACAAACAAAGATCTGGTGCCATATTACTCAAAAAACAGAACCACTTCTCTCAAAAATCCAAAAATTCCAAAAAGCAAGTAGGAAATGACTTCCACTTAGCATACTCAAAATACTAATACTTTTCTGGTCTTAAGCATACATGAAATTCGAAAATCACTTCTACTAATCTTGATGCCTCTCAGTTGAAGAAAGTACCCCCATGTTGTACTTCAATTTGATTACTCCTTAGGTTGACCTCCATACTCAAAGCTATAGAACCAAAGGTCGTCATCTATTGGTTGCGATAACGGAGCCTGCACAAGGGATGGAACTATACTTAGAATTGATCATATAGTATTTATAATAAACATTCATCATGCTAGCAAATTACCAAATTATCTGCAGTAATTCAGTCATGGTAGGCACCGTCTTAGTTGATTGGGTAAATTGCAAAGGATGGCTAGACAATCGGTGAATAGGAGGATCACCCATGCCAGATTCAAATGTGCAAGAGTCATGTTGCTAAGTTTTTAAGCATATTAGAACATGATGAAGTTAGACTAAAAAAAGATAAGTATCCAGAATGGTGATTTTAAAATTAAAAAAAAAAAAAAAAAAAAAAAAAAACTAGTTGAAGAATGATGATACCTGTGAGAGTTGTGAAGATTGACTCCATAAATTTCTCTCATAGGGGGAATCTACAAGGGCACTAAAAGTGGTGCCTGTGAAACCCTTCGGAGCTTCCTGTTGCATTGTTTTGGGGTATTGGTATACATAGTCAATTCAAATAGCAGACAATATGATTAAATTATATTAACATAGAAACTCTTTAAAACTAAATTATACCTGAGTGAAAGGTGAAGAATCTTGTATTTCATGTTCAACGGGATTTTTCACTGGAGCTCTTTTCGATTTAATGGCCCTTTCAAGAGCATTTCTTGGCCTTTTGCTGGACCTTGTAGTTCTCTTTTTAACCTTCAACCCTTTAGCTCTTTTCTCGCTTCCTTCACCATAGGTGGTTTCAGTTATCTCTTGAGATGCAATGATTATGGCATTTGAGGTTTCATGAAGAGGTTCCCCCATTAAACTCGCATCCACTTCTTCCGCTATCTTTTTAAGAGCATTCAAAGCAATTTTGTGCGCTTCCTCTGTCTCTGCAGCTCTTGTTGCCAATTGCGTACACAAGCGACACAACTCTTTGTATCGTATTCCCATCATTGCCTTTGGATCATCTACAAATGTACTAGTACAAGTAGATTCAATACTCCCTGATTTTGCATTCTTTGTCCACCTCTTCAATATGTAATGATCCGGAATCTTCATAATGTCGTTCGAAGAAAGAACTTTAAGTGCATGTGAACATAGAATCCCTCCAAACTCAAATTTCTTACAGCTACACAATTCATGCTCTCACTACGTTGAGTGGTGGTCATATCTGCACAAAAAGTTTGCCTCCCGTAAACTAATGCCCATTTCTCCCTTATGTTAAACATTCGCCTCAACCAATCATTATTTTGGAGATTATACTTGCTAAGCATCACATTCCATGCTTTGATAAAATCATCTTCATCTTCGTAATCATATATGCATTCACTCAAATCTTTTGAAAAATCTTTGAATCTTGCAAATACACCGCTAAGATGTATAGCAGCATTTTGGTAAATATGCCATATACACAATCGGTGGACTGTTCCCGGCCACTGCGCAACCAATGCTTTCGCCATTGCAGCATCTTGATCTGTAAGTATAGTTCTAGGCATCTTTCCACTCATAGCCTTAGCGAAAGTGTCAAACAACCAAATGAAAGATTCAGCAGACTCGTCATATAATAATGCAGCACCAAAAATAGTGGTTTGCTTATGATGGTTCACCCCAACAAACATCGCAAAAGGTCGGCCATCCTTGTTTTTCCTATATGTTGTATCAAAACAAACCACATCCCCAAAGTTAGCATAATCAGCCCTCATCTTTGCATCTGCCCAAAAAATATTGGTTATCAAATCATCCTCATCTACTTGTATGGCATGAAAGAAATTAGGGTCCTCTAGTTGCATTTTTTGCAAATACTCCAAAACACCGCCTGTATCACCTACTTTCATTTGTAAAGTTCTCTTAGAACGCAAGTAATTTTTATAATCTTGAGGAATAAACCCGAGACTCGCTCGCCCACCAACTTCTCTAGCCATAAACTCAACTATTGCCCTTGGAGCTATACCGGAATCGTTTGCCATATCTGCTTGAGCTGCTTGGGCATCACTGAACTTCCGATGAGACCTATGTAAGTGAGTCTTACTTGGAGTACACACCATATGATTATGCACAGGACCAAATTCAGCAACATAGTATTGTTTTGTCTCTCGACAATATTTTATTTTCATTCGTGCCAAACAACCAAATCTTGTCTCAGGGCGGTGAGATTTAACAATAACGTCCCGTTTATCTTTTCCCCGTTTACCTTCACAAGAGCAACAAAAAATCCTAGTTACTATCCTCCCGCTCTTATCTTTATGCTCTTTACTTCTACGCACACTAAATCCAACTTTGTAGGCATAGGCATTATAAAATTGATATGCTGCTTCTTCCGTCATAAATTTCATGTCAACTTTTGGAATTGCCTCATTAGAAATCTTGGAGTGAACAAAATTTATATCACCTGTCAGATCATCTGAGTTATGCGATTCATCTTGCTCCCCGTCATCTTCCATAGGAACATCCATGTTCAAGAAGGCATCATCATCTTCAAACTCCAACTTACGCCGAGACCGAGACTCGTCTCTTGCACTGTCCAGAACCTATAAATATGTTAAGATCCAAAATTAGGGTTTTGATTTTTGCCGTTGGATAGTATAATAGAGTATAGGTTGAACAACACACATAAAAAAATTTGGTATCCAGTGAAAGCCAATGAGTCCACAAAATGCACATACTAATTTACTCCACAAAATGCAGCCAATAAGTTGGTTTTGGATAATAATTTACTCCACAAGATGCAGCCAATGAGTTGGTTTTTAAGAATTTGTTACTGACTACTGAGAAGATTCGGACAAAACTTCAAGTATAATTTCGTTTTTTTTTTTTAAGAACCAATGAACAGATTCAATATTATAGACTTACCTCAGCCAAATATAAGTTCATTTTTTTTTAAGCACCAATGAACAACGTTTAAGAAAGTTTGTGAGGTACACCTACAGATTCAATATTATAGACTTACCTCACATGAGATTGGAGAAAAAGATCTATTGATTTCAATATCCATGCTCTGTTTTTCCATGCTTTCTCTCTCTCTCTCTCTCTCTCTCTCTCTCTCTCTATTTGTGAAATATAAAAGTGTCAAAGGTGGGCACACAAGCCCTACAGAAAGAGAAAGAGAACAAAAAGGGACTTTTGGTCTGCTCCAATTTTGGCGCCAGAAACAAATAAACGTGGAAGGTATTGTGGAGGAAAAAGTGGGCTGTGAGTTAACAGAGTTAATTGGGGAGTTATAACAGAGTTAGGGGTTAAAAGGGGGAGGGTTTTTGTGCTAGGTGGCAGCATTTGGGGGGTGGGACAGGAGGGTGGGACAGCAATTCTGGGACAGGGGATCCGCTGCCATTGACAATCATATCAATTATCATGTCTGCATGCAAAGTCTTACAAAGCAAGAGATGCTTTCCACATCTCAGCCACAACTTTGACAGTATTTTTTTTTCCAAATCGTGCCAAAATGCAACAGTGGGTTACGCGTGTAGCTACGAGTTAATGAAATTAAACACAAAATAAGCTTATAGGTTGATGGTGAAAGGATCAATCCTGTCGTACCAACGAGCCTTGCACTGTCTGAGAACCAATTGCCACGAACAACTTGTTTGGTTTGGGGTTTGAGAGAAGATTTTAAGATAATGATTGGAGAGAGAAATAAGAGTAATAATTAGACAGAAAACTCATTAGGGACCTTTAGAGACCGTGCTGGGATAGTTTTGGAACTTGAGGGGAGTGGGAGAAAAAAAAAAAAAAAAAGACAAGAAATGAGATGAAAATGGAGGTCAAATCTTTTATACTCATGAAAAAATGTTGTTCCCCTGCAATTTTAGCCACAAAATTGCATAAAAAAAACTCTTACCGGGAAATTGCATGGGAATAGAGTCGGAGGAAGTTTTGGTTAAAAGGGAGTCAAATTTGTTATTTTCTTGCATCTTTCTCTCCGAACCAAATAAGTAAAATGTTTTTAATTTTCCTTTCTTTTCCGTAAGTTCCAAACAAAAGTCGAAGGTGGGGGGATTGTCTGGAAAATAGGGAAAGGGAAGCAAAGGAAGATAAAATAAAAAATATTTCTTCATATTTGATTGGAACATTTACTATTCACATTGAGGAAAATGTTTAGTGTGAATAGTGTGCTATGGTTGTGGTTAAATATGGACAAAGGTCCGACCAAGCTCCCATCCTGTTATATCGCTCTGTTTTTTGGTTAGTTTTGGACCGTGGTGGACTTGTACTGGGTCCAAAACTATGATCGAGTCCGTCCATGTTTTAGATTCTATAAAGATGTACGTACCGATAAAAATTAGTTTATAGTTTTGGAAGACAAAATAATCTAAACTTCACCGTCTATTTGGTCGCTCACAAATGTGAACGATTTAGATTCTATAGCTATCGATGTAGCTATTTGATTCAAATGATTTTTAAAAAGGCGTACATCTTTAAGAAAATCTAAAACTTGAACGGTCAGGAATTCAAGACAAGCTCACCTCGGCCCAAAACAAGACCAAAATGGAGCGAGTGATCCCCTAATGAAATATGGAAGGAGAAAGCATTTGGCATGACTGGAAAAATGAAAGTTGCCTACGATTTTTTGCGATCACAGGCGACCAGATCGACAAGTGTAATTTATTTTTCTTGCTGTTGAAAAAAAAAACCTGTTCGTGTTATTTGTGCGATTGATGATTTTTCAGCCTCTGACTCGCACCAAATGGGTCGTAAATGATGTTCTTCTGCAACCTGTAACCCACGAATAGGACTGCAAATGAACCGAGCCGTTCATGAACTATTCGAGGCTCGATTCGGTAAAAGTTCATTCGAGTTCGGTTCGGGGACCAAACGAGCCAAATCGAACTCAATTTCAGGCTCAATTATTAATGAGTCCAACCTGAAACTGACAGTATTCGGTTCGGTTAGGCTCGCGAACCCGGAGTATATGTATATTTCCCATAAATTTTCACAAATAACCTTCAATATGTATAAAGTTTTACATGTACATAATGAAAATTTTATAACTTGTACATTTATAAAACTTTAAAAGTACTATATACTTACATTTTAATATGTTTATATAATTATGTACATCAGTACATGTATTAACTTATTTATGTACAAAATGAAAATTTTATTAGTAGTTGTAGACCTATATAAGAGCATAAATATCTAATATTTTTAACTTTTTAAGGCTCGTGAACAAGTTCAAGTTCGACTCAAACCTAGGGAAGCTCGGTTCGAGTTCGGCACATCAAATTTTCTTGGAGTTTGAGCTTGGCTCGAGTTCGCTTAAAAACTTAATGAACGAACCCGAACACTCTAAAGTTCGGCTAGATTCGGCTCGTTTACACCCCTACCCAGAAAACAAACAAACAATTCCCTCACGCACACCAACACTTGCACACGCACAAACACCATATTAACACACAAAAAAAAAACAGGGTGAAACAAAACAATAACAAGAAAGCCAAAATGCGATTTCATGTGGTCATTTATTGGTAATGATATAATGTTTGTTGAAGAAAATTCACAGTGGTAGTTGCGCTTGAAGATTCAGCCTCCTTCAAGTATCTAGAAAACAAATGGAACTAAAGCCTTGACCTCCCGAGGGAAATTTTCGAATTTGGATAGATACCATTTTCTGGTAACGTAACTCCTTCCAGCCAAGTAAAAAAACACGCCAAATGCGCATGAGAGTGACAACAAGGTCTGCGATATAAAGAAAATTCCCCAAAAAGCAAGGATTTCAAAGAGGTAATGAGGGCAAAGAACCAGATTGAAGAGGCCTCCTCTTGGAAGTTTATATCCTTTGTCACCCTTCTCTCTGAGTTTTGAAAGGAGGTAATGGTGGTAAAAGTTGCCGGAGATTCCCACTAAAAATATCAGAACCCCGACATACTTCAGATCGATTGATGGCTCTGGAAACCCTTCTGTCAAGTGTTGCCCATATATCATGCTTGCGGTTAAGGAGAAATAGGCAGCTGAGATTAGAACGGCAGAGTCCAGGACTGCGCCGCCACTGAATTTGTGAATAAATAGAACCTACAATATAAGGACGCACTGCTCAGTTAACGTTGAATTCCAACAACTCTTATGACCGTAACACAGTGTTTCGTAGCATGACAATATCATGTGTTTGTGTGTGCCTATAGCGCTAGTATTTGCATTTACTTGATTGTGCCTGCATCGGAAGAACAAGAAAACTGAAAAAACATATAACATTTGATAGAAAGGCTCAAAGCGGTTATAAGTTGGTGTCATGCGGTTTCTCATCTGGTTTTCTCCCTATTTTTTAGTGGAACCAATTAAGGGTGAGCTTTAGAACTTTGAAACATTTTGATGAGGTACATGAAAGCTTGAAGCCAACTATGTGTCACAATGAGTTGGGATTTCTTCCGTCTTTCCAGTTTTCGCAGAAGCGTGCCAACGATTAGAGACAAGCTCTTTCAAATTTGTGGACTGTTATCCTGAGCAAAGAAAGGAATTATGGCTCTATTAAGCCACTGGAAGATCCAAAGTACAGTGGAATCCATGGATGAAGAGTGGCGAGAAAACTGTATCTCTAAACAAGGAAGAGCGTGACGATAAAGGCTGTAGCTTCCGCATTGCTTGGTTACATGAGTTCTTATAAAATCCTAGGTAGGCAGAAACGAGTCCAGTTCCATTGTCATAAAATTCTCGTCAACAGGTCAAAATTCACTAGGAAAGAAGAGCTACTCGTTCACCAAGTATAGAGAGGCAAAAGAGTTAGAGCGAGTGCCCCTCCATTTGATTAGAAATCTGGAATATCCAAACAGGGCTGCATTTGATTTGTGGCACTTGCTAAAGCTGTGGAGGCCTAAGAGAAATATTAAAGGATGTCCGAGTTGCAGACTACTAATAGCGAACTAACAGAAGGTTAATAATACATAACTCTATGCCCGGCATCTACAGAAAGTATTTATGGAGTCAGGATGGAGCCAGAGGGGGGCCAGTAGGGGCAGTCGCACCTGCAAGGGAAAAAAACCTCTAGTATTATATAGAAAAAAATAAATCTTACTATGAATTATATAAGCTCGCCCCTGCAAAGTATTTTAGAAAAAAAATTCACCCCTACGTAGTGAAATTTCTGGCTCCGTCCCTGTATGGAGCTGTGAGCTCGTGACTAAGAAAAAAATCCTCGGAACTGCAACTCTGAAATTCTAGTCTAATCCCATCAGATAATCCAAGGAAGAAGCTGTAAATTGGGGCTTTGGACACGTCCTAATTGAGCTAAAATAGATTTGATGGATTTGAAACTCCCTCTAGAGAAAAACTAAAGTATACTATAAATCATTGACTTTTTAGAAATTGGGAAAAAAGAAGGAAAAAAAAGGGGGGAGTCGGTTCAGTAGAGGGAGGAGGAGTGCCACATAAGAGGGAGTAAGCCCACTTTTAGGGTAAACTATATTATTATAGGGTATAGATTGGTACGTGCTCTAATCACACATTTTGGTTAGAACACCATCAGATGTATCTTTATCAAAATAACAATCATAAGAATCTCCAGCCCAGACCCTTTCTTTTACCAAATTTGGGTCAAAACTCCATTTGGTATTGCCTTCTCCAATTCCAAAACCCTTGTTCCTACCCCAATCCAATTTTTGCTTCTTTTTTTTTAATGTCTTCCCTCCACATTTTCCATCGAAATGACACGTGTAAATAATAAGAAAGTGAAAAGAGGTGTTGGAATAAGGGTTTGGTTTGTGTTTTCCCTCACTTGGGTTTGCAAAAAAGGGTAAAACTAAAAAGAGATAGGCAAAAGAGTAAACCAATGGAGATGGGTTTTTAGCGTTTTTACTCGAACTTCTAAATTTGGGTAGGAAAAAAAGGGTAAGGATTGGAGATGCTATGAGCACATAAAATAAAACACAACTGCAATGATTTGACAACTCTTTCTGATGGAGAGTCGGAGACCGAAACTCAAACCATTTTCCTCAACACCTCTTTGCACTTTTTTATTACTTACAAATGTCATTTTAACCAAAATGTTGAAGACAAAACATTAAAAAACTAGATTCGGTAAAAATAGGGGTTTGGTCTCTTTTTGAAGACTCACACTTCTATTTTGGTCTCTAAATTGCTAAAAAATATTATGGTCCCTCCAAAAAATAGAAAGTGTTAAAGAAAATATGGGTAAATTACCAAATCTTCTCTCAATATTACGTCTAGTCTCCAAAATGGGAGAAAAACTTACATGCCAAACGGGTACCGCCAGGTGATACCCGTTGGCGTATCCAAACCGTCTAAATATGTTTTGGACGGCCCAGATTTAAGAGTGCCATTTTTTTTTTAATTTTGAGGACAAATTTACCCAACAAATCTACCCAAACAAATCTAACCGTCCAAAACATGTTTGAAAGGCTCGGAGCGCGAGGGGTACCACGTGGTGGTACCCGTATGCAAATTTTTCTCCCAAAATGGATATATGAAGCTTGATAAAAAGTTGCTCTTTAACATTAACAGTGGAGAAATTTTATGCAAAAGGTCTTTTTGACCCAAACTTTATTTTCCAGAGGACTTAGAAATAAAGAAAAATCCATACAAGAATGGGGAAAACCTTATGGGAAGAGGGCGAAGGAAGCCGCTCCCGCGATGAAGGCAGGTCCATATATGACGAGCATGCCCGTTTTGCTGGAGAGTTTGATCTGATTGGATTTGGAGTGATGAGAGCCAACGTTCCAGAACTTGGAATACTGGAGGTGTTTCCCAATGATTTCCGAGAAACCCAGAAATGATAAGGATATTAGGGTTATCAGAGGCAAGGCTCTGATGTAAACATTGGGAGGTTGCTGGAATACAAGACTATGCTCCATTCTCTTTCTCTCTCTCTCTCTCTCTCACTCTCTCTGTGTGTGTGCAATTGGTGTGTATTGCCATCCTGGGCTTTGGCCGAATTTTGTATTCCCAATTATTGCTTTGACTTTGATTAGGATTTACAGGAGGTGACAGCGTCCCACACGCTGTTATGTCTAAAATTTGCATTCACAATAGACGTAGTACTGTTTTGACTTTTATTACTTTCTTTTCTATTCACGTGTAATTTGATTTCTTTGAATATTACTACTTGGCAAATTTTTTTTCTTTTCTTTCTTGAGAATGAATCATACTTGACGGTTACAAATTAAGTACGGGTGAGTTTCTACCAAAATTATTGTCTTCTCACTGCAGTCGAAAGCGAGTGTAATTTATGTGTTATATGTGAATGGAATGACTTGTAGTAAAATGTCATCGAGAATACCATCAACCGAATTGTAACATTTGTAATAGTTTAACGATGAAATAGGTTGATTTACAAGTCCGCAAATGACATAAAAATACTTAAACTAATCCAAGCGTTAAAGCAAATCATAATAGTGGATACCTTGCACTTAAATATCAAGTTTAATAAATGAAGCTACTTGACTAGAAGGAGCAAATCATTAGAAAAACAATTCCATGAATTTATTATTTTTGGGTAAAATTGCAATTGAGTTCATATTCGTGTTTCATGCATATTAATTTATTGAGTCATACGATGAACAAGCATTGGCAATGTCACATATATAATACTTCCTCCGTCCCTTTTAAGTGTGTTACTTCGTAAATCTAACTTATTAAAGAAATATCATCATTACACCTCACAACAATTTTTTTTCTCCACTTTACATTTTTCACACCAACTTTTAACTCTATTTTCCAAAATTATCCTCCACTTTGACCGATTAACTCTTTACCCACTAACTTTTCAAAAGGAAAAAATGATGATTGTATAAACTTTTACCAAATAATTTTTCAAACCACACACTTATTAAGGGACAACCCAAAATGAAAATGCATACATTAAAAAAGGGACGGAGGGAGTAGTACTAGTCAATAGAAGTCATTAGGCCCCATTCCGCTAAAAAAAAAGGCCAACTTATTTCAAAAATCAAGACAAATCATTATCTCACAATACATCACTTAAAAAGTTATGAAAAGCCAAAAAGTCAATGATTTTTTGTTAGTAGAACACCCCCTGAATTTCACCTCAAACCTAGTCAAGGATTTTGCCTCTTATAAATAAGGACTCCACATTATAATCTTCTCTTTCTTCCTATCAACTTATTGTAAGGAGTAATTTCTACTCAAGTTATTAATATAAGTTTTCTTATCAAACAATAATTAATTATTCCTAGTATCTTGAACCCATATACTAATAATCACAATATTTTGTAGAATGCGTTGAAAGAGATGATGCCAGACTGTTGAGATGCCCCTTTCTCATTCCAGCTCTTCTCTGTTCATTTGGTCCAATCAATCGCAATCACTAGACTTATTGCCTGCATTTAGTTAGACTGCTGAGATGGCACGTTGTAGTTAAGCTCACATTGTGGTTATACTGCCACTTTTCTAACCCGTGTGCAAATCTTCATGTACACAATGGTCTCGTTTGTTTGGCCGGAGATAAATGGATGAGATATGAAATTTCATGGGATATAGGTGGGATATGAAATCCTTGGGATATTGCTCAGAATATCAATGGATGGGAAAAATTCATATCCGGTATTTGTGTTCGACGGGATATTGCTCAGGATATCAGATTTTTTGCACTAAAATGGAGAAATCCCATCCAAATCCCCCCCCCCCCCCCCCGCGGGGATTCTATTGGCCGTACGGATGGGGAGAAAAACTCGATAGGGATTTCATATCCCATGCAAAAAAAAAAAAAAAAAAACAAACATTAGAAAATGGGGCCTACGCCAACCCACCCCCAAATCCCCCCAAACAAACAAGGCCAATGAATCAATGATAAAAAATGCATCATTAGGAGCAAAACTCGGTGCTTCTCTCTTCCACTATCCATTAAGAGTTTTGACACTTTCTCTTGATTGATCCTTTTTCGAAGGAGTCCGAGTGCAGGCGATATATACAACAAGCCTTGAAAATTTGAAGTTGCCCTGATGGACGAGTTTTAGTCTTCTAATAGTATGTGCAAAGCTAGGAAACTCAATGATGTAAGGGAACTCTGCTTGAATCCGTGTCTACCAAAGGGTTGAAACTTAATGTTCGCTTTACACACACTATAATGGTTAATGGACTTTGTAAAGAAGGTCAACTTGATGAAGCAACATGGAAGAAAATGGTTGTTCATGCGGTTCTTGCATTTATAGCATAATGACTCGATGTTTTCTACAAAATGAAAAGACATTGAACGCATTGCTTTCTTCAAGCAATAGTCGATAAAGAGAAAATTTTGGGTGCAAATAGGGTAGGGATGACGTGATACCCCTCACGCACATCCGAGCCGTCCAAAAATGCAACGGACGTCTCGGATTGAAACCCACTTTTTCCTTTTCTTTTTTCTTTTTTTAAAATGCATCCGGCACTTTTAATCCGAGCCGTCCGTTGCATTTTTGGACGGCTCGGATGTGCGTGAGGGGTACCACGTGGTACCCCATTTGTACCCAAAATCTTCTCGTCGATAAAGCTATGCCAGTGGATGCATCGACGGCTACCCTTCTAGTTAACTTCTTAAAGATCTTGGCAACTTTGAGCTGCATTCAGTGATAAAAGCAATTAAGGCCCATTCCACTAAGTGGATTATTGCTTTATGGCTTTTCATACTTTACAAGAAAGATCATTCTCTTTATATATATATCAATTAAAAAAGTTCAAGAAGTCGGCTTAGTAGAACGTGCCCTACTTTGATAGAAAATGCAATAGTTTTTAGCAAATCAAGGCATGTTCACCAAGACTATGGCCCAATTTTTCAAAAGATTTTAGCACCCATGTGCTAAAATCATGATATTTCAACTTAAAAAATGAAGTGGTTCCGTGTATCGTTTTTTCGATTTTTTTCGCACCAAATTAAAGTACTCCTCGTGTACTTTAATTTGGTGCGAAAAAATCGAAAAACGATACACGGAACCACTTCATTTTTTGATTTAAAATATCATGATTTTTGCACCTGGGTGCTAAAATCTTTTGGAAAACTGGGCCTATCTCCGCCCTAAAATGGGATTGCAGAAAGTAACCATAGACATGTCACATATTACAGAAATTCCCATTTGCTTTACTTGTTTCAATTCTTTTTATCCCTTTCGCTTTAGCTTATTGCCTTTTATTGGTTTGATGTTATTAGCCCTGTGTTAACAGAAAACCATTTTTGGTTCACTTTTCTTACATCTTCAATCTTTTATTCCAAGCTCATTCCATACCTAATCTAGCCTCTTGATTATCATTAGTACGACATTTTTTCTGTAAAGAAGGTTTAATCCATCACTAGCAATTACGGCAGGAAAGTTGAATTATTACCCAAGAATTATTAGAAAAAAATCACTTACTTTTAACAATCGATCCATTATTGCAAGGCACCTAGACCTCATCGCAAGCCTGCCATGAGCAGGTTTCCAAGTTAAAAAGGGAATTCAGACCCGTTTCACTGAGCGTGACTTTTTAATTTTTTACACTTTTAATTGAAAAATAATTAATTTTTCCATTTGCTTCTCTGACACAGCTAACCTATCCCGGCATCCTTGAGAGAATTTTATATGGGCCTACAGTGGACTCAACAAGCAGAAATTAAGAAAGAGTCCTCAATCCTCATTTTCTTCTTGGCAAAATAAGGCTTTATCAAATTAGAAATCTATGGGCAAGTCCTATTATTTGGAATTTTGGCCCACCGGGTCCTGAGCTAAAATTTATTGTTGGAGAGGTCCTTGGGCAAAAATATGGTTGGGGATTTTACTTTTATGCCCATCCTCGTCATCGTTACTCTTTGTTTTTACTAATCATTTAGACACTTTCATAGGGTACCCTAAGATTTTAAGCACTTTCATAGGGCACCCTACAATTTAGGGTACCCTACAGTTTAGGGTACCCTAAATTTAGAACGTACATTTTAGAATTTAGACCGTACATTTTAGAATTTAGACCGTATATTTAGAATTTAGACCGTACATTTAAGAATTTAGACTGTATATTTAGAATTTAGGGTACCCTACAGTTTAGGGTACCCTAAATTTAGACTGTACATTTTAGAATTTAGACCGTATATTTAGAATTTAGACCGTACATTTAAGAATTTAGACTGTATATTTAGAATTTAGGGTACCCTACAGTTTACGGTACCCTAAATTTAGAATGTACATTTTAGAATTTAGACCGTATATTTAGAATTTAGACCGTACATTTTAGAATTTAGACTGTATATTTAGAATTTAGACCGTACATTTACAATTTAGACTGTATATTTAGAATTTAGACAGTACATTTAGATTTTAGGCATTTTCATAGGGTACCCTAGGGTTTAGGTTTAGGGTGCACTTTCTTATTATAGGTTTTTTTTAGTGGTTTAGGTACTTTCATAGGGTACCCTAGGATTTTAGGCACTTTCATAGGGTACCCTAGGATTTAAGTTTAGGTTTAGACACTTTCATAGGGTACCGTGGGGTAATTTCGGAAGAAAAAGTGTAAAACTTATATCCAAGACCTAGTGAACTATTGGGCTGGGCGCGCATCATTTGTTCTGGACCTTACAAGCTATACGACTTGTTTATAGTATCTATTTGTGAAGGGGTATTTTGGGAAGAA
This sequence comes from Vaccinium darrowii, assembly GCA_020921065.1. Classification (NCBI taxonomy): domain Eukaryota; kingdom Viridiplantae; phylum Streptophyta; class Magnoliopsida; order Ericales; family Ericaceae; genus Vaccinium; species Vaccinium darrowii. Next base: position 12,325,721 of record CM037159.1, on the reverse strand, counting down.
TAGGGAAAAAGTTAGGCTGGGGGGACCCTAATTTTGGCCAGGACCTTATGAGCTATAAGGCATCCCAGCCTAATTTCGGCCAGGACCTCATGAGCTACAAGGCAAATGAATAGGACCGGCCCACAAAAAACCCTTATCAAATTGGTACGAGTTTTTGACAGCCATAAAATAGGAAAAAGATAAGAAACAGGAAAAATAAATAAATAAAAAGAAACATGAAAATGCAGCGGACAGCTATGATTTACTCAGTATACTGTGTGCACAGTACACCAGGTAAATCACAACCGTCAACCGCCTTTTCTTGTCTTTTTTTTTCCTGTTTTTGTTTCTTATACTGTACTACCTCTCCATAAAATAAGACTTGAAAATGGGCTGGCTAAAGTTTGAGCCTTAAAAAGCCGTTCAAAAAAAAAAAAAAAGGTTTGAGCCTAAAATGTTGGAGCACTTTTTCACCTGCTCCCACTACCTATTCCCTTAACACAAAATAGACAACAAATCCACTACAATCACAGAGGGGTACTTTTTGGAAGCTGGCCAAAATTTTATCCATTGTGAAAGCTTGCCAAATTTTTTTTTGTGTACTCCACCTACAAATCTCAACTTTTATTTATAGGAGTCGAACTCACAATCTCATATACAGCTCAAGAATAGTTGGGCCAAGTGCCCCAGTTATGTTTAGCTGTAATAGGTTAGCCAATTATTGTCATAAAATCAAGAACAAGAAATTGCTTAATAATGCACGACATTTCTTAATAATGCACGACCCGTTTGTTTTCAGAAATTGCTTTTCCAAAAGACTTTTTGGCACATTTTGTTTTCAATAATTTTTTGAGCAAGGACCCCTTTCGGTGGGAAAAAAAGGTTTTCTATCTGCATGTGGAAAATGAATAAGAAATGAAAAATGATGAGCATTTTTTAAAAAAAAAAATATGATGTATGGTTTTAGAAACTTGAACCACGATGAGTTCTAAATTATAAGACCAGATCCAAATTCCTTTTTTTTTTTTTTATCCATGTAGATATTCGACTGGTATTACTTTTGACTTGAGTTATGTTTTTTTAAATGTCTAAAACTTACACGGACCCGATAATCAAAATAAATACAAAAAGACCCACATATTATAAAATGGGTCTTGCTAACGTGTGCCTAGAAGAACCAAACAAAAAAAAAATTTGATTGCCAACACAAAAGATATACTTATAACGAAGATAATTTCTTCAGGCTGTTCAAAAAAATAAGATAATTTCTTCAAGAACTATCAAGAAAAGATCAGTTATTAGTTTTGAAAACTAACAAGACATTATTGAAGTATTTTATATCTTTACTTTCAATCTTTACAATACTATTTCTCTGAATTTCTGAATGATCTTTTTTCTTTACCCAAAAAATACATCTGTTTTTATTAGGGAGAGGGGGAGGGGTGGGTGAGGTTCAAACCTGAATCCTGTGCATTGTGTATAGTAGCCCTTACCAATCGGCTAGCTAGCAGTCACATTTTCTGAATGATCTGAAATTAAAAACTGAGGTCCTTATTTATAAATGTAACTTTTGGTTAACACATAAATATTTAAATTTTAGGGACCAAGGTGCAAAGAGTATTTATTGAACCGCTAAAAATTTCTAGCTGCCCCAGCCACTTTGAAGAAAGGCAAATTGTCAGCCTCATCTTTTTTTTTTTTTTTTGATAATGTAGAGTCTTTCGAGTCCAGCCACACATGTACCTCAACTAATTGCTATCGTGGAGGTGTAGTAGCCGAAGGCTGAGAGCTTAAGTGGAGCAAATCTTGAATCCCTCCCAAGCCAACTTATACCCACACCTCAATTAATTCACTAGGCCAACCCATGTATATGAAAAGATTCATTTTCTAATGTTTATCCTGTTTGATGATACTAGGGGGAAAAAAAAAAATTTCTTTATGATCGAAATAAGAAAACAAATGATTTTTTCAAATTTTGATAAGTTCTTGCCGGGACCGGCAAAACCCTTAGTTCTGTTTATGTTATGTGTATTTTGAATACCCAAAAAAAAAAATGAGTGTGGTTTTTAAAAAAAAATGGTGTGCAAATATCAATTACCTAAAAAAATGGTTATCCCATAAAAGGAATTGTTTGGAACTTTTGAAAAATGAGATGAAGGAAAGAAAGAAAAAAAAAATTCTCTCCCATTAAAAGGAGGAGAAAATAACAAAATAAGTAAAGTAGTAAAATTTCCTTCCATTTTCCTCACATTTTCTTTTCTTTTCCTCTCTTCCACTTTCCCCTTTTATTCACAAAGCAAAAGACTTTCCAGTTTCCATTGTGTACGCTCCACACTGCATTTTTGCTCTCTCTCTCTCTCTCTCTCTCTCTCTCTCTCTCTCCATCCACACACCCGCACTGATGTCTCTCTCGACGCCGACCGATCGGCCATCAGAGGTATTCACATGGAAAATTGTGAATTTTTCGAAGCTGAAAACCAAGAAGCTCTACTCCGAAATCTTCCACTCCGGTGGATACGAATGGTACTTTGTCCTTCTTTTTCTGTACCGTACTTGGTTTTGGCTTCAATTTAGTGATAATTCTTACTGTTTCAAGTTCTTGGGGGGTTGCAGGCGGGTGCTCATATTTCCAAAAGGGAACAACGTCGAACACTTGTCGGTGTACTTGGATGTTGAGAATTCGTCTACGTTGTCGTATGGGTGGAGTAGACACGCCCGTTTCGGCTTATCTGTGATCAATCAAATTCGTAACGAATCGACAGTTAGGAAAGGTTAGTTTATGTTTTCTTACCCAAAATTTCGATATCGGGGCATATTTGTTCGACTCTTCGGAGTTTTGCTTAGTTTTTGGTCAAATTTTGCGCATGAATGATACTAGAAAAATAGAAAATTATGTCCCGAAGTGAACAAAGTTAGTTTTACTGGCTTTTTATTCGCCTTTTCTGGACATTTTCAACTTCGGTCCATATATTCTTACTTTCTATTTGTCTTGTTGGAAAAAAGATTAATCTTAAAAAATTGGACGGAAAGCTATCTAGAAATTCAGTAAAAATTAAAAAAAGTAGGACATTTACCATCAGGTCACACCCTTGGATCCCATAATTACAATCATGGATCCCATAATTACAATCAGGTCAAGCTCAATTCTGAAAAATTCCCATCAACTCCCCAACCCGTATAAAAATGCCTAAATCATAGGCCTAAAATCCTAGGGTACCCTATGAAAGTGCCTAAACCACTAAACCCTGTAATAGAAAAGTGCACCCTAAACCTAAACTCAAGGGTACCCTACGATTAGGGTACCCTATGAAAGTGCCTAAAATCCTATGGTATCCTACGACTAGGGTACCCCATGAAAGTGCCTAAAATCCTAGGGTACTCTATGAAAGTCCCTAAACCACTAAAACCCTATAATAGGAAAGTGCATCCTAAACCTAAACTCCAAAAAAGAGTGACTTACCTTAGTGGTAATTAAAAAAAATGACTTACCTTATTGGTAATTAGACATCTCTTTTTTAGACCTAGAGGTAATAATCCCGAAAAAGTATCGACTGCCTATGGATGTCCGTTATTGTTAAGTTTTTATGTGTTTTATTTTTCTCATAGATGTAAGCGTGATTGACTGAAGCAGAAAATATTTTTATGCTTTTTAAGAATTCAAGCCAAGCTTGAACGACCCCATAACTCAATCTTGTACGCTTAAAAACCAGTCAGTTGAGCTCGACTCTTGATTAGGATCGATTATGGCCAATTGCAGCCCTATCTATAACACTTTATTGCCTTTAAAAATTGTGTAATTGGTAGAATAGTAGCCAGTTCCTTCCAATTATTCATTTTCTGAAGTAAAAACAGCCGTGTAACTAATGGGAAAATGCTGAATTCCTTCTTCCTCGAGATGTTCTGGTGATACCAGATTTAGGTTAGTGTAATGAATCTGAGTAATATTGGATGAAGCAGTCACGGAATATTTGATCCAACCTAACTCTAAGATAACCAACTCATTTACCTATATTGTATCTAACACCTGAGTACAGAGAGTCCGGCTGTGTCCACCTCTGCGTAGACAAATCAACGGTTGAGGTTTTCAGAGGAGATACACTTAGCATGCCACTTCAAATTGATGATGCTAGATCAACTAGCAGGAGTTTGGATTTCAATTTTGACAAACGGTGGATTGTCTAAAGTTTAGTATGAAAATCTGCAATCTGAGATTGAGCCGAAAGATGCATGATCTGGAGTTCTTGGCCAACCAAATGAAACTTTTTCTGGAACCAAATAAAAATCAACCTCAACATGTGCGGTTCTAGAAAGAATTATGGGATTAGAGGCCGATGGGAAGCTGAGATGTTAGGACACCACTCTATAGGCTGAAACTAGATGAAGGATACAGAGATCCTTGAACAATTGCAACCATATCAGCTCTGCCGTCGCATTATCTAAGACTTTGCCTCAGCTTTGGAAGATTTTGCCACTCTCTGTTGTTTCTTGGCAGACTAAGACTCTCACATTGTTGCCCACAAATTGAAAAAATAGTTTCCTCTGAACCTTCTAACTACTGCATGTCTAGCCCAATCAGCATCTCAATATGCTAAAAGAAAAGAATGGTATTTGAAATCAGACTTTGGAAAGCTGAAGTTCTGGGTTTAAAGTACCCTTCAAGTATCTCAAAATCCTTTTAACATCAATAAAGTGACTGAGATGTGCATGTGTTGACATGCGGCATTGACTGAGAATGGTTATCATAAGAGATTCCAAGGAACGTACAATAGTTTTTAAAAATTCAGGATTGGCAAAACTGCAAACACATGATCATCCTCTTTTTCAAGTTCCTTTCTCCGAATAAGATAGACAACAGCAGGTAAAGCAAGCTAGAGACCTCTCCCTGACTCCTGAGTAGAGTTACCCCTACTGCAGTTTTCTCTTGTTTTTATTGCTTTGGGATTCATATGGTTGAGAGGTTCCATTTACTTCGGAGCGAAGTTGTTTCGCGATGGAGCAGACTTCTTACTAGATTCTTGCTTGATTTCCTGCAACTAAACGTCAAACTCTTCTTGTTAAACCAAAACTTGAGATTCTTTTGTATTGTTGCTTTTCCTTCTTATTTTTTTCTTTTTCTTTAGCTTTCATTGCTTCTCTTGATTGCCTCTCATTATGGTGGAAAGTGATTTTTCTTTTTCATATATTTATTATGTCATGTTTTTTCCTTTAGGTTACTTTTGAAAGACCTTTTTGACTCTCTCTCTCTCTCTCTCTCTCTCTCTCTCTCTTTCTCTCTCTCTCTCTCTCTCTCTCTCGTTTTATTTGAATTTGACATTTTGGTCAGAGAAGATAAAATATTTCATTATCTAAAATGAAATGATTAGCAGAGTGGATGTCAATAAAGGCCCTTCATAATGTAGAAGAAGGAGAAAAATGGGTCAATGAAAACTTACAAAATATATGGATTTTCGTTTGAAATGGTTCATTGGTACGAGATGATGTCCATCTGTTAAATAGGGAAAACAGAACATTGAAAATGCACTGAATCACTGATACACTGGAAGATTAGTGTCCTTCTAACCCCTCTCTGATGTTGCATCGAGTCATGGACTCTTGAATTTTGTTGAAGTACTCAAGTTGACACGGCACATCTATGGATACAGGATATGGATCTGATCCTTATGTTTGGAAAAGGATACTGCAGAATTTTTTATTTTATTTTTGCTTAGAAAAAGCAAATTGGAGTAAAATTTTGTTTCCAATAGATTCGAATGACCTAAAATCAGCCTATAAAATGCGATAAATCATCAATAAATTCTTCTTCGGTGTATATAGAAAACAAAATTATCCATTAGATGGCCTATTCTCGTACCCATATCTATGTTATGGACAACTTTTTCCAGAACCCGCGTATCCTAAATTTTGAGTTTGATGTGACATGTGTCTGAATCTGACCCCATGTGGCATAGCCGCATAGGGCACGAAAACAGATAACGCAATCCAAGATAGCAGGTTAAATCTCCCATTTCACTCTACAACGATTGGGACATAGCTATCTCTTTGCTTCCTTGTTACATATTCAGCAAATCTTGAACCCTTTCATCGTACCTATATTCAACGATCAATATTTTTTCATGAACTGCTGTCCCTACAGGAAAGAAACAACCTGACTTTGAACGGTTGACGGTTCAGCCCATCGAGATTATTTCCCTGGTCGTTCCATGAGGAGTTTCCAATTTCATTTGATTATCCCTGTCATGCAAGAACATGTTTCTTTTGCAGTTCGTCAAAATTACTGAAATAATGATGCTGATTCCTGCTGGCATTTTTGAAACACCATCTTTCCTTTTGCAGAGAAGTAATAGTGGAATATACAAATATTTAGTTGTGCTTTGTGTCCTTGAGTTGGAGATTAAAAAGCCGTAGCCGTCGGGTTAATGGTAGCAGTCACAAGGACAAGTTTCAAGTTGTAACATTTGTAGATTAATGGTAGTGGTAACCAAATGCGTGAATCTTTTTAAACTATACACAACATAGGATGAAAATGATTGATATTTATGTTTCTTTACTTAGAATCACATTTGTTGGGGTTTAAAATAGTGATTGCTGACTTGTCTTTATTTTGATACACGTAGCTACGTCCATCGATTTCACGAGCAAGGATTTTCATAATTTGAATGTATCTATTAATTTATATTTGTTTGTTTGTTTGTTTTGAAACCTTACTTTTATCTGTAAAATTGTTCGTAAACTACTTGCTGTGATTTTACATGGACAAATGAAGGAGTAAGAGACCACATTGCACAGGGTGATGTTTAGCCCATCCATGAAAAGGAACTTAAGCACCAAGGTGTAAGTAACCAAGGCATTATCTTAATAAGAGGTAGATGGCAGAATTAAATTGCCACTTATTGGTCTTCATCACTACCTGCGACATTAGTTACCTACCCACCCATTTTAGTTGCCTCCTTAGTATTTTGTTTTTAACCGTTTTACCTCTATTGTCATTTATTGAATGAACCTTAATTGAGTCCACAACTTGTCTGATTTCCAAGTTTTCTTTCTTTACGGATTCACATTGTTTATCAACTCATGAGACCACTTGTTGAACATCTTGCTGTTCTGTACTTCAAAATTTGTCTTCAGTGTTCCCTTCAACAGGTATAGCATATTTTGTTAATTTTTTTTTCTTCTTGTTCTTCTTTTTGGTTTTGGTGTGTGTTGTCTGGACCTTTGGAAAATTTTGGGGACGAGTCGATGACAATATTTGCTTGCTGCCTTTGGTGCTAATGTTGATGTCTTCCAATCTACAGATACAGAACACCAGTTCAAAGCAGAAGAATATGATTGGGGTTTCACTTCTTTCTTGCCTCTCAAAAAACTGAATGATCCTGGACAAGGTTTTCTGCTAAATGATACCATCATAGTTGAAGCTGATGTTACTGTTACTGATTCCGACAACTCAAAAAAGGAGACTGGTGAGAATGACGGTCATAAAGTGGAGTTTCAACTTCCGTCCTGTGACACTAGCTCAGAGAACGTAGAAGTTGACATTACTGGGACTTCTCCTCCTCCTCAAAGTAATCTCCAATCAACTTTGGGTTCTGAAATATCCTCCGTTGATGGCTCAAGCGAAGCAACAGCTACTGCAGGCAAAGTCAGGTTTTTGTCATACTGGGTTTCTTCTGAGGCATTCCAATTACTTGAAAAGATCCAAGGCCTTCACACGGGCACTTTTGTGAAATTCTCAATGAAGGGTCAGGCTCTGCAAACTGTGATACTTGAGTCATTCGCTTCGTTCATCGTGTCAATGTCATCCACCAAGGTGAATGAAGCTAATGAGGAAGCATTGGGACTGGCTGCCGTTTCGATAGAGGACTTTGAGCAAGTCGGCCTGGACTTGAGGTGGCTGAAGCAGAGGCTAGAGGAAGCAAAGATGGTAAAAAAGCACTCGAAGTCGGTCAACACTGTTGAGTCCTGTGGAACTGCTTTGGAAGTGGCTCGAGCCAAGGTTCGTGAGCTCGAAGAAGGGCTTGCCAAAGCTAAGCTCGAAGTAGAGGTGATGTCCCGGGAAGTGCCCAAATCAGTGGGAGTGAATGATTCAATACTTAAGGATATTGTATAGATAGCAGTTATGAAGGAGCTTCACTGCTTCAGTAGTTTAATATGGACATGGTGTAAGTTGTAATGATTGTGTGTGTCACAAGCTTTGTTTGATGACGCTAGAGGGGTTGTATGCCCCAGACTCTGTAATCTGTCTCCTATATATAAAAATGTCTTCCAGTTCAAAAAAAAAAAACTCCTATATATAAAGAGTGAGTTGAGTTTTACCTTTTTTAACTCTATGCCTTTTTTTTTACTATATATATATATGGATAAGCTTCCAATATAAAGAGTGAGTTGGGTCCCTTATTGAAAAATAAAATGCGGACCTACCCTTTTTTGTGTTTCCGAATCAAATTTTGACGATCCGAACCGTTCAATGTTTTTAAAATGCATTTTTAAGGGCCTCCGCGAGGATTCGTCCAAAAAAAATACCCGGAAGGGCTTCATCCGATCAGTTTTGGTTAAAAACGCTGATCGTCAAAATTTGGCTCGGAAAGGTGAGGTCCGCATTTTAACTCTAATAAGGGACCCTTATTGGAAGTTTATCAATATATATATATATCAAAAAAAATACAAGCACGCTCTCAAGGGGGGTCTAATTCAGAGACACTTAAAGAAATGAGATCTCTGTTGTCGTTTTCAATCTGCATCGAGTGAAGGTCAAGAGCTTTTGTCATCAAACAAGCTTCTCTCAAAGCCATGGCTTCACACACTAACGCTGATGGGCCAGCAACTCTGAACTTTTTTCCATCTATGAGCTCACCCTTGTGATTCATCATGACCACTACACCAAAACCATCTCCAGAATCCTTCTTCCAAGAAGCGTCACAGTTGAATTTCACTTGGTTTTTATCAGGAGGTTTCCATTTGACAACCGTAGAAGAGGGAGAGTTAGGACCTTGAACATGAGGGAGTGAAACTCCTCCCAAGCCTGCTCCATTCTCACAGCTATATTCCTGGCAGCTATAGGGCTGCCTTGAAAGATCGCTTCATTTCTGGCCCTCCAAATACTCCAACCAGTCATAGTCACCCTACTAAGGGGGGTTTTTATGTTGGTTTTTTCCAGCTTGCTATCCAACACACCATTAGTCCATTTCAAAATAGAACTATTATCCCAATTGAAAATTTCTAAAAGTTTGTAGCAATCCCATACATCCTTGGTCTTCTTGCATTGAAACAGGAGGTGTTCAATAGATTCCACAGCTTTATGGCAAAGAGGGCAGATAAGTGTTGTAGGGCACTTCGTCCTAAAGAGATTTTCCTTCGTGGCAAGAATATTTTTACAAGCTCTCCACCAAAAGTGCTTGACTTTTGGAGGAATGTTGAGGTTCCAAATGGTCTTCCAAAGGGAGGGAGGGGGTTGGAAGGAGGAGGATGGATGTCAAAGATTACTGACAGCTGCATTCATTATTCATTCATTCATCTTTAAATATACTGTAGCAATGTATTGGCCCTATCAAAACTAGGGGTGTCCACGGATCGGATTTAGCCGGTTCGGATACGGATCCGATCCGATCCGGTCAGAACGGATTTGGGTTCTTAGGATCCGAGAACCATCCGTAGGTGACATACGGATGGATCGGATCGGTTCCGGATTTCGCGGATCGGTTCCGGATGGATTTGACGGATTGGGCCGTGACAAATGGGCCTCTAACTTGGGCCAATGTAGAAAATTTTCGAAATCATTTTCTAGCCCATTTTCCGGCTCAAACATTATAGGCTTATACCATGAGAAAGCTGCATACTTCTCGTCTCTCCTGGAAGATCTGAGATTGTAAGAGTTATAGATCTCAAAAAAAGTCTCGGAAAAAACAGACTCGGAGGTGACGAGCATAGCGCCGTCGTCAACTGTGGTTGGTCGCCGATCTACGGCGAGAGAGAGCGAGCGAGAGAGAGAGAGAGAGAGAGAGAGAGAGGGGGAGAGACTCTTGCCAGGAAACAGCCATCCTACAACGCCGGAAAAGGACAGGCGCACAGCGGAGAGAGCGATAGAGGTCGGTGTGGACTGTGGAGTGATGGAGGTCGGTGTGGAGTCTGTGCCTCTGTGGACTGTGGAGTGATGGAGGCTGGGGTGGAGTGAGACTTTGAGAGTTAGAGATTAGGGTTAGTGACTTAGTGGGTTACTGGGTAAAGCCGAAAGTTTAAAATAAGATGGGGACCACCCACACTCAAATTAAACAATGGCACACTGCCAATTTTTGAACCCAATTTTCCTGGGGTTGAACACCAACTTTTGCGTAAAGTATGAAGGGGATGGGCCCCAAAAACCCACTTCAGCAACTTGCAATTCAAAATTCAGTACAAAACCGAGTAATTAAGGATTGGTGGTGGACCCCTCCTTGACAAAAAAGATGCCTATTGGGTTAGGAGCTTAGGACTACACCGTACACGTGTAGCGAACTGCTTTATCCTTTTTTTTTTTTTTTTTTTAAATTTGGCCACGGACGGATCGGTTTTAACCGGATCCGATCCGGATCCGTGAACTTAGGTGCTGGACGATCCGCAACCCATCCGTACATACCTCGGATGGATCAACGGATGGTTCGGATCGGTTCGGATTGGTCGGATTGACGGATCGGATGATCCGCTGGGCAGCCCTAATCAAAACTCTCCAAACCCCAATCCTGATTTTTCTAGAATTTTCATTTATTTTTCATTTAAAAAGACACGTGGAACACAGAATGGGTACAACTCCCCCTCCCCCTCCTAACTTCCAGTAACCCTCATCCCCATTTCAGTTTCCTATTTCAAATTTCCATATTTTGTTAACACCCACATTTTCCTTCAAATTTCCATATTCGTCCTCCAATTCTAATCCTCATATTCCTCTCCTACATTTCTACGCCGGATCCAAGGTGGGTGTTATGCGGTAGGTGTTGTGCGCCGTGTTGTGCGGCAAAACTACATCGTTTAACTTGATTTTTGTGCACACCTCCAAAGCTTCCAAGGGTCTAGTTTGAAGGAAGAAAAAACCACTACAAAATGCATAAACCCTAAATTCGAAGTGCCTAAACCCAAAGTGCCTAAATCCAAGTGCCTAACCCCACTATACCCTACCCCAAAGAGCCTAAATCCCCTAAAATTGAACCCCAAAATTAGACGCCAAAATTAACTCTCCAAATAGGGCCCAAGGGTCTTGTTTGAAGGAAGAAAAAACCACTACAAAGTGCCTAAACCCTAAATCCGAAGTGCCTAAACGCAAAGTGCCTAACCCCACTATACCCTACCCCAAAGAGCTTAAATCCCCTAAAATTGAACCCCAAAATTAGACGCCAAAATTAACTCTCCAAACAGGGCCCTTGGATGTCCAAGGAAAATGAGCAAAACGACGTAGTTTTGCGGCACAACACGGCGCACAACACCTACCGCGCATCGCCTCCCCCGGATTCTTCTACCCCATTGATGATTTCATGATCTCCCTCTTCGTGGTAATCATCTATGATCCCTTGCAAATTTTGTAGTACCAAGTTCGGCTACGTTTTTATAGTATCAAATTTGGCTTTGTTACGAGGATTCGTTCACAGATTTGTCTACGTTTTTTTATTATCAAATTTGGCTTTTTGTTACGAGGATATATTTGTTCACAGATTTGTACTACCAAGCTCTGCTCCGCTCCACTCCATTTGTTACGAGAATTTATGTACGGTTTTTTGAGTACCAAGTTTGGCTCCGTTTGTTACAAGAAATTGTTCACATAATGCACAACCAATTGTTGAAAGGTTAGTCCGTTTGTTACGAGAATTTTTTTTTGTTGTAAACTACATCCCCAGCCCCACGTTCCCAAATATTCCTATAACACTCATTTTTTTCCTCTTTTCCCAGACCACACTCTCTCTCCGGTAGAAAATACTTTGGATGCTTTATTAAGTGTGTTGTTAGCCTTTTTTTCGATTTCTCTCTTATTAATGCTGGTGTTGATGTTTATTAACACTTTTGAAGATAGTGATTTTGGTTTGCTAATGCTGCTTTGGAGTATTAGAAATTTTTTTGGAGGCTTTGTTCGGTCAATTTGGGCCTAAATGTTTTGGCGCTGTTCCACTTCGTAGCAACTTTTGGTTTAAGACAGCTTCTTTGTACCTTTTGGCTTGATATACTATGCATGTATGATTACGGTCCACGCTACCTATTGTGTCATGTATAGACATTGTGCGTGGAAGTAAATCTCGCCTGTGCATGGTACAGGTTCAACGCTAGTTACATATACTACAGCAATGTGTTTAGCTTCAAAAGGCTCCAAACCCCCAATACTCAAACCGCCTTAAAAGTAGCCCTTCTCCCTCTTATGTGGTACTTCTCCTTCCCTTTTTCTCTTTTTTTTTTCCAAAATTCTAGCAAATTAACTTCCCACTGGGTAACTATCCTTAATTTTTGAGAGGTTTCAACTTCGTTTGACACACGGGCCGAAAAAAATAAACCAAAGTAATTTCTTTTGTCCCGTGCATCGGACGGGTACAACGCTAGTTAATATCATATGGCAATGTAGTTAGCGCCCTCAAAAGCCTTCAAACCCCCAATCCTAATTTTCTAGAGTTTTGCTTTTTCAAATTTTTTAAAATTGTGAGAGTGGGAGAAAAATGTGAGGAAGAGAACCGAAAAAGAACCCCTCCTATTCAATAGGCACATCCCCCCACGTTGGCATTTGAACGGCTGATGAAAACAAAACCTGAAAACAGTAACTTTCCAGTTATACTAATAATTATATAATAACAGAAAAGTCACTAATAATTTTCGAGAATTAGAAAAAATCGTTTCGGTATTTTCTCATATTCCAAAAAGACGCGTCTCTCGTAGTACTTTGGAAGAGAGAAACTCCTAAAAATTAGCATTTTGAACCTATAAACCACAAGAAAACGCCACTACACTAAAAATTCTATGACGAGCAAAATACCAGATGTGTATTAACAAGATAAAACCACAACATATTGACTACAAAATAAAGTTTGTTTTAGGCCCAACGGTCATTACAATTTTTTAGGCCTTTTGTAAGTAAGATTAGGCCTTTTTAAATTTTTTTATTGGGTCAAAAAGAGTCCATCTCAAACTTATTATCAAAAAAGGTGAGAGTGCCCTCAAAATATGGCCTTTTCAGAGTGCCCTAGGCCCAGACCTCTTGGGACTAGGGCTTGGGCCGGCCCTGGCTAGCACTCGTAATTTTTGAATGATCTGAAACTAAAAACTGACGTCCTTATTTATAACTGAAACTTTGGGGGCTAACATATACATATTTAAACTTTAGGGACTACAAATTTCTAACCACCCCAGCCACTTTGAAGAAAGGCAAATGTCAGCCTCATCCAAAACAAAGGCTTACAGACCATGTAGTCTCTTTCTTTTTCTTTGTAATATAGGTTTGTAATGTAGGGTCTTCAAAGTCTACCTATGCACCCACCCGAACTAATTCCTGTTGTGAAAGTGTGGTCGTCTTAAAATTACAATTGAAAACTTAAGATGGGCAAATTTCAAATCCCTCCCAAGCCAACTTATGCCCACACCCCGATTAATTCTTATCACAATAGTCTCACAAACTTAGCATATGGGTGTGAAGACCTTAAGAACTGTTGGCTGAGAACTTAAGATTGAAAGGGGGAAATTCACTAGGCCAACGGCCAACCCATGTTAGTCTTCTGATGGTATGAAGAGAACCATTTTCTAATGTTTATACCGTTTGATGATAATAGGAAAAAAAAACATTTAAATATGATCGAAATAAAAATAAAAATATTTTTGGCACTTTAAATTTTAACAAATCACATTCCAACATTTGTCTGTTTATGTTATGTGTATTCTGAACATTAAAACGAAAATATTTTAGTGTGGTTAGAGCAAAAAAGTGGTGCAAATATCAATTACCTAAAAAAAATGGTTATTCCAATTAAGGGTTTGTTTGGAACTTGTGAAAAAAAGATAAATGAAAGGAAAATTAAAAATATATATATTCTCTGCCATTTTGGGAGAGAAAAAGGAAGAAAATAACAAAATCAAATTTTATGCATAGTGAATGGAAAATTTTATGTGTACACCATTCATGGACCCCAAGTTGAGGTGGACCCCAAGGTGGTGTGGCAAATCAGAAGAAATCTATTTTTAAATGAACCTCACAGTGGGTTTCTCTTCATCTACCCTCGTCAGCTTAGGGCTTGTTTGATAACTCATATTCAGCACTTAAAACTGAATCAATTAAGTAATAGTAAGTGATTAAGTAGGTTTGATAACCACATTTTATAGGGGCTGGTTCGCCTAACACAACATTTAACACAAACTTTGACACAATATCTCAGCCATTGAAATGGATGGCTGAGATTAAAACATTAGAGGTGCGCTCCCTCTCACTCTTCTATTCATCTCACCCAATCTATTTCTCTTCCCCACCTCAACCATGTTCTCTCTCTGTATTTCGTTATTCCCTACCCACTCCTCCACGGACTCCCTCTGGCGGTTCCCCTCGACACCCCGGCGACCCCCCTCACCACTCCGGCAACCCCATCTGTGTGTGTGTGTTTTGAAAAAACAAACAGAAAAAACGACAGATTCGGCAGCCCTCGCGAAGATTGCTGACGAGTCTGGCGATACAGTAGCCCTCATTCCTCTCTCGGAGCTGAAAGCCAGTCATCTTCTAAAATTGGGATTGAAAACTGAGATTTTAATATTACACTTCACACCAAACTGAATTAGCTTCAGCTTTTTGGTTTTGAAAACTGAGATTTTTAACCCAACACGTAGTACTTGAGGGGAGATTCGATCTGTAAGAAATGAAATTTGAAGTTTTATCTCCCAAGATTATAATGGAGTGGGGTGATTTTGCTAAAAAGTTGATCAAATTAATTTAAAGGTTTGCGGGTAAAAAAAAATGAGAATTGCAATTTTATTTTCTCCAATTTTTGCCTCACACACACACACACACAGAGACAAAATAGGGGGAGAGAGAGAACGTCGTTGAGGTGGGGAAGAGAAATAAATTGGGTGAGGTGGAGAGAGGAGTGAGAGAGAGTGAACCCCTAATGTTTTAATATCAGCCATCCATTTTAGTGGCTGAGATATTGTGTCAAAGTTTGTGTTAAATGTTGTGTTAGCGGAACCGGCCCCCATTTTATATTACTTAACAGATTAAGTGCCACTTAAAATGTAGGCTAAAAAGTTGAGAAAATTAAGTAGCTTTGAGCTACTTAACTCTGGCTGAATTCTTATGTGCTTTACAATCAACCGTTGTCGCTGCCTCGCCGCTGTCACCACCACTGCCACCGCCACCACAACTACCAAGCCACCACTCCACCACCACTGTCACGCCGCAACCACCAACATAACCACCGCCTCCACAACCACCACCACCGCCACCACTATCACCATTACCCATATATCACCACTACTATTTCCATGCTGCCGCCATCACTCCGCCACCACTCCACCAGCACCACTAGCATTCCACCCAGCCCACCACCACCACTACCATGCCACAACCATCACACTACCACAACTACACCACCACCATTGCACCACCATTACTCCACTGCCACCACAACTCACCATCATTCCACTACCACCATTACTCTACTGTCACCGTTACACAACCACCCCGCCACCACCTCCACCACCTCCCAATCACCACTCCACCACTACCACAAATACATGATGACCATTAGTAAAATTAAGAGACAATTACAACCAAAACATTTTTTAATTTAGTGCTTAATATGTTTTATCAAATAGCTTTTCAGCTTAAAAAATTCAGCATTCAGTTTTCAATACTTAATTTTCAGTTTTTAGTTTTATCAAACAGCTCCTAATGTGCATTTGAGATGAATAGTGGGAGTGGGGCACCTGTGGGGGTCCGGATCCTCCGAGCAGTGCCAAGAGACGCCGATCTCCGCTTGCAAGGTTTCGACTGAAGCAACCAAAGGGATACCTATTATGGGACCCTTCGGTCTAAATGGACTTTCCGGTTAAATGCTACTGTACCGATCCCAAGGCAGATCTGATATAATTGATCGACCGAGGGGATACCAATAGGGACCCTTCGGTCGAAAGATTATCACTAGTCAATCACAGGAAAGGAGGTGCCGTTTCAATTCTCTCGGCTACTTGCCGAAAGCTTCCCAAAGACCCTCGTGGAGAGTGGTCCCCAAGTTGGTTTTGCGTAACAACCAGCACTATCACGAGAATCGTCCCAGGGGATGATTCAACAGAACAATTAATGCTGCAAATGCGCGTAACAAACCATGATCATGACACGTGACGTCACCCGAGCGGTTATGACACGCGTCGTAATACCATTGGAAGCATGTGCTAGTGGTATATTCGATCGGTCTCATCATCGTGACGTCAGCCGAACGGTTATGTCACATGACGAGCATGGCTGTGCTTGGAGCTCAAGCCAAGGCTCACCTATAAAAGGTAAACTTCATCACCTGAAAGAGGTACGCACAACTCTCTCTAAAAACCCTAGATCTAAACTTCGTCTTCTTCCTACTAACTTGACCGTCGGAGTATCATTCTGGACTCAACGGTCTAGTCCGGTGCTAACGGTGCGTTGAGTGTGCAGGCCTAGGCACGACTCAAGAGAGAGGATAACGTCTCCGTCGTTGATATCCGCCAGGAGGAAAGAAGGCTCCACAGTACCCATAGCTTTTATGGGGTGAAATTTCGTTCCATTTGCCTCACATATTCCTTCCTTTTTCCTTTCTCACACTTTCCGTTATATTCACAAAGCAAAAGACTTTCCCTCGTCTACACTCAACGCTGCATTTTGGCGCTCTCTCTCTCTCTCTCTCTCTCTCTCTCTCTCTCCATCCACAAACACGCACTGATGTCTCTCCCGACGCCGACCGGTCGGCCATCCGATGTATTCACATGGAAAATTGTAAACTTCTCGAAGCTGAAAACCAAGAAGCTCTGCTCCAAAACGTTCAACTCCGGTGGATACAAATGGTACTTTGTCCTCCTTTTTCTGTACCGCACTTGGTTTTGGGTTCAATTTAGTGATAATTCTTACTGTTTCGAGTTCTTGGTGGTTGCAGGCGGGTGCTCATATTTCCAAAGGGGAACAACGTCGAATACTTGTCGGTGTACTTGGAAGTTGCGAATTCGTCTACCTTGCCGTATGGATGGAATAAACACGCCCGTTTCGGCTTATCTGTGATCAATCAAATTCGTAAGCAAGCGACAGTTAGGAAAGGTTAGTTTTTTTGTAGCGTTTCTGTGCTAAGTCATCTGATTATACTACCATTAGACTGCGCTATTGTCCTCCGATTAAAAAGAAGACTGTTTTCTTACCCAAAATTTCGAAATCGGGGCATATTTGCTTCGACTCTTCGGAATTTTTCTTAGTTTTTGATCAAATTTTGTGCATGAATCATAGTAGAAAAATAGAAAATTATGTCCCGAAGTGAACACACTGTCTTCGCCTTTCCTGGACTTTTTCAACTTCGTTCCGTATATTCTTACTTTCTATTTGTTTGTTGGAGAAATGATTAATCTTAAAAAATTGGACGGAAAGCTATTGAAAAAAATTCAGTAAAAATTAAAAATAGTATCAACTGCCTGAGCACCTCCAGCCCTTACCCAAATTTGTAAAAGTTTGAGGAAAAATTTGATTTGATATACTCAAATTTTGCTTAAAAGAAATTCAAAAACATTTTTCTTCCTCTCCCTCCTCCTTTCACACCGTAAGTGGTCGACTGACCACCTCCACTACCAGGGACAACCAGCACCACAAGGGACGAAAACGACCACCACCACCACCAAGGTCGACGTCTACCACCACCAGGGTCGAACACCGCCTATAAACCACTGTGAGAACCACCGCCGATAAACCACAGTGAGAAGTCCTAACCTGAACTCTGGCCGTCAATCACCACCGCTGCTGCCAAAAACTAGCACCACCATTGACAACCACTAGCACGCAGCCAAGCACCACCATGAAAATATTTTTATGCTTTTTAAGAATTCAACCCAAGCTTAGAATGGCTCATTACACGGATCTGTAAACTAGTACCCTTAAAAAAACCAGTCAGTTGAGCTCGACTTGTGATTGGATCAATTACTAGTTGGCCAATTGCAGCCCTATCTAAATCACTGTATTGCCTTTAAAATTTATGTAATTGGTAGAATTTTATATGACCATTTATATTGTATCCAGTTCCTTCCAATTATTCATTTTCAAAAGTAAAAACAGCCATGTAACTAAAGGGAAAATGCTGAATTCCTTCTTCCTCAAGATATTTGTCCTAGTAATACCGAAGTTCAAATGAAAATCAACCTCAACATGCGTGGTTCTAGCACGAATGAGGGATTAAAGGCCAACGAGAAGCTGAGATATTAGGACACCACTCTATAGGAAAAAGATAGATGGGGATACAGAGATCCTTGAACAATTGTTGGAACCATATCAGCTCTGCTATAACATTATCTAAGACTTGACTCAGCTTCAGTGGAAGATTTTGCAACTGTTGTTTCTTGGCAGATTAAGAGTCTACATTGTTGCCCCCAAATTGAAAAAATAGTTTCCTCCGAACCTTCTAACCACTGCATGTCTAGCCCAATCAGCATCTCAAAATGCTAAAAGAAAGAAGTTCTTGGTTTAAAGTACCCTTCAAGTATCTCAAAATCCTTTTAACAGCAATAAAGTGACTGAGATATGCATGTGCTGACTTGCGGCATTGACTAAGAATGCTATTTTAGGTTTGGTTAGTGTAAGAGATTCCAAGGAACCTACAATAGTACTTTGAAATTCAGGATTCACAAACGCATGATCATCTTCTTTTTCAAGTTCCTTTCTCCCCAAATATGATAGACAACAGCAGGTAAAGCTAGCTAGAGACCTCTCCCTGACTCCTGAGTAGAGTTACCCCTACTGCAGATTTTCTCTTGTTTATATTGCTTTGGATTCATATGGTTGAGAGGTTCCATTTACTTAGGAGTGAAGTTTTTTCGCGATGGAGTGTACTTCTTACTAGATTCTTGCTCGATATCATGGAATCTAGGTTCTTGAGTTGATTTGTCTCTTCTTGTTTAACCAAAACTTTAGGCGATGGCTTGCATTTGCTTGTTCCTTGGGTGCTTGACGAAAAAAATCCATTTCTGTTCTATTGTTTGCTTTTCTTTTCTTTTTTTCCTTTTGCTCTCATTGCTTCTCTCTTGATTGTCTCTCATTACGGTGGAAGTGATTTTTCTTTTTTATAGGTCTTATGTCATGTTTTTTCCCTTTGGGTTACTTTTGAAAGCCCTTTTTGACTGTGTGTGTGTGTGTGTGTGTGTGTGAGGTAGTTTCATTTCCATGGATAGGTGTTATGTCATTGATAGTCCTTTCATTCTTAGACAGTTCTTATTCCTTTCATTCTTAGACAGTTCCTATTCATTTTCTTTTACGGTTTTACCGTTTCCATAGAATTTGTTCATGTTGTTTGAATTTCACATTTTGGTTAGAGAAAATAAAATATCTCATAATCTAAAACGAAATGATTAGTATCAGAGTGGATGTCAATAAAGCCCTTCATGATGTAGAAAAAGGAGAAAAATGGGTCAAGGAAAATGTTAAAAATATATGAATTTTGTTTGAAATGGTTCATTGGTCCATATGTTAAATAGAGAAAATAGAACATTGTAAATACACTGAATCACCGATACACTGAAAGATTAGTGTCCTTCCATCCCCTCTCCATGTTGGGCACAACTGATGTTGCACAGATTCTTGAATTTTGTTGAAGTACTCAAGTTGACATTGCACATCTATGGATACAGGATATGGATCTGATCTTTTTGTTTTGAAAAGGATAATTCAGAATGTTTTATTTTATTTTGTCTTAGAAAAAGTAAATTCAGAGTAAAATTTCATTTTCAATATGTTTGAATTACACTAAAATTACCCTATAAAACGCGATAAATCATCAAGAAATTTTTCTTCAATGTATAGAAAACAAAAGTATTCATTAGATGGCCTATTCTTGTACCCATATCTACGTTATGAATGACTTTTTCCGGAGCCCCCATATCCTAAATTTTGAGTTTGATGTAACATGTGTCTGAATCTGGCCCCATGTGGCATAGTGCTCAAAACCAGAAATGCAATCTAAGATAACAGGTCAAATCTCCAATTTCACTCTGCGATGATTGAGAGATAGCTTATCACTTTACTTGTTACGTATTCAGTGATTGTTGAACCCTTTCGTCGTACTTATATTTAACGATCGAGATTTTTTTATGAACTGCTGTACCTACAGGAAAGAAACAACCTGACTTTGAATGGTTGACGATTCAGCCATCAAGATTTTTGCTTGGTCGTTCCATGAGTAGTTTCCTATTTTATTTCATTGCCCCTGTCATGCATGAAATTTTTTGCAGTTCTTCAAAATTACTGACAAACTGATGCTGATTCCAGCTGGCATTATTGAAACACCATCTTTCCTTTTGCAGAGACGTAATAGTGAAATATACAAATATTTAGTTGTGCTTTGTGTCCTTGTGTTGGAGATTAAAAAGCCTTAGCAGTAGCGGTAATGGTAGCGGTCGCAATGACAAAGTTTGAAGGTGTAACAGTTGTAGCTTAATGGTAGTGGTAACCAAATACGTGAATCTTTTAATCTTTACAACATAGGATGAAAATTATTGATATTTATGTTTTTTTTATTAGTATTATTTAGAATCACATTTGTTGGGGTTTAAAATGGTGTTTGGCAACTTTTGTTTTTATTTTTATACACAGTACATCCATCGATTTTACGAGCAAGGATTTTTAATACTTTGAATGTATCAATGAACTTATGTTTGTTTGTTTGGTTGTTTGAAAGTTGAAACTTTGCTTTTATCAGTAAAATTGTTCGTAAACTACTTGCTGTGATTTTACATGGACAAATGAAGGAGTAAGAGACCACAGTGCACAAGGTGATGTTTAGCCCATCCATGAAAAGGACCTTAAGCACCAAGGTGTAACCAAGGCATAATCTTAATGAGGTAGATCCCGCAATTAAATTGCCACTTATTGGTCGTCATCACTACTGGTGACATTAGTTACCTTCCTACCCATTTTAGTTGCCTCCGGAGTACATTGTTTGTCACCGTTTTTCCTCTATTGTCATTTATTGAATGAACCTTAATTGAGTCCAGACTTATGTCTGTTTTCCAAGTTTTCTTTCTTTATGGATTCACATTGTTTATCAACTCATGAGACCACTTGTTGAACATCTTGCTGTTCTGTAATTCAAATTTGTCTCTTAAGGGTTCCCTTTAACAGATGCAGCATATTTTGTTACATTTTGTTTCTTGTTTTTCTTTTTGGTTTTGGTGTGTGTTTGTCTGGACCTTTGGAAAAATTTGGTAATGAGTCAACGGCGATATTTGCTTGCTGCCTTTGGTGCTAATGTTGATGTCTTCCAATCTACAGAAACAGAACACCAGTTCAATGCACAAGAATCTGATTGGGGTTTCACTTCTTTCTTGCCTCTTAAAGAACTGAATGATCCTAGACAAGGTTTTCTGCTAAAAGATACTATCATAGTTGAAGCTGATGTTACTGTTCCCGATTCCCACTGCTCAAACAAGGAGACTGGTGAGAATGACAGTCATAAAGTGGAGTCTCAACGTCCATCCTGTGACACTAGCTCAGAAAATGTAGAAGTTGAGATTACTGGGACTTCCGAAATATCCTCTGTTGATGGCTCAAGCGAAGCAACAGCTACTGCAGGCAAAGACAGGTTTTTGTCATACTGGGTTTCTTCTGAGGCGTTCCAATTACTTGAAAAGATCCAAGGCCTTCACAAGGGCACTTTTGCCAAATTCTCAATGAAAAGTCAGGCTTTGCCAACTGTGATACTTGAGTCATTCGCTTCGTTCATCGTGTCGATGTCATCCACCAAGGTGAATGAAGCTGATGAGGAAGCATTACGACTGGCTGCCTTTTCGATAGAGGACTTTGAGCAAGTCGGGCTGGACTTGGGGTGGCTGAAGCAGAGGCTAGAGGATGCAAAAATGGTGAAAAAGTACTCAGAGTCGGTCGACACTGTTGAGTCCTGTGGAACTGCTTTGGAAGTGGCTCGAGCCAAGGTTCGTGAGCTCGAAGTAGAGGTGATGTCTCGGAAAGTGGCCAAATCAGTGGGAGCGAATGATACTATACTTAAGGATATGATATAGATAGCAGTTATGAAGGAGCTTCTGCAGTAGTTTAATATGGACATGGTGTGAGTTGCAATGATTGCGTGTACGTCGCAAGCTTTGCTTGATGATGCTAGAGGCGTTTGTATACCCCCAAACCTGTATATATAAAGAGTTGGCCTTGTTTAATAAACCAGATTCAATACTTAAAACTGAAATTAAGGCCATGTTCCACTAACAAAAAACTAGTTTTGTTTTAAATCAAAAATTACTTCATTCCACTAAAAAAAACCCCCACAAAAAACCAACAAAAAAACCACTTCATTCCACTAACCTAAAAAAAACCAAATCATTGTACAATCAAGTACGTGTACTTTAATCATGTAAAATTACGAATCTGCCCTCCCTTCAAAAAAAAAAGAGCAATAGTTGTTTGGGTAGAAGGGTAGATTTGTAATTTCATAACACAACTAAAAAAAACCAAAAAACCAAAAACTTGTTAGTGGAACTAGTTGGTTTTTTTGAAAAACTAAAGATAAAAAAAAAACCAAAAAACTAAAAAACCAATTAGTGGAACACCCCCTAAGTAATAAGTCATTAAGCAGGTTTGATAATCACATTTTACATTACTGAAAAGATTAATTTTGACTGAATTTTAGAGTGTTCTCATTCAAGGGGTGTTCCATTAAGGGAGTTTTTTTAAATAAACTGGTTATTCACTTTTTTTTATGTAATGTATTGTAAGAAAATGACATGTCTTGATTTTTGGAAAAACTTGTTTTTTTTTTTAATGGAACACCCCCTCAATCATTTCCTCCTCCATCATTAACCTTCACACAACCACCATTATCAATGCCGTCACTACCACCGCCACTCTACCCGCACCACCATTTCCACCACTCTTATCACCACCACTACCATCAGTACTATAGATACCATCACCACGCCACCGCTACTACAAATACTCTCCCGCTGCCTCCACTACTACCACTATTTCGTTGCCACCACCATTATAACACCACCACCACTCCTACTGCCATTCCACAACCTCCCGCCCACTACAATGCCACTCCACCACCACCACCACTTCGCCACTCCCACCACAATTAGTGTCATTACACCACTGCCACTCCGCCGCTCCTACCATCGCGATGCCACCACTCCACAACCACTACACCACCACCACCACCACCACTCCCATCAGTCCTCCACCACTCCCCCACCCAACAGCTACAGTAAAAATGTATGGGTAGCTACAGTAAAAATTTCAGAAAATTATGAATACAGGAACCATGTCCGAAAATTCACTCAAAACCATGGCAGATTTGAATTCAATCACAATCAAACACTCTTAGCTATCTTAATAACGAATTTTTGTCAGAGAAACCCCTAAACTTCCGTCCCAATTGTAAAATACAGATTCCACTACTCAAAAGCAACAAAAGATTATCAAATTAACATCAAGAATCAAGAACCTTACCTTGAATTAGGTTTTTCCCCTTCCCGTTCTTCTTCTTCCCCCCCCCCCCCCCCCGTCTGCTATTCCAGACCAACCACCGTTCTGTTTGTGTGTGTGCGCACTTTGGCAAAAAAGAAAAAAGTGGTTTTTTTGTTGTCTTTATTCAATTTTTTTTTCATTTGTTAGTTTTGCGTCAAGTTTCTTGGTTCATGGATTCGTCTCGTCGAGACAAATCCAAAAAGTATAAAATTATGGTAAAAACTTAATATTTTTTTGAATAAAGCCAAAAATAAACCAATAAACTGGTTTATTTTTGGCTTTATTAAAAAAAAAAATACTTTTGACCATAATTTTATACTTTTTGGATTCGTCTCGTCGAGACGAATCCATAAACCACGAAAACTTGACGCAAAACTAACAAATGCTACCTGTGCCACTAAGCAAGGAAAAAGAAACGTGCAAGTTTATAAGCCTACAAAGGAAAAATTATTCCACGCTAGACATCTCATGAGATTACGGTGCTCCAACCAATGAAAACATTCTGTTTCGCATACTTTTCAAATAATACCAATTAACTCAAGTAACGCGCACAATTTAGATAAACACGCACAAAATCAAACACCAACATGAATTAAAAGTCGGGTGTTACACAATCAATCCGACAACGCATATAGAGTTGGTAGACGTAAGGTTTTATGGTGTTTTCTATGCTGATTAATCTGGCTATACTACTATTGATGGTATGTTTTTATGTGTTCTTTAACTAACTTCTTTCACACATGCAATCACGATTGCATATTTGCATATTGTCACGCCCTTAAAATTTGAAAGATAAAACATTTTATAAATTTCACGTGGATGGTCAACAAGTCCACGGTCCACATCAAGTCCACATAAAACATAAAAAGTCGTAGTCAACGAATTACAATAGCCTAAGGGTACCCGTAAACCCAAATATATAAATACATAGATTTTATGTGTATTTACAACCCAATGTCAAAAGAGGAAACTTAATAAAGTTACAAACTCAACTTAACAAAAATACAAGTTCTAAGATGATAAAATAACTCCTCCATTTAGCTTTCAAAACCAATGCATGTATGCACTCCAAGCACTCCATGTCATGCTCCGTGATGGGTACCTAAAAATTGATAGGTTGAGCTACACTAGCTCAGTAGGAAACCATTCTACAAATGCTAGATATATGAAGTATGATATGCGCACAAGAGGTTTAATACCATGAGTGAAATAAGTAAGATATGACTTGCATGATTAAAACAAGTGATCAATGCCCTCCAAGTACCCAAATGTTCAATGAATTATATTAGTGTCCAAAAATACCCAAGTGTACAAATAGTACTCACAAGTGTCCACCAAGTATCCAATAATGTTCGTGAACTAACTGATTGTGTCTCCAAGTATCCACATGTCTCACAAGTGTCCACGTCCAACTATTTTCCCACTTTATCAATCTCATGTGTACATTAATTTAAACTTGAGAATATTGAAATTCTCTTCTGAGTCTTTTGGGCCTCGTGGAACCCCTATCCGAGTCTTATGGGCCTCGTGGAACCCTTATCCGAGTCTTCTAAGCTCGTGGAACTCTTGTCCGAGTCTTATGGGCCTCGTGGAACCCTTCCTAGAAACTCACCATGTGGTGGTCCTAGTACATCAACTTACATTTCATTCAAAAGCCACCAAGTATTTCCCACATATCCAAATAACAAATATCATGCATTTTCATTTCATGTAACGCATGTTAACAATTTCCACAAAGTTTATGCGCGTCAAAGAATGTTGGAAGATCAACATTTATCCCCCCATCATACATAAGTACGTTAGAAAGGAGTAACTCGACCAAAAATGAAGTGCACGGGGTGAATATACCAATTACAATACCAAACAAGTCAACCGGAAACCAAAAGAGAGTGTTCTGGAACTTTTTCGAAAAAGGTATGGATACCTCCCAAAGGTGGTATGGATACCAATGCACAACCAGCGAACAGAATGTTTGGTATCCATACCTCACGAAACTGGTATGGATACCAAAGGCTACAAAAAGTTTTTGAGAGAGGTATGGATACCCACGAAATTGGTATGGATACCAATGCTCATCCAGCAAACAGACAGATTGGTATCCATACTACACGAAATTGGTATGGATACCAAGGGCTATGAAAATGAATTTTTTGACAGCTTTTGCATAAATGAATAGGGTTCCAATCCAAGTCAAATTGGGGTTTTCAAGCATCAACCAATCACGGAATAAGCATATATCAACCAAGCATGGAATAAGCATATATCAACCACCAATTCAAAGATTTAACCCCCAATTAAGTGAGAACCAAACTCATTTCTATGGAGATTTTCAAGATGTAAAAACCCATTTATGGAGATATTAAGTTTTAACTAGAAATTTATAGGTAACTCAAAGATATACGCAACAAATCAACAAAATACAACTAGAAAAAGTAGAAATTAATTTGTCCCCTACCTCAAAGATTAAGCTTCAAATGTGAAGAAGATGAAAAACCCAACTCTTGTTCTTGAATTCCAACCGAAATACACCTCCTCCAAGCAACAACAAACGCACCCGGACTCTAAATCACGTGTAGATGATGAATATGAGGTTGAATCTTGAGTTTGAGAGGTGTGGGAGGTTGATTTGTAGTGGGAAATGAAGGGTTTTTGAGAGAGAGAGAGAGAGAGAGAGAACCGTGAATTTTGGGGGAGAGAGGGGTTTGTATTTTTACAAAAAATTCTGCCTATAACAAGTTTATAAGCCATTCCTCAATTACACACACACATCTCATGTTCAAATATGTTTTAAAGACACCCCAATGCATATACTCACTTCGCATTGACCCCATATTGCATTTTAAAACATTCCTCACATTTCCCCAACATTATTTTCAAAAAATTATTTAAAAACACAGGTCTTTACAAATATACTATATATTCTTCCTATATAAAAAGGAAATTAATCCATTCATGTGTGTTCAAAACGTGTTTTTAAGGATTCGTGTGAAAAATCAAAAAAAAAAAAAGTGTTTTCCGACTGTTTTGATTTTTTCTCTCAATTTGCATGAGGCGTTTGCACTCGTCTTCCTTGTTAATCCAAAAGATGGTAACCCTCCTTGAGATTTGCAACATGATCGCTAATGCCTAGGCACTTGTTTGGGAAACGTGTTTTTAAAGGTCCATACGAGAAATAAAAAAAAACGACCGGGAAGGGCTTGATTAGAGCATTTTTTCATAAAATTGCGATACTGAGATATGTGTCCCCTAATTGGGTGTGGGTAAGGAGACACGCTCACACGCCGTGACACATTTGTTCGTAATATACATTGCATAATTTTTTCAGATTACGTATTGTAAATTATATTTAAAGTACATTTAAATGAGAAAGGGTTAAGAAAAATATGTTTTTGCTATTTTATGTCCATGTGAAAGACTATAAATATCACTAGCAAATTTGTTGGACTCGCACCGGCACCCGATACTCGCATCTGAGTCCATGTAACATTGACGGGAATGCGTTTCATAAAATGTGATTTGGATTTTTCTCCCTAACGGCCAAAAGTAGAAAAGCTAAAAATAAAAATGCCAAAAAGAGTGCCAAACAGTACCCCTTACATATTCAAACCAAAAGCGTAAAACATTTTGATGATCTTTTGAAGAATTCAAATGAAGATTAGAATGACTCGTTACACATGTCGATAAACTATTAAACTTGTACCATTAAAAAAGCTGGTCGCACTACAACAAATTTCACTGATGCCGACCAAAACTTTACTCGGCAAAAGTGATTTTTTAGTCGTTGAAAACCATTACCGGATAAATTATTTAGTCGGCACGTCACTCGGCGAATGGTCTTCGGTGAATGTATTTGCTGACTAAAAAATACTTTACTCGGCAAAAAGTACTTTAGTTGGTAAAGGGGTACGTACACTAATCGCCGACTAAAAATTTACTCGGCAAAGGGGCAAACTAATCACCGACTAAACGTTTACTCAGTAAATGGTTTCACATCCCCGACTAAACATTTACTCTGTAAATGATTGCATTAATCACCGAGTAAATTTTACTCGGCAAATGTGTGCACTTTACCGGGTAAAATTTAGTTGATATATGCTCTCAAGAGGATGAAGATGGATGATAATAATTGCGACCAACATTGTTTACTCGGCAAAGGTTTCCTACTACAAATTTTCCACCAATTCTGAAATCCCAAAAGCTATTACAGATTTTCCACATTTTCAATCCCATGCAATACACTATCAACATTCATTACATCCACAATTGCAAACCTACTACAATTATAAGAAATTGAAATTCCAAGGCATAATTTCATTCATAACTTCCATAAATAAAGATTCATTACTTAACATCTTAAATCCATATTCCTAGAGCGCAAATTAAAAAGATTATCCAAGCACGATTACTCCATATGTAATATTAAAAAAAAACGTATCCAAACTCCCAAAATGCAAGAAGTGACGCTCCTTCAATAAGTCCTGTAGGGGAAAAAGAAAACAACAATAATTTGTTAACCGCGGAAAAAATCTTCGAATATAACATGAATGCGAATTCTTCATCTACCTTGCATCTTATCTGCAATGAAATCCCGAACCGGTACAAGTTCTGTAACTTTCTCTTCCAACTTGCAAAGACGCACAAAAAGAAACAAAGAAAAAAATACTTATGGCAATGGAAGCATAAACTGTAACGACTCAAACCTCATGAACTATAGTAAAATATGACATCAACTTGACTACAAGTACGGTTTTCAGCTTGGTTGGCCCTTTTTTCCGTTTCGGATTCCATGAACACTCTAGTAGGGACCTATGTTACACGGACTCGGATATGAGTATTGGTTACAGGTGCATGTCCAAACGTCGTATACCAATTCAAAAATGATTCCATGGTCAAGAAAACTTTTGTGGAACAAACATTTCTATCTACAAGTTACTCCAACTAACAAAGTGCAGGGGATTAAGACGCAAACAAATTGTATTGAGTTCCAAGTATCATACCATTTTTTATGGGAAGCTCGTTTGGGGTATGATGGACTAGCCCAGCTATGTAAATGGCTCCTCAACTACAAAACTGGCAGCAATTTTTTTTTTTTTTGAAAGTTTAGACAACTGAATCATCATTGATGCAATTTAGTGGAATTAGAATCACATGGCCATCACTAAGTGATTGATAGCCCTCTGAGAAAGATCAATTATTATGAGAAAAAAGTTCATCTAACATAAAGAACCGAAACTTAACACAATGCTTTTATAAAATCAACTTATATAACTGGAAAAACCTCTCTCTCAAACATTTCACATGTTGTGTAACAATCAAGAACCGCAAATGCAACATCACATATTTAGCCAGAAACCCAACTAATTAGTGAGAAGAGACTATAAAGATGGAACCAATACGGTAAACTTAGCAAACACTATCTCAAAAATTCATGACGTTGCAGAGAGATTTGAGAGTTCTAAAGGGAGAGTGAACGAGACTTGATACCTTAGAGTCCAAACACAGAAATCGTCGCCGAAGCAGCTTGTTGTCTAGAATGGGCTTTACGAATCTGGGTCAACTGAGTGGAGAAGAGAATACAGAGCTGAACATATATAAAAAGCACCAAGAAGCCGATCTATATGACAGTATTGAACTAAAATTATTTAATTACTGGGTAGAGTTTTTGTGTGATCATTGATAATGTATTCCTTCCAATATTCACTTTCAGAAGTAAAGACAGTTAATAGTGGTGTTTTGGCTTAAAAAGCCAATCTGACTTATTTTTTTGTCTTTATCTGTTTTTTTTTTTGTTTTTTTTAGTTCTGCATCGATTTTTTTGTGTATTATTGGTTCGTCTCGACAAGAGGAATCCAAAAAGGTAAAAGGTTATGATTAGAACTCCCAATTTTTTGAATAAGATCGAAAAAGAGTGTAAAAAGTTGCATTTTTTACTTATTTTTGTCTTTATTCAAAAAAATTTAAGTTTCGATAATAATTTTTTACTTTTTAGATTCTTCTCACCGAGACAAACCAATAATACACAAAAAGTTGGTGCAAAACTAAAAAACACTAAAAAAAATTCAAATAAAGACAAAATAATAAGCCAACTAACTTTTTAGGCCACATAAACACTTGTAATGCAGGGGAAAATGCTGAATTACTTCTTCTTGAAGTTATCCGTCCCAATAATATATAGTATACTTCAATGGGAAAGAGGGTTCCAATGAGGCCACATAAACACTTTTAATGCATGGGAAAATGCTGAATTACTTCTTCCTGAAGTTATCCGTCCCAATAATAGTATATTTCAATGGGAAAGAGGGTTCCAATGGTTTTGTATAGCCAAAGCTGGGAAATTGTAATGAATCTGAGTAATATTGGATGTTTCAGTCGCAGAATACTTGATCCAACCAAACTCTGCGAAAGAATACTTCACAAGAGAAAATCCTTTTTCACAGATCATCCGTGAATCATCTTGTTGCAGCAGCCAATGGTTCTTCAACAGGAAAGCCATAATGCACGTATTGACATGCAGGGGGTAGTGCACCTTGTAGTATGGATGGTCGCATGACCACCCAAAATATATATATATATATATATATATATATATATATATATATATATATATATATATATATATATATATATATATATATATATTACTTAGAATACATGTAAAAATTTTAGGTTAACCATTGTTGAACACCTTACCCAAACTAAATTGAACACTCAACCCTAATAAATTGAACATCTTATCCAATGAAAATGCCCAAGTTCAATTCAAATTGAAACACAGAAAACTAAAGCCCAAATAGATAGGAGATTTTTTTAGCTTAAAGGGATTGGAGATCTTATTGTAAAGTTGGTGGAAACAGATAAGCATTTCATATATAGATTGGTCTATTTTCTTGTGATATTTGTTGACTCTTCCTGTTGCCACTGCATAAGTTGGAAGAAGGTTTTCGGCAATGAAAAACATAAAGAGCTATCTGCGCAATTGAATGAGAGATCAGTGGATGAATGATTGCTTGGTTATTTATATTGAGAGTAATGTATTTGGTACCGTTGATAACGAGACTATTAGCAACAGTTTCAAAGTATGAAAACTCGTCGAGGGCAATTGTAATATACTTTATCCATTGTTCTTTTTGGGTCGCATTGTAGATATAAATGGAAATTTTTTTGTCTATATTTAGTTGTGGTTTATAGAGGTAGTAGAGCACAAGAATTTATGAACACCCTTAGAAAAATTCTTGGAGTTGCCATTGCTGACATGGAACAAAAATCACAATACACCGAACAAAAGCTCTCTCCTTTTGACTGTGGTTACCAATAGTTATGTTTCGTAGTTTAGCGTAATTGTGGGGGACAATTATGATGTGGCTAAGTATCCGGGTCAATTTATGCACACCTTGACTAATTTTTGAGCGGACTAGTACAACAACCTATTGCCATGCCCGCCCACCTAAATCATGATTTGCCTTTAGGGAGAATCAAACCATTGCTGCTACGTTGCAAGCAAGCATTCGTCCTTACAACTGGGACAACCCATGGGTGGGTTTTCCTTCGGAAAGGTAAAGGCTGTGTTCGGAAGGCCTCTTGACTCCTTTTAAAAAATGAGCCTTTGAAACACTTTTAAAAAATCTGACTTTTCCTCTTCAAATTCCACCTACCAACCTGGCCCCACCCCAGTCTTTTTGACCGACAAAACTGGGCAGTGGCCCCCCTAGTCCAAACCCAATACGCATTGCTCTCTCTCTCTCTGTCTCTCTCTCTCTCTGTGTGCAAAATCCAGCCGAAATAGGACCCACATACTACTGCTATAGTTTAGATCCGATCACAAATATTCTTTTTGAGAACAAAAAATTACTCTTTAGTTCATATCCGAACAAAACCAAAATTGTCACTCCAAGTTGCGTCATCTGATGCATAATAACCATGTACCGTACTTGAATTATTTTTTTCTTTTTTTTTTACTTCCACAGACACGAACCCATTACAAATATGTATTCTCTCCATTCCAAATTGCTAGACATTTTGCGTGACCGTCTAATTTTGCAAGTGAAAAATAATGTACTATCATGAATATTTTTTCAAAATTTTTTACACCAATTAAAAAATCTCATAGAGAAGAAAAAGATTAGTGTAAAAAATTTCAAAAAATATCATTAGTATATTTTGTTGTCGCTTAAAAATTATTGATCTTCAATAAGTTGAATTTATGAAGCAATACATTTAAAAATAGACGGAGGAAATATTTATTTGTCAATGGGTTGTGAAAGTAAAAAAGGAAAAAAAAAATCACGTATTGGTATTATGGCGCATCAAATGAAGCAATTTGGAGTAAACAGTGGAAAGCCCACCCATGGGTTGTTCCAATGGTAATTAAGGACGAATGCCTGCTTGCAACGTAACAATGGCTCGATTCCTTCCCGGAGGCAAACCTTTATTGAAGTGGGAGGCCATGGCGGTAGGTTGTTGTACTAGTCTCCCTAGAAAATTAGTCGAAATGCGCGCAGGCCCGGCCCTGAGAAATTCGTGGCCCTAGACGAGAATGTAAAACAGGGCCCTATGTTTTTCTTAAAAGAAAAATTTAGAGGACCATTATTAACTTCAAATGATAAATACTTTGTTCTATATTTAGTCTTTTTTGTAATTTGTCGTTATGTCAATAAACAATAGTTTTTGGTCGTAATTATTCATTTTTATTGCAACAATAAAAAAATATTGAAATCGACAAATCGATGCAAATATTTTACGAATACACACGAAGTGTTTTATTTATTTTCCCTTGATGACAATACTGACAAATTTTCTTAAAAAAGTAAACAAACAATATGTATGTGGTGGAATAATATGTTCACGCAATTGATTTCTTCTAAGATGATAGTTTTGAACTTAGTATAATATTTATATCATTAATCGCACAATTGAAACACCTTTTTGAGGTAATTTGAACTAAAAATTTAATGAAACAACCTTTAAACAAGTATAAATCTTTTATAGCAAAGGTGTCTACCAACGTTTAATGTAAAAGAAAACCTAAAAAAATTTATAATAGAAATCTCATGGAGGGAAAAAAAAATTAAGAAAGAGAATGAACCTTCACATTGCACCCTGACTTCTTCTTCTTTACATTGCCGTAGTACGCAGCGGAAAAAAATAAAAAACAAAAGAAAGAGTGCCAGGGGGATTCAAACCCTGCCGCACACTCTAGAGACATGAGGTTTTTCCACTGTGCTGAAAGCCTTTATGGTAATACATGCACTACATTAATTATTTATTACTTACCAAGTTATATGTACCTAGTTAGGGCCCAAAAAATAGCCCATTTTTTGGGGGCCCTAGGCCCGGGCCTCCCAGCCTACCCACAGGGCCGGGCCTGAATGCGCGTAAACTGGCCTGGACATTTGGCTTTTAAAAAAAAATAGCACAGAGCATTCCCAATGTACATGGTGGAAATGGGCATTTTCGTAATTGTGCCCACAATTACCCTAAACTATGGAGTACGAAACATCACTGTTGGTGACCTATACTGGTTTGGGTAATTTGAAAAAACTGATTTTTGGGTTTTTTTGATTTTGTCCTTATTCAAAGTTTACCGTCTTTATTCACAAAACTTTAAGTTTGGCTAATAATTTTATACTTTTTAGATTTCTCTCGTCGAGACAAGCCAAGAAACCATAAAAAAAAATTAACAAATGCAAAAAAAATTTGAATAAGGACAACCAAAAAACCAGTTTTTTCAATTTACCCGCCATATGTAAATAGTAGAAAAAGCTTTTATCCGGTGTACGTTATAGTGGTGCTGTCCCGTACTGAACTGTCCCATATCAGTACGGGTACAGCTTAGCTGTAAAAGAATCATTGGCTGTTGTGACAAGATGATTCCCGGATCAGCCGTGAAAAAGATTTCCTCGTAGAAAGGGAGGTGGAGATTCTAGAAGAGAAAGAGCATCTAAACTCAGCAAGTG
The DNA here is from genome assembly GCA_020921065.1 of Vaccinium darrowii. Lineage (NCBI taxonomy): Eukaryota > Viridiplantae > Streptophyta > Magnoliopsida > Ericales > Ericaceae > Vaccinium > Vaccinium darrowii. The sequence continues at coordinate 12,292,127 of CM037159.1, read as the reverse complement.
ATGGCTAGCTCAGCTTTTGGATGCCCCATATTGCATTTCGAGATTGAGTCCCATTTCTCCTCTCCTACCTAATAAATTAGGAATGAAGAATGAAGAGTGACAAAAAAAACTCCTTATTCAAATTTAGACTTAAATTTAAATTTGAGTAAGGTTAAGTTTTCTGTTTGATTTTAGCAAATGAGTTCAGCATGTGCTAAAATCAGGGTCTCTTTTAGCTAAAGTCAATCATGATTTTAGCACATGGTGGACTCATTTACTAAAATCATAGTTAATTTTAGCAATTGAGTTGCTAAAATCAAACAAAAAAATTCAGCCTAAAAATCATTCAAAACTCTCCTCCACTCCTTATCCAAACATATACAAAATGTGGATTAAATCTCCACCGTACAATTTAAGTAAGGGTTGGAGCCATACCAAATCGAGTTTTTATTCAAATTTAGATAAAATTTTGATAAGGAGTGGAGATATTCTAAAAACTGATCAATGGAATGAATCCATGCCATAGATTAAAGCCATCTTTTTGAAAGCGGTCCTGGTTGGCTAACGCTTTGTTTTGTACCTTGGAAAAGAAAAGAAACTAAAGCAAAATAAAAGGAAAGAGTAAGAAAAGTTAAAGAGAAGTTTTTTTAGTTAAAATAGTTTAGTTTAGTTATTTTCCTCTCATTTTCTTCTCAGCTCAAACAAAGGGAAGGAATTTTTTTTATTTTCCTCTCCTTTCCTTTATTTGTCCAGGTACCAAACAGAGCCTAAGGCTATATTCGGAAGTTGAGGAAAGAAGTGGAAATGAAGAGAAAATTAAAAAAATTTCCTCTCATTTGTTTGGTTTCCAAATAGAAGGAGTAATTTTTTTCTCTTATTCTCTCTCCCAAGAGTTTAAATTTTTCTCTAATCTTTCACAAACCACACAAAAGAAAATAAACATGTTTCTTCCCCATTTCTTTTCCATTTCTCATTTTTTATTGTCTTTTCTCTTCCACAACTTCCAAACACAACCTAAGAGCAACTTCAACTCATCTCTATTTCTCCAAAATGGAGGATATATGTGACATATTGAAGAAAGATTTTGTAATTAATGCATTCTTTTCTTTACTTTTTATACTTTTTGCGAGAATCTCCCTTAATGTTTTACCTCCATGAAATTGCTCTAAGAACCTTTCCTACTTACGAAGGAAGCTACTACTCTGGTGAGGGGAAATATAAAGCCGTCTACTCATGCGCGCACGCACTGACACTGACCCTGCCTTGTTCGGTTAAGTTTTTCAAACCCGGTCTTGAGAACTCACCTTGTTCGGTTTCCGAAACCGGTTTTCTGGTTTTCCTTTTTTTTTTTTTTTTTTTGCCTCCGTACAATGACCTTTCTTCCAGCGTTCATGGTGGTACCCAGTTGTCTTGCTCTTACTCTGCATACATGTCAGTTTATGGTTGGTCACAGGTGGTTCCCACTGAAGAAAAATTGGTCAATTCAAGTATTCAAGGCAGTGTATCGGTCCAGTACTATTGTTCTAATAATGACCCCTGTTTTTATTATTATTATTTTATGGGGTTAAAGGTTAGAGGGCCTACCATGGCTAACTTTTTAGAAAACCAGTAAGTTTTTGAAAACTGGGTTCTGGGAACCCAATCGAACACAACGGGAGTGCCTTTTAAAATATATTGTAGTAAAACTTTCTACTTTAGATCCAGGGTTATCGTCAGATTAGGCTCATACTCTCTACTACGGCGTGTGGTCGGTTCACCGGCGGTGGATGAACACTCGTCGGTTCACCGGCGGTGGATGAACACTCCGAATTCCGGCGCTACCCTCCTTTGGTCCTCCCCCACAGGTATCTCTCTCCTCTCTATTTGTTCTCCTGTATCTCCTCCCTATTTGTTCTCCTGTATCTCCTCCATGGACTTCCATGGGAAAAATCGAAAAGGAGTTGTAGCATATACTCCATATGTTTATATATATATAAACACACACAGAGAGACAGAGAAGATGAATCTCGCTTCTGCAATTGTTTCTTCCATTGCATCAACTTTACCACCCAAACCTCCAACACTTGTGGAAGACATCCATGAAGATGAAGATGAAAATGGAGGTGGAGATGTAGGTGGAGATGTAGGCGTAGGTGGAGGGGAAAAAGGAGGCGTAGGCAGAGACAAAATAAAAATATTGGCCAAAGGAAAAGCTGAATGTTGGAGGCATTTTGCAAGGGTTGAAATCAAGGGCAAAGTGATGGCAATGTGTTATTATTGCGAAAAAATTCTTGTGGCTCGCTTTGGTAATGGTACCAAAGCTTTGAATGAGCATTTCATTTCAAAAGGTGTAATAGAAGAAAGGTTGCAGATTACGTAATTATTGCAAAAATTTCTTGTGGCTCACTCTGGTAATGGTACCAAAGCTTTGAATGAGCATTTCAAAAGGGGTATTAGAAGAAAGGTTGCGGATTCATCACAAAAGGTTCTAACTCTGCGCAATTGTGATTTTTGACTTTTGAGGCTGAGCAAATTCGTTTGCCGTTGGACGCTTGGACTGGTTCTGAATCAGTCTGAATTTCGATCGTGTATTAATTTTAGGGCTTGGATTGGTCAGCAGTTCTCAATTTGCTAGATTGAATCTGTCTTTGACTTTGATTTTTTGGCAGCAAGAGGAAGTTGAGATACTAGTGCGGTAGTACCGCATTCGGATTTGGCACCAAACTGTCCTCAACCCATGGAAGGTATTGCGTCTGTCCTTTTTTTTTTTTTTTCCTGTCTAGAATTTTCCAAAGTTTAGGTTTTTTCTTTTTTCTCGATTGGATGGGTTCACTCTAGGCTGTTTTAAGATCTGGGTTTCCATAGTTATCTGTGATCCATTGATTTAGGGTACGTTTTTTTTTTATCAGTAATTTAGGCTACGTTAACTTGTCAAGAAACTAGTTCTGGAAAATTATTACCGAGAAAACCAAAGTGAATTGCTGTAAAAAGTTTTTTTTTTTATTCGTCCATTTGATATAAGAAAATTAAGAAAAGTAGTACTTTAATTGTGTGGAAACTAGATTACTGCAAAATCTAGTGTTTTTGTAGAACAAGTTTTGAGAGAATAGCTAATCCTTATTGGAAAGTTAGAGACGTGGTTCACACAACTTTCCTAACTGAACACATAAAGTATGCAAGAAAGCTAAAGATTCTTAAACTTTCCTTTCCTTTTCTTGCAAGTGAATGGCTTGGGGAAAATTATTTTCCCGTTCCCTTTGTAGATAGGTGCTTCCTTTGTTCTTGTTTTGTAAGATCACAAAGTTTACCCTTTCATTTATTGGCTCCTAATTCAACTTTTCCATACGATTGTGCTGTTCCAATGGTGGTTAGTTGTGCCTGCAGAAGCTGCTAATGCAGTGGATACAGAGTCTGTTGATAATCCGTCATCGGCACGGTTCACATGGACAATCGAAAATTTTACGAGGTTGAATACCAAGAAACTATACTCTGAAATTTTCCCCGTCGGAGGATATAAATGGTATGTTAATTTGTCTATAAATTTAGCTGTTACTTGATTTTGGCTTGTTCTTCATTAACGTTATAAGATTCTAACAATCTGTTGATTGCTTGGGCCAGGAGGGTGCTCATATTCCCAAAAGGGAACAACGTGGAACATTTGTCGATGTATCTAGATGTTGCAGATTCGGCTACTTTGCCGTATGGGTGGAGTAGATACGCTCAATTCAGCTTAGCTGTGATCAATCAACTTACTAACGAGTTCACAGTTAGGAAAGGTGCGCTTTTGATGGTGTTTATACCCTAGTTAATAACCATCCTAGTTAAACAACCTGAAAATGCAATTAATTCTATATATCTTCTGGATACGTAATCACTATCTAGAATTTCATAGACTGTACACTGCACATGTGCATTCACCTCTTTTTTTTGTCTTATACAAAGTTATGACTAGTGAGTGGCGATCTGACTTATACTCCATCCGTCCCAAAATGATAGTCCCTTTTGGGGTTGCGGGCCATTTTCAACGGCATATATCTTTTAATGTGAAGCTCAAATAATATGCATTATGGATCTTGTTTCATAGATCTTAAATAGTTTTATTATACAAAGTTTTCAAAATCATAAAAAATATTATAAACTAAAAGATATAAGCCGTTGAAAATGGCACGCAGTTCCAAAAAAGACTATCATTTTGGACTGAGGGAGTACATTGTGTTGATTGGTTATAGTCTACTACCCCGCTCCCCCCCTTAAACACACCGCCTCCTCTCTTTTTTCCTGCACCAGCCCCTTTTTCCCGTTGGTCCTATATGGTTGTAGCTAACGAGTAGCAATTTCCGAAAAGAGACACAGGAAGAGTGGGTTACGTCGAATTTATTGTGGATAGTTTATTATCTTTCTCAAGTTATGTTTTGCAGTATCTTTCCTTAGTAGGTTCATATCCTGGAAGGATAGATTATTTTTAGGTATAATACTTAAGGTAGTTTGGCATATGGTTTTATGTTTTGAAAACCAGCAACCTGGAGCCACAGGAGAAGGGGTTACATCACGGTTCATTGGTTTTACTTTAACCATTGGGTAGTCTGACTCGAACCATGATGTTGTAAATATGTCATAAACATAATAATACCTATTTATGATGAAAAAAAGTATGTTACAAGTTGTGCACAAAAGACTAAAAAGAACACAATCCATTAATGGAAGTCCTACAAATGTATCCCATGTCTACTAGTGACAAAGGTGTTGGGTTCTTTTTCAAATCCGTATATGCCCCAATCCCACATCGGCACGGGAACAAAAATGAGGCACTCCTAAGTCCTACCTGTTGTAAAGGTCTTGCCTCGGACTCTACGAAATTGTGGCGGCCTATGCATTTTATCCCGTGCAGTGCTTCTGCCACTTCTCATTGCATTGCAGGACCATCGTAATACACCACATTTAAAGTGTTTTAAACCTAGTTCAAGTTTTATGGTACACTGATGGAAGGACTTGTTGGAATTATGCCTTGAATTTTCTTTTTTTGGGAGAATTCCAATTGTGTTTAGGATTTCCTATTGTGTTTAGGATTTCCTATCGCATTTAGGATTTCCAATTGTGTTTAGGATTTCCTGTTGTGTTTAGGATTTCCTATTGATTGTGCTTCTTGTAAATAGAGGCTTTTAGGGATCCTTTGGCTATCCTCTCATATTGTGGCCTCTCCAGAGTTACGGATCATAGCCGGCTCTTTGTATCTCTTCTTCACCATTGATAGTGAACTCTTTCTCTCCTCGCCCGTGGACGTACCTCAATCTTGGGGGAACCACGTATATCTTTGTGTCGTGTGATTGCTTGTTGTTTTGTTTGCTTTCTCCCAACTTAGTCGCATTCATAGCGTTCGTTACAACAGGACTCATGCTCAGTTTTGGACCATTGAATTTGAGTTGTTTTCAAGTTGACCGGTTTTTAAGTACGAATGGTTTTGAAGCTTCATCTTTACTGGATTGAGACTGGTCGATTGTCCAACCAGTTCATCGGCTCCGATTTTTAAAATGTTTTGCTGTGTGCTTCTTTGCATGGTAATATGTAAATACGGGAAAATTCTCATTTATATGGTAGGAATACATATGTATGCTGGTTTCCATATAGCTATACGGGTGTTTATGTATGGCAGGGAATGTTAATCACTCCAAGCCTAGGTGAATGAAATTCTACTTTTTGGTTGGTTATGCAGTTTTGCTTTGGTACTGCAAGGTGCTAAGTGTTAATTCAAGTTTTTTTTAACCTGGTTGATGACAATTGGATAAGTTCATATTGAGAAGTAAAAATGGGAACCTGATAGAGAGATGTACTATGATTCTCTATGCCAATGGGGCTTCAATCTTATATGTTCTTTTCAGTGTCGGAAAGCATAATTAGTCAAATCAATGTGGATAATGGTCATTTGGTACGCATTACTGCTTGATAAGTTATCCTCCTTAGCAGATGAAGGGTGGCTGTACTAAACTGTTGAAATTCGGTCGAAATTCTTGTTTATACAACTTTTTTGCTGCTTTATTGATTGAAAGCCTAAAGCCTTTGGCTTCATGTGGTAGACTTACTAGTTTGACACTAATTGTGGTACTTTTCAGACACACAACACCAGTTCAATGCCCGAGAAAGTGATTGGGGTTTCACTTCTTTCATGCCTCTTGGTGAACTGTATGACCCCAGTAGAGGTTACCTAGTGAATGACACTGTTGTAGTTGAAGCTGATATTGCCGTTCGTAAGGTTGTTGATTACTGGTCACGTGACTCGAAAAAGGGGACTGGTTATGTTGGTCTTAAGAACCAAGGAGCTACTGGCTACATGAACTCTCTCCTCCAGACATTGTACCATATTCCTTATTTCAGAAAGGTTTGCATATTCGTTCAACTTGTCTGATTGATTTAATTCACCACGAACTTGCCTTATTTGTCCAACCATATTCAGGCAGTGTATCACATTCCAACAATCGAGAATGATATGCCGTCTGGGAGCATTCCTTTGGCCTTACAGAGTTTATTCTATAAGCTTCAGTACCGCGACACTAGTGTAGCAACCAAAGAGTTGACAAAATCTTTCGGATGGGGTACAAATGATTCTTTCTTGCAGCATGATGTGCAGGAGTTTAACAGGGCTCTTTGTGAAAAACTTGAAGATAAAATGAAGGTATAGCACTTAATAGCACGATATGATAAACCTGATTTTGTTGATGTAGCCCCAAAAGGTTGTTTATACTAGATTGTGGTTTTTCTGGATCAGGGAACTGTTGTGGAGGGTGCAATGCAGCAGTTATTTGAAGGTCACCACATGAACTATATAGAATGTATCAATGTGGACTACAAATCAACGATTAAGGAATCATTTTACGGTACAAATTTAGCCTAAAGTTACACCACTGTTGTATTCAAGCTGTATCTGTAGCCCTTACCGTTGGAAATTATTGTTTGTGTAGATCTTCAGCTTGATGTGAAGGGATGTCGTGATGTTTATGCTTCTTTTGATAAGTATGTGGAGGTGGAACGTCTTGACGGTGATAACAAGTATCATGCAGAACAGTATGGGTTACAGGTGGGATGCTTGTGAAACCTGGTGTTTTGACTTTTAAACTTCATCTGATTTCCAAAGAGCTTTACGTGAATCAAACAATTTGGATATTGGTCTAATGACTCTGAACAACCCCTAAATGCTTGACGGCTTGGCCACTTTGTTATTTTTGCCTAGTAGTTTGTTCTTTGGTCTCAAATGGACACACTGCGATGCAGTACTTCTCTTCTCTCATCGGAAATGTTGTAATTCTTGGTCTTTCCAGGAAGCAAGGAAGGGTGTCCTGTTCATTGACTTCCCCCCGGTTCTTCAACTACAGTTAAAGCGGTTTGAATACAATTTAATGCGGGATACCATGGTAAAGGTTCGTATCGAAAATCCATTTTTTGCCTTCATGACATGATTCTTACGAGTGTGTGCGGTTTCTGTTTGTCCGATATGGTAAGTGTTCGTGTTCGACAAGTATGGTACATTGGATAAATAAAAAACATGAGCAATGGTTTATTTTCCAAAAGGCCTAGGTGCTTCACCTCGACGTGTATTTCCAGGATCATGTATGAATTTCTCATGCAAGAAAACTTTTGGTAACTTGGGATACATTCCATGAACACACCAATTTGTATCTTATCACAATTCTGACACTTAAAAGAATAAAATTAGAAAGGATGTAAAAAAACAATACAGTTTTATTCTATACATAAAGGGATTCTGTCTCTGGTGAAACCCTTGTTCTTCACCCATTGGAGATACTCCATGCACTGAAGATTTAAAAACTTCATTGGCGATGTTTGTTTGTCTCACTTCATGGTTAAGGCAATCTTTAGATTTGGTAATGATGTTTTCTACAATGTTTCTACCTGTCTTCCCGGTCTGTGTAGTTGTACCTCGTTCTTTAGTCTGTTGAGAATGGAATGCAAGCTCAAAATTTTGTTCAGGGGAAAGCCGCCTGGAGATGCAATGCCTCTCTCTCAGTCGATTGGAAATTCATCTTTCTTGGTGGTTATTCTAAAATTTTGGGTGTTTGGTTTCTTTCTCAAGTGGATTTTGAGAATGTGATGGGTAGATAGAAGAAAAACTGATTGGCTATAGTCTGTCTCTATCTTCAAGCTGCAAGAGCATTTCATGTTCTGTTAGAAATGTTTCCTAATGAAGAAGAGGAACAAGTACAAGGTGGTGCCTCAGGGTTCCAATATAGTGCTCTATTGTTTTTTGTAGATGAAACCATAATGTACAGGAGTAACAACTAACAACTCTTTCAGTATTTAATGCAACATTTTATTCTTAACCAGTAATCAGTCACCCATGGCCCTGGAACTTATGCTTCTGTGGAAGGAGCTTGTACTCGTAACGAGGGCAGAGTGCAAATCTTTTAACAATTAAGGATTCATTTTTATTGCGTTACATATTGATTTCTATGGACTTCTATCGGGTTTCTTTTCTAGGATCGTTGAAACTGGCATTTTTTTCCCATCTCTAGTTTGAATATCGCAATTTGAGACACTTTTGGATTCTTCATGTTTATAGAAGAGGTTGGAGAGAAGCCTTAGATGAGTCCTTGGCTCAATCATGTCTGGTTCCTAGATAATGTTCACTTTTTATAGTTACGATATTATCACGAGATGATTCTATGTCTAAAATAGAAGATATGATCATGAGATCACGATACATGTACATTCACACACACCCTTAGACTCAGGATGCGAGAGAATAGAGCATCGAGAGTTTGCCAAGTAGAAAGCAGAAACGAGCAGCAGTGTGGCGTTTCATCAGGAAGTCAAACCAACTCCATACCAAATAGTGCAAATAGGAGCTGAAACGTTTCTTGCCGGAGATGTAACAGAGTTGCTGGAGATGCCAGGGTTCCGACGAACTGCGTCTGGGGTGAGATGATGGAGACAGTAGAGATGTTGAGGTAGGAAGCTAATAAGCCAGAACATATGCAAACAAGTGTAGAACAGAGGAAGAACACATGCGGATTCAGAAGACAAATTCAAATGCAGATTCAAAATATGCAGATTCGGATTTGGATGATGTTCGTGAAGAAAGAATGGGTGTTGTATTCTAATGCACATATCATTTTAAGAGCCAGAGAAACAGAGCCCGAAATACCATGGAAAATTTTCAGAGAAGTTGCCTGATACCATGGTATGTTTCAGAGAAGAGATGAAAAAACTGTATTACATGTGAGTCCCAGTGGATGGCCTTATGGCTCTGATACCATGTGACTTTTCACAGGAGAAATATATTAGTGAACAATGGTATGAGGTTGCAATATTAACGCAAGCTTAAATAGAGAAAACCCAGAAATCTATGCCTAAAATAGAAGATTATAAAGGGATATGATTACGATATTATCACAAAACGATTCTATGGCTAAAGTAGAAGATACGATGAGATCATGATACATATACATTCACACCACCTTCTATAAATAATACCCCATACTATCTTATCTCCCCTTACTACTATAGCCACCCAAAACTCATCCCGCATCCAATCAAGCCGATAGAAGCTTATTTCTTCTGTTTCAGTTGTATTCTATATTTGAGAAGGTTGATGGTAACTTTTTGACTTGGCTGATGAAAATTACTCATCCAGCCAATGGTGTAGCACGGGTTGAAGTTATGTGAGTAGGCGAGGCTGTCTACGAGTATGACCTTCTGGGCCATGTTGTAAGCGGAGTCATGTGGCTGAGCCGCTGAGTGCAAACCTTTTTTTTTGGTATTTAGTTGAAAAAACCAGACCTGCTGTGATTGCACATTTGGCCTGGACTCTTGAATACATCAAGCTCTCGCTTCCTTACCAGAATGTGCAGCAAGTGGCAGGTATCCCTTCCTAAACATGTCTTGGCAAAGTGGGGTGCAATCAAATCTTATTAGGTCTGGGAGGCATCACTAGCATTTTTCAAGGGTAGACTGGGTTACGAGACTGCTTCATGTAGCCGGGCTAAATTAATATGCTAGTTCAAACTTCACCATGCATCACAAGTAGATCATTACTATTTTGTAATTTTCTTTTGCCAGTGATTGGCACCTTTTGTTTCTTTTCCCGGTATCTATGATGCTTATTTATGTTTCTTTATTTTAAATCAGTGATGAGCATTTTATATATGGATGATATGCACGCATAGGCGTAAAGAGGGGATAAACCATTAGACAAAACGGAACGTATCCACTTGTCATAACAAATAAACAAAATATGTTGGATAATTTTCTGATCTAAAGAGTCTTCTACGTCTAGGAAGAGCAGTTATGCATCTCCAAGAAAGCCAAATATAAGTATCCCCCAAAAGCTGGTTTTAAACCTATACATCGGTTCCTCCACCCCTCAAAAGTCGTCCTATCACACTCCCTCCAAATGAGCCACTTCAAGCAGGGAGCCACACTTTCCTCTTAAAGTTCCCCACTCTAGCATCCTCCACCCGAGCAGAACATCTGCCACATTGTCCTTGAACACCCCTATGAAGCACAAAGAATTACAAATTTCATGGATACTTGCCCATCTTCTGTGTTTTTCTCTTAAACTAAGTTGCAACACTGAGTGCCACGCTGAAAACTGAATCTTTAAAGCCGTCATAGACCTCCATACCTGGCTTCAGTCAAGGAACATTTTGGTAGTGTATGTTTATCTTAATTACCATTTTAGGCTCGAAATCTTCTCTTTAGCTTCAATCATGACGGCACTACTGTATATGATTCACTAAGTTTGCATCAGGTCGTTTAAAACTCTGAGAATGTAAGTCTAACCTTTAAGTGAAAGTTGGATGAGTCTTATGCCTCATGTTCTCCTGACCTCTGCAAAAAGCTCATATACCATTATTCATGTGACAAACAAAATATCTATGTCAGTTAGCATGAGATGCTTGTCTTATTTGGCTGTGGTAGAAAACATGCCTACTTTTCAGGGGTCCCATCCCATTCTCTGCCTAGTTTTCCTAATTGATCATTAATGTATATACGGAATTCCATAGTGCTCATTCATAATATAACTATACAAGAAACCCAACACGTGTCATGGGAACCAAGTGAGATATATTTATAAGCGCTCATAGGTTTCAAGTATTCAGTTCCACCATTCATCTTACTAGTTGCAGTGTTCTTGCTCAACTCAAAATGCATTTTAGAGTGCTGTGCCAGGCCGATGAGCTTTTAACAGTCTACAAGCATTACTTATTAGTGCCCCTTGTCCGTATATAGATTTTTTTTTTTCCCAAAATGTCTACAGTAATTGGTAGACTCGTATAAAATCTGCTGCTTTCTACACTTACTACTGACACAACTTATTTCACTTTTGAGCCAGATAAATGACCTTTACGAGTTCCCTCTACAACTAGATCTTGACATAGAGAATGGAAAGTATTTGTCGCCTGATGCAGATAGGAGTGTTCGCAACTTGTATACGCTTCACAGGTATTTTCTTCTGATAACTATCTGTCCATGTATTTCAGCTCGATGCACAACACTACCCCTTTATTTTGCAAAATACCTACTTTCTTGAGAACTATGATGAATGTAATTGTCGATCTCAGGCTGGTTTCCTAAATTCACTTTCTAATGTTCTTCTTCTAGAATCTTGATATAGAGCAATGACTTAAAAGATTGCATGTATGTACAGCGTTGTTTCTAGCGTAACATGTTGCTTACGTTTACGAAATGAAGTCCCCTTGCTGCTTGTTTGGGATGAACTCAACCTTAAAGCTATGGGGTCCTCCTTGAAGGGAAATGGTCAAAGTTATTCTCATTGCATTCCCCTTGCTGGAAATAGTTCGGATAAATTGCATCTTTATACTATATATATTGGCCACGTATGTAAATCAAATAGAACTACAGCATTATAGTTCCTTGTCCCATGTGTTTTTTAATTTCTGCCTTATCCTTTGTGTCCAAGTATCTATAGATATTGCTATATAATTTCTATTTTTGCATTATCTAATTCTACCCTCTAGATGGATGGTATTGTCCTACACTATCATTAGATTATGCTATTGGTATTCTGCTGTTGTCAACTCATTGATGTTATCTATTTCTTAGATACATACAACCAATCATCCTACCCAAAATCAGTGTATATAACATCAAGATTCAAGTGTAAATTGTAGATGTACGCAATACATATGTTTCACGGTTCATTGTCGTAGTCAGAATTGGTAGATCTGGCAGCCGAGTTTTTATGACATCCTTGGTTGTTTGCAGTGTTCTGGTACATAGTGATGGGGTTCACGGTGGACATTATTATGCTTATATCCGGCCAACCCTATCTGATCAGTGGTATTTCTTATGTTTGCATTATTATGTTTTGTTTATAATTTTTTGGGGTTTGTATGTTGATCTTTATTTTTTCTGTTTAATGGTGCTCATTAAAGCTTTGTGAAAAATTCTGGAGATAATAATCCTAAGAATGTCTGTGGTGTTTGGTCTGCATCACCATCAAAGCAACACTATTTTTTCCTATTCAGTAATTTTGTTTTTGTTCCCCATATTTAGTGATTTTGTTAAGAAAATCGTTTTCACACAGCTTTTGCATTGTTCAGCAAGTATCTGTACTTTTTTTGAGGTTTTCTTTCAAATTAGTGTTATGGTGCATTGTCTTTTTGGATGTTAATTTGTTATCAGTTGGTTAGTTGACAGAATTCACACGGAGTGGATTGATTGTAGGTTTAAATTTGATGATGAACGGTTAACAAAAGAAGATATAAAAAGGGCCTTGCAGGAGCAGTATGGTGGTGAGGAAGAGGTAACCCTTCGTATAATAGTGCTAGGCACACTTATCTTAATTTTTATTGAAGCTTCTTTCTTTTCTTTCGTGAAACAGCTCCTGCAGACAAACCCTGGGTTCAACAGCTCTCCATTCAAGTTTACAAAGTACTCTAATGCATACATGCTTGTGTATATACGTGAAAGTGACAAGGAGAAGATAATATGTAATGTGGATGAAAAAGACATAGCAGAACACCTTAGGGTAAGTCGGTAAGATATTAGATTGTGCTTTTCAACTCAAGTTTGTGATATTCTTCTGCCAAATGAAATAGACTGGGTGCATGTGCATCAACTTTCAGATAAGGTTGAAGAAAGAGCAAGAAGAGAATGAGCAAAAAAGAAAGGAAAAAGCAGAGGCACTTCTGTACACTATCATAAAGGTCACATTTGTCCAAATTCCCCTAAAGTTGTACCATTGCATAGATTTTTTCTTGAACAATTTTTTTTTTTTTTGATAAATACGTTATTTGATGTTTCAGGTTGCTCGCGACGAGGACCTTCTTGAACAGATTGGACGGGATATATATTTTGATCTTGTGGATCATGAAAAAGTTCATAGTTTTCGTATTCATAAACAAACACCTTTCAACCTTTTCAAGGTATTCAGTACCATTTAATTGTCTTGTAATTTTGGTTTACTTTCACTTGTTGGGTTGCAAGTGTTAGGTGGAGTTATGTTTATCTAGTATCTGATCATGCGCCTGCCTCCTGAGATATTTAAATTTCAAACTTCGTAGATGTGCAAAAGTCCCTTGTGCTTATTTGATTTAATTGGCTGGGTTTTTGTAATTAAATGAAAAAGTTGTCTTTTGGGAATATTTTACATGTTTTCCTATTTTTGTGCAAAGAAAATGGCAGCGAATTTGATTTGCAAGTTTGCCTACATCTATATCAAATACCGTTTTTGTTCTTTGAAAAGAAAAAGGAAAAAAAAAAAAAACAGATTAAAGCAAAGTTTAAAGTTATCTGTTTGTTGTGATTTGGCAAGTGAATCTGTTTCAAGGTTCTTCGTTTCTGTGGATGACAATATTTTTACTCAAGTTGGGAATGCACCCATAGCTTGCACTGCTTCTGTATATCCAGATTTTTTTTGAAAATCTGTATTGAGATTGAGTGATGTTATTTTATATGTTTAATTTATGCTGCGGATGGTGATGCTCTTCTTATGACATTTTTTCAAATTCATATCCAGGAGGAAGTTGCCAAAGAGCTTGGTGTACCGGTACAATGTCAACGTTTCTGGTTGTGGGCAAAGCGTCAAAACTATACATACCGTCCGAATCGTCCATTGACACCGCAAGAGGAAGCTCAATCTGTAAGTACCTTCGACTCCGTGTCTATAGTTTTTCCGGAGTTAAAAGAGCACCATCTGGCACGGTTTACTTTGGATAACTAATTCGAAGATGGATGATTTTTGTAAATTGGTTTCTAACTTCTATGCAAATGGATTGCGGAGTTGGCTACTTGTCCTGTTCATTGTCCAGTTGCGTGGGAGCTTTGTTCTTCATTTATCTCATAGTTCAAGCCTTCGAGGTGGTCTAGGATACTCTGGAGGGAGTTGTGGAGCTTCTTTACTGGTGGAAAGGGACCAAGGTGGGGGGAAAGGATGGGGAGGTTTTGGAGATGGTGCTGGTTGCTCGATGTGTCTTGTTTGGCTTGAAAGGAATGTTCGGCATTTTGATGGTTTGGAGAGTCCCTTGCATAGATTCAATGATTCTCTTGTTAGTAATTTTTTTAAGTTCAGAGTAGAAAGAATGTAACCCTTCACTCAATCAATTGTTAGCATAGTAGATGTGTTTGATTGATACAAATGGTAGTGTGGGGCCTTTTTATCTTAGGCCTCTTTTTAGATGTGGGTGCCATTCTCTTGATTCCTCTGTTATTGTACGTTCTTTCTTTTTATAGCAAACAAAAATCTGTCGAGCTGATGGGTCTGGTAGATGTATCTTCTCCCTAGCATGCTATGATGTCATCTTCCATGATCCTGTTAAAGTGTTCGGAGTGAATTGAGCCTTAAAAAACTGATGTAACTTTTTTATTCCTTCAATGCATTTTAGGTTGGTCAATTGAGAGACGTATCCAATAAGGCAAATAATGCAGAGCTAAAATTGTTTTTGGAAGTGAAACCTGGACAGGTAACGACTATTCAATTGGATTTAATCAATCCAGCGTCTTGGTTGCTCAAGTTGACTGGATTTTGTTCACAGTTCTGTTATATTTGGTTTCTGATATGAACGTGGAGCTTTAGGTGGTGAGCTTGATGTGTACAACTATGCAGGATTTGCGGTCAATTCCTCCTCCTATTAAGAGCAAAGAGGATATTCTTCTATTTTTCAAGCATTATGACCCTTTGAAAGAGAAGCTCCGGTACTTAACATTCCTTTTATATGGGTGGAGTGCACCTACTTACTAATTCTTCCCCTCCCCACATCTCTTGTTTCCTGGTTAGTTATTCAGGTTGTTTTTCTATGTTGTCAGTTACGTTGGGCGGCTGCTTGTTAAAGTCAATGGAAAGCCAATGAAAATATTAACAAAGCTAAATGAGCTGGCTGGATTTTCTCCAGATGAAGAAGTTGAACTCTTTGAGGTCAATTTGTGCTATTTTTAATTGTTTTACAATAATTTTCATCTTCCTTGATTGGCTCATAGCTTGGGCATTCATCTTGATCATCCTTTTGATGTTCAGGAACTTAAATTTGAACCTACTGTCATGTGTGAACGCATCGACAAGAAGCATACTTTCCGGGGTAGTCAGGTATGAGCTTAATCAACTTGAATCACAATTGCTATATATTTGGTGTTTATGCGTATTTCTCAATTTTCATCTTGTTTTGGTGGTTGTATATGTATCAACTACTGATAAATGTTTACCTAATTCTCCTCCTGCAGCTTGAAGATGGGGACATCATTTGCTTTCAGAAATCTCCTCAAGTTGAAAGCAGCGAGCAATGTCGCTATCCTGATGTTCCTTCATTTTTAGAATACGTGCATAATCGACAGGTATTCCAGAGCCTTTGCCATGTGACTCTGTTTCTTCTGTGACCTGATGTGCTCTCCATGCTTGTGGATTTGGCAGTTTTCTTAGAACGCTGTGTGACCCTTTGTATCGTTTTCATTTCCTGTTTGTTATTTAAATATTTCTGTGAACAGCTTGAGTAGATATGTAATTTAAAAAGCTTTTGTTTTGAGTTTATCCTAAACGTTTACAGAATTCCTTAAAAGTCTAGACGTAAAAAGAGTTATAACCCTACGTTCTGTATCAAACCAAAAACATGTGGGCACCATTGTCTACAACCTATTGTTTCCAGATCTGCTAGTCTCTCTCTGCCCTCACTACCGTCTCTCTCTCTCTCTCTCTCTCTCTCTCTCTCTCTCTCTCTCTCTCTCTCTCTCTCTCTATACCATCTCCCCCTCCATTCTTGTAATAATATCACTGCCATAAAAAGCACCATACGTTCCATGTGCCCATTATGATCGTTCAGGATTTGGCGGCCCACCTACGTCTTCTATTCTTCTGCCACGTCAAAATCAAACCAAGATATGAAGTGGAGATGAGACCTGGCCAGCTGGCCCCAACCCTCTTCTTAACTGAAGAAACTCGTGTCTTTACCGCCAATTTGAGATTAATCCCCTTGGGCCTCAACCCTCTAGTTCTTTGTTTGCTTATTGTTTCTTTTACAGGAAGTCTGCACTTTCTAAATTACGTGTCTAGTTTCAGCCTTTCAGGTGAGAGTTGAAACCGACATTGTAAACAGCCTGACAATCCGTCTCTATTTCATAAAAGTTTGTCCGGTTCAATTTCGGGCTATGCAGTGGGAGTTAAAGAGAAGTTCTCGAGTTCCATATTTAGCTTGACCATGTGCTATATTAGTTGTTTAGCCAACTGTCACATCATCACTCCATTGAATAATTTGTGAACCTAACATTCGAAGGACTGCACCTGCTTCCCTTGCCCAGTCATGCTTTGCAAATTTTGTATTTATTTCAGTTATTTGAACCTCAACATGCATGATAAGATCCAAAGTTGTCCTTTCTTGTCATCCTGATCGTTCTATATCAAGCCAACTTCCTAAGTAGTTTTTCACCTGATCTATGATTCATAGGTTGTTCACTTCCGTTCTTTGGAGGAACCCAAGGAGGATGAATTTTGTCTTGAATTGTAAGTTATTCCTATTCAAGGTTGTTTTGTAGTACGTGATCTTGATAAATGCATCTAATTAGGATTTTGGTACCTTAGTTGATATTTTTTTCTATGAGGATTTTCTCACCGAAGAGAATTTTGTTATCCTTGTAATTATGCAAGATCGAAGCTTCACAATTATGATGATGTTGTCGAAAGAGTTGCCCACCATCTTGGCTTGGATGATCCATCTAAAATAAGGCTTACAGCTCATAACTGCTACTCCCAGCGACCTAAGCCCCAGCCTATCAAGTATCGAGGAGTGGAACATCTATCAGACATGCTCGTTCACTACAATCAGGTTCTTCAACATATTAATGTCACTTTGATCTGGACTTTTCTTGTTTTACTTCTTACATTTACCATAACTTCTGTGTTCTGATTGGCTGATTTTGCCCCTCTTGGCAGACTTTGGATATTCTTTACTATGAGGTGTTGGATATCCCTCTACCAGAACTGCAAGGCCTGAAAACTCTGAAGGTTGCTTTCCATCATTCTACCAAGGACGAAGTAAGTGTTACTCTTTTTTTTTTTCCTTCTCTTTGTTGGGTGTTAGATCTAGTTCCTCAGACAATACTGATTTAACCATTTTCAGGTTGTAATAAATGCGATTAGATTACCAAAACAAAGCACTGTTGGAGATGTCATTAATGACCTTAAGACAAAGGTAACTGGAACTTCATGTGCCTTTTAGCATTTTACATATTCCCTTATTTAAGTGATGTGCTATATTGTCTGACTTTTGATTATGTTTGACCCTCATTTCGGCTGAAGTATTCTTTTCCTAATATTCAGTATTCCATAGCGCTTTCATTAAGAATCCGCTCGCCCTGGTGCTTTCGTTTTGTTTTTTGAACAGGTTGAGTTGTCTCATCCAAATGCAGAACTTAGACTCCTCGAAGTTTTCTATCACAAGATCTATAAGGTAATGTTCAAGAATCAAGCTATTACTGTTAGTTTCAGAAGTGAACTTGCGAAGTGCTCATGGAAATGAGTGTATCTTCCTGGATGTCTGTGGTTGGCTAGTCAAGAAAGGCCTATTCACTAGTCCCAAATATGTTTTCCGAATGGACTTATTCAGCTTTCAGTCAAGGTATTCATATCTTAGGATCGCAGACTCGCACTAATTTAGTTGTAGTCAAGGACCCTTTGGGTGCTTGGGTCGTGGATCACAAAAAATTAAAATAAAATACAAATGTCTTCCCGGGCTAGCTTTGGCTTGCTTTCTACCTATAAATGGTACACTGTGCAGTTCAATCAACAAGTTCCTTTGCCTTACTTATGAAAACATATTTTTCGCCTTCTCCTGATGTAAGACAACAGTCCCTGATTTCTTACCCGCAAAAACAAATGTAAGACAACAGTAAATCAGAATATCGGCAAAAGAAACCATTGGAGTTTTAGAAAGCAATATTACAAACTAAAAATATTCAAAAATGATTCTGCTTATGCTCATACTCATACAATGATAATAATGCAAGGCCACTTTAAACAAGTAAAAGGAAAAAAACATGTATATATGTGGGCTGTGTTATGATTTCTGTTAAGAATTGTACATACTCTGCAAATTTATTATAGAAATAAGGTTCTCAAGAATGTTATTGATACGCATTCTGAATTTCTGGTTGGCCAACAAACATTTATTTGATCTAGAGCTTTCCTGTTGCTAGTTAAGCTTATTCTGTCACCTCACATTTGGCAGATTTTCCCGCTCAATGAGAAGATTGAGAATATTAATGATCAGTACTGGACATTACGTGCAGAGGAGGTAAAATGTAATAGATATACTTGTTGGGCTAAATCATATATTGGCGTGTAGTTTCTTTAGATTTTCTTATTTTTGCAATTTTCAAGCTTCAAATTATATTCCATTCATGTAGAGGTGCTTCCTGCTTCTTGATGTTTTGGTAACAGTGCTTTCAATCAACTGCTTGGGCTGTTGGTTATTGTCACTCAGCAATAAGTTATTGCTGAATGAGAAGTAATCCAAGCCTTAACAAACTAAGCAGCTTGTGCTTTTATCTTGTAGTAAGAAAACTAGCAACTACATGTGTGCCTTCATATGTTATTGAAGGATGCACATTGGATCACTAAACCAGGAATAGACATTCTCGCTTTTGGTTGTCAAATTCTGGGAGCACTCTTTCGGATTGATGATTTGTATTTGATGCTCTTTGATTATTGTTTCTCCAGATTTGCTGAAATTTATGTTTTCATTCCTCTTTTTCTTCTCTTCTCCTCTTCAATTTTCATTTTTGGCAAATGAAAGAAAAGAATTTAGCTTCTTTCACCTTACTTGTCCTCTATCTTTTCCAATTTCTTTACTTCCCTGCAATAATCGAAGATCCAAACGCAACAGTCAGCATAAATGGCTTTTAGTGATGGAAGATATAGTGTGAAGGTCTTTTACTTTCTTGTTTGTTTAGTTGGGAGTCGAGGGAGTGTAAAGCAACCCGTGATCGATTACTTGGAATGCTAGATATTTTTGGCTTTTAGAGAGGTGTATAGGCTCCATGGATTGTTCTGTCTCTTTTGGTGTTGTCGGCTTTTTGGCCTTCTGTTCTTCACTTCCAATTGTACATGGGTCGCATCCCTTGAGGCCTTTTCAATGAATTGATTACTTATGAAATAAGGTAATTGACGTTCCTCGCGACAGGTTGTTGCTATGTAAACGAGCTCGTTGCTATGTAGCACAGACACACCTCTTCAGAGGCACACTTACCAGCTTTGGACACGGATACTCTCCGGGATGTGCCCAACACTCAAATTCGAAGTGTCCTATTTTTTCTCGACATATTTGAATTGCATACATAAATATTATTTTTCAAATGCGTCCCCAATGTGTTGTGTCCTCCAATTGTTTGAAATCTGCATGTGTCGTATCGTGTCACATGTCCATGTCAGTGCTACATAGGCTTGTTATATCAATGGCTCAACTTGCCTCTATGGATGTGCTGATATGTTTTATCCTGATTTGGTTTGGTGGATTGATTTTTGTCAGATAACAAGAATTTGTTAAGGTTTTGATATATTTGTCCTTGTAACAGATCCCAGAAGAGGAGAAGAACCTTGGTCCACATGACCGTCTTATTCATGTTTATCATTTCATGAAAGATACAGCTCAGAACCAAGTGGTAAGTTGTTTGGTTGGAATTTTGATGACAGTATTTGCAATTTTTATCACCGTTGAGTATATGATTTATTCTGTACCAGTTAATGGTGATTTTGCCATACACTGCTGTCATTTTTCTTCATATCAGCTCTATTTTCTCACTTCAAACAGCAGGTCCAGAATTTTGGGGAACCTTTTCTCCTTGTCATCCGTGTGGGCGAGACATTGGCTGAAGTCAAAGTACACATACAGAAGAAACTGCAGGTTCCGGAGGAAGAGTTTTTGAAGGTACAACTATTTCTTAGTTGTTAACAAGAGTTTTTGAAGAGTTGTTCTTAATTACTCCCTCCGTCCCGAAAAGTTGTCCTTATTCCATTTTTGGCAGTCCCAATACTTATGTCCCCTTAGAGATTTGAATGCCCAAAATTGGATAAACTTCCTATTTTGTCCTTGTCTTCTTTTAACCGCCTGATTTGAGTTTGTCCAAATTTTAAACCATTCTCTTTTACCGCCTAGATTCACGGAGAGGATTTTTCCATCTGTTTTGGATTCTAGTTGGCCCAGTGGGAAAGTCCCATCCATCTCAACTTTAGTGCAGAAAGACTCAAAAGCTAACAGTGGGAAGAGTTTAACCAATGAATAAAATAATAGTTAAAGACCAAGGAATAAAATAATGGCAAGGGTAATTTTGGAAAGCAAAATCTGCACAACATAATAATTATATCCTAAGAAAAAGTTGGAATCTCGAAGATGGTCAGCTTGATGGGACGGAGGGAGTAGTATTCACTGTGTCCCAATTTGTTGTCCCTTTTGGGGAATGTTGATCTTAAGAGGACAAGCAATGATGACATTCAAATTCAAATTAAGAGGTGTCAATTACTTACATTACCCCTTTATTCTAACTTTTGACCACAATTATTGCTATTGACCGTGGATAGTTTGGGAAAACTATAACTTTTTTACTTTGACTTTTCAAGAGGGACAAATATTTTGAGACATCCAAAAATGGAAAGGTCCGTCAATTTGGGACGGAGGGAGTATAAATATTAGCTCAAAGAGAGAGAATAGGGTTGATGTGAAAACTATAACTTTTTTACTTTGACTTTGACTTTTCAAGAGGGACAAATATTTTGGGACATCCAAAAATGGAAAGGTCCGTTAAGTTGGGACAGAGGGAGTATAAATATTAGCTCGAAGAGAGAATAGGGTTGATGTAAAATTCTTTTTAAAGCTTGATTGGTAGTTTGTTCTTTTTAAAGGTTGATTGGTAGTTTGGAGGCTTTTTATATTTTCACAAATTCGATCCCCTTGCTCAATTTAGTCGCACATACCAAAATTTCTTTTGTGAGTCCCAAAATATGACATTAGGTGAAGCACTGCATCTTGGAAAGAAAAAGAGTAAATCACCTAGACATCCCCTGAATTATACCTCTTTTGCCCAGACACCCCCTAAACTAAATAAACCTACGAGGGCACCCCCTCAACCATTTAAAACTTTACCCCAAAACCCCTTCTGTCAACCTTCGGTCTCAAAACTCAAAGTTCCGGGTCATGTTTTGATGATCCAACCCATTCAAGTTGTTTAAAACATGTTTTTAAGGGGACCCGCTAGAAGTCGGCTCAAAATATGACCGGGAAGTGCTTGATCCAAAGAGTTTTTCATATGTATTTATGTACAAAAAACTCTTTGGATCAAGCATTTCCCGGTCATATTTTTAGCTGATTTCTTACAAGTACACTTAAAAACATGTCTTAAACAACTTGAATGGGCTGGATCATCAAAACATGACCCGGAAGTTTGAGTTTTGAGACCGAAGGTTGACAGAAGGGGTCTTGGGATAAAGTTTTACATAGTTAAGGGGGTGTCCTCGTAGGTTTATTTAGTTTAGGGGGTGTCTGGGTAAAATAGGTATAGATCAGGGGGTGTCTACGTGATTTACCCAAAGAAAAATAAATGAGGATCAATGAATTCCAAAGCTTTTCAACGTTGGTATGTGGTATATAATATACATGCTTGTATTTGTGTTAAATGGAAGTAAGATAATGAGCATTCTAAGACGAAGAAAAATGAACGTCACTTTAATTAAGTATTCATTATCCCGCTCATGGAGGAGAAAAAGTGAAGTCTGGATAAACATGTACATCACATGTATCTTGGAAAGATATTTAAAAAATGAAAGAAACTTTAGTAGTATAATATTAGGTTTTTTTTTTTTTTATCACCAAGAATAGTGATGTTTTCGTATGAACTTCTACCTTCCAATTCATAATTGTTGTTCATTGATGATTTGGAAATAAAGTTTGTGCCATCAATAGATTTCGTGCAAATCTCGTACTTTCTCTTTGGTTTAATAGAGCTAGATTAACCAATTATTCAAATTAAATTTACGCTTAAATTAAATTCTTAAAAGTCAAGAGAAGTGAGAAAATAAGTTTTTTTTTTTTAAAAAAAAAGCAACGTTGTGGGAGGGCCAATAAGAAGACTTATTTTTATTTAGGTAGCAACTTTGCTCTAGCATGTACTATATAGCTAGTTTGCTTGAGCCCACAAAACTCTCTTCCAACTCTAAGATGCATCCTTCTCTTAGACAATATGTTCTTGGTCAAGACTATTTTTTTTGATCGGCAGTTCTTGGCCAAGACTTACTGTGGTCTTTTCTTATTGTCTTTTTTTTCTCAGTGGAAGTTTGCGTTTTTATCTTTGGGTCATCCTGATTACCTTCAGGACTCGGACATTGTCTCTAATCGTTTTCAGGTGCATAAATCTCTCTCTCTCTCTCTCTCTCTCTCTCTCTCTCTCACACACACACACACACACACACACACAGCCTTTCACGCATAGACACACACACACGAGCAGATATTAACGCATTCTGGCATCACTTAGTTGATGACCTTGAGGGGGTTAACATTCTTTTCTTTTGATATTTTGCTTTCAGAGAAGGGATGTTTGTGGTGCGTGGGAACAGTGCATCGGGTTGGAGCATTCTGACCAAGTCAGGTTTTTGTCATGCTGGGTTTCTTCAGAGGCGTTCCTATTACTTGAAAAGATCCACCGCGTTCACAACGGCACTTTTGTAAAATTCTCAATGGAAGTTGAGGCTCTGCGAACTATGCTACTTGAGTCGTTCGCTTTGTTCATCGTGTCGATGTCATCAACTAAGGTGAATGATGTGAGCGAGGAAGCATTGCAACTGGCTGCCATTTCAATAAGGGACTTTGAGCGAGTAGGGCTGGACTTGTGGTGGCTGAAGAAGAGGCTAGGGGAAGCAAAGACTGTGAAAAAGTACTCGGAGTCGGTCAACGCTGTGGATTCCTGTGGAAGTGCT
The DNA here is from genome assembly GCA_020921065.1 of Vaccinium darrowii. Classification (NCBI taxonomy): domain Eukaryota; kingdom Viridiplantae; phylum Streptophyta; class Magnoliopsida; order Ericales; family Ericaceae; genus Vaccinium; species Vaccinium darrowii. The sequence goes on along the minus strand of CM037159.1, from coordinate 12,268,747 downwards.
TTGGAAGTGGCTCGAGGTGATTTGCAAGTGGCTCGAGGTGCTTTTGAAGTGGCTCTAGCCAAGGTTCGTGAGCTTGAAGAAGGGCTTGCCAATGCTAAGGCAGAAGTTGAGGTGATGTCTTCTAGGGAACTGCCCAAATCCGTGGGAGTGAATGATTTCGTACTCAAGGATATTGTGTAGATAGCAGTTCTGAAGGAGCTTAAGTATTTTGGTATGAACAGAGAGAAGAGGTCCGAGAAAAGTGAATGTGTATATATCTGTAGCCAAACTGGGAATGCTGGTTGTAGTTGAACTTATGGTCAAGAAGGTTGGGGAAAAGTAGAATTAAGGGATGATAATCCCACCAGAACTAATGGTTAACCGATCGGAATTGTTTTTAAGCAGTTTCTTAATCGCGGTTTTGGTTATGGTTTTAATTTTGGAAAAATCTGGCAGGTGCGGTTTTTTTTTTTTTTGTTTTGTAAAAACTTTCCGGTCATTTTTTTTTTTAATTATTTTTTTTATGATTCCTCACATGGGTCCTTAAAAACACGTTTTAAACATGTTGAACGGCTCGGATCATCAAAATTCAATCTAGAAAAGTAACTTTTGGTGAAGTCCGCATGTAAGGGATCCTTTATTAGTAGTTTGGGTATATCCAAGACCAAAGGGCATATAAAAGAGAGGCTTTCAAATTGAGGTTGTCTCGTCAATTGCCAATTTCGGTTGAATTTACCCTTCAATTTGAGATTTGGCCTTTTGGTTTTGATGTAGTTTGAAGGGTATTGGGTGTCCTGTTTATCTTTTCGCGGTGACCTTTTATAATGTTTTCTGCAGAGGAGTTTTGTTTTGTTGTAGAGGTCTTTGTCTGAGAAATAAAGTCGTAGTAGTATTGTCCGTTGGGTTTTGCGCCATGCAGAGGAGTAGATGTTGAAACAATCGAGATTGTTCAGTGTATCTTGGGCTCAATGACGGCAGTATACAGTGCTTCCACTGAACGTTCTGAACCACGCATTTGGTTTCGCCTTTATTGGGAAATCGATCAGGAAAATATTTAGATCTGTGCTTCCATTTCCTATTCTTCCAGAGTCACTTTGCAAGTAAGTCTCTGCTTGTTCCCTCTCTGACAATCTTCTAGGGTTTGGTAAGTGTCTACACCTTCTATTTGTTTCCTTTCGAAATAGTAAGTATTGTTTGTTTATCTGATGAGTTTTGAATTTTTTAGCAAAATATCTGACATTAAGGACTTGTTTGGTGACACTTCTATTTTCTGTTTTCTGTTTCTATTTTCAGAATTTTGACAATTTAAAAACAGAATTTTGTTTATGTGCCACTTTTACTTTCAAATTCTACTTCTTACTTCCACTATTTATGAAATTTGAGGAAGTTGAAAATCTCAACTTTCACTTTCTGTTTTTGTTTTTCCACTCCCAGCCGCCACCCCAACCACCACCCACCACCACCACCACCTCCACCTCCAGCCACCATGCACCACCGCCACCTACCAGCCCACCACCACCTCTAGCCACCAACCACCATCACCGCCACCACCCCACCACCACCTCTAGCCACCACACACCACCACCACCCACCATCACCGCCACCACCCACCACCACCTCCTTCCACCACCCCAACCACCAACCACCATCACCGCCACCACCCCACCACCACCTCTAGCCACCACGCACCACCACCACCGCTACCACCCACCACCACCTCCACCCACCACCCAACCACCAACCACCATTACCACCGCCACCCACCACCCCACCACCACCTCCAGCCACCATGCACCACCGCCACCACCACCACCCACCACCCCCACCCATCACCGCCACCACCCACACCCCACCACCACCTCCACCCACCACCCCAACCACCAACCACCATCACCGCCACCACCCCACCACCACCTCTAGCCACCACGCACCACCACCACCCACCATCACCGCCACCACCCACCACCCTAACCACCAACCACCATCACCGCCACCACCCCACCACCACCTCTAGCCACCACGCACCACCCCCACCCTCCACCCCCCACCACCACCTCTAGCGACCACGCACCACCACCACCCACCATCACCACCGCCACCCACCACCACATCACCACCTCCAGCCACCACGCACCACCGCCACCGCCACCACCCACCACCCCCATCCATCACCGCCACCACCCACCACCACCACCCACACCCACACCCCACCACCACTTCCAGCCACCACCATCACGCCACCAGCCACCACCACCACGCCACCACCCACCACCACCACCCACCATCACGCCACCAGCCACCACCACCACCCACCATCACGCCACCACCCACCACCACCACCCACCACCTCCAGCCTCCCGCCGGCACACCTCCAACCGACTCATAATTATGTTTTTATTTTTTGAAAATAATTTCACACAAATAGAAAACAGAAGCGTTACCAAACATAGCCTAAGTGTTGAGTTTTGAATTTTTTGGTAAAATATCTGAGATTAAGTGTTCGGAACGGAATATGATAGGAAAATTTAAAGCAATTTCTCATATATATATATATATATATATATATATATATATATAGCAGGCGATGAACGAGAGTTTCCGTAGATGTTTCGATATTTTTTGCACGCAGTTAATTTTTCTTTCGTTTGACCAGAGGATCATAAAATCGACTAAAGGAGCGTCTTAATAGGTACTAATAATTGATGCGAAGATTTTTTTGCATAGTTTTTTAGTATGAGTATATGCAGTCTATAACAAGTTTTATATATATGTGGAATATATATATATATATATATATATATACGGGGCGGTTCCATGGACACAACGAATAACACAACATTTGACACAATGATAATCGAAGCCCCACGCTTACAATCAGAGCCATTCAAGTTGTTTAAAACATGTTTTTAAGATCACCTGTAGAAAATCAACTCATTTGGATATCGGTAAGGGTTTGATCGATTCATTCAAATTTATCTTGTAAAATTTGGCAAGAATCAACAAAATGAACTGATCCAGCCCTTACCGATATTCAAATGAGTTAATTTTTTATAGGTAATCTTAAAAACATATTTTAAATAAATTAAACGGCTCCGATCATTCGCGTGGGGTTCACAAAAAAAAATTTGTGTCAAATGTTGTGTTATTCGTCGTGTTAACGGAACCGCCCCCATATATATATATATATATATATATATATATATATATATATATATATATATATATATATATATATATTAGGTTTTGTTATTTTAGTGTTCATTTTTTGATTGTCGCTTATATATATATATATATATATATATATATATATATATATATATATATATATATATATATATATATATATATAAAATAAAATGCGGACCTACCCTTTTTTGTGTTTCCGAATCAAATTTTGACGATCCGAACCGTTCAATGTTTTTAAAATGCATTTTTAAGGGCCTCCGCGAGGATTCGTCCAAAAAAAATACCCGGAAGGGCTTCATCCGATCAGTTTTGGTTAAAAATGCTATATAGCGTTTTTAACCAAAACTGATCGGATGAAGCCCTTCCGGGTATTTTTTTTGGACGAATCCTCGCGGAGGCCCTTAAAAATGCATTTTAAAAACATTGAACGGTTCGGATCGTCAAAATTTGGCTCGGAAAGGTGAGGTCCGCATTTTAACTCTAATAAGGGACCCTTATTGGAAGTTTATCATATATATATATATATATATATATATATAGGTGGATCAACTTCTAATGAGGGATCCCTCATTTTAAATAAAATGAGGACCAAACAATTTTTCCAGATAAATAGTTTCTTTTCATATTTTGTTTTATATTAGTTGATTCATTCTTGGAAAACACGAATATAAAAATTAGGTAGTTCTGGTTGGAAGCAAATCAAAACAGATAAATAGGTCCAACAGTGATATACGTAAACTTTCATAGTCTAGGTTCAAATATACTGCATATGATATGTTTCTGTGTCTATTGATCTTTATTTGTTTGTTCCTGTGACAAATGCTCTATATTTTGAGATTATAACATATAGCTTAATAAATATATAGATTCAAAGAATAGATTAAAAAATTCTACGATTATAGCACAGGTTTCTAGATATAAATACAAAAAAAAAAAAACTTTAGTTAATTGTAGGTTTTATCATATTAAAAACACAAGGATGGAGTCCTGTCAATATTTACTGTTTATCTGTATTGTTACTGTTTCTGTAATCTTACATATTTATTTTGAATAAGAATTGAGAGTACTTTTATTGGTCAAATTTAAATTCGTAATAATATATAGAATAACAAAAGTAGCTACACTATATATGAATTGGTATAATTAAAACTCATTAACTTAAATTAATAATTCTTAAGATCATTATATATTATTTGCATGCTCTGGACATATATATGTATACAATTTGATGCCTTTGAACATCTCATAATTTATAGGTACTTTCATAATGGCATTGCAACGGCCATTTGTGAGTTGGGATTTTGAGCGCTATCCTCGTCATTTAACTCAACATGGAGCTTTCTACTATGTAATTACTCCTGGTGGACTGCGAACACATGTTGATAGATCAGTTGATCGATCAACAGGGCATCTTGTCTATAGGCGAGAATACAACTTCATGCAGGCCTATGGTGACCAATTCCCATTGGGTGATGTGGATGAGTGGGATCGATGTAGTGATTTCACTAGGTGGATTGAATCTGTGATGTAATATTCATTTGTTCGCACTAGCATTGCAGGTATTAAATATTTTTTTATATCATGTACTTCCTACGTTGATCTATTTCCAAAAACAACTGCAATGTCATTACTTGTTTATTTTTAAGACTTGTTAATTTTTGTTATATTAATTTTGTGTTTATTCACCAGGGGTGCCACGATGCTGGTTTTTAAAACGAATCTCACCTGAGGTTATAAACTAATTTAATTGTATAAACTTAACTATCTAGATTAATATTTATTCTAATCTTTAATTCTTGTTTTCTGATCCATAAATTCTGTATATAATGTTCAAATCTTATGGACTTGGACTTGTATAGGAATTGCCAATAGGCATCCAAGAATTCTTCCCAGCAGAAAATGTGACCACTTGAATAGTCATAAAGCATGGAAACAGAGTTTGGCCAATTTTAGTGATGGGCCGATTGATGTTCAATTTTAATTGGGATGACTTCTGCAACGTCCATCACTTAACGATTGGCTACCGAGAGAATGGTCAACAAATGACTTATCCTTGGACTAATCCTCATGAGCGATTGTAGCAGCTTCACCCTGTCCCAGGTATTATCTTAAAGCAATTCTAGACTAAATTAAATACAAATGAATGAAAATTGTTTATAATACCAATAATATTTTGATTATTCAATTGTTTCTTATTTCATCAGATCATTTGCACACATCATGTTTACCATCAATCTTTGAGCATGAAGCATCACTGTTCCGATTTCTGTGTGAATATACAACAGAAGATGCACTTCGCCAGGTTAAATATAATCTAATTTCAAAAACTTAACCTCTTGTACAATTTCATGTTTTTAAGTTAATGTTAATTTTTTACTACTATTATATGTCCAGAATAAAGTATATTGTGACTGACCTTCATTTATTTTGTGTTAATGTTCACAAATTTGCTGAACGACTGCATAGAACAATTGAATCTGGAGGCAGTCGTTTTTGAAGCCGCAAATCGAACTTGGACAGTTCAAGTTATGGACGTTGGAGCACTGAATACTGTTGTATTTTCAGACTTCTGCACAGATCTTGTCCTGCAGCCATTTGATTTCATCCTCGTTGGCGTATGCTTCAATCACACTGTCTGTGTCATTGTTTTCAGATCAAATGATGGCTCAGAAAAGATCGCACCTGATTGGGAATTTGATCAGGTTTGATAAGCAAGAAATTTTGACTTGCTTAATCATGTTAACTATGATGGACTCAAGTATGTATGAAGTACTTACCTAAAACAACTTTTTTGTGAAATGCTAAGGTCGTGAATTGTCTGGTTAAGTTGGGGGTGAAACTTGATTTGTAATTAATAGCTGGATATTGCTAGGTAAATACTCTAAGTCATATTTGTATCTCCTGCACTAAGTTCGAAAGCATTTGCCAATGTGGTTAGTTTTAGACTTGGAAAATTATAGTTACATGTGAATGGCAACAGCAATACTACTTTAGTCTTGTGCAGATGGTATGATTGTTGCAACAATTTGCTATTTTTTATATGAATGATTTTGTGGATATCTAATTTATGCATATTTGATGGACTATATTTTCTCAATATTCTTGCTATACTCCAAATGCTAATCACATACAAAGCAGGGTTCATTTCCGCTACCTCTTCTTGAGAAACTATCTCAGCCAAGAGACTGCACTGTACGCCTAAGGGCTGAAATGAGTGATTATGGCGGCATCAATCAATGCAAATTCATAGTGCAAGGCATCTTTGACAAGACAGAAATCCATCACTCAGCAGGCTCCAAGCATCCACTCAGCCTTGAACCACCTACACCACAGAAAAAAACTAGAGGCCAGAACTCCCTAGCACAAACTTCAGCTATCAACTCAGCTAGCGAATCACCAAACAGAGACATTAACATAGATGGCGAAGAGAACAACCCAATGAAGACTGATGATACAACCAACTACATATTTTGAAGCCAATATGCTACCCAACACCTTTTGAACCACAGTACAGTAGGACAAAAATTAGGCAGGAAATGAATCTTTTGCTCACCATAATTCAATTCCTCTATAATGTTTGCTCCTACAGTTTTTATACTCAGTTATGAGGTTTAGCTTATCCACTACCTAACTAGATTGCAAAGCGCAGCTGCCTTGTACATATAATGCTTTCTACATAACCACTGCTAACCACTGCTACATATTCTAATCCTACGCATCTCTCTTGACATTAACCACTGCTACATATTCTACTCCTACGCATCTCTCTTGACATTAACCACTGCTACATATTCTAATTCTACGCATGAATGACTACTAGACAAAAGGCTATATCAAACAACCTTAGCACATAATCCTATTCTTTCACTTTTAAATCCACTAAAGCTAGCAACATGCCCATCAAATTCACCAAACAATTCCTTGAACCAACAACTAATTCACCATTTTCCCACTGCACATTATTAACCCAAAAATCAATCTTAAAAAAAATGAACCAACAACAACGGGCATAAAACTCGTGCAACGCACGAGGCATTGTATCTAGTATATATATAGCCGACGGTTCTAGTTAGGGATCCCTGATTGAAACATTTTTGGTGTTTTGAATGTTTTAAAAATTGTTTTTGCAAAATCCGAGACGTCCAATGTATTTAAAAGGTGTTTTTGAAGGGTCCCCGCGAGAAATCATCAAAAAAAAAAAAAAATACCGGGAAGACCTTGATTCGAGTAGTTTTTCACAAAAACTGTACATATACTGTACCATTCATTATTATATGGCCACAAGGGGCATAATGGTGGATTCGTTCTTTTGTTTTGGACCACAAAACACTGTTCATTCATTATATGTCCATATGAGAAGTGATGAACAAGTAGTTTGCGGGCTGAACAAGTTGTAATTGGACTGCATTCTTTCGATTCAAATGGCGGAGTCTTTTGCTGTGTGTTGGACCGTAAAATACTGTCCACAATATGACCTCAAGGTTGTAATGAATGAGTATTTTACGGACCAAATAAACGGTATTTCTGCGTTGCCTTTGATTGTGAACAGAACTTGCCTATGCGGCTTTAGATATGCTTCTCTCTTTAGCATATCCAAATACTGGAACTGATTTTGGTTCTCTCTTCTTAACTTGGAATTTTTTTTTCCTTGTCCCATATGCTTTGCTCTACTTATATAGAGAGTATGGGTAGTTTTCGACCAACCACGTCCAGCAATACATTAATGGAGAAAACACTTTTGAACAAGTAAATGAAAATGTAATTAGAACATGATGGGTGACTGCATACAAAAATGTGGCAACCGTAGACTATTGTCTCCACATTATAATCTTGGACCAGCACCAAGATTAACTTCAGTCCATCCAAAATAATTGAAATTTTGTCGTTTTACACGCTTATATTAACAGGATCTAAAAGAGACAGTTGCGAGCAATTTTGAAGAAAAGGTTGATTCCCGTTACTCTAAGTCAGAACCATCACGTGGTGCGTCAACTCTCTTCACACACGTACATTTACGTCGCACCAAGACCTAAACGTATAGATCCCACGTAAATGCATAGTGGTAAAGGGTGTAGGCCACCAAGCGGCGGTGCCCAAAATATTTCTTTTGCGGCCCGCAACTAGGCTTTTTCTGCTGTTAAATTTCTTCTATTTGCATTACTTGATTCCAAGTTTACAGCTAACAGCTTATACCCAAAATGGGAAAAAAAAAAGGGCTGGCAAGACACCAATCATTGATTCAAAAGAGCACAAGTTCAGGATTACAAGATAAGCTAAACAAAGTGGTTACTAGAAATTAACAATGCAACAAAATCTTCATTGCAGCATCGAAGCCTCTTCCATTCCATTTGAGATGAGAACTCAAGCCTAGAATCTTTAAAACCAAGACATTGCCTAACAGAACACACACGCCCACATCTAATTGATTTCTAAAACCAATACATCACTCGAACCGATTCCAGCTTTTTGTAATCCTTTAATCTTATACTGCCTTGCAAACCTGCAGCTTCCTAATTCCTTGAAGACATCTCTTGAAATCTGCCACATTGTAATCCCATAGATCATAGGAGTACCTAGCTTTTTCTCCACAGAGCCACCATATCAAGTTGCAATACAATTACCAAAAACTCATGCCCATTGTTGAATTACAAATACTGTAACATACCTAAATTTCCAGTCATTTACCAAAATGTAAGGCAAGAAAGATAAACAAAAATCCTCATGACCATCCCACTATAATATGACAAACCGTACATGTTCAAGGGAGACAAAAATGGACAAATGATCACATAAACCTTATGGTAATTCACTGAACCAATAATTGACATAGCTACTTCTAGAAGACCACTATCTATTCGTTATCGAAAGGGCAACTTGGTACTGAGAACTGGCAGGTGTAGGGGGAACCCTCGCGCATACCAGTTTCCAGAAGCACTCGTCTAAACCGGTCATTATTCCTGCCTGCATGACAGGTAATCCTTTTGAGTTTGTCACAGTCGGCGATGGCTATTGAAAGCAAATGGGATCCACCTCTGTCATGCCTGATTCTTCAAAGATGTCCTCCGTTCATCATCGCAGCTTTCATCCACAACATGTCTTTTGTTGGAATCCAGTCACTTCACAAACTGTAATTAAGCGACTTCTATATTACAGTAAATAGGAAGCCTCATCCCCTTATATTAAGTAATCATGCTAGCAGCGCTCATTACACACCTTGTTCTACGGATTGGAAAAAGGTGGAAGGTGGTGAAAAATAGCTTAACTTTTGGGATCATAGGGACTCAAAATTAAAATGAACTCAACAACCATGATAGAAACCAAACAGATGAAATGTAATGAGAAATGGTAAAACTCATTCGAGAAAGAAGGTACAAAGCAACAACAGCAAGTATGATGTTTTACTATTCACTAAAATTTGTAGTTTGAGAAACTAGTTCCGATCCATCTCATAGAAGAGAGTGAAATCTAGTTCTCACGGCGTCTAGTGATGCAGGGTTTTGTAGATGGGATGGAAGAAAAATAAAAATGGCAAAAGATAGAAGCTCACCACCCGAGATAGGATGCCAAGGGATCAGATATTCATCACCCGAGGTGTCTAGCAAGGTATACAGGACTAGGGAATGCTTATCACTCAATGGAATCCACCGAAGAGATACAAAAACATAAAAGAAGAACTAGTCTTCACAAGCCAAAAGCTATAACTCAAATGCACAACTCTCTACTTGTTTCATTCACTGGATAGGTTTAAATAGCTAACTGGGAACATTCCTCCAAGCATAGGAAATACAAATTCCAACTTCCACGACTCTAAATTTAATGAATTAAAGACTTTGACTACTAAAAACTAGGTAGACTCTTGATAACTTAGAAGACATTTAGGAAATATAAAAAGAACTTAAAAGAGACTCTTTGATTAAATGACAATAAAAACTGTGAATCAAAAAATTATGCTCCTGCATTCAGTGTTTTAAATGGCGAGCGCCATTGCGCTATAGCACATGGCGATGGCGTGGCGACTGGATTGCGCCATGGGTAGTCATGGCAAGGCACAGAACATAATAGCGCAAGTATGTCGCCGTGGCGCACGCCACAAGTCATGGCGCTGTGGCGCCATAGCGTGCGCCATAGTGTGTTTTAACATTTTTTTGATCAAATCAATCTCAGCCATTGATTTATGATGCACACAAGTAGTCAATGTACTGGAATATTTCCTTAACACTTAACCCTACACATCAGAAGAGATCTATCGTATCTCAACTCAACAGCAGCAGCCATTCTTCTTCTTCTCTTGCGATAAACAACAGCAGCAGCAGCAGCCATCAATCTGAAAATTCCAACTTCTCTCTGCGATCAACAACGGTAGCAGCAGCAGCCATCGATCTCTCTCTGTCCAGGTATCTATCTCTCTCTTCTTCTTCTTCTTCTTCTTCTCTCTTCTTCTTCTTCTTCTTCTTCTTCTTCTCTCTCTGTTTTCTTCTTCTACTTCTTGTCTCTGTTTTTTCTTTTAATCTCTTCTTCTTCTACTTCTTCTCTCTCTGTTTTTTTCTTCTACTTCCTGTCTCTGTTTTTGACTTTTTTCTTAAAATCCTTAAGAGTCAGAAATCTGGGCTTTTGAGGAGTCTGCCCTAGCTCTAATTTTGATCACATCACTGCTGCATTTTTGCAAAAAAATCAAACGAAAACTGATTCTATACATTTTCTTTTTAATCTGTTTTCGATCGACTCATCAACAACAGTACAACACTACAACAGCATTCCAATTTCCAGGTGAACCATGATGCCCACATATCCTGCCCTGTTGGTTACACCACAAATGAAGTTGTTGGTGTTGATGACTAATGAGGAATTGAGGATGATTGATGGGCATGCCTGCATGAACCAGAATTAGATTACCGTATCCTTAATTTTGTTGTCCCAAAGCTAAACGTCTATATGTTAGCTTTTTATGGATTTTATGTTTTGCTTAGCATGTGGTGGTTTAAACATTGAAATGTTTATGTTTTATGACATTTGAATGTTTTAAAAGTGTTTGCTTGGGTTGAAAGTTATGCCTACATTAGAATTCTACTCGTTATAATAAAGTGCGCCACAAGTCGCTATGGCGCGCGCCGCGCCGTGCGCTATTGCTCCAGGGGACTATTGCGCCTTGGTGCGCCGTGAGCCATTTAAAACACTGCCTGCATTATCTAGTTGCCCCTCTTCTTGTTGCTCCCATGAAGTAAAATTATCGTCACAAGAACTCGATGGATATTCTAGATCAACAATATCTTGTCCACCGCTATTCACCTGGTGTGGTCACAATTTTTAAAATTTGTCCAAGAGTAAATTTGGGCAACAATTTTTTGACCGATAATAAATAGATGAAACTTGAAAATAATGAAACTCTATCAAAACTCACCGGTGGCGTATCAAAATGTTCACCATGGCCATTGTCTCCTTCCTCCAGTAGAGACAACAACTGGTCCACAACATCTGTAGGAATGTTGATCAATGGCTCATTGGGGTCATTGAGCTTCAAAAATCCTATATACTAACGGTATACCATTATCATTAGTTGTCTGATTGTGAGGAAACTGGACCCTACCCCCACTTAGCTCTTGCCAGTCATCCACTATCCCCAAACTACAATCCATTCCATCTACATCCAAGGAAGTTAACCCTTCAATGTTGTTCTGATTGACGCTGCATTCACTTAACTCGTGCAAGATTTCCCGATCTTCCAAACCCATTATCCATTTCGTCTTCGCCGGAACAAGTTGGCCCTTCTTTGTGTGTACTCTTCATCGGAATCCTCCATTAGCTGTGGGTAAATACTGAGAACAACTTCACCAATATAGCTACACAGTTGGAGTGATAGTTTTGCAAACACTTCCAAAAAAAAAAAGACAACAAGGTGGACGATCTTATAGTCTTAGGTTATTGCAACTACTAATGATTTCAAAAACTGGATCAGTCATATAGAACATTGTGACAACATTAAGCACTATTTATTCTCAGATTATTAGTACAATAGAAGGGGGACTGCCGAAAAGGGTACTAGATAGTGCATAGATGAAAATTTTCTACTTTGAGTAATTCAGTCACCTAAATATAGGCTGACATTATAACAAGTGTAGTAGCTGTAAATAGTGGCAACGCTACTATGTAGGGAGTTGGGTCAGGCGACTCCACGTGAAACAAATAAATCACTATAACTATCTTAATTTTTCTTCTATATTCGTAAATGACCCCAACAAGTTTAATACTGACACCACGCTAGATAAATTTAGCAAATCAGGTCATGGAAATTTTGTTTCTAGGAACAGGAAGATTTTGCAAATGATAATGAAAATCAGGTCATGTAAATTATACCTGGGTGAATCCGTTGAGCATAAGCCACCAAAATTTGAACCCACAAATACCACTCAATCACCTACAGTTAAGAAGTTACACTTAGTGCTCAACACTCCCAGTTCACTTAAAAAGTGGAGGAAAATCCTTTTGCATGCATGCCCTCGAGTTTCATTCAAGCAACAAATTTTGATGTTTTCCTTAATTACTTTGGCTTCTATCAACCATGCCCATATGTTTCTTTTGATACGACTTTGATCACACTTGCTTTCAGAATTCTCACTTCTTCTATGCGTTGATCTTCTTCGACTCAACGTAAGTCTTTCATCTCTTGCCCTTCTTGTTAAAGTGCAGCCACGCCTTCTTCTTATACCAGAGTGTCTAGTTGAAGTCCCAGCCTCCATTTCAATTTGCATGTTCTCATTCTTGCTTTTGGAAGTAAAATTGTTTTGCCTCACCCCTCCCTTGACCAAAACTTCATTCGTCTTTTCCATTTTATTTTCTAGTATATATTACTCATAGTGGAAAATTAAGAAATGTATGAATGCATATCTATAACATGCAGAGACACACAGAAAAAAAAGAGCACAAGTAGCAAACCTGTGCCGAGGGAAAGGAGACATCATATTACCTCGTGCTCCAAATGGGGCCTGAGGTAAGACGCCAAATGGGACAGCATAAGGCCCAAGCCCATAACCCATATAGGGCAGGGAACCACTGTATGGGGCTACATATCCTTCCATGCCAGGTTGCATGCCACTCCAAAATGGATTATATGGAGAAGGCCCCAAAGGCATCATATTATAGTTGTCAGCTGCAAGGTGGTCTTGGGAAAATTTCCATTGCATGTCCGCAGCTGAAATTCATCCAAAAGGGAAACAGAATGAAGTCATGATCAGGAAGGCTAAGCAGCCAAAACTCAATGCGATAAATGAATTGTATTCCCAATAAACTCACTCTCTCAAAGGTCCTAATGTACATTGCAAATAGATAAATAAAAAACATACCATTCATAGGCAATCGAGTTTTCTTCTTTTTCTTTTTCTTCCCCGACAAGTAGGGAAAAAAATCAAACTTGTTAAACAAAATGATGTCAAACTCCAATGTGTAACAACGAACAGGCTTTTCACCCTAATGGGAATAATATCAAAAAAAAAAAAATCAGCTTAAGACACTAATTAACTTGTCCTAGACTAGGAAAAATATCCCAACCAGCATCGGCTACAGAATGAGACAAATAAAAGTATCCTAAAGATTGACATAGCATAAGGAGAGTTCCAACGGTAGAATTAAAATAAACGCTTCTTAAAGGTTAAAAAAAAAAAATTGTTCCTCACTAGGTAAGACTGATATCACTCGAAATGGAAGAAGTAAACAAAATCATCAGATAGTAGCCACATGCATTTCATACAGTATCTAACTCTCCGGTTAAATTGCGGACAATAGTACATGCATTCGGTACATCCTCTATGTTTACCGTGTAACTACATATAATCCCTATCATCACGCACAAGATATGAAGCATATTTTGAGTACTTCAGATATTATACATGAAGAGGGAGATTTAACAGTTCCAATGGCAGCATTAGATGAATGTTTCTTAAAGGTCAAAAAATCTGTTCCTCACTAGGCAAGAGTAATATCACTTAAAATAGAAGGTAATATACACATGTAATTAATACATTATCTTGCATTTGGTACATCCTCCATGTTTACCGCGAAACTACAGATAATCTGTGAATGAACTATATATTGGAAATCCTCACCATGGACCCTATGAAGTGGATTGGTTATAATTCAAAGCCTTTTATGAGAATAGAAATCTATTGGTAATAAGGTAAGATAAAGCAACTCCAACTTCTTTATTTATCTCATTGTCCTTTCTACCACTACTACTGTTGGCTACAATTTTGCTTTCTAGAACAAGTTGTTGCTGATACTTCACAATTTGACAAGTAATCTGCCAAAAACATTTACAGTAGTGATGGATATCGATTTATTGAGAAAAAAAGAGAAAATTTTGCTCAAAAGACAAGGTTTTGTCTTGTTCTTCTAGTTTTCATATGAATGGATCTTTTCATCAAACCAAACTTAGGGGGTGTTCCACTAAGCTAATTTTTTTAATAAACTGGCTTTTCACGGTTTTTAATGTGATTATTGCGAGAGAATGACCTGTCTCAGTTTTTGGAAAAAAACAGTTTTTTGTTAGTGGAACACACCCTTAGCTGGCCTGACACCCTGACTGTCCTACCAAAAAAAGAAAAGATAGATTTTTGTAAAATTGTTGGAGTGATCAAACACAAACCAATGGAGTCTCCAACAATCTTTCCCATTTTTCCACAAACTATTTTTGTCAAGGACAACAACAGCTCCTGAAAATTAACCTAAGCATGTTAGCAAGTTAAAGGATGTTCTACATCTAACTGATCCGCGAATGATAAGCTCAGATCAACAGCTCTAGCAAATCATATCAGTGTGTATAGATAAATCGAATCAAATGATCCATCTGTAAGGATAATTTCTTTTTTTCTCGAATGAAGCGGTGCTGATAGAGATGATTTGAGTGATGAGAAAACAACATAAAACTCCAACGTAGAGAAAATGAAAGGCGAATCTGATGATTTATGGTTTACAAGTCAAACAAACCTTCTGGTAGATCACTGATCCGATGATCCAAAAAACAAGAGTTTTTGGATTTTAGAAAGGTGCTGATTTCACCTTCCTCTTCCTATCCATCTTCTTCATCTTCCTCACTCTTCATATGTCGAGGTGAGATTTCCAGAAGCAGCTCCAACGCCGTCAAGTGTATTAGCGTATATCTAGAAAGCAACGCCTGCAAGTGTGGATATGCAGGAAGCAACGCCTGCAAGTGTATATATGTAGGAAGCAATGCCAGGGGCCTACTTATATATAGTCGAAGGTGAGATTTTCTAGGGTTTCGTTGACTGCTAGTATCTCTTCTCTTTTCCTTTTTCCAAAACGGAAAACCTTATACACACATTTCGCACAGATCTGGGTCCCACACGAGCAATCCGAATCGTGATTCATCTCGGAATAATTTTTCAAGGGGTCTTAAGAGAAATCACCTCAATCTGATGTGCGTAAGTCGTTCATCCAAAACTCACCCATTTCATTCAAAACAATTTACAATGAAATGGGTGAGTTTTGGATGACCATTTTCGCACGCCGGATTGTGGTGATTTCTCTCGGGACTCCTGGAAAAATCATTTTGAGATGAATCAACGGTTCAGATTGCTCATGTGGGACGTGGGTCCCTGAACAGATCTGTGCAAATCTGTGCATAAGGGTTTGTACCACTAGCACTGCCCTTTCCAAAAGGACACCGCGCCCAGCTCAAAAAAAAAAAAAGAGGACAACGCGTGGTCCTAGCTCATTTTGTGGTGTTGTACTTTTTGCATTTTGGTTTTTATTTTTTTGAATTATGGTCAATAATATATTATTGAATTGTAAAGTGCTCGGGAGATATGTATATGAAGTATGGGGCGGTTCCGCTAACATTATTTTGACACAATTTTTTTTTTCTAGGTTTCACTGTGATATTCCGAACTGTTGATATTGTTTAAACGAGTAAAGTAGGGCCCTGCAAAAAAATTAGCTCAATCGGATATTGATAAGGGCATGATCAAAACAGTTTTGCAGAAATTGTGACAGGAAATGGTGTTTACAAAACTGTTTTGATCAAGCCCTTACTGATATCTGATTTTGCTAATTTTTTGCAGTGCCCCCTATTTTACTCATTTAAACAAGAACGGTTCAGAACATCACAGTGGGACTCAGAAATGTGAGATGAAAAAATAAGTGTTAGCGGAATCGCCCCCATGAAGTATATTACAATAGTGATAGTATTTAAGATATATATGCAGAATAAATTTTGTATTTGAGAGATATGTGCAAAATGAAAAAAGTTGAAAATAAAAAGTCAAAAAACTCATCTACGGTTGATAGTATTTGAGAGACATGTGAAAAATGAAAGAAGTTGAAAATAAGACATCGAAAAACTCATCTACTGCTCTCTTCCTACTTTTGCCTTTTGTTCTGAACTTAAAAATTGACATGTGTTGTAGAATGTATAATGAAAATAGCAATGGTTTTTCCACGGACAAATGTGGTAGTGTTATGAAACCAAGTAGATAATAAGAACTAGAAAGTAAATAAACTGCTGGGCACAAAATGTGTAGAAAGGTTAGTCTTCTGGACTACTCAAATATTATTCAGAGTGGTACTCTCCTTTTCTTTTCTCTCTTTGCTTGTCATTTCTCTTTGATGTACGATACACATATATAGCCAAAAGGCTATAACTTTACAACCAACTCGTTGAAGACTAGCACACACTCCAAGGTCATCCATCTCCTCATCTCCTTCTCTGATAACATTTATAACACTCCCCCTTGGATGACCAAAAACTAAAAACATGCCTCATTAAAACCTTACCAAGGAAAACCCAGTGGGAAAAACCTTAGGTGAAGGAAAAAGAGTACATAGTGAAAAACTATCTACAGATTGCCTCATTAAAACCTTGCTAAGGAAAAACCCAGTGGGACAAAACCTTAGACGAAGGAAAAAGAGTACAATTGTCTATCTTTTAAAACCAATTACTCCCCCTCAACTTTGCATGATATGTCTTTAAGTCGGCGCATTCCAATACCGTTAACCAGCTTCTTGAATGTTGCGGTTGGTAATGCCTTGGTGAATAAATCTGCCAGATTGTCGCTAAAACGTATCTGCTGAACATCAATATCACCATTTTTCTGGAGATCATGGATGTAGAAGAATTTTGGTGAAATATGCTTAGTTCTGTCTCCTTTGATATAACCAGCTTTAATCTGTGTGATACATGCGGCATTGTCTTCATGTAATAT
Organism: Vaccinium darrowii; assembly: GCA_020921065.1. Taxonomy (NCBI): domain Eukaryota; kingdom Viridiplantae; phylum Streptophyta; class Magnoliopsida; order Ericales; family Ericaceae; genus Vaccinium; species Vaccinium darrowii. The sequence goes on along the minus strand of CM037159.1, from coordinate 12,251,372 downwards.
GGTCGGGCTATCTTTGATCGAGGATAATCCACACTTTCCTTGAATGTGCTGTATCATAGATCTCAACCAAACACATTCACGACTTGTTTCATGAATTGCAATAATTTCAGAATGATTAGAAGAAGTAGCAGTCAATGTCTGTTTCACGGAACGCCATGAAATAGCAGTACCACCACAAGTGAACACATATCCTGTTTGTGACCGAGCTTTGTGTGGATCAGATAAATAACCAGCATCTGCGTATCCGATTAATTGTGACTTTGATCCATTTGAATAGAATAAACCCAAATCAACTGTTTCTCGAAGATAACGAAATATGTGTTTAATTCCTTTCCAATGCCGTTGAGTTGGAGCTGAACTATATCGAGACAATAAATTGACTGAAAATGCAATATCTGGTCGTGTACAATTTGCCAAGTACATAAGTGCACCAATGGCACTCATATATGGTACTTCCGGACCAAGAATTTCCTCTCCCTCTTCTTGGGGACGAAATGGATCTTTGTTCACATCAAGTGATCGAACAACCATAGGAGTACTCAATGGATGTGCTTTATCCATGTAGAATTGTTTAAGAACCTTTTCTGTATATGTCGACTGGTGTACTAGAACTCCAGTTGGCAAATGCTCAATTTGTAGGCCAAGACAAAACTTTATTTTGCCAAGATCTTTCATCTCAAACTCTTTCTTTAAATATTCGGCGGTTTTTATGAGCTCTTCCGGAGTTCCCACGAGATTTAAATCATCGACATAAACCGCAATAATTGCAAAACCAGAGTTTGATTTCTTAGTAAAAATACATGGACAAATGGGATCATTTTCATATCCTTCCTTTAACAAGTAGTCGCTAAGGCGTTTGTACCACATACGACCAGATTGTTTCAACCCATATAAAGATTTTTGTAGCTTAAGTGAATAAACACTTCGGGGTTTTGAACTGCATGCTTCAGGCATAGTATATCCTTCGGGGACCTTCATGTATATGTCAGCATCTAGTGATCCATACAAGTATGCTGTCACAACGTCCATCAGACGCATGTCTAGACATTCTGTGACTACCAAGCTAATCAAAAATCTGAATGTGATAGCATCCATTACGGGAGAGTATGTCTCCTCATAATCAATTCCAGGTCTCTGCGAGAAACCTTGTGCAACAAGTTGTGCTTTCTATCGCACAACTTCATTTTTCTCATTGCGTTTTCGCACAAACACCCATTTGTATCCCACTGGTTGTATTCCTCCAGGGGTTTGAACTACAGGTCCAAATACTTCTCTCTTTGCTGGAGAGTTCAATTCTGCTTGTATTGCTCCTTTCCACATTGGTCAATCATTTCTGCGTCGACATGCTTCGACAGTTAGTGGTTCACTTTCATCATCACTTCTAGTAATATCAAGAGCAACCTTAAATGAAAACGCGTTGTTGACAACGGTTTTATTTCTGTCCAACATTTCTCCCGTACTCATATAATGTATTGAGATCTCATTATTCTCAGGTACCTGTTCCATTTCAGGAAATAACTCTTCGGGAGATTTCTCTTCGGGAGATTTAGAAGTAGGAGGAAATGTTGATAAATTCATTCTTTCATTTGTAGATTTAGCCTCTTCATGAACTTTTACATTTATTAGCTTGATCCCCTCAGGAGTATTAGCTATTTCTGGGACTTCAATTTGTTTGCCTTGGATTTTCCTCTTCCGGGGAAGTTTATCTTTGGCACCAACAGGTCTCCCACGCTTCTGGCGTGCTTTAGATTCATCAGCTGTTGTACTAGTAATTTGTCCTGTGGGAATTTCGATCCGTGCTGGGATATTGGCAGCTGGTATATGAGACTTGGTTACTTTATTTGCATCTGTAAATGCATCCGGTGACTGGTTTGCAATACTTTGCAAATGAATGATCCTTTGAACTTCCAGTTCACATTGATTAGTACGAGGATCAAGATGAGATAATGCCGAAACATTCCAAGTAATTTCACGTCGAGCTTCTGGCTTCGACCTATCTCCCCCTAATGGTGGGAAAACTGATTCATCAAAATGACAATCCTCAAAACGTGCCTTAAACACATCGCCTGTTAGGGGTTCGAGGAATCTAATGATAGATGGAGAATCAAAACCAACATAAATCCCAAGCCTACATTGTGGACCCATTTTAGTACGTTGGGGTGGTGCAATAGGCACATACACAGCACAACCAAAAACTCTTAAGTGAGAGATATTCGGTTGTTGACCAAGAGCAAGCTGTGTGGGTGAATATTTATGATATGCAGTTGGCCTAACATGAATCAGAGATGCAGCATGTAAAATAGCATGTCCCCAAGCAGAAACTGGCAATTTTATTTTCATAAGCAATGGTCGAGCAATTAGCTGAAGTCTTTTAATAAAAGATTCCGCCAAACCATTCTGGGTATGAGTGTGTGCAACAGGATGCTCAACATCAACACCAATTGACATGCAGTAATCATTAAATGTTTGAGATGTGAACTCTCCAGCATTGTCAAGACGAATTGTTTTGATTTGGTGATCTGAGAACTGTGCTCTTAATCTAATGATCTGAGCAAGGAATATAGCAAATGCAACATTTCGTGTAGACAGTAAACAGGTATGTGACCATCTAGTTGAGGTATCAATTAGAATCATGAAATATCGAAATGGTCCACATGGTGGGTGTATCGGCCCACAAATATCTCCTTGTATTCTTTGTAAAAATGATGGTGATTCAACAATCACTTTGGAGATTGATGGTCTAATAATCAGTTTCCCTTGTGAACAGGCATTACATGGATAATTCTTGGGTAATAGAATCTTCTGGTTCTTTAACGGATGCCCTTGTGAATTTTCAACAATACGACGCATCATTATTGAAACCCGGATGCCCAAGGCGATCATGCCATAGCATAAAAGTTTTGGGTTGGAGCACTTCTGGTGCATCACAGTATATGATTCAATTGTTCTAATCGTCGTATAATATAACCTAAAAGATAATGCAGAAAATTTTTCTAATACTAGCTTCCGGCCAGACACATTAGAAGTGATATACAAATATTCTTTTCTGCCTTCGTTTGTGGTTTCAATATGATAACCATTACGACGTATATCCATAAAACTTAACAGATTTCTTTTGGATTTGGTAGAATACAAAGCATTGTCAATATTTAAATTTGTTCCGTTTGCTAGAACAATATTTGCTCTTCTAGAGCCTTCAATTAGGTCTGCAGAACCTGATATTGTATTGACATAAGCTTTTATCTTTGACAAATTTTTGAAATATCTGTTATCTCGAAGAATAGTATGTGTCGTACCACTGTCTACCAGACAGATATCTTCACCATTTATCTTTGCATTTGATAATGTCCCATTAGTATCCATGCTCCTAAATGCAAAAAATACAAATTTAGAGGTTTCACAAATAAGTAACTGAAACACATCTTGAAAACTTTTATTCCAAAATCAAATACAACATGACATATCTCTTACAACATTATTAAAAGATAGATTAGTTCTTAGACTATTGTTTCAAACATAAGCAAAGATACTTATTAGTCAAAATGCATGGACCAATCAGGGTAGTCATCTCCATCATCAAAGAAATCATCTTTTGTCCCACTAGGTCCAGCAGGTAAATCAGACATATCAAAAGATGAAAAATCAAAAGGTTCAAAAGGGTCAGTTTGGTTAACTTGATCAAGGAAATTGGTTTCAACTTCTTTTCCTTTCCCCTTGATTGATGCCTGGAAAAGATCAACTAAATGTTTTGGCGTACGACAGGTACGCGACCAATGACCTTTCACTCCACATCTGTAACATGAATCTTCTGTATTCTTAACAGGTTTAGCTTGAAAATCATTTCCCTTTCTTTGGGATACATCCGACCTATCCCACTTATTCCACTTCCGGGGAAAATTAGTTTTCTTGATGGGCTTTTTGATGTGTCCTCCACGGACTTGGTAGTTATGGCTACCACGCCCCCGTCCGCGTCCACGCCCATGACCTCGGCCACGGCCGCGGCCACCTCCCTGATTGTGGAATGAAACTCCGTTTGCTTCTGGAAACGGTATAGATCCGGTTGGACGAGACTCGTGATTTTTCATTAATAACTCATTGTTTTGCTCAGCTACCAGGAGACAGGATATCAAATCCGAGTATTTTTCATAGCCCCTCTGTCTATATGTTTGTGACAGATTCATGTCTCTGGGGTGAATCGTGGAATATGTCTTTTCTAACATATCCATTTCAGTAATTTTCTCCCCACACAGTCTCATAAGTGAAACAATTCTAAATAGGGCAGAATTATACTCGCTAACCGATTTGTAATCTTCAAATCTTAGGTGCATCCAATGATAACGAGCTCTAGGCAACATGACTGTCTTTTGGTGCCCAAATCTTTCTTTCAGGTTGTTCCACAAAACTAGTGGGTCTTTGACAGTGAGATGCTCGGACTTCAGGTCCTCGTGGAGGTGATGTCGGATGAAGATCAGGGCCCTTGCGCGATCCTTCAGGGATGCACTATTACCATTTGTGATCGTTCTCCCGATTTCCATTGCATCGAGATGAATCTCTATGTCAAGGATCCATGACAGATAATTTCTTCCCGAAATGTCAAGGGCAGCAAATTCCAATTTCGTGTAGTTCGACATTGTCTATAAAACAATATACTCTGATTAGGCCAAAAAAAAATTTCCATTTTAAAACAGAACAATACAGAGTCAAGAGGTGAACTATAATAAATCTGCAAGAGCATACTGAAATAATCACAAATATGTAGATTATAACATTTACTCTGAATTATGCATAATATGTCAAAGAAATCATACTTTCTAAGTAGAAAGTTTATTAAGCAAAAGAAAATGATTCTGACTTCTTCTTTCTTCTTCCCCTTTTTTTTTTAAAAAAAAAACATGGCAAGATATTTGTCGGTTACTCCCTATTGTGCATAACATAGGGAAAAAAAATGTCAAACTTCTGTGATGTGATAAGATGGTCAGGAAGACCTCTCTTATGACTATCTAATTTTAGTGCTAGTTTCCATGCTCCAGAGGGATGTGAATAAGGGGCAAACATATTTGTCATCATATATATATATATTAAAACAAATTAAAAGAACAATTGGCTAGGCTACTGACAATTGCAAAATGATGACAACGTAAAAGCTATCAACGTAATGGGAGGAACTTGTGTTCCTATTTTTTTTTTTTTATTTCTTTACAAACACAGTAGAATAATTTGCACCTCTATTATTCATCTACAATTTGAAATGCTGAAACGATTGAGAAGATGTATAAATAAATAAATATGTTAGAATATGTTCAACCACTGGGGTTAGCTCGGTGGCCAAACTCGTGCTTTCCCTTATGGAAGGTCACGGGTTTCGAGGCGGTGTGGTGGATTCAGTATTTTGAAAAACCCATCCACCTTGTTGCTAAAAATACTTCAGGTATTTATTTTTTATTACTAGAATACTTCAAGATTCCAAATTAAATTTTTTTCTTTTTATAACTAGAATACTTCAAGATTCATAGTTGATATGTACTTCTGGTACAATAATTTTTTTTTCTTAAGAGTAGAATGCTTCCGGATTCATTATTGATTAGTACTTCAGGTACTTCCTCTTTTTTTTCATTCATATGATCAGCCTTCCATACAGATAAGTATTTAGAAAGAAAAAATATAGAACAGTGTATGAAATCCAATATGTAGGAATAGGATACGAGATTTTTACCTTTCTCAGTTGGTTAGGGTCTCGTGCTGATAACGTGTTATGAAACCAAGTAGATAATAAGAACTAGAAAGTAAATAAACTGCTGGGCACAAAATGTGTAGAAAGGTTAGTCTTCTGGACTACTCAAATATTATTCAGAGTGGTACTCTCCTTTTCTTTTCTCTCTTTGCTTGTCATTTCTCTTTGATGTACGATACACATATATAGCCAAAAGGCTATAACTTTACAACCAACTCATTGAAGACTAGCACACACTCCAAGGTCATCCATCTCCTCATCTCCTTCTCTGATAACATTTATAACAGGTAGAATGTATAATGACAATAGAATTATTTCTTTTTCTTGCTTACAAAAAAAAGAAAAAAGAAAAAAAGAAACTACTATTGGGTTATGGGTAGATCCAATTGTTCTGTCATCACCTTTGTAGCCTCTCGATTTGTATTCTACTAGCTTTGCTAGAGTTTACAACGGCGAAGGAGCTCCGGCAATTTGTCTTGCTCCATTTTAGTCATAAACTTGACAAATGTCTCAATCTCTAATTTTCTCCACTATCATGAATTTTTGTTAGCTCTTATACTTTTATATAATCTTTATACGTACCATCTTTATTCTAATGTTGGACTTTCCCGACATTGGGCTAATATTTTTGATATTTTTCATTTACAACTTCAATCGTTTCCATCATCGATTTGTTTTCTCAGTACCGAGGACCATGGATTATTTAATTAGTTTTGGTTTCGACGAGACCTCGTGTCTTCGGTTTCATTGAATAGTGGTGGATAGGAGCCCAAGATACTGAATAATAAATTTCCTAAGTAGAGTATTAGGAGAAAATTTTCAGTGCCAAGTGAGTATTGCCCGCTTGGTATCCACTCGGCAATCTCAGCCATCCATAACGCAATCCAACGGTCCGAATTTTAGAGAGAAAAAAGAAGAGAGAGAGTGTTTGGGTGAGAGGAGAGAGAGGGAATCAATCTGGGCCGCTCAAAACATATTTGGACGACTCGAATCATGCTTGGGTACCAAATGGCAATACCCACTTCGCACCCAATTTTTTTTCGAGTATTAGAGTTGGTGGGTCTAGTTTTAGAAGCAATAGGCGGTGGTGAGGAACTGAAGCAATGGGAGTTATTTGGGTAATAACTTAAAGGAGAAGAGTAATTCAAGAAGTGCATGATAGACATGCCAACAGCCTATTTTATAGTAGTAGATAAACGCCGTAAGAACATCACCATTCTTTACCATTTTTAACTCAACTATAGGTTTTAAAAAATTAGTAGGTAAGCGCGGTAATATCATCACCATTCTTTACCATTTTTAACTCAACTTTAGGTTTTAAAAAGTTGAATCAAAAGGTCCATTTGGATTTGCCTTCTTCAATGGTAAACCCTAATTTATACCCAAAAGTGCTCTCCAATCTCCTCGTCTCCTTCTCCCCATCAATGACAACAACGAATGTGTTGTTTCTGTGTTTTTTTAACTGCTAGGATGGCACAATTGTAAATAAAAATAGGTGTTGTGAAAAAAGGGTTTGGATTTGGTTTCCCCCAAAAAAGGTAAAACTCAAAATGGGTATGCTGTAAATGAATGTTTAATTAGTGCTTTTACTCAAATTTGCGTTTGAGAAGAAAAAATCGGAAGGATGGGTGAATGGTGATACTCTAATTAATTTTCTTTTTATGTGTGTGAACTTATAATATTTCTTGTTAACGTGTAATTTATTTGTGCTTATAGATAAATTAAATTTACGTAAAAAATACTGGGAAAAGTATGACTACAATGTACGATTATAAATACTCCATATAATTACTAGTATTAAAATATAAGAAAAGTAATTGGAGTATCTGCTTTTTTCTTTCTTTCTTAGGCTGAGTTTTCCAATTATTTTTGGAGATAAAATATAATTTTGATAAAATCTAGGATCCTCAAATGATTTTATCAAAACAAGATTTTATCATTTGGGAAGATAATGTGATTTTATCAAAATTAAGTTTAATTTTATAAAATCAATTGGAAAACTCAGCCGTATTATAGTTTGTATTGCAGTATACTCCTACAATCGCAATTCATTTCCCTTCATCACAATGCTCCAAACCATTTGTACCTGCTAACACTACCCCTACCAGGCCAACCTAGGAATCCCGGCCATATTTGGAAGTGGGAGAAGAAAGGAAGAAGAATCTAACACCACCCGTACCCGACCACCCTAAAAATCCCATGTTTGGTGGTGAAAGAGAAGAGGGAGAAGTGCGAAAGAATGAGCTAACACCATTCCTCTCCGGTCACCCTAGGATAAAAGTAACCATTGGATAGTTCAATGATACGCTCAAAACTCCAAAGGAATAAAAGTACAAGATTCATCAACTCCTCTAGTGAATCATATCGTTGTATACATCCGAGTAATATTATTAAACGAACCACCTATGAAATTCCAAAGTACCAAAAATTAAAATAAATAAACGATTCACCTATACATAGATGCCACAAAGATATAGATGATTCCAAAAATAAAAAAATAAATAAAACAATACCCTTGTGATAGTTCCCTCAAGCGATCGTTTTGATCTACTTACTAAGCCACAATACAGGAAAGGACAAGGATACTGAATTCCAACTTTTAAAATGCTACGTGATCTCTGAGATAGCACTAGGTTTCATAACTTCTGGATCCATGGAGCACTACTCACCCACAATTTGCTCCCCTTTTTATCATACTTGACATTCAAATTCAATATGACTAAGAAGAAATGCAGCTTTGGTAAACTACTGTAACTGCTTTTCATACCTTTTTTTATCTATTCCATCAAACAGGGGAACAAAATCTTTTCGGACAGAACATCAGTGCCGGCTCATTAGTTTTGAAGGCCTAAAACGGACTCATTAGAGGAGGCCTTCCATATACTTTTCATAATAAAATATTTCAACACATATCTTCATAAAAAACCATTACAAAATAACTATCATTGTAAAAATATAAATATATAGTCATCCAAAAATAACCATTACAATATATAAGAGGCTTACATGTTTGGGGCCCCTATTTTTTACAATTTTTGAGGGAAGCTAACATGTTTGGGGGTCCCTATTTTTTTACATTTTTTAGGGGGCCCAAAGTGGTGGCTTCATTAACTTACGCCATGAGCCGGCCCTGCAGAACATTGAAATTCTGGAAAATACACTGAAGATCTGCCATACATATTCCATAAGCAATGCATCGGTGACCAAGCCTGACGAGCAGTACTGTTTCATAGATAACGAGTACCAACTCAACATAAACACTTGGACACAAGTAGAGGAAACACAAATTGATGGCCTCACCAATTCAGTCAGCAATAGGCAACTACAACGACAAGACCACCAGGGCCTTTCCCAATAGCTATTGGTTTACGACTAAAAAGATCAACGTACTATATATGGTAATCGACTACCCTAGCATAAACATTAAAAAAAAAAATCGCAACTTTTATCACTCTCAAACATACCTAACGAGCTCAATACACACAGGTGTGGGGCTAGGGACATGGAACTCAACAACCTTCATCTTTAACCCCCCAGATACCAGAAGCTAGCACAGTCATAATTTGGTAAGCAACAACCATTTCAGCAAATCTATGTTCACTACAACTTCAACACATTTTTGCAGGTGCTCACCCAATCCAAGTAAAATCAAGGAGTTCTCACTCATAGCACCAAGAATATTCCCAATGCTCAAAGCAAAGGAACCAACTCAGGCATAAATTGTCAAGATTGTCAACCTACCTACTTCAGTAACTAAGGTACAACTTAATCACACAGAGTTTCTGGTTTCAGTAGCTATTACAATGGGGAGAATGGGTTTTTGTTGTTGTTACAAGGCTTGTACTTCAAACTACTCTCTGTTCAGTGTATTTATACATTCAAGTGAGGAAACAGATAAGTAGTTTGAAAAATGGAGATAAGAGAAGTATAGTGAGGCATGTGCATAAGTTTATTAATTTGTTGTTAGATTACTTTTTTGTGCAGATGCTGAGAGAGTGTGGGAAGCAATGGACATGAGTATTGCTTAAGATTTGGTTATACTTTGGCACCTGAGAGAACTGAAGTTTTGGATTACTTACTAGCTGTTTTAGACGAGTTGGATACTTCGATTTTTAAAGCATTTGGAGGATAGTGTATTTTTTTCCTTGTCTTAGGCTCCATTCATTTTGCTTAGGTCAAATATTCAGTAAAGAAATATGTTGTCTCCATTCTATTTTCATACCTAAATATAAATGCTTTTCTGCATCAGTTTCTTTGAACCCGCATAAAGAATTTTGCATACGCGTCCAGGTTAGGGTTTTATCTGATGGTAGATGAGGATTTGGAAAGCAAACATGAGGTCTTCAATCTTAGAGATCTGAGCAGTGCTCTTGTAGCTTCAGAGAGCAATCAATATCCTAGCAAAACTGCTACTGAAATCTGCTGCTGTCGTTTTTTAATTGCAATATGCTGCTGCTATTCGTTTTTTAATTGCAATCTTTTGCTGCTATTCATTGCTTCAATTCTATGAATATCATCTTACGCAATTTTCTGTTACTAAACCTGTTCCAGCCTGTTTAGCACGAGTCACCAACTACCAGCAGAGATTCCTCTACTTGGCTTGCTCACTATGCAACAGAGGCACAAATGCATTTGGAGAAGACGACTTCTGGTGCAATTAATGCAGCCAAAGAATTCCAGCGCTGCCAAGGTATTCCCATAACCCCTAATGCACAAATTTGGACCCGTTCTTTTACATACTCTGCTCACAACTATTTCACTTTCAGTAAACTATTTGTTATTGCATAATGCAAAGATTACTCAGATTACGCTTTAATTCAACTGTGTTACTTGATTCGTATATAATACTACTACCATTCCCAGAAATTTCAAAACACAACCAATAGAAATTCATTAGAATATTTTTATAGCCCACCAAAATCTTGTGTATGCTCTTATCATTCTTCTAATCATATCTCATCACATGCAGCCAAGCAGGATAAAATTCAACAATGAAATCACCGATGAGACTGAATCAATCCAGGCAGCAATGTTCGCGAGGTACAGTTCTGCGAAATTACAAGAACATAAATGATAGACAACACAAGCGACGTAAGAATCTACATCAACTTAATACAATCAATTTCATATCATTTACACTCTCCATACTAAATCAGACCAGATTACACAGGACAAGCTCTCAATGGTGATGCTTAAAAAACTGACTGCTCCACACAAAAGCAAAGTGAACCTCAAGGCCTACATGCACAGCTACGGAGGAATCACCCAAAGCAAGGTTAATGTAGTGTAGATCTTCAAAACCACGGCACCAGCACAGCCAGCTCAAGCAACATCACTCCTGCAGATCAAACCAGTCACACCAAACAGGAAAGCCAAAATAGAAGACTACAAAAAGAGGATCCTCATCCAAACACATCAGCAAATAACCCACCTGAGAACAGCACCATGCATGATGAACCAGAAAACGATACCACCTACCACCTAACCAAAAAGAACAACGAGCACTCCCTTTGGAGTATGTTTTGAAGGGCTCTCAATGCCATAGAAGCAAATATTTTGGTTTGCAATTTACTTCAACACACTCAAGTTGGCAGTAGCAAATCTTTTGATGTGAGTGATTTGCTTACCAGGTTACCAAATTTTTTGGTATCTACCAGTGGTACCTGGCATGTATTGTGAACTTTATTCTGAACTTGGAAAGCTCAAATCTATATATATGTGTGTGTGTGTGTGTGTGTGTGTGTGTGTGTACAAAAAAGGGCTACGGCACAACAACGGTCAACACTCAAAACCACGGGCAACAACAGGCTCGTGCATAGCACTTTCTGTGAGTTTCATGTTTAAGTACTCTACGAAAATGCCATATGACTGGACATGTTAGGAGGAAAGAATTTGGTGGCAGGTACTATATTTGTTTGCACGTGGCAATAATATAGAAGTTCTAGTTGAGTGTGAATGTAGGTACTCCTACATGAATATTTTTCCATCTATGCCATGTCTTTCCTCTATACATTTTTTTTTCCCTCTCCTTGCACTTGCAGTTTCGGTTTAACATTATTATTCAGCGTTCTAGAATTGCAGTACCTAAGAGGAATCCATTGGATTAGGGATCTGGTATAGAGATGATTAAAAAATTGTAACGGCTTCGTGGGGCTTTTAGATATACAAGCCCTTTGGTATATAATTAACGAAGTGATGTTGAGAATTTATTTACTTGTACGCCACGTACCAACATCAAATAGTAGATATGTACTTGCATGTTATTTCAGTGTTATGAATCCCGCTTGAGTCAATGTGCTTGTGCCTGTTGCTTTTGATGAATGGGGAGTACATGTGAACCTTGAGGTTTTGTTTTATGAATCTATATCAAATGGTAGCAAATCTTTTGATGTAAATTCGATTCCACGAACACCTTTTACCAGATCTTTTGGGGTGCATAATTTGCCAACACCGGCAGTAAATCTCCAGCAAAGTTCACATTACCATATAAAATCCGCAAACTACTTTTGTAGCACTCTACTCTAGGACCCGGGGGTGCTAGAGAGCACCCGTGGAGATCGGCCCTGGTGTACTAGAGCAGATCTTTACCTAAATTCAACTAGAGTTGATTTCGCAACAACTTGGGCAGGTGCCTATTACGCAGCAGCTGCCAGCTTGGTTCATATTGCCCAATATGGTGAGTTAGCTCTTAGCCTATGGTATTGATTGCCTAGCATTTATAAATCTGTTGCTGAACGAAGTTCCTTGGTGTATTTGCAGCTTACTAAATGATGACATAACAGATATTTAGAACTCAGATCACTTCCTGGCCAAAACAGACATTCACTCCGAACTTCAAAGATCACGAACGCTAAGTTCATGCGCACACCGCCACGGGATAAATCTAATTATTTTCTTTTTTTTTTTACTTTTTGGGTTGATATATGGTGAAAGGATTACTTGAAAAGAGTTCAACGGGCATTAAGCCTTAGGGCTGAATTCTTCCCTTTTCATCAGAGGTGTTGAATGTGAAGAGCATGCTAGATCTTTTTAATCATACAGAAATAGAGTACAAGTACTGATTATATGAGTTCTCCTTCCATGGTCGTGGTTGGCCTGAAGGAGATTCACGTTTGGAAATTAGGAGAACTGCTTTTATTCATGTTATAAATAAATCAATGAAAAAATTACGGTGAACAAACCAAAAACAATTAAAGACCGACAGGTTACACCTAGTCTCAAGTAATCTTCGAAGACCAAGCCTATCGTTCAATAGGGGCCCAATGAATCCAATAGAGCATACTCTCCGTTAATCAGCATTTAACTTTTCTTTTTTACCCTATTAAGAGATCCTCAACAAGTTATTAAAATTGTAGCATACAATGAGTTCTTTTGCAAGAAAATACCACATAAGACTTTAAATAAGGAGGTAGAGATCATAGATATTCTGCAAAGCTCTCGCTTATAACAGGATATGAAAGAGCCAAATTCAAGCAATTTTACTCTCTTTTGAAGAAAGTTTAATTCCCATTACTCTAAGTCCTAAGCACCGTCACGTGATGCACTAACTCTCTTCACACATTTACGTCGGACCAAGACCTAAACATGTAGATTCCACATAAATGCGTAGTTGTAGAGGGTGTAGGCCACCACGCGGCGGTGCCCAAAATATTTCTTTTGCAGCCCGCAACAAGGCTTTTCTACTGTTAAATCTCCTCTTTGCATTTCTTGATTCTAAGTTACAGCTAAAAGCTTATACCAACCATTGATCCAAAAGATCCTAAGTTCAGGATTTCAAGATAAGCAAAAAAAAAAAAAAAAAAAGAGGAGGTTACTAGATATTAACTCTGCAAACAAAATCATCAATGCTGCATCAAAGCATCTTCCACCTGAGATGAGAACTCAAGTCCAGAATCAAAACACAAACACCCACACCTAATTGATTTCTAAAACCAATACATTGCCTGAAACAACTCCAGCTTTTTGTTATCCTTTAATCTTATACTGCAATCTTGCAAACCTTCAGCTTCCTAACTCCTTGAAGATGTCTTTTGAAATCTGCCAGATTGTAATCCCTTAGATCATAGGAGTATTAGCTTTTTGTCCACACATCCACCATATCTAGTTGCAATACAATTACCAAAAACTCATGCCCATTGTTGAATTACAAATAAAGTAACATACCTAAATTTCCAGTCATTACCAAATTGGAAGGCAAGAAAGATAAACAAAAATACTCATTGCCATCCCACTGTAATAAGACAAACCCTACATGTTCAAGGGAGACAAAAATGGACAAATGATCACATAAACCTTTTGGTAATTCACTAAAACAATAATTGAAATAGCTATTTCTAGCAGACCACTCTATTTGTTATCGAAAGGGCAACTTGGTTCAAAGAAATGGCTGGTGTAGGGGGAACCGTCGAGCAATCCAATTTCCAGAAGCTCATCTGAACCAGTCGTTGTTGCTGCCCATATGACAGGTAATCCCTTGAGTTTGTCACAATCGGCGATGGCTATTGAAAGCAAATGGGATCCACCTCTTTCATGCCCGATGCTGCAAACATGTCCTTCATTCAATATCACAACTTTCATCCACGACATGTCGTTTGTTGGAGTCCAGTCACTTCACAAATTGTAATTGAGCAACTTCTATATTCCAGTAAATAGGAAGCCTCATCCCTTGTATTAAGTAATCATGTCAACAACGCTCATTACACACGTATTCCTTGTTCTGCGGATTAGAAAAAGGTGGAAGGTGGTGAAAAATAGCTAACTTTTGGGATCATAGGGACTCAAAACACAATGCTTACTGAGCTCAGGGACTCAAAATACATTGCTTACTAAGCTCCAACTCATCAAAGCCACAAAAGCACAAATTCATGAAGTACTAAAATCCAGGCATGGAAGTTTTGTTTCTAAGAACAAAAGAAAGATTTCGCAAATGATAACAAAAATCAAGTAATGTAAATTATACCTTGGTGAATCCGTCGAGCATAAGCCACCAAAATTTGAACCCACAAATACCACTCGATCACCTGCAGTTAACAAGTTACACCTAGTGCTCAACGCTCTCAATTCACTTAAAAAGTGGAGAGGAAAATCCTTTTGCATGCATGCCCTCGAGTTTCATTCAAGCAACAAATGAATACAACTATGTGCCGTGTAAGAGAAGGAAAGGAAAAAATGATAAGCCACTTTGAAAACAACATCAATTAGAAGGCAACAGATTACGTCACTAAAGATTGGCATAGCATAAGGAGAGTTCCAACGGTAGCATTAAAATAAACGCTTCTTAAAGGTTAAAAAAAAAAAAAAAGATATGTTCCTCACTAGGTACGAGTAATCACTCGAAATGGAAGATGTAAACAAGATCATCATATAGTAGCCACATGCATTTAATACAGTATCTACCTCTCTGGTTAAATTGCGGACAATAGTACATGCATTCACGAGAGATGAAGCATATTTTGTGTACTTCAGGTATTGTGCATGCACAGGGAGATTTCAGAATTCCAACGGTGGCATTAAAATCAATGCTTCTTAAAGGTCAAAAAAATCTGTTCCTCACTAAGCAGGTGTAATATCACTTGAAATAGAAGGTAGTAGACACATGTAATTAATACATTATCTTAATCTACAGTTAAACTAAAAAACAATAGTATGCATTTGGTACATCCTCTATGTTTACCGTGAAACTACAAATAATCCCTATCATGCACAAATATGAAGCTTATTTGAGTACTTAAGGGAGATTCAAGCAATCTCACATGCATTTGCTTCGTCTTCCATATTTATAGTAGAACTACAGAAAATCCCTATCATGCAGGAAATATGAAATAAATTCTAATTACTTACAGCAAATGGATATTTTCTGCTGGGGGATCGTAGCCAAAGGGAGGAAGAAGTTCATCAAATCTCAGGACATAGAGATGGAGGAATTCGTGTCTGAGAGAGATTAAACGATCCCTCCAATTTCCTGTCAAGTGTAAGGAAAAGGAAAATTGGAAGCAATTAATTGGCGGCAGTTAAAGTACTATTTATGAACATTATTGAAAAGAAATCAACCCAACCTTCTACTGAACTTCTTCTCCGCCATTTCAATAAAAGATCTCTAAACAATCAACAATGAGTCATACGTACAACAGATACCTAATTTTCCGCCCACATTACATATAACAACTTTTAAGTTCTCTACGAAATATTATTTTCACGAGTGTTAGCAACAATATGAAAGATTAGTCTATGAACGAACTATACATTGGAAATCCTCACCATGGACCTCATGAAGTGCATTCGTTATGATTCAAAGCCTTTTATGTGAACAGAAACCTATTGGTAATAAGGTAACGTTAAGCAACTCCGACTTCTTTGGTTAATTATCTCACTATTGTTTCTACTCCTTCTACTCTAGGCTACAATTTTGCATTTTAGAACAAGTTGTTGATACTTCACAATCTACCAAGTAATCTGCCGAAAACATTTATGGTTGCGATGGATATCGATTTATTGGGGAGAGAGAGAGAGAGAGAGAGAGAGAATGAGAATTTTGCTCAAAAGATAAGCTCGTCTTGTTCTTCTAGTTTTCATATGAATGGATCTTTTCATCACACCAAACTTGGCTGGCTGACAGCCTGACCGTCCTACCAAAAAAATAAAAGATACATTTGTGTAAGATTGTTGGAGTGATCAAAGACAGACCAATGGAGTCTCCAACAATCTTTCCCATTTTTTCACAATCTATTTTTGTCAAGGACAACAACACCTCTTGAAAATTAAACCAAGCATGTTAGATAGTTAAAGGATGTTCTTCATCTATCTGATTCGCGAATGGTAAGCTCAGATCAACAACTCTAGCAAATCATATCAGTGTGTATAGATAAATCAGATCAAATGATCCGTATCTGTAAGGATAGTTTTTTGTCTTTTCTCGAATGAATGAACCGTTGCACATAGAGATGATTGTGTTACGAAAAAACAACATAGAACTCCAACGATTAAATCAGTGTGTATAGATAAAACTCCAACGATAAGCTCAGATCATATCAGTGTGTAAGGAAAGGTAAATCTGATGATTAATGGTTGACAAGTAGAACAAACCTTTTGGTAAATCACTCAGCAATGATCCAAAAAACAAGGGTTTTGGGATTTTAGATAGGTGCTAATTTCACCTTCCTCTTCCTGTCCATCTTCTTCATCTTCATCATCTTCCTCACTCTCCATATGTCCAGGTGAGATTTCCAGACGCAACGCCGGCAAGAATATATCTAGGAAACAACGCTGGCAGGTGTATATCTAGGAAACAACGCCAGGGGCTTATATGTATGTATACATTAGGGCTTTATACTTGGGCGCTTATATAGCCTTATGCCGAGGTGAGATTTACTAGGGTTTGTTGACTACTGCCACGTCTCTTTTTCATTTTCCTTTTTCCAAACAACACCTGTCCTAGCTCATTTTGGGTTTTGCATTTTATTTTTTATATTTTAGTTTTTTTAAATTATAGTCATAATATATTATTGAATATGTAAAGTGCTCAGGAGATGTGTATGAAGCATTTTGCAGCAATAATAGTATTTGAGAGAGATGTACAGAATAAATTTTGTAGGTATTTATATTAAAGCAAAATGAAAGAATTTAAAAATAAAAAGTCAAAAAACTCATCTACGGCTCTTCTCCTACTTTTGCCTTTTGGTTTATACGTAAAAACCGACAAGTGTTGTAGAATCTATAATCACAATAGTATTGGTTTTTCCCACGGAGAAATGTGGTAGATTGTATAATGACAATAGCATTAATTCTTTTCATTTTCTTGTTTACCAAAAAAAAACTATTATTGGGTTATGGGTAAACCCAATTGTTCTTCCATCATCTTTGTAGCCTCTCGATTTGTACTCCGTCCATCCGCTTTTGTTGGTCCATTTTTTAAATCTGTGTCATTTTTTTTATTACTTCTATCTTTCAATTTATGATATTTTCATGATTTTGGGAACTTTGTATAATAGAATTAATTGATATCTATCAAACAAGATCGATATTGCATTTTTTTGAGATTCATATTGAAAGATATGAGCAATTAAAAAATGGCACAGATTTCCAAAATGGACCAACAAAGGTGGACGGTGGAAGTATTCTACTAGTTTTGCTGGAGTTTACAACGACGATGACTGCGAAGGAGTTCCGCCAATTTGTCTTGTTCCATTTTGTTATGCTTTGGCAAATATCTCAAGTTCTCTAATTTTCTCCACTATCAGCAAAAAGTCTATGAGATTTCACATATAATGAATCCAACTCGAGTGTTCGGATCAATTTACGCGTATCTCAATTAGTTTCCAAAGGTCAAGCCTATCGTTCAATAGTGCCAATGAATTCAATAGAGCATACTCTTATTAGAATTGTAGCATAAAATGAGTTTTTTTGCAAGAAAATAGCACATAAGACTCTAGATAAGGAGATAGAGATCACAGATGTGCAAATCTCTCACTTATAACAGGATCTAAAAGAGACAATTGCAAGCAATTTTTTAAGAAAAGGTTGATTCCCGTTACTCTAAGTCTTGAGCACCATCACACGGACGCGGTGCGTTAACTCTCTTCACACACATACATTTACGTCGGACCAAGATCTAAACGTATAGATCCCACATAAAAGTGTAGTGGTAGATATGAATAATATAGATATAAATTATTTTTTCTAACCTCACTAGGTTCAAAAAATGCACTGAAAAAATAAAATATAGATATAAATTAATTTTTCTTTAGTATTGTCAGCGCTGAGTTACTCGTACGAGATTAAAATAAATGTTTCCAACAAAAATCAAATTGTTATAACCCAACAAAACAAAATAAGCCCAGCCAAATTATGATTGTCCAATATATAGTAGGAGTACATATTTAAGGATAGTAGTTGTCTGACATTTGATTCAATGCGGAAACACTAAAAAATTAAAGGGAATCAGACGGCTTGTTTTCTTTTTCCGTCATAGACACGCTGTGTATTTTGTCAATGCTGAATGAAAATGCTAGAGTCGGCTGCTTTAAGATGCATGCAGACCTTGGCCCACGTGCAGACTCAGATCCAATCTAAAAGGATCAGAATATCAGAGGAGAATCAGACACTCCCGAGATAGCTCCTACAGAAACGTGCAAAGGGACTTCCAAATTGCTTTGCTTGATCTGTATGGTATAGCGTCTTATTAGATGTGAATTGGTTTTTTGTGTTTGTGGAAATACAATGCTATTCAAGTGGGGTGCTATACCAATGTCAAATGTGGTTCGAGTCGGGTGCTATACCAATTTCGTGAAATGCACATGGGATTGCAATGTTGATTCAAATTTCTTTCATTTATTGATTCTTCATTCGTGGTGATTCCAATTTTGTAAAATCTTTGTTTGAATTCTTTGTCGTGAAGAATGGACAATTCCTGTTGAGAACATGTTTTAACAGTAGCTTTTGCAGGAAAACAGTAGTGAAAATAAACAATAATTAAAAACTGTTTAGGAAACAGAATAGACCGAGGCCCGTTTATCACACGGCGCCCTTAAGACAAATTCACCACCTCACCGGAGGTGCTGGAGGTTGTATCAATGTTTGTCTCTCAAGGTAACTCTGTCGAACTCAGTCAAAGTCGCACCGTTTGTGACTGCCCATTGAATTGAAGAAGTGTTTGTACTCCTTCCACAAAAAGAAAAGAACTTAGAAAAAAAAAAAAAAGACTTAAGCTCAAACTCTTTCTGGTGTGTTTTAACTTAGAACTAAGAGTGCCTATTTATAGGAGAAATAAGAAGAAAAAGTTCAGAACATGTAGGGATCAAAGTTCAATCATACTGGGGATAATGTGGCTAGAAAGAGCACCTTTCCTACTCATTCTATACACGATAACTTGAAAGTGGAACTTTCCCACTGAGCCACTTGTTTCAAGCTATCATTGAATTATTCATCTTTCAAAATGAATTGATGGTTAAACCCAATAAAGACACGAGTTTATTACGTAGGAATCTTGGAGCCCGTAGCCCACATCAATTCCGAACTAACCCTAACCAAGTCACAGACCTAGGACCACAGGCTGCGGTCTCACAGATCCTAAGTCCCGACCCCAGCCTTGCCTAGGTGTCCAATGACGGCGAGTGCGCACGTCCTTCCATAAATAAACTTGGCCTTTCCAATTTCCCAAATGAGACCATTCTCATTCATCCTATAAATAGATTTTATTCATATTTAAGCACACCAAAATAATCGAATAATATATCTATTTTCCAACAGCTTTTTGTTATCAATTTGGTTTATCCAGAAACACCATGCTCTTTGTTAGTTTTTAACTTTAATTTGGCTTTTAACGATGTACCAGATTGGGGGAAAATGGAATGCCAGTCTACAGTCAAAAGAACAGATTGAAGCAAACTTACTTAGCAACTTACTTCCGCTGAAACAGAAAATCAGATAAAAGAAACCATCACATTTTGACTTCCTCTAATTTCCTCTGTGACAACTGACCTTAAGATATTGGCAAGTGTAAGAGGATAGCTCCTCCGTGTACTTTAGACGTCTTTGCATCCAAACTGTTCGTTCTAGAATGAAAAAGACGCACTTTGTCCGAGTGTATAAATCTTTCCGTACAAGAATAGAGATTGTATTTCAAGAAAAAAAAATTGTTTACTGAGAGCATCTCCTACCAAAGATGTCAAATTTGACATGGCATGTGAAGTGTCATTTGGCATCCCTCCTCTCTCACGTTTAACAATTGAAAGAATTCATTCTCTGATAACAACATCCCAAATTTGAAATGACCAGCAAACATAGAAGGCAACTGGATCTGCAATTAGCAAATATTCAACTCGTTACTCGCAACTTTTCATCTTTTTAACAAATATTCAGCTCATTACTAGCAAATTTTCAGCTTTTTAGCAAATATTAAGCTCTTTACTAGATGTGAATAGTTCAGCCTTTCACTTGGTTTCCCATCATTGAAACAAACAAAAAACTCAGAAGAAGTCAACTAGACCAGTGGCCCTAATGTTCATGCATTGGGGTTGGGGTTGGGGTTGGGGTTGGAGTCAGTTAGAACGATGGATGACAGGGACCCAAAGCACAGCCGAGAAAGAACTCTAGTCAACTGCAAAGAATTCACCTCTCAACCTATCCGGAGGAGAAATCACCAGGTCTTTTGCTTGTCATCAACTAAATTCCAAAAACCCTTCCCAACCTATTCGTAGGAAAATCCTTTTGCATGCATGCCCTCGAGTTTCATTCAAGCAACAAATTTTGATGATTTCCTCAATTACTTTGGCTTCTATCAACCAGCCCATATGTTTCTTTCGATATGACTTTGATCACACTTGCTTTCAGAATTCTCACTTCTTCTATGCGTTGATCTTCTTCGACTCAACAAAAGTCTTTCACCTCTTGCCCTTCTTGTTAAAGTGTGGTCACACCTTCTTCCTATATGAGAGTGTCTATTTGAAGTCCCAGCCTCCATCTCGATTTGCATGTTCTCGTTCTTGTTTTGGAAGTAAAATTGTTTTGCTGCAATTGTCTATAATCTGGATCAGCTTGCTCATCTGAACTACTTGAACTTGTAGCTAGTAGCAAACATGAATTG
Source organism: Vaccinium darrowii (assembly GCA_020921065.1). Lineage (NCBI taxonomy): Eukaryota > Viridiplantae > Streptophyta > Magnoliopsida > Ericales > Ericaceae > Vaccinium > Vaccinium darrowii. Next base: position 12,230,061 of record CM037159.1, on the reverse strand, counting down.
TAACATAAAACACTCCTAGAGGCTGTTCTGAACCCTCCATATTTTTACTACGAAAATGTGGCAATGACTCCCAAAGAAGGTTGGAGTAGGATTTCTAGAATTCTATTTGACATTGCACCAGAATTCGGAGACCCAAAACACTTATGTGCGGCTGCTAGAAAGAGAGGTTACATTCACAACCTTCCATCAACAGCAGGTTCCAGATTTTTCCAGCCCCGCCACTCAAAGTCAATGAAGCCTTACCTAATACCAATAAGGCACCAACATAAATAACATAAATGATTTGTTTCTATTCTCATAAAAAACATAAATTATTCAATTCAAAAACGTACTATCTACAACTATGTGCCGTGTAAGAGAAGGCAAGGCCAAAATGACAAGCAACTTTGAAAACAGCATCAATCAGATGGGAACAGATTACGTCACTAAAGATTGACATAGCATTCGGTACATCCTCAATGTTTACAGTGGAACTACATATAATCCCTATCATCATGCACGAGATATGAAGCATATTTTAAGTACTTCAGGTATTGTACATGCACAGGGAGACGTAAGAGTTCCAACTGTGGCATTAAATGAATGCTTCTTAAAGGTCAAAAAAATCTGTTCCTCGCTAAGCAAGAGTAATGTCACTTGAAATAGAGGGTAGTAGACACATATAATTAATACATCATGTTACTCTATGGTTAAACTGCAAACTGTACATGCATTTGGTACATCCTCTATGTTTACCGTGAAACTACAGATAATCCCTATCATGCACAAAATATGAAGCTTATTTTGAGTACTTAAGTTATTGTAAATGCGCAGGGAGATTCAAGCAATCTCCCATGCATTTGGTTCGTCCTCTTCTTTACGGTGGAACTACGGAAAATCCCTATCATGCACGAAATATGAAATAAATTCTGAGTACTTACCGTTGTTATAAATGCGCAGCACAATCAAATGCACGTATTTCTGCTGGCGGGGGATCGTAGCGCGAGGGCGGAAGATTTTGCGAAGTTCATCAAATTTCAGGACAAAAATTTCAGGACAAAGAGATGGAGGAATTCATGTCTGCGAGAGATTAAACGATCTCTCCAATTTTCTGTCAAGTGTCAGGAAAAGAAAAATCGGTGGCAATTAAAGTAATGCTTACAAACATTATTGAAAATAAATCAACCCAACCTTCTACTAAACTTCTTTTCTGCCATTTCAATAAAAAGATCTCTAAAGAATCAACAATGAGTCACACATACACCAGATACCTAATTTTTCGCCCACATTACATATAACGACTTTGAAGTTCTTTACGAAATATTATTTTCACGATTGTTTGCAAGTAGCAACAATATGAAAATTAATCTATGAATGAACTATATATTAGAATTCCTCACCATGGATCCCATGAAGTGGATTGCTTATGATTCAAAGCCTTTTATGAGAACATAATTCTATTGGTAATAAGGTAACGTAAAGCAACTCCGACTTCTTATTTATCTCATTGTCATTTCTACCAATGCTACTGTTGGCTATAATTTTGCATTTTAGAACAAGCTATTGCTGATACTTCACAAACTAGCAAGCGATCTATCGAAAACATTTACAGTCGCAATGGATATCGATTTATTCGGGAAAAAGAGAGAGAGAGAGAGAGAGAGAGAGAGAGAGAGAGAGAGAGAGAATTTTGCTCAAAAGATAACGTTTTGTCTTGTTCTTCTAGTTTTCATATGAATGGATCTTTTCATCACACCAAACTTAGTTGGCCTAACACCCTGACCGTCCTACAAAAAAAAGAAACGATATGTGTAAGATTGTTGGAGAGAAAAACCAATGGAGTCTCCAACAATCTTTCCCATTTTCCCCCAATCTATTTTTGTCAAGGACAACATCACCTCCTGAAAATTAACCTAAGCATGTTAGAATGTTAAAGGATGTTTTACATCTAATTTATCCGCGAATGATAAGCTCAGATCAACAACTCTAGCAAATCATATAAGGTGTATAGATAAATCGATCAAATGATCCTTATCTGTAAGGATAGTTTTTTTTTTTTTTTCTCCTTCTCGAATGAACTGGTGCAGATAGAGATTATTGAGTAGTGAAAAAACAACATAAAACTCCAACGTATAGAAAAGGACAGACGAAATTGATGATTAATGGTTTACAAGTCGAACAAACCTTCTGGTAGATCACTGATCCGATGATCCAAAAAACAAGGGTTTTTGGATTTCAAAAAGGTGCTGATTTCACCTTCCTCTTCCTGTCCATCTTCTTCATCTTCATCATCTTCCTCACTCTCCATATGTGGAGGTGAGATTTCCAGAAGCAGCGCCAACGCTGTCAAGTGAATTAGTGTATATCTAGGAAGCAACGCCTGAAAGCGTGTATATGTAGGAAGCAACGCCAGGGGCTAATTATGTATAGGGTTTGCTTGGGCTTTTATATAGGTGAGGTTTACTAGGGTTTCGTTCACTACCAGTCAATGTTTTGAAACCCGGACCGGAGGACGAACCGGAAAAGCGACTGGGCGGATGGGTCACTGGTTGAACCGTTATCGACCCGTGATGTCATAATAATGTTAAAAATATATTAGAAATATATAATTTACTAAAATAAGCCTACAAAAGAAAAAAAAAAATGTCTGTGCACGAAGGAAGTTAGAAGAAATAAAAGGAATGGTGCTTCATAGTATCTCATTCTAATGTTCTCCAATCCCACATCGGCTAGTAATCAACCTCTTCCCTTCGTTTTCCTTTATAAAAGGTAAAGAAACCAGCAGTTTTCATCAACTGGCCAGTGGACGCGTGGGTTAGTCGTGGGCCTAGTGAAAGAGTGAATTTCTGACGCTAAGCGTGGCTATTGACGCGTGGTAATACAGTTAAAATTTTATGGTACGGGTTGACCAACCCAGTACCGCATACTTTTCACGGGCCGGCGGTTTGACCACAGGTCTGGAACGGTTCTAACTTTCTAAGCCGGTTTTGTAAACAAAGCGGTTATTATGTGGAACCGAATCGAACAAGGGTTTGGTTGACGGGCCAACCGCTTGAACCGGCCGGTCCGGTCCGGTTTTTAAAACACTGCCACCAGTATCACTTTTTTCTTTTCCTTTTTCCAAAGGACACCGCGCCATCCTTAGCTCATTTGGGGTGTTGTACTTTTTGCATTTTTGTTTGTTATTTTTTTAATTATGGTCATAATATATCATTGAATTTGTAGAGTGCTCCGAACATATGTGTATAAAATATATTACAATAGTGATAGTATTTGAGAGTGTGCAGAATAAATTTTGTATTTGAAAAATATGTGCAAAATAAAAGAAGTTGAAAATAAAAAAAGTCAAAAAAACTCATCTACGGCTCTCTTCCTACTTTTACCTTTTGTTCTAAACTTAAAAATTGACATGTAAAATGTATAATGACAATAGCATTGGTTTTTCCACGGACAAATGTGGTAGAATGTATAATGACAATAACATTATTTCTTTTTATTTTCTTGTCTAAAAAAATATATTATTGGGTTATGAGTAGATCCAATTGTTTCCGTCATCACCTTTGTAGCCTCTCGATTTGTATTGTACTAGCTTTTGGTAGAGTTTACAACGACGATGACGGCAAAAGAGTTATGACAATTTGTTTTGTTCCATCTTGTTCAGAAACGTGGCAAATATCTCAAGTTCTCTAATTTTCTCCACTATCACGAATTTTAGTCAGCTCTTATACTTTTATATAATCTTTATACGTACCATCTCTATTCTAATGTTGGACTTCCCGACATTAGGCTAATATTTTTGATATTTTGAACATTTACATTTTCAATCATTTCCATCATCAATTTGCTTTCTCAGCACCGAAGACAATGGATTATATAATTAGTTTTGGTTTCGATGAGACCTCATGTGTTCAGTTTTGTTGAATAGTGGTGGATAGGAGCCCAAGACACTGAATAATAAATTTCCTAAATAGAGTATTAGAGTTGGTGGGTATAGTGTTAAAAGCAATATGCGGACCGGTGGTGAGGAACTGAAGTGGTGGGGGTTATTTGGGTAATAACTTAAAGGAGAGGAGGGTAGAGTGGTAATTTAAGAAGTGCATGATATTGATAGATATGCCAACAGCCGCTTTTATAGTAGTAGATAAGCGCGGTAAGATCATCACCATTCTTTACCATTTTTAACTCAACTTTAGGTTTTAAAAAATTAGTAGATAAGCGCGGTAAGATCATACCATTCTTTACCATTTTTAACTCTACTTTAGGTTTTAAATAATTGGATTAAAAGCTCCATTTGGATTTGCCTTCTCCAATTGTAAACCCTAGTTTATACCCAGAAGTGCTCTCCAACTCATCTCCTCGTCTCCTTCTCCCCATCAACGACGACAAAAAATTTGCGATTTCTGTGTTTTTTTTAACAGCTAGGATAGTACAATTATAAATAAAACTAGGTGTTGTGAAAAAAAGGGTTTGGATTTAGTTTCCCCAAAAAAGGGTAAAATTCAAAATGGGTATGTTGTAGATGAATTTTTAGTGTTTTCACTCAAATTTGCGTTTGAGAAGAAAAAATTGGAAGGATGGGTGAATGGTGATACTCTAATTAAATTGTTATATAAATTTTCTTTTTATTTGTGTGAACTTATAAAATTTGGGGCTTGCACGCGCTTTGCCTAGAATAGATACTTCAATGGGATGCATACATTTATGTGCTGCTGAGCATCTTTTCAAAGCACACGGAGCACTTCATGTTGCATGCTTTTTTACACTTCAACCCATTTCTCACTCTTTCTCTGTTTTGGATACTCAAAAAATAATATTTTATTCAAAACGCAAATATGAAGAATTAACAACTCCAACTCCAATTTTTCTGGTGAAGCTCCGGCGAATTCTATTCCCATGTATTTTTGGGTTTTTTTCTGCTTTTCTGTGTTTTTTTTTTTTGGGGTTTTGGTAGGTTGTATTAGGGTTTGTTTTGGTTGGGTTGAATGGATATTCTCTCTTTTGGCTACAAAAAAACTCCAATTTTTCCTAAATTTCCCTCCACAATTCCTCCCCAATTCTTCCTCATTTGCTTTATTCTTTCATTTTACAAACCATTTAACGGCGGACGGGAGTAAGGTAAAAGTTGTGTTTGTTGAGCAGTGGATGGGAGTAAGGTAAATGGCGTGTTTGGAGGATTTTTGTCTCTATTTGTGGTGGCTGTGCGGCTTCAAGTGGCGGTCTGTGGTGGTAGGAGTCTTCGTTTTTTGTGGCAGCTCGTCTCTTTTTGTGATGGCTGATTGTGATGGCTGAAGGGCTCTTTGTGGTGGTGGCGATAGTGATGAGATTCTTCGGTGGAGGCCAATTTGTTAATGTTTTGATTGATAATATGTTGTTTGTTCTTTATTATCTGTGTTTCTGTTGTGTAGGCCGAAGCTATGTCGTGACAGCTTAGCTTTGTAAAGGTCTCCGCCTATCGCTGGCGAAAGTTTGTAATGGCGTTTTCACAGATAATGAAATTTTTTTATCTTTTCTCAAAAAAAAAAAAACCATTTAACGGCCTACATTCATTACCAGCAAAAAGAAAAAACCCACCATAGTGCTTTAACTCTGACAATCATCCCAAATGTTCATATCGTGATGGATATATGAAGCAGAAAAATTTCAATTGTTCCTTTGTTGGAGAATAAAGATCGAAAGCTATGATAATAATAAGCAATAATAATAATAACAATAATAATAAGCAATAATTTTCGATCTTGATGAGCAAATAAGCAATAATAATAATAATAATAATGATAATAATAATAATAATAATCCAATATTGATCAGAGGCATTGAACCGAACCATACCACACTGTTGCCACCTATTCCTCCAGGGACAGGAGAAACGGGAGTGGTCAACACCGGGTGGTGTAGAAGATGCGCAGACATGCCAGGAGATGCGGATCTCCTAGAGAAATAAGAGAAAAGCGCCTGAATATACCAACTTCTTTCAAGCAATTGCGAAACTTGAACTAAAGTTACAACGGCTCGTGGGCCTTGAACAAGGACTTCTACAATTGAAGAAAATTACATAGAAGAAAGATAGAGAAGAGAGGAAGGAGAAGAAGAAAGAGAGGGGGAGAGGTAGAAGATAGACATAGAAGAGGGGATCGATCGACTAACTGCGAGAGCTAGGAGATAATACTAAATTTACTTTGTTGCTGTGAGCGTTGTTGGTGCGTCGGCCTCTGCAAAGTTGCACGAAGGTCTTCATTTATAGCTTCTGGGTCCAATTGTAACTTCCACATGTAACCGCCCATGAACACATTATGCCCACGTCTTTCATAACCATTTTATCTTGAGAATGCATAAGGGATTGACATGTGTTCATAACCCAGCCGAAATTAACCACCCATGTTCTCAATATAATTAGCATATGTTAATTTCGGCCTTTATCACTTTGCTTTGGATAAAAACCACTTCCCTATAATTTAGGTAACAAACTTATCTCCTAAATTATAGCTAATTCGGCCATAATCATTAAATCCGAATTAAATAAAGATAATTTCCAACCGATCTTTTTGCCACGTGTAAATTTAAAAATTTATGGTACAAACACACACATGAATATAAGAGAAGCTTGGGTGCGGACAATAATAAGAGAAGCTTCTCAAATGCGAGCTACGGACCATTTGTTGTTGGTTTGGAGAATGCTGGAAGAAGATGGCAGCTAACCAATGTTTCAATTGCGGCCAAGTGGGACACATGAAGAGGGACTGTCCGAAGCTGAGAACCAGGGCTAATGTAGTACTAGTAGGAGGCAATGGAGGACAAGCAGCAAAGCCAGGAGGAAATGGAAATCAACATGGCAATCATAGGAACAATAATGGGAACGGACAGAGATAGGGTCGAGCTTTTGCCCTTGTGCCAGGAGACCCGAGGAACAATGAGGAGGTGGTTGTAGGTAATGTGCTAGTGTGCTCCATACCCGCTTATGCTTTATTTGACTCTGGATCCTCGCATATGTTTGTGTCTGCACATTTTGCTTATAGAATGAATAAGGAACCTGAACCATTAGGGGAGAGTAATCAGTCCAAAAATTAGAACATTTGAAGGCTATTTGATACCCCTAAAAATTCGTACAAAATAGGAGTCTGCAGAAAACGAGTGAACACAGGACAGTTCAACTTTGAAAAATCACCAGACAACAGTGGTACCACACATGAATATAAGAGAAGCTTGGGTGCGGAACTTTTGCCTCTTATTGCTTATTGTTTGCTAATAAGCAATAATAATAATAATAATCGTCCAAGTCTTTGAATAATTTTAACGCATATGGTACAGTGCTGTTCAAGTACGGTTCGATTCAAACACCGATCAGAGGCATTGCAATTTGTGCGCGACGTTATGGATTTTTTTTTTCTCAAAATTCTAAGCACACGGTGACGTTGCCCACAATTTTCTGAGTCGACACGAATATTTTGATATTCCTTGCTAGGCATAAAAAGTTGAAGAATAAGGAAGACCGTTGTACTCTTAAAAATGCAGTGGTTGAGCATTTGTGGAAAAGACATGGTAATGCTCCATTTTGATGATGTGGATGTTCAACAATGAGCTCTGGTGAGCGCATCCGAGCTGTCCAAAAGTATTCTAGATGGCTAAAATTTTTCCCTGAAAAAAAATCTAGACTGTTAATTGTCGAGATTGACAGCTCAGATGTACTCACTAGGGGCGCTCACCGGCGCCCTGGATCCGATTTTTACGTGAAACAAATTTTGAGTTTTATTCCTGTTTCAAGTTTGAATTATCTTTTACTTGCTGCTTTCATGTTTAAATTAATTCTCTTATGTTTCATTTACTCTTTGCCACTTATTTGTACAACAGACATTCATTTAAAGGGGAAAAATTTGAAAAAAATAAAATTATCAGAGTTGAAATGGTTTGAATTTATGTTTAATGTCATTTCAAAGTGCATTTATACCTATTTAATATTAGGCTCATTTTGAAGATACTATTAATATCTTTTCAATGCTATTAATTTTATAAAAAATGAGTGCATAATGTAAAAGTTATATGGAATTAAAGATAATTTAGCAAAAAGTAAATAGGATATTGTTGGTGTTATAATTTGTCAATAGATCAAAAGGATAAAATGGTGATTTTTAGATAAAAGGGTGAAATGGAGATCGGTCTCCATTTGGTGAAAGATTCTCCAAATATGAAGGATGGGGGATGAATCTCCATTTCGGAGACCCCAAATGGAGATGGGTTGGAGGGCATTGATTATCCAAAATGGAGATTTGGTGCTCCAAAATGAATATTAGGAGATGGGTTGGAGATGCTCTTAATCTGTGCAAGTAGAAGAAAAGTTAGTTTTTACGATAAAATAAATTGTTTAGCTATGATAAAGGATTGTGTAAGAGGAATTTCGATCGCCTCTTTTCAACTGCCAAATCCCAGATCATCCAGTATAGCATGTAAGGATGAAGCCAGATGGCGGCCACCACCACAAGGTTTTTTAAAAAAGGCAATTATTATATATAAAATAAAATTTTGTTCCTGAATTATATAGACTCGCTACCACTAAATTTTTTAACTACATATATTTTCGCCACCACAAAGGTAAAATCTTAACTCCATCTCTAATAACATTATTGCGTGCAAATGGTGTTGAAGTCTTCCGACCTGAACCATTAAGATCAACTCGGTTTTAGTACCAACCGATTACGAACGTTTCTAGCAATAGTATAAGAATAGGTACCGAGTCAATAATATCCAAATGCAGTACTATCTATATAATCCAATGGGATACTCAAGTGAACATGAGTCACATGATGACGTACTATTAGGGCCAGTCCAAGGATTTGGAGTATCTTAGGTCAGTCTAAAAATTGTGCCGTAAGAGTATAATACTTAAATAATTTTTCCAGAAAGTTCTACTAAAAGGATCTTATATCCTTTTGCCTTCATTCTACTATAGATAGTTTGATGTTTTTTTCTTTCTTTCTGATATTAGATAGTTGCCGGTTGACACTAAGAAAATTAGACATTGGCAAAAAGGTGGAAGGGAAAACAATGCGAAGAAAATTGGTAAAAATTGTCTAAACATTTGGACTCTAAGTTCTACTAACCTTTTAATGAACCAAACTTATTGTTGAAAAAATTAAAATGGCATGCACTGGGAATGGCTTAAATGGTGTTGAAATAGAAGGCCTAATTTAAGAGTTGGTTTAGGTTACTTAAGACCAGGTTTTGATCCAAGATCAGGTATATGCCTTTCCTTAAAGGATTTCTATAGCCCAGATTTATATAGCCTAAAGGCCCAATGGTCATTACAATTGTTTAGCCATTTTGTAAGTAAGATTGAGCCTTTTATTTATTTTTTATTGGGAAAAAAATAGTCCTACTCGAGCTTATTATCAAAAAATGTGGGAGTGCCCCAAAAGTTTGGCCTTTTTGGAGTGCGCCTAGGCCTCTTAGGCCTAGGGCCTTGGTCGGCCCTGCGTACTACGGTATATACAAGGACTAGTTTAACGAATGGGTAGGGAACCAAAATGCCTTGGGAAACTAGAGAGAACAAAGAAAACTGATTATGAAAATACAATCATCCTTTCAAAATTAGCAGTAAACAATCCGTGTTGAATTTCCGAATTACCCCAAAAAAAGGTTAACAATCCATGTTACAAGAGATCCAACAGTCTCATGAAAATTACTATCATCCACATCGGTTACACATTGTGGATTATCCAATGACAGGAGCTAGATCTAATTTCATTCACCTGGTTCAAGAACAATTGAGGATCCTAATTTACTCAACTACGCAGCCCGCAATCAATGATTCTGTGAATGTTTTTTCTCTCCTCCACGGTTTATTTCAGTGATGACACTTGAATCCAAGCCCGTATCCCACTAATAACCGTCGTTTGAAATGCAATGGAATTCGGGGGAGGAGAGTCCTACAATCACACAGGTGACGTCCTAGTCAGGTCCAAGATCAAAAGAAGCTGACACGAGTGTAGTTCATCAAGCAACTGCAGACATTGAGACTGGGCTAGGAGTTGTTAGTAATGGCCATTGGAGATTAGAATCCTCAAACCGGGAACTTTCCCTGAAAATCAAACATCACTTTGTGAAAATTTTGATTTGAGTTGCACTCAAGGTAAAAAAAAAAAAAAAAAAAGAGATTTTTTTTGAAACACAATAACGCCCACCTTCCAAAAGAATATTAGCTCATGCAATAATGAAATTTCTTTCTGCAAAATTATCCTAAAAGTATCCAACTCTACATCCATTCATAAACATCTGATACGTACGGTTTGAAAAGAATGTCATAAAAGCATCAATCAATTTACCTAAAACTCCCACCTCAAATGATGCAAAAGAATGCATGAACACCCCAATATGGTCATGAATGTTCTCATTTCTGGAGATTCAAGGATAAATATTTAACTAACAAACTCAATTTAGACTATTCGTAAAACAAAGTTCATTTTCGTGAAATACAGAAACAATAGACTACAGATATATCCTTGAGTTTTCAAGTACTTACGATGGTTGGGAAACTGATTCAACATCACTGGGTTTTGTTTCTACTTGGATAGAGTGACTATGAAGGATCCGTGTTAAACTGGAAGTTGTATCAAAGAAATAAAGCAGAACTGACATCACGCAGCAACATAGAAACATGCATATCGGTCCAAAGATCCAAAGGAAGAGTGGAAACGATAAATAGAATGCACGTAATCCAAGTGACCAAAAGAAGCTTCCCCGATTCAAGTTTGCAACAACATACTCAATGGATTCCCTTCTATCTTTCAAAATGGGCAAGGTGGCCAAGAAGCTAGCATGGGCATAGTACCTAAGGCACTGCACATTGCAAAGAAAGCCAACGAGAAAGCAGACCAGGATAGCGAAGTACTTTACTGAAGATGTACTCGTAGTTCCATGGAGGGACACTGATTCTGATGATGATGAGTTGACAGTATCTGAAGTGTTGCTTACATAGACACTTATAAGGGAACAGAGGGTGATGGCTGTTGTGGCAAGAAGTGAAGATGCCATTATGTTGTTGCGTATTGTCTGCACTGCCAAAACTCCATTCTTTAGCGGATCCTGAAAAGAAACACAATAGGGTTGCTCCTCAAGATTATCTAAAAACAATGGTTGCTCCTCAAGATTACGATTATTGGAAAGAAATGATTCTGTTTCGAAAGGTCCACAAATTTGAAATCAAAAGAAATGGATTTATCCTTATTAGAAACCATAAAATTGTAACCTGGTTGTTCACTTCAACTCAAAATAATTTTGAACATCATCTTGAGCAGCCATTCTTTAAGTGAGAGCAAGAGCATTGTCCTCTGGGTATGATTTTTTGTTATCAGCAGCAGAATATAAGGAAATTTGCATCATAGGTATAGCAACTAATTAGAGTTAGTAACAAGGACAGATCCAGCATTCTGTTTTTCCAGGTGGAAACTCAGAAGTTCTGCTCCAACAAATTGGTAGTACATAAGATGGTTTCAAAAAATTCAGGTTTGCAGTCGCCCCCTACTCGCCACTTGGATCCATCAGTCTAATGTTTCTAATTATCGGTTTGTGGGGAACAAGAATTGAGTTATTGAGCACATAAATTCTCATTTATGAATTTATCTGTTCGGATGTGTAAACTTTGCCTGGGCAAACAATGACAGGTCGTGAGATCATCTTCAACTTCTGAGTGATATTCAGATTAGGCTTGTAGTGATAATCTTATAGCACTGGCATTCGTCCTAGATTTGCCCTTACAAATGGCATATTTTTACTAATGGTCCCCAAAGTATTAGCGAAATGTCAATGTAGACCCCAATAGACAAATGGCGTCTAATGTATCTACAACGTTTACAATGCGTATTTAAATGGTCTCAAGAAAGGTGTTTTGGCACAAAAAAAAAAACAAAAACAAAAACAAATGAATTATTTTTTTGTCTTTATTCAAAAAAAAAATTGCATTTGTAAGTTTTGCATCGATTTTTTTGTGGATTATTGGTTCATCTCGAGTCTGAACGAGAGGAATATAAAAAAAGTTGCATTTGTTAGTTTTGCAATAAACACTATTTGTATATTGGGATCAAATTCACATTTCGCCAACAGTTTGGGGGATCATTGGTAAAAATAAGCCCTATGCAAAAATTCCAAAAAACCTGAGAAACATTTTCCACACTTATTGCGCCAAAAAGGTACAAGAGGCTACAGATTTCCAAGCAATTGACAACCTAATAAGATGGAAAATTGACCAATACTCTGCTTCACATGAGATGCCATTGCTGTGAATTAACCAGTAATCCCACAACTCCAGAACTCCATTCATGCATTGGCAACTCATATGGACATTTCATCAAGCAACATACACGCACACATAGCCTATCAACATCTATGTCTAAGTCAGTCCATCAAAAGCAGCCTTTCGTGCTTTTGAGAAGCACAAAAAAACACACATACCACGTCTTACAGGCCGAGTGACCGAATACAAAATACTATCATAGTATCATTTGCTCTTCAACAAAAAGATGGTTTTCTTCCCCTAGGCAAGGGTCCCCTGAAATCTATGGTTCTTCGGTTAGCTTTTGCAGCAGCTACCTATCTTATTTTAGGTGGGAGGAATACGTACTTTGAAGGGATCTAGGAAGGATTTGCGAGCTCTGTAGAGGGACATGGAAGCTGAAATTCGATCAGCTATGACCTCTCAGAGAAATTAGGCTAATCCTGCAGAAAATCAGCAGATTGTTGCAGAATTGGGAGAAATTTTCCTCTTTTTATGATGTAATGTTTTTCTTTTCTGCTGGACTCTTCCAGGGTACTCCCTTGGTCCTTGTATTTTGGTTTTGCTATTGTAAAGCCTTTTTCTATCTACTCTGGAAAGCCCTCACGACCTGTCCTTAATAGAACCGATCTGATTCTCTGAACAATCGGAATTTCATACCTCTGTCGGATCCTCCCTATCTCCCGATCGAGTACTCCATTTACACACTTTATGAAAGAATTAAATTGTATGTGTAGAGACTAGAGAGAGAGAGAGAGAGAGAGAGAGAGAGAGAGTACTAACAGCCATGATGGAGAAGACCCATTGGCGACGGGTCTCGGCATTCAAACCAATGACAGTCCTCGTGGGATTACGCCTTATGGTGAATACGAGCCAAATGTGGTAAATGCCCAGCACCCCAATACCCAGTGGTACCAGTACATAGTCCAAGTTCTCCAACTCCATCTTCCTTCCCCCGGCAGAGCAATGATTGGAAGCAAGATGACACTACATCGATCAATTATTAGAAACTTAGACGACGATTGTGTCACTGATACATATATATATATATATATATATATATATATATATATATATATATATATATATATATATATATATATATGGATCGAATATGATTTACAAGTGAAAGACGAGAACGACACGATACACAATAACAAATACTATCGTACATGTATATAGTAATGTCTTTGCATCTCTGTATGACATCCAAGCTAGGTGGCAGGTCAACTAATGGCCCTAATAAGTACATACATTTTCTTTTTGGTATGATCATCAGTTACATAGGTATGTACAGTTTGGTCACAACAAATGTTAAAAAGTCAACGTACACACCAATGTGGAGACACGCAACATATTTTCACAATTCAGGTCGTTCATTTTGTAGTTCTAAACGTCTATATCATTCTTGCAAGAAATAAGATGATTGATTGGATATTGATTAGTATTTAATGTAGATCAATTGAATAACATGAAGAATTTTGACAATTCATTTTTTTCCTTCAGAAAAACGTAAAATTTTAAGATTGCTATCAATGTCCAATCACTGGCGGAGGCATGTGTAGACCAGTGTGGGCACAGGCCCAACCAGTGTGGGCACAAGCCCACACTGGATTTTGGGGTTTTTTTTTTTTTTTTGCTGCGTTTGTAAAAATAAACATATTACAAGTTCAATTAGCATGTCATCTTTAAAAAAAAAGAAAAAGAGGGAGCTTATTTCATCTTCTTGGTTACATGGTGTCACAATCCCTTTATCTCTACATATTTATTGAGCAAGTCTTAATTTTGGCAGAAATAAATTTTACAGAGATAAGTCACTTGACCAAAAGTGCTGAGACCGTAGAAGAACCCAGTTTCCGGAATAGATTTAAGTTACAATCTTCTTACTAGTCCAATACTGATGAGCACAAGATATTGACATATTAAAGCTCCATATCATATGTTGTTAGTTCCTAATTGTGTGTAATTGACTGAAATTATTATCTATTTTGTTCATTTATATTGAATTATTTATTTGCAGGAAAAGGACAATAATTTCTCTTATTTCAGCCATTAGATTTAAAAGACACAAAGTTGGATTTTACTTGGTGGAAAAGCAGAGTTCGTGGTCAAATTAGTCAAGTGCAATCTAAAGGATCATTGTGAATCAAAATCGAAACAAGAAGCTGGGATTTTTCCTAGAAAAATAAGGAAACTTATTTTTTCACATGCATGTTAGTTAGTGGCGTTGAGATCCCTTTTGGGAAAGGTTGATTGATAGAATTAGGACTTGGCTGAATAGTCTATATATGCATGTAATTGGTCAAGATTGTAGAAAAGAAAATAAGGAATAGCAATTGGATTGAAAAAGGAAGCTTTTACAAAGGAATTCTCGGAAGCATCTATAAATGTGAGGCACTGGACTTCGGCTGGAGATATCACGTAACAGAAGCTCGCCTTGGACGGAGGCACGCAGCCGCATCAGCGGAAATCAAAAGGAAGATCATTGTAGTATCACAGTTGGAGAACAAGATGAGCAAAGGAGATTTTTGTAAGGCTTTATTTTTATTTATGTTAGGCTAAACTTTAAAACTAGGGTTGAGGATGAAACCCCATAATTTTTATTGAATGATTTTATGCATAAGATTTTTCCTACGTGTGTTTATAGTTTATTGTTCTCGACTCCTTAATTAATATGCATGAACTTTGGGTATGGATTCAATCGTTATGAATGGGTTTTTTCCATGATTTGAAGTCATTATATTAATCGAATTGGTTGGTTTATTAAAAGCGCGATATTTAAGTACGGGGTATCCATTGTGATTTGTTCTTACGGATACAGTGGATGATTCTGGCTTAAACTTTGAAGCAGAGTGAGAACATATTTTTGTCATAAATAAAAAAGTGCTTATAGTAATATTTTCCATGGTGATGAGATTAGCTTCTAAAATCATTGTGTAGAAATCAAAGAAAAATCATTGTATAAGATTAATTGATAAATGTTTATGGGTGTGGATTCCGAAACCTTAGTTACTTTTCTCAACCGTTAATCTCTACTGTTTTTCTTGCAATAATTTAGTTGTCTCTTTTGTCTTATTCGTTTAAATTTTATTCTACAAAGCAATCACACTTTTTGGAACTAGGTTAGGGTATAATCAGTTTAAGTTTATTTGGTTTTCCTACGAAAAAAAACCACAAGTCCCTGTGGGTTCGACCTCGCACTTGGGATTGCTATACTTTGGTACGATTCGTGCGCTTGCGAGTACAATAAAATTTCATAACAAATACCAGTAGTTCGTTCCAAGTTACTTTCTTTGAATCTCTCCAAGAATAAGTTTTTAGGCTCACTTTCTTTCCTATGCACAATTACAAGAGATTGGCTCACCTTTCTTGACCTCTCAAATAACTTAAAAGTGCTCAAAGTCAGATATTTCCCCCAAAAAGGATAAAAGTCCTAATTTTTTATTTTTCTGATTCTTCTCGTCCAGACAAATTACAAAAAAATTGACAAAAACTAACAAAAGGGGGGAAAATTGAATGAAGACAAAACTCAATAAGCACCAAGTGACTTGTTTTGAAAACCCACCCCTTGGAAAAAAAATTAGTGGTGTCAACAATTAAAGAAAGTTCGAAGTGTCTCCATAAATTCCAACTTAGGCCCTGTTCCGCTAATAGACTTTTTGACTATTTTTAACTTATTGTGTTTTTCGAGACAAATCATTCCCTTATAGTACATCAATTTAGAAAAGCGTCAAAAAGTCAAGAAATTCTAGCAGAACAAGGCCCTAGACCTCCCTTAAAAGCCAAGAATACAACATGATGGGCTAAGATGGAGCCTTAGCCCATCTTAAGGGCATCCTCATTAGCTTTGCTAAACTAATTTTTTGGTTAAAATAGAGAGCCAAACCCCTCAAAATTCCCAAAAATCAGCCTCTCTATCTTCCCTCACCAAATTATTTTTGCTACAGTGCCTACTCAAATTTGAGTAGGCACTGTTCACGCACCATTCTTTTTTTTTATTATTGTTTTTGTCGTGGAAACAGAAGACGGAAGGGCCAGAAGACGGAAGAACCAGAAGTTTTTACGAAAGGGACCAGAGGTCTTTAGGGAGAAGATGGAAGGGACCAGAGGAATTTAGGGAAAAGTTGCAACCAACGTGAAAGGTTATCTGACACAAACAACTCCCCATGCGAAAGATTAATACTTTAGGGGATTTATTTATTTTGTTAATAGATTTGAGGGGAATAGTTTAATGTAGTAAAGTTTGGATAGAGAGTCTGATTTTTTGAGTTTTTGATAAAGTGACTTGTTAAATTGTAAAAGGTGTTTTTGTAGTTAAATTTGGTGTTCTTTTTGGTGAGGCTGATAAGGATGCTCTAAGAGCATCAATATCAGCATCTCTACTTTAACTCAGTAGAAAGCAAACTCCTCTAAAACCTCAAAATTCAGTATCACCAAATGAACTCACCAATTGAAGATTTTTTAACTTTGCTCCAGTAACTTAATAAATTTGGTGACCTACTGTTCACTCACCAAAAGAGGAGGAGGGACAGAAGAGTAAAAGTTTGAATAGAGAGTTTGATTCTGTGAGTTTTTGATAAAGTGACTTGCTAAAGTTTGAATACAGAGTCTGATTTTGTGAATTTTTTGAAAAGTGACTTCTAAATTATAAAAGGTGTTTTTGAGGTTAAATTTGATTTTTTTTTTTTGGTGTCAGATAAGGATGTCCTTACCTGATAACTTGATTGCAAATAGTGTTTGGCCCAGCCCAGCGCCTCAAGGGCGCCCTTCGCTTGTTCACCACAACCGAGTTAGGCCTTGTTTTCCATTTTGATAAAATGAGAATCCCATAAAATCAACACATTTTCATTTGCTAAAATGAGTAGAGCAGAGTGTAGACAGAGAGTGGGCGCGCGAGAGGGTGATCTGGGCCGGAGAAGATTTCTCTCTTCCACCGTATATGTCCCTTCCCCAACCGCTCATTTCCGCCTTCTTCCAGCCCCTCCTCCCCTCTCCAATCCTTTATTACTTCCCCTCATCGATCTGCCAGTAACTCCCCATGCATGGTTGGATCTACTCTCTGATCATATGGGTGATCGGAATCTTGATTTTTGGACCAAGGGAAGGCCGATCTAAGCCTTTGACACCGATAGCAGGCGGTGGTGATGACGGCACCGACGGTTTGTTTTTGTTTTCCGATTTGTTTTTCGGTAGTTTTAGGTTTGTTTATGGTAGTTTTTAGGTTTGGTTTAATGGGATTTCAATAACATGTTTATTCCGATTGTGTCTTTTTACATCGTTAGAAATGTCTCTCCAATAATTTGTGATACTACATTATTGACACTTGAATAAAATGTTTTCTTTTTAAAGGAAAAAATTATAAACTTTATTCATGTACTAGTTGTCAATTTATCAATTTGTAATGCATGTAGTGGTCAAAATCAAAAAATTAGTTCAACTATTTTAAAAAATACCAACTTACAAATTAAGATATGAAATTATAATTAATGCATTGAAATTAGAATTAATCCATGGTATTTGTTGTTAATAAAAAAAAACATATTGTTCACAAAAAGTCGTTTATTAAATAGGTATTACATAACTAATCAATTTATAGGTTAGAAATAAATAAATTCGTTTTTTAAATAAAATAATAAAATAATTAATATATTTATGTATTACCACGTAAATATTTCATATTTTATAAAATGAATTATTATTGTTGTGTTTATAAATAAATAGATAGATAGAAAAGTACATGCAAGAACAAGGGCAAGATTGACTTTTACCTTCATTTTACATCATCCACCCTCCTTATCCCCCATTTAATCATCTATCCAAACCATGAGCTATTTAATCCACCCTGTTTAATCCCTCATTTAAACCAGGGGCTATTTAATCCCCTTCTTAACTATCACATCAATGTGGGCTCACTTTTCTTATTTAATCACCCCTACTATTTTATCCCCTTACTATTTAATCCCTCTCCAACTAATACGGCATCCAAACGACCCGTTTCTGTTTTCGTCCTTTAAAAAAAAAAAAAATTAAACAAGGCCTTATAAATATGAGGGTTTCTACTAGGAATTTCACCACTCTCTCTCTCTCTCTCTCACACACACACATCATCCTCCACGCACCTGCACTGATGTCTCTCCCGACGCCTGCCGATCGGCCATCAGAGCTGTTCACGTGGGAAATTGAAAATTTTTCGAAGCTGAATACTAAGCTCTACTCCGAAATCTTCTACTGCGGTGGATACAAATGGTACATGGTCCTTTACTTTCTGTATCATACTTGGTTTTGACCACAATTTAGCCATTAATCTTACTGTTTGAATGCTGGGGGTGCAGGCGGGTGCTTATATTTCTCAAGGCTAACAAAGGGGAATATTTGTCGGCGTATTTAGCTGTTGCGGACTCGGCTAAGTTGCCGCGTGGGTGGAGTAGATACGCCCGTTTCAGCATATCTGTGATCAATAAAATTGATAACGAAGCTACTGTAACCGAACGTAAGTTCTCTTTTTTTTTTTTTTTCTATGTTGATTAATCTGGTCATTCTGCTATTAATGTGAAGTTTTTATGTATTCTTTCATACCTGAAAGGACGATTGCATGTTTCTCTCTTAATCAAATGAACCAGCTACTTGGTGTCATTAGTTAAATCACTCAATATTAGCTAGTTACATAACCAAACTGAAGCGGAAAATATTTATTTTTTCTTTCGTCGTTAAATCTAAAACAACTTTTTAATGCTGCTTTGAATTTAGACTCTAGGCGTGAGTCCTAATTCGGATAAAAAAAATACAAAAACGAAAGAAATTCTTGGAAGAGGCACCCTTTGGTGCTTTTTAAGAATTCAAACCGAGCTTAGAATGGCTAGTTACACGCGTCGATAAACTTGAACCCTTAAAAAGGCTGGTCGGTTGAGCTCCACTCGTGATTGGCTCAATTGCTAGTCGGCTTATTTGCAGACCTATCTATACGATTGTATGCATTTAAAAATTATTTACTAGGTAGAATTTATGTATGATCATTTACTCTGTATCCAGTTCCTTCCAATTATTCTATTTCAGAAGTAAATACAGCTGCGTCACTCGCTAGAAAATGCTGAATTTGCTTCTCCCTAAAGATATTCGTCCCGATAAAAGTATATGTTGACGGAAAAGAGGAGTTCCAATAGTTTCGTATAACCAAAGTTGGGAAATTGTAATGAATCTGACTGATATTGGATGAATCACTCGCAGAATACTTGACCCAACCTAACTCTATGTTAACCAACTCATTTATCTATGTTTATTCTAACACCTAACTCACAAAATTCAGCTATATCCACCTCTGTGTAGACTAATTAATCAACCATTACGGTTTTTGGAGGAGATACACCTAGCATGCCCTGCAAATTGATGCTGATACATCAACTAGCAGCAGTTAGGTTTTCAATTCAGAGAACTGTTTGATAGTCTAAGGCTTAGTAAGTATGTCAGCAATCTGAAACTGAGTAGAGAGTTACCTGATCAGGAGTTGCTTGGCCATAACTTTTTCTCAAACCAAATGAAAATCAATTCCAACATGCGTGTTTCTAGCATGAAATATGGGATTAGAGGCCAACGAGTGTTGGGAACCGAATCACAGATTGGACAACGACGACGAAAAACAAAAAACCCTACACGGCGGAACTAGGGTTTACCACGACACGAATGCTGGTTGGCTTGTTTTTTTTATAGAGCTCGACAGACCCGATTATTGTATGCTACGAACTCTGCTCAACAATACCTCACTATCTTCTTCCACGTTCCCTTGTATCTCAATCACGTAGCCGAGCTTAGACTCCTACGTGGTCTCCTTGTTCTTGCTCTCATCAGCCCACCTTTTGTATTCTGAATGAGTGTGTGACCTTGAGAACATAACAATACGTTTATAGGCTAAGGCAAGGACCTAAAGAGATTTAAGTCTAGGCTCCTTGTGCAAATAAGAAACCCTAATTCTTCCAAGAATTTATTCTTATTTCAAAAATTATAATCACACCACTATAGAATTATAAATTGCATTTTCATCCTTATGTCAATTATATTTCGAGCTCCGTTTTATTAAATACTTAAATATCGCTTCTTCCCACGTTAAGATTACAGATAATTAAATTACTAACAATAATATTTGATCAACATCTATGAAATTTCTTGAGGCTTTCCACTTAAATTATTTCATATGTCAGGTACAAATATTCACCTGCAGGGTTTGACGTAATCGAAACTTATAAATTTACTCAAGGGGGTATCATCAATCTCTATCGGGTAGTGGATTCCATTAATAATTAATAGCTACCATACGTGTAATGTTGTGACCCAACGCACCGAGACTATTGATCTTAAAAGGAATTGTACTCTTTAAGGAATCAAAGTCAACAACATCAAATGTACCTACCTATTCAAATGCAGAGATACAAGTATTCATAATAACTGTGAGGTCTTAATTGTCTTATAAAGTCAGTACAAAGACAATTACCGGTCCTCAAAAGTGTTCTAGCATAATGAGTTAGAATTTGAACCATTCCCTGTAGTCAAGATAGACCGACTAAAACATTGTGCTACAATCCTACTGTTCTGATGATGTGTCAAATTCCATCTGAGACTGTGAACCGAAATTTATATTCCACAAGAACTGATGATCTAATCTTCTGTATGTAAACCGTACTCTACACACTGGACCATCTACTTTGTAGAATAAAAGACACATATGCACAAGATATAATAATATCATACAAACATTGCCCATAAAAGATTCTCATCGAAATGGATAAAATTGATTAATAAATAATGAATTAAATATTAATGTATGACGTAAAAACGTGGCTTCTAGTATAAATTTCTAACAATGAGAGGATGAGATATTGTGACACCACTCTATAGGCAGGGAAACTAGATGAAGGATATCGAGATCCTTGCCAATATCTGTTGTTTCTTGGTAGACCAAGGCACCACATGGTTACCCAGAAATTACAAAAATTGCCTTCGAAAAGCTGAAGTTTGTTTAAGGTACCCTTCATGTGTCTCAAAATCCTTTTAACAGCATAAAATGATTGAGATGTGCATGTGTTTACGTCTGGCATTGACTGGGAATGGAACTACAAGAGTACTTTAAAATGCAGGATTTGCGAACACTTTGATCATCTTTTTTTTCTTTTCCCTGAGCTAATTTTCATAGAAAACAACCAAACCAAAGAGCAAGGGCCACAGCATAGCCTTGAACCCAGAATAAAAACTGAAGAGCAAAAGGAAAAATCGAGACCCAACTCAGGACCCCATGAATCTGAGTTTAGAGGGCCGAACTGGAAATCATATTGGGACTAGCAATCCCCAAGACAAGGGGTGGGACTAGAAATCGGGCAGCCCAAGACAAGGGATGTTTGGGGTGGACAAGACATGTTGGCCAACACACTGGTATTGTCATGTGAGGCCAGATACTTCTGAGCCCAAGTCCATGGTATTGCAGAGCTAAGCCTGGGCCAGAATGGGTAAGGCCCGATCCGAGCAGAGACAGAGAATTGGCGTGGATATCTATGTTTTTTCTTCAGAATCACATTTGTTGGTGTTTAAAACGGTGTTTGGCAACTTCTCTTTATTTTCTATATACCTAGTCCAATTTACTTTGTTGTAGAGTATTATTCTCTGTTAAATAATTGTCCTTGCCTTGTTTTTCTGCAAATTCCCCTTTGAGAATAATTCAGTCTGGGTGTTTTCTGTTGGTAACAAACGTAATGCCAATACACGTGCAAATTTTTGTCACAAAGCTATATCTTCCTTTTAGGGAGTTGGCACACACCAATTTACCATTACCTAATTGCCCATACTGTTATGTAACAGCAGTTTTTAAAACCATGGACGCAATTCACGCATACCATTTTAGTACACAGACACCTCCATGGATTTTAGGAGTTAGGATTATTAGTAATTTGAATCTATCGATTGTTTGTTAACTGCTTGCTGTGATTTTGTACAAGGTGATGTTTGGCCTATCCATGAAAAGGGCCTTAAGCACCAAGGTGTGACCTAGGTATTGCCTTAAGAAGCAGTAGACGCACAAATAAATTTCCACTTATTGGTCCTCATCACTACCCATGACATTGATTAATTTCCTACCATTTTAGCTCCCTCTTACCGTTTTACCTGGGTTGTCATTTATTGAGTGAACCTGAATTGGGTTTCACTTTTTATCTAATTTCCAAGTTTTCTTGTACAAATTCACTCTTTGTATCAACTCATGTAACCACTTATTGACTGACTTGCTGTTCTGTACTTCAAAATTTGTGTGTAAAGTGGTCCCTGTAACAAATATAGAAAAGACCATGCTTTGCAATCACTAGATGCCTTTTCATAATTTATCCTGACATGTGGCAAAATTTGGCGATGATGTTTCCTTGCTGACTTCGGTGCTAATTTTGATGTCTTCCAATCTACAGACACAGAACACAAGTTCAATGCAGAATAAGATGATTGGGGTTTCTGTTCTTTCTTGCCTCTTTCCAAACTGAATGATCCCGAAAAAGGTTTTGTGGTAAATGATACTATCGTACTTGAAGCCGTTGTCACTGTCCCCTATTTCCATGATTCAAAAACGGACACTGGTTTTGAACCAACAAAGACAAAAAATAATAAGGAGACTGGTGACAATAGCTCGGGAAATGTAGAAGCTGACATTACCGGGACTCCTCCTCCAAGTACGCTCCAATCAATTATGGGTTCCCAGATAAACTTTGTTGATGCCTCAAGTGAAGCAACAGCAACTGCGGGCAAAGTCAGGTTTTTGTCATGCTGGGTTTCTTCAGAGGCGTTCCTATTACTTGAAAAGATCCACCGTGTTCACAACGGCACTTTTGTAAAATTCTCAATGAAAGTTCAGGCTCTGCAAACTGTGCTACTTGAGTCGTTTGCTTCGTTCATCGTGTCTATGTCATCCTCTAAGGTGAATGATATGAGTGAGGAAGCATTGCGACTGGCTGCCATTTCAATAGAGGACTTTGAGCAAGTAGGGCTGGACTTGTGGTGGCTGAAGAAGAGGCTAGGGGAAGCAAAGACGGTGAAAAAGTACTCAGAGTCGGTCAACACTGTGGATTCCTGTGGAAGTGCTTTGGAAGTGGCTCGAGGTGATTTGCAAGTGGCTCGATGTGCTTTAGAAGTGGCTCTAGCCAAGGTTCGTGAGCTTGAAAAAGGGCTTGCCAAAGCTAAGGCAGAAGTTGAGGTGATGTCTTCTAGTGAGCTGCTGAAATCCGTGGGACTGAATGATTTCGTACTCAAGGATATTGTGTAGATAGCAGTTCTGATGGAGCTTCAGTATTTCAGTATGAACATGGTGTGAGTTGTA
Source organism: Vaccinium darrowii (assembly GCA_020921065.1). Lineage (NCBI taxonomy): Eukaryota > Viridiplantae > Streptophyta > Magnoliopsida > Ericales > Ericaceae > Vaccinium > Vaccinium darrowii. The sequence continues at coordinate 12,206,485 of CM037159.1, read as the reverse complement.
GAGACAAGAGGTCCGAGAAAAGCGAATGCAAAAATCTGCTTAGTTGGTTGAGTGGGAATGCTTGTTGTAATTGAAATTATGGTCAGAAAATTAGCTGTGGAAAAGTAGAATCAAGGGATGACAATCCTGCCCGAACTGATGGTTAACCGATTGGAACGGTTTTTAAGCACTTTTTAATGGAGGTTATGGTTTTGGTTTTGGTTTTAATTTTGGAAAAACTGGCAGGTGCGGTTTTTGTTTTGATTTACTCCTATACGATAACTGCATCGAAACGAAAACGGAACCGCATTATAACTATAAAAATACCTTAAGGGATATGTATATGCAGTGGTGTAGCCAAAATTTTGTAAAAACTGAGGGCACAATCAAACACAAACAACTTTGTTGTGAAAAAATAAATATACATGTTTATCTCATTTTTAAGATTCAGGCACAATTTTTTTGGGTAAATATTCAGACACTTTGATTTTTTGGAAAACATTTTTTCAAGATCTATATTAGAAAAAAAGTGTTTTACCTATTCACAGCATGTTAAAGTAGCTATGAGAAAAATCAAAGATAATTTTAAGCATCAAACAAATTGCTAGTAATAATATTCACAAGTAAAATAATGCAATTTTGTGTTCAGAAGGAATCATCTTCAATACAGAGAGGACTTATCGATACATCGAGGAAGAGACGAGAGAATTAAGGGAGAAGGTGAAAAAGAGTGTGGCCTGGCATACATTTTATGATGAAACAATAACTTAGTTCCATAAACGCATCGTAATTTGGAGGCAAAAATTCAGTAAATGCAGGCTTACCTGGGAGTAATTAATTATTCAATGGACCTGGACGTTAGACAACTACGTTCATACTTTCGCATATGTAATTGTGACTCATACATTTAGTCATGAGAATCAACTACGCGAAGGGGGAGGGTTTTTCAAATACCATGTTTCGGTGACCCAAATACACTCAATAATTCTAGTGCAATGCTAAAATTTCTGAAATATTATTTAATAGTGTTAAAAAAAAATTCCCAAGATCCAGTAGGGTCCTGTGCCCTAGCTAGTCCTTAGTTCTCTATGCTACTGTATATATGTCTATGGAGTCGGTTCCGGGACATAATTTTTTACACAAAATGTACACCTTATGTAAGACTCATTTTGGAGTCCCCCGCAAATAATCAGAGCCGTTCAATTTGTTTAAAACATGTTTTTTAGACTTTCTTTGTAAAAAAGTCATCTCATTTGTATATCGGTAAAGACTTGATCGATGTTTGTCTCTAAATTTGATAGGATAAAAATTGAATGAATCGATCAAGCCCTTGCTAATATCCGAATGAGTTGGTTTTTATGGGGATTCTTAAAAACATGTTATAAACAAATTGAACGGCTCCAATTGTTAACATGGGGCTTTGATTATTTTGTGTCAAAACTTGTATCTTTGGAATTGGCATACAGATATTGGGAATGGCTACAATACACATTTATTAAATATGTGTATCATATGCACCTATTGTATTGTTCATATTATGCCAGCTCATGGCTAATTTTGTAACATTTTTAGTGTTTCGTAACTTTTTAGCAATATGATTCATAATATTTTTTTTATATGATTCGTAACCTTTTTGTGTTTTGTAACTTTTTTTTTTACAAATCGTGACTTCTTATTCATAAAAGGAAATCAAATCATAACATTTTTAGAGGTACATATGATACACATCCAAATAAGAGTTATGTACTGTAGCTTTTCCCATATATATTACATAGCTTTCAGTTAGTTAAGGGTTTGCACCTAGCGGCTAAGCCTCACTTCCTCTTATCTCCTCTCTCTCGTTTCTCTCTCTATTCCTCCCTCCCGTCTCTCTATCTCTCTCCACCTTAATCACCTAAACTCTATGGTGATTTGTCTTTGCGTTTGAAAGATGGATTCATTTTGTGTTTACTTTTTGGTTGTAAACTGTATGGTGATTTTATCTTTACGTATGAAAAATGGATTCATTTTGTGTTGCTGTACTTATTTAAATTGTTCTAAATTTGTTGTTGCCCTTTTCTTTTGGTTGATTAAGGTTGGGTGATTACAAATGTTGACTATTGATTTTCAATGAAAAGCTAAACCGGACTGGTAACCAATGGTTTTGGTAATGGTTTAGATATTAAAAATAACCGTCAATTTTTGTTACGGTTTTGACTTTTAGTTATAAGTTTCAGTTTTGATTTTGGTTTTCCCATTACCCAAATCGAACCGTACCGTTTCCTAAATATAACTTCTAAGTTCTAACAAACATTTTTGCTACTAGTACTTTTAATTTGTTTTGTGGGTCCCTATGAAACTGAAAAATAGAAGTAAAACGGAACTTCTTAATAAAATTTGAGAAATGCTAACGGGTGTAATATTGCACTAAGGGTACCAAAAATATACTTGTTGGGTCTCACTTGTACTTTAAGTACACTAGGAGTTTGGATCCCTATACAAAAAGAAGCGACCGTGTCTCATTAGTCATTAGGAGACATAAAAACGAAAAAGGAAAGGTTGCCGTACGTATCCAAGAGGAAGCAAAACGAAAGCTAATCTACACCTGTAGAACCCTGCAAAAGGAACTTCAAGGACGTGTAATTTTTATTCTTTTTTTGATAATCAGGTGTCCGGATCAGCTTTCGCGCACCTCAACTAATCTTGAGGGCTGAGAGATTAATCCCGCCGTCCACTAGTGGGGGGTCCCATTTAAAGTCAGAGCAAAGCTCTATATGGACTGGCCCCAAAAGAATTGATAGCACCTACGAAGTTTCGAACATGAGACATTAGCAAAACATGGAGTCAGCAGTTGCAAACATCTAGTGTCTCTTTGCGCTCTTCCCACTTTCTCCCTCCTCTTTTTCTCTCTCCCTATTATAAAAAATTACTGTAAAAATATATACATACAGAAAATTAGAATTGGGTTTTTGGAGGTTTCTAAGAGGACCAACAAAATTGCTATAGCGTATTGATAAATTTGGTCTAGCTCTATGCCTTAGCAAATTACTACATTTCGATACAAACGTTCCCAAAAAACATGGTATTTCAAAACGGTAAATCTAGTGATCCAAAGCGATCCTGGATGCTTTCCCCAAACTATCAACTTGTTATGGAAAAAAAACAAAAAATGGAATTTCGATAGGGAAATTGGAAAAGTTCAGCTGTTGTGCTCCTAAATAATGTGTTTTGTATCACAAATTTGACGAACAATACTTAGGGGGTGTTTTGGTTGGAGCCAGATAGTTTTTGGGTCCTTGTATAATTTTTTTCACATTTATTAATTTTGAGTCAATTTGTTATTGATTATGGGTTCGTCTCGACGAAAATAAAGCATTACTAACCACTCTAAAACTTTCATGAACAAAGACAAAAAGTAATCCAAAAAATATGTACGATTTGGATTATTTTTGTCTTTAGTGAACTTTTTTTAAGATTCATGAGTACTTTTTGGACTCCTTTAATCAAAGACGAAGCAAAAAACCACATACAAAAAAAAAAAAAAAAAGACACGAAACTAACAAACACGAAGTTATTTTCAATAAGGACAAAATATTACTAATATGGCTCAATTATTTAGCCAAACACCCCTTATAGTTTCACTACATGCACACGTTCATCGCTCAGAAGAGTAAGTTCTAATTTTGTTATATATAGAAGCTTACACACACGTACCACAATTTAAGTATGCGGCATATCACGTTTACATCCTCGTACCCGTATGATCCGCCTTTCAATATAACAAAATAATGGCTTACTTGAAGTGCTATTCAAGGTTAAACAAACTTGTAAAGCAAACTATAGCGTACAGGAATTTCACTCGATCGTTTGCTCTTCTACTCCAGAAAGGGATATTCCAAAGACATTAAAATAAAGCTTCAAATTGACTTTGTAACATCATTCAGTTTCTGGCCATTTGATTGGATTGTAGGCTTATGTTTATATCCATCAATTAATACAAGTTAATACACGTACAAAAATTAAGTAAGAAAATTGTGTTTGAAAATAATGGAAAATATAAGTCTGTTGAGTTTTAGAAGTGCAGCTGGTGGTGGGAATGATTATAGTCTGGTTTGAATTTGGGGGAAAAAAAAAGAAAAAAAATTCATTTAGAAAAAAAAATCATTTAAATTGGACGATAATTTACAACTAGTTTTTCGTTATGTTTTGTTGTACGGTCACGTGGCTCAGGTAAACCCACTCAATTTCATGATTTATCTATGAAATTGAGGACTAGGGGTTTAGGGGTTCCTGTTGTGCACTAGGTGCATGACACCGAACCATGCATTCTATCCAATCGGCCGTTGCAAAAAAAATGCACGGTTCAGATCAAATCCAAGCAATGGCTCTCACATGGGCTTAGATTTGATCCGAGCCGTGCATTTTCGTAACAAACGATCGGATATGTGCACAACACGATCCCCTGCATCTAGTGCACGACATATCCCCCAATCCTCAAACACAAGTGGTATATCTAGGAGAGAGATGACTATCATTCAACACCTTCAATGTTGAAACTTCACTGATCAACTGTGACAATACAAGATTGTGCATGATTTTGAGATTCTCTATAAATCATGTGATTAGAAACCCAAAGAGGTTGGCAAAGCCGTCTTACCTTCAGATTTTGGAGTTTGCTCCCACCTAAAATCTCACATTCCATTGTCTTTGTCAACAAACTCTTGGGGCTACTAGGGGTTATACCCAGTTGTTACCTCCAGGATTTCGGAATTAGTCGTGGTGCGCGTGAGCTGGCCCGAACATCCGGTTTTAAAAATAAAAAATATCATGTGATTGGAAAACCTAAGAGGTTGACAAAGTGGTATTGTCTTCAAATTTAAGAGTTTGCTCCCCACCTAAGGTCTTATGTTCGATTTCTCTTATTAGTAAACTCTTGGGGGCCACTAGAGGTTATGCCTGGTTATTACCTCTAAGATTTTGGAATTAGTCTTAGTGTGCGCAAGCTGATTCGAACATCCGGTTATAAAAAATAAAAATAAAAAATATCATGTGATTGGAAGTTTATTGAATTTTTAAGATCACGTGTTCCTGCCATTTTTAGCAGTAGCAAACTAAAACTAAAACTGAAATTGATTGGCACACCAAAAACAAAAACACCAGATTCCAAACGTGAGTGGAAATTTCGAGATTAGGGGGTCCCTAAACCACAACACACCACACGGATGACGACTATCCGGAGCAAATTTGCTGTGGAGGTATTATCAGAGATCATCTTGGCAACCGGAATGACAATTTAAGTCGTAACCCTACGTGTTAGCTTCGCGTTAGCAATGGTATTTCGCGCGGATAGAATTGACGTCAAAGCAAATTGTTGATCTTGCTTTCGGAATTTCAACCAAGCATCATCATTTTAGTCGTCTCATCCGTGATTGCAAATTTACGCCATCACTACTGAGAGTCTAATGGTGATGCACACCTTTCATGAAATAAACGGATGCGCTGACCAGTAATCATTTGACAAATTTAAAAATCGCTCAAGCGATAGGATTTAATTAAATATGTTCATGCACCTCTTTCTCATTTTTAATGTCATATATTTAATGACGCTAGAGGGATCGAGTATCTCCGATCTTGGTCCCTCTGGTATCCCCTATCTTGTGAGACTATTTAATTTCGGTTTAATTAAACTAGAAATAAAGATGGCTGCTGAAATTCCCAATCTACCCCGATACCCGGTAATGTTGGTCGGCTCAATCACCGCCATGGCCCGTTCAAATTGTACGTAAAATTCCTTCCTTCGTCGTTTTCGCTGTAACATTTTTGTTGTAATTCCCGAAACTACCCTTCCCCAATTTTTAACACAACCCCCGTCTTCTCCCCAGCAGAAATTTATCGATCGTATAAATTTCTTCACTCCAATTCCTCTCTCCTCTCTCTCTCTCTCTCTCTCTCCAGCAAATTTCTTCACTGCAACTCTCTTCGGATTTGCTGATCACACCGCCACTCTCCTCCGCCGATGACTCTCATGACGCCTCCCCCTCTAGACGTAATGAATCACCGCCTCTGTATACACACGCACAATCACACACGTACTTCATATGTAGGAGTATAAATTATTTGTATATCTGTGTACTGTATCAACTTTTTTTTTTTTGGTTCTATCTGTATCCATAAGAGCTGTGTAATTGTGATTTTCGGGGCCGAGCAAATTCGTTTGCGAGTTGGACTGGTTCTGAATCGGTCTGAATTTCGACCTTGTATTGTTTTTTAGGGCTTGGATTGGTCAGTAGTGCTCAATTTGTTAGATCCAATCTGTCTTTGACTTTGATTTTTTGGCAGCAAGAGGAGGATGAGATGGTAGTGCCGCATTCGGATTTGGCACCAAACGGTCCTCAACCCATGGAAGGTATTGCGTCTGTCCTTTTTGTTTTTGCTGTGTAGAATTTTCCGAAGTTTAGGTTTTTTCTGTTTTCTCAATTGGATGGGTTCACTCTAGGTTGTTTTAAGATCTGGGTTTCCGTCGTTATCTGTGATCCAGTGATGTAGGCTTCGTTAACTTGTCGAGAAACTAGTTCAGGGAAATTATTTCCAAGAAAAATATGGTGAAGTGAAGTAAAAAGTATTTTTAATGCGGTCATTTGATATAAGAAATTTAAGAAAAGTTGAAAAGCAGTAGTTTAATTGTGTAGAAACAAGATTACTGCAAAATCTAGTGTTTCTGCAGAACAAGTTTTGAGAGAGTAGCTAATCGGGGTTGGAAAGTTAGAGACACGGTTCACACAACTTTCCTAACTGAACTCATAAAAAATGCAAGAAAGCTAAACATTCTTGTACTTTCCTTTCCTTTCTTTGCAAGTGAATGGGGCTTAGAGAAATTATTTTCCGCTGCCTTTGTAGATAGGCACTTCTTTTGTTCTTGTTTTACAAGATCACAAAGTTTACCCTTTCATTTATAGACTCCTAATTCAACTTTTCCATACGATTGTGCTGTTCCAATCGTGGTCAGTTGTGCCTGCAGAAGCTGTTAATGCAGTGGATACTCAGACAGTTGATGATCCGCCATCGGCACGGTTCACATGGACAATCGAAAATTTTACGAGGTTGAATACCAAGAAACTATACTCTGAAATTTTTCTTGTCGGAGGATATAAATGGTACGATAATTTTGTCTTAAATTTAGCTGTTACTTGATTTTGGCCTGTTATCCGTTAATCTTATGGGATTCTAATAATTCGTTGTATTGCTTGGGCCAGGAGGGTGCTCATATTCCCAAAAGGGAACAACGTGGAACATTTGTCGATGTATCTAGATGTTGCAGATTCGGCTACTTTGCCGTATGGGTGGAGTAGATATGCTCAATTCAGCTTAGCTGTGATCAATCAACTTACTAACAAGTTTACAGTTAGGAAAGGTATGCTTTTAACGTGTTTATGCTCTAGTTAATAACCATCCTAGTTAAACAACATGGAAATGCAATTATTATAATCTATATATCTTCTGGATATGTAATCACTATCTAGAATTTCAGACTGTACACCGCCCATGTGCCTTTGCTCTTTTTTTGTCTTATACAAAGTTATGACTAGTAAATGGCGCTTTAACTTCTACACTGTGTTTATTGGTTATAGTCTACTACCCTGCTAGTCCCCCTCCAGCTAACGAGTAGCGATTTCACTTTTACATCGTATTTATCTTGGATAGTTTATTATCTTTCTCAAGTTGTGTTTGGTAGTATCTTTCCTTAGTAGGTTCATATCCTAGAAGGATAGATCATTTTTAGGTATGATACTTAAGGTAGTTTTTGACGTATGGTTTTATGTTTTGAAAACCAGCAACCTGGAGCCACTGGAGAAGGGGTTGCATCACGGGTCATTGGTTTTACTAACCATTGGGTCAACCTGACTCAAACCATGATGTTGTAAATACTTCGTAAATACAATAATACCTATTTATGATGGAAAAACGTACGTTACAAGTTGTTCAGAAAAGACTAAAAAGAGCACAATACATTAATGGTAGTCCTACAAACGTATCCCATGTCATCTACTAGTGACAAAAAGGTGTTGGGTTGTTTTTCAAATCCGTTTATGCCACAATCCCACATCGGTGCGGGAACAAAAATTGTGGCACTCCGACCTGTTGTGAAGGTCTTGCCTAGGACTCTACAAAATTGTGGCGGTCTAAGCAGTTTATCATGTGCAGTGCTTATGCCACTTGTCATTGCATTGCTTGACCATCGTAATACACCACATTTGAAGTGTTTTAAACCTAGTTCAAGTTTTATGGTACACTATTTGGAAGGACTCATGCTCAGTTTTGAGCCATTGAATTTGAGTTGTTTTCACGTCGAAGTCGGGTTTTTAAGTATGAATGGTTTTGAGGCTGCATCTTTACTGCAATTGAGACTGGTCGATCGTCCAACCAGTTCGCCGGCTTCAATTTTTAAAATGTTTTTTCTGGGCGTCTTCTTTGTATGGTAATATGTGAATATGGTAAAATTCTCAAATTTTTTTTTTGGTAGAAATACATATGTATGGTGGTTTCCATGTAGCAATATGCGTGTTTATGTATGGCATGGAATGTTATTTGTTCCACGCCTAGGTGAATGAGATTCTACTTTTTGGTTTGTTATTTAGTTCTGCTTTGGTACTGCAAGGTGCTAGGTGTTGAATTAAGTTTTTTCAACATGGTTGATGACAATTGGATGAGTCCATATTCAGAATAAAAAATGAGAACTTGATAGAAAGATGTACTATGATTCTCTATGATAATGGGCTTCCATCTTATATATTATTTTCAGTGTGGGAAAGCATAATTAGTCAAATCAACGTGGGAAATGGTCATTTGGCACGTATTACTGCTTGATAAGTTATCCTCCTTAGCAGATGAAGGGTGACTGTACTAAACTGTTGGAAATTTGGTCCAAATTCTTGTTAAGCTGCTTTATTGATGAAAGCCTAAAGCCTTTGGCTTCATATGGTAGAATTACTAGTTTGACGCTAATTGTGGTACTTTTCAGACACACAACACCAGTTCAATGCCCGAGAAAGTGATTGGGGTTTCACTTCTTTCATGCCTCTTGGTGAACTGTATGACCCCAGTAGAGGTTACCTGGTGAATGACACTGTTGTAGTTGAAGCTGATGTTGCCGTTCGTAAGGTTGTAGATTACTGGTCACATGACTCAAAAAAGGAGACTGGTTATGTTGGTCTTAAGAACCAAGGAGCTACTTGCTATATGAACTCTCTCCTCCAGACATTGTACCATATTCCTTATTTCAGAAAGGTTTGCATATTCATTCAACTTGTCTGATTGATTTAATTCACCACGAACTTGCCTTATTTGTCCCACTATATTCAGGCAGTGTATCACATGCCAACAACCGAGAATGATATGCCGTCTGGGAGCATTCCTTTGGCTTTACAGAGTTTATTCTATAAGCTTCAGTACAGCGACACTAGTGTAGCAACCAAAGAGTTGACAAAATCTTTCGGATGGGATACATATGATTCTTTCATGCAGCACGATGTGCAGGAGCTTAACAGGGTTCTTTGTGAAAAACTTGAAGATAAGATGAAGGTATAGCACTTAATAGCATAATATGATAAACTTGATTGTGTTGATGTAGCCCCAGGAGGTTGTTTTTACTCGATTGTGGTTTTTCTGGATCAGGGAACTGTTGTGGAGGGTACAATACAGCAGTTATTTGAAGGTCACCACATGAACTATATAGAATGTATCAATGTGGACTACAAATCAACGAGAAAGGAATCATTTTATGGTACAAATTTAGCCTAAAGTTACACCACTGTTGTATTCAAGCTGTATATGTCGCCCTTACCGTTGGAAATTATTGTTTGTGTAGATCTTCAGCTTGATGTGAAGGGATGCCGTGATGTTTATGCTTCTTTTGATAAGTATGTGGAGGTGGAACGTCTTGAGGGTGATAACAAGTATCATGCAGAACAGTACGGGTTACAGGTGGGATGCTTTTGAAACTGGGTGTTTTGACTTCTAACTTCATTTGATTTCCAGAGACCTTTATGTGAATCATACAATTTGGATGTTGGTCTAATGACTCTGAACAACCCCTAAATGCTTGATGGCTTGGCCACTTTTGCCTAGTAGTTTGTTCTTTGGTCTCAAATGGACACACTGCAATGCAGTACTTCTCTTCTCTCACCGGAAATGCTGTAATTCTTGGTCTTTTCAGGAAGCAAGGAAGGGTGTCCTGTTCATTGACTTCCCCCCGGTTCTTCAACTTCAGTTAAAGCGGTTTGAGTACGATTTCATGCGGGATACCATGGTAAAGGTTCGTATCGAAGATCCATTGTTTTGCCTTCATGACATGATTCTTACGTGTGTGTGCAGTTTCTATTTGTCCAATATGGTAAGCGTTAGTGTTCAACAAGTATGGTACATTGGATAAATAAAAAACAGGAGAATGGGTTTGTAAATGCCTCGGTGCTTTACCTCAACGTGTATGTCCAGGACCATGTATGAAAACTTTGGGCAACTTGGGCTACATTCCATGAACACACAAATTTGTATATTATCACAATTCAGACTCATAAAAAAATAAAGTAAAAAAGGATGTAAAGAAACAATACAGTTTTTATTCTACATATAAAGGGATTCTATGTGTGGTGGAACCCTTGTTCTTCACCCACTATGTTACGTGGACTCTCGTAATGGTATAAAGTACCCGTGTCGGACACTTGACACTCAGATAAGAATGCGGGATATGTGTCCGATAAGTTTAGTAAGACACTTCTATAGAAAACCTAATTGTAATTCGAGTTTATCATGGAAGTATGCATAAACCTCTCTTATTATTCATGAAATGCGCTATAGAACCTTAAAGCACCATTTTACGGAAGAAAATACTCAAAAAAAGAGAAACAAACTGGAATATTTTGCCGTCCCTTGAAATGAGAAATAGTTGAATCCGACACCTAGATACATAGCCGTACCCGACACATGTACCCGATTCCAAGTAACATAGTTCACCCATTTGAGATACTCCATGAACTGCAGGTTTAAAAACTCCATTGGCAATGTTTGTTTGTCTCTGGAGGCCCACACCATGGTTAAGGCAATCTTTAGTTGGTTGTGGCAGAAAACATGCCTACTTTTCAGGGGCCCCATCCCACTCTCTGCCAAGTTTTCCTAATAGATCATTAATGTATATACGGAATTCCATAGTGCTCATTCATAATATAACTATACAAGAAACCCAACACGCATCTGGGAACCAAGCGAGATAGCTTTAGTCTCAAATACGTTTCAAGTATTCAGTTCTACTATTCATCTTACCAGTTGCAGTGTTCTTGCTCAACTCAAAATGCATTTTAGAGTGCTGTGCCGGGGTGATGAGCTTTCAACAGTCTACAAGCATTACTTATTATTGCCCCTAGTCCTGTCAACTCACGTATAAAATCTTCTGCTTTCTACACTTATTACTGAAACAACTTATTTCACTTTTGAGCCAGATAAATGATCGTTACGAGTTCCCTCTACAACTAGATCTTGACATAGAGAATGGAAAATATTTGTCGCCTGATGCAGATAGGAGCGTTCGCAACTTGTATACGCTTCACAGGTATTTTCTTCTGATTACTAACTCAATGCACAACACTACCCCTTTTTTTGCAAAATACCAACTTTATTGAGAACTATGATGAATGTAATAGTAGACGTCAGGTTGGTTTCCTAAATTCACTTTCTCTAGTGTTCTTCTAGAACCTTGATATAGCGTGACTTAGAAGATTGCATGTATGTACAGCTTTGTTTCTAATGTAACGTGTTGCTTATGTTTACGGAATAAGTCCCGTTGCTTCTTGTTTGGGATGAACTCAACCTTAAAGCTACGGGGTCCTCCTTGAAGGGAAATGGTTGAAGTTATTCTCATTGGATTCCCCTTGCTAAAAATAGTTTGGATAAATTGCATCTTTATACCACATATATTGGCCACATATGTCAGTCAAATAGAACTGCAGCACTATAGTTCCTTGCCCCATGTGGTTTTTAATTTTCTTCCTTTATTATGAATGAAGATATATCCTTTTGTGTCCTAGTATCTGTGGAGATTGCTATATAACTTATATTTGTGCATTATCTAATTCTACCCTCTAGATGGATGGTATTGTCCTACACTATCATTAGATTATGCTATTAGTATTCTGCTGTTGTCAACTCATAGAAGTTAGCAATTTCTTGGATACATTATACAACCAATCATCCTACCCAAAATCAGTGTATATAACATCAAGATTCTAGTGTAAATTGTAGACGTACGTGATACATTTGTTTTACAGTTTTATCGTCCTAGTCGGAATTGGTAGATCTGGCATCCGAGTTTTTATGACATCCTTGGTTGTTTGCAGTGTTCTGGTACATAGTGGTGGGGTGCACGGTGGACATTACTATGCTTATATCCGGCCAACCCTATCTGATCAGTGGTATTTCTTATGTTTGCATTGTTATGTTTTGTCCATGATTTTTTTTGGGGTTTGTATTGTGAAATTTATTTTTTCTGTTTGATGTTAAAGCTTTGGGTAAAATTCTGGAGATAATAATCCTAAGAATGTCTGTGGTGTTTGGTCTATAGTTTGGTCCATATCACCGTCAAAAAGCAACACTATTTTTTGCTATTCAATAATTTTGTTTTTGTTCCCCGTATTTTGTTAAGAAAATTGTTTTCACACTGCTTTTGCTTTGTTCAGCAACACCCTGTACTTCATTTTGAGGTTTTCTTTCAAATTATTGTTATGGTGCATCATCTTTTTGGTTATCATCATTTGGTTAGTTGACAAAATTCACACGGAGTGGATTGATTGTAGGTTTAAATTTGATGATGAACGGGTAACAAAAGAAGATATAAAAAGGGCCTTGGAGGAGCAGTATGGTGGTGAGGAAGAGGTAGCCCTTCATATAACAGTGCTAGGCACACTTATCTTGATTTTTATTAAAGCTTCTTTCTTTTCTGACTTTTCTTTTCTTTGGTGAAACAGCTACCGCAGACAAACCCTGGGTTCAACAACTCTCCGTTCAAGTTTACGAAGTACTCTAATGCATACATGCTTGTGTATATACGTGACAGTGACAAGGAGAAGATAATATGTAATGTGGATGAAAAAGACATAGCGGAACACCTGAGGGTAAGATATTAGATTGTGCTTTTCAGTTTGAGTTCGTGATATTCTTCTTCCAAATGTAATATACTGGGTGCATGTGCATCAACTTTCAGATAAGGTTGAAGAAAGAACAAGAAGAGAAGGAGCAAAAAAGAAAGGAAAAAGCAGAGGCACATCTCTACACTATCATAAAGGTCACAATTGTCCAAACTCTCCCCCAAAGTTGTACCATTGCATAAATCTTTTCTTTGGACAATTTTTTTTTTTGTTTTGATAAACAAGTTATTTGATGCTTCAGGTTGCTCGCGACGAGGACCTTATTGAACAGATTGGACGGGATATATATTTTGATCTTGTGGATCATGACAAAGTTCGTAGTTTTCGTATTCAAAAACAAATGCCTTTCAACCTTTTCAAGGTATTTTCAGTGCCATTGTGTTGCCACGTGATTTTGGTTTACTTTTCACTTGTTGGGTTGCAAGTTTTAGGTGGAGTTATATTTATTTAGTCTGCTCATGCACCTGCCTCCTGACGTATTTAAATTTCAAACTTTGTAGATGTGCAAAAATCCCTTGTGCCTATTTTTTAGTCTGATCATGCGCCTGCCTCCTGACGTATTTAAATTTCAAACTTTGTAGATGTGCAAAAATCCCTTGTGCCTATTTGATTTAAATGGCTGGGTTTTTGTAATGAAATGGAAAAAGTTGTCTTTTGGGAATATTTTCTTTGTTTTCCTTTTTTGGGAAAAAACATTGCAGCGAATTTGATTTATAAGTTTGCTTACATATATATCAAATAAGAAGGTTATTGTTCTTTGAAAAGATAAAAAAACAGATTAAAGCAGTGTTTGTTGTGATTTGGCAAGTGAATCTGTTTCAAGGTTCTTCGTTTCTGTGGATGACAATATTTCTACTCGAGTCGCGAATCATGTTTAAATGGCATGCAACGCATGCTATGGTGACGTGGTGTGGTGTGGCAAGGCGCACCTTTTAGAGCCACGGGGAGTCATGGCGTGGCGCAGGCGTGACGCTTGTGGTGCATGCCACAAGGTGAGGCACTGTGGCGTGTGCCTGAATGAGTTTTTAGCCATCTTTATTTAGATTAGGCCAAAATCAATCTCAACCATTGATCTATGATGCATAAAGGTGGGCTAAGTGCATTGGATAATTTCCTTGAATGTAAAGAGGATGTAAATGTCATAGCTGCAGCCAAATGGGCATGCATGGCTCCATAGAAATCAAATGATGAAGAAGAAGATGAAGATGGAGTTGAAGTTATTGGTGTTGGGGATGATTAATGGGCATGCATGACTCGATATTTGATTACCGTTATTCATGTTGTTGTCTCCAAAGCTAAACGTCAATATGTTACTCCCTCCATCCCTATTTAAGTGTGTTACTTCGTAAATCCAACTTATTAAAAAAAACATCATTATTATGCCTTTCACATCAACTTTTACCTCTACTTTACACTTTTTACATCAACTTTACCTCTACTTTCCAAAATTATCCTCCACTTTTACCCATTAACTTTTCAAAAGGGAAAAATGATAATTGTGCCAACTTTTACCCATTAACTTTTCAAAACACTCACTTATTAAGGGACAACCCAAAATGAAAATCTAAACACTAAAAAAGGGACGGAGGGAGTAGCTTTTTATGGATGATATGTTTTGCTTAGGGGGTGTTCCACTAACAAAAAATAGTTTATTTCAAAAACCAAGACAGGTCATTCTCTCACAATACATCACATAAAAAACCGTGAAAGCTAGTTTATTTTGTGGAACATCTTAGTATTTGGTGGTTTAAAATTGAAATTGTTATGTTTTATGACAGTTGAAAGTTTTAAAAGTGTTTGCTTGTGTTTAAAGCTATGCCTATATTAGAATTCTACTTATTATAATAAATTGCGGCTCGCTTTCATGTGGCACGCGCCTCGCCACACGCCATGTGCCAAGGCTTTGGGGGACCATTGCGCCTTGGTGCACTGTGAGCCATTTAAAACACTGTCGTGAATGCACCCGTAACTTGCCCTGCTTCTGTATATCAAGATGTTTTTTGAAAATCTGTATATTAAGATTGAGTGATGTTATTTTTATATGTTTAATTTATGCTGCAGATGATGATGCTCTTCTTATGACATTCTTTTAAATTCATATCCAGGAGGAAGTTGCCAAAGAGCTTGGGGTACCAGTACAATGTCAACGTTTCTGGTTGTGGGCAAAGCGTCAAAACCACACATACCGTCCGAATCGACCATTGACACCGCAAGAGGAAGCTCAGTCTGTAAGTACATTCGAGTCCGTGTCTATAGTTTTTCTAGCGTGGTTTACTTTGGATAACTAATTCGAAGATGGATGATTTTTGTAAATTGGTGTTCTATGCAAATGGATTGCGGAGTTGGCGACTTTTCCTGTTCATTGTCCGGGCTTTGTTCTTCATTTATCTCATGGTTAAAACCTTTGAGGTAGTCTATGATAGTCTGGAGGGAGTTGTGGAGCTTCTTTACTGGTGGAGAGGGACCAAGGTAGGGGAAAGGATGGGAAGGTTTTGGAGATGGTGCTGGTTGCTCAATGTGTCTTATTTGGCTTGAAAGGAGTGTTCGAAATTTTGATGGTTTGGAGAGTCCCTTGCATAGATTCAATGATTCTCTTGTTAGTATATATTTTTTAAGTTCAGAGTAGAAAGATTGTAGCCCTTCTCTCAATCATTTGTTAGCATAATAGATGTGTTTGATTGATACAAATGGTAGTGTCGGGCCTTTTTATCTTAGGACTCTTTGTAGATGTGGGTGCCATCCTCTTGATTCCTCTGTTATCGTACGTTCTTTCTTTTTATAGCAAACAAAAATCTGTTGAGCTGATGGGTCTGGTAGATGTATCTTCTTCCTAGCATGCTATGATGTCATCTTCCATGATCCTGTTAAAGTGTTTAGAGTGAATTGAGCCTTAAAAAACTGACGTAGCCTTTTTATTCCTTCAATGCATTTTAGGTTGGCCAATTGAGAGAGGTATCCAATAAGGCAAATAATGCGGAGCTAAAATTGTTTTTGGAAGTGGAACCTGGACAGGTAATGACTATTCAATTGGATTTAATCAATACAACCTCTTGGTTGCTCAAATTGAATGGACTTTGTTCGCAGTTTTGTTATATTTGATTTCTGATATAAACGTGGAGCTTTAGGTGGTGAGATTGATGTGTACAACTATGCAGGATTTGCGGCCAATTCCTCCTCCCATTAAGAGCAAAGAGGATATTCTTCTATTTTTCAAGCATTATGACCCTTTGAAAGAGGAGCTCCGGTACTTAACATTCCTTTTATATGGGTGAAGTGCACCTAATTACTAATTCTCCCCCTCCCCCCATCACTTTTTTCCTGGTTAGTTATTCAGGTTGTTCTTCTATGTTGTCAGTTATGTTGGGCGGCTGCTTGTGAAAGGCAATGGAAAGCCATTGGAAATATTAACAAAGCTAAATGAGCTCGCTGGATTTTCTCCAGATGAAGAAGTTGAACTCTTTGAGGTCAATTTGTGCTATTTTTAATGGTTTTACAATAATTTTCATCTTCCTTGATTGCCTCATAGCTTGGGCCTTCATCTTGATCATCCTTTTGATGTTCAGGAAATTAAATTTGAACCTAATGTCATGTGTGAACGCATCGACAAGAAGCTTACTTTTCGGGGTAGTCAGGTATGAGCTTAATCAACTTGAAATCACTATTGTTGTATATTTGGTGTCTATGAGTATTTCTCAATTTTCATCTTGTTTTGGTGGTTGTATATGTATCTACTGATAAATGTTTACCTAATTCTCTTCCTCCTGCAGCTTGAAGATGGGGACATCATTTGCTTTCAGAAATCTCCTCAAGTTGAAAGTAGCGAGCAATGTCGCTATCCTGATGTTCCTTCATTTTTAGAATACGTGCATAATCGGCAGGTATTCCAGAACCTTTGCCATGTGACTCTGTTTCTTCTATGACCTGATGTGTTCTCCATGCTTGTGGATTGGCAGTTTTCTTTGAACGCTATGTGACCCGTTGAATCGTTTTCATTTCCTGTTTGTTATTTAAAGATTTCTGCGAACAGCTTGAGTAGATATGTAATTTAAAAAGCTTTTGTTTTGAGTTTATCCTAAATCTTTACAGAATTCCTTAAAGTCTAGACGTAAAAAGAGTTATGGCATGTTTTTAAGGAAGAACCCTACGTTCTGTATCAAGCCAAAAACATGTGTGCACCATTGTCTACAACCTATTGTTTCCAGGTCTGCTAGTCTCTCTCTGCCCCTTGCTACTGTCTCTCTCTCTCTATACCATCTCCCCCTCCATTCTTGTAATGCTATATCTGCCACAAAAAGTACCTTACCTTCCATGTTCCCATTATGATTGTTCAAGATTTGGCGGCCCACCTACACCTTCTATTCTTCTGCCACTTCTGCCAGGGCAAAATCAAACCAAGATATGAAGTGGAGATGAGACCTGGCCAGCTGGCCTCAACCCTATTCTTAACTGAAGAAACTCGTGTCTTTACCACCAATTTGATAGCCAATTTATGATTAATCCCCTCAGGCTTCAACCCTCTAGTTCTTTGTTTGCTTATTGTTTCTTTTACAGGAAGTCTGCCCTTTCTGCACTTTTTAAATTACGTGTCTAGTTACAGGTGAGAGTCAAAACCAATCTCGTAGACAGCCTGACAATCCGTCTCTGTTTCATAAAAGTTTGTCTGGTTCAATTTTGGAGTGCGCAGTTGGAGTTAAAGAGAAGTTCTCGAGTTCCATGTTTATCTTGACCACATTCTATATTAGTTGTTTAGCCAACTGTCACATCATCACTTCATTGAATAATTTGTGAACCAACATTCGAAGGACTGCACCTGCTTCCCTTGCCCAGTTATGCTTTGCAAACTTTGTATTTATTTCAGTTATTTGAACCTCAACATGCATGATAAGATCCAAAGTTGTCCTTTCTTGTCATCCTGATCGTTCTATATCAAGCCAACTTCCTAAGCAGTTTTGCACCTGATCTATGATTCATAGGTTGTTCGCTTCCGTTCTTTGGAGAAACCCAAGGAGGATGAGTTTTGTCTTGAATTGTAAGTTATTCCTATTCAAGGTTGTTTTGTAGTACGTGATCTTGATAAATGCATCTAATTAGGATTTGGGTTTCTTAGTTGATATTTTTTCCTCTTAAGGATTTTCTTACCAAAGAGAATTTTGTTATCCTTGTAATTATGCAAGATCGAAGCTTCACAATTATGACGATGTTGTCGAAAGAGTTGCCCACCATCTTGGCTTGGATGATCCATCTAAAATAAGGCTTACAGCTCATAATTGCTACTCCCAGCAACCTAAGCCCCAGCCAATCAAGTATCGAGGAGTGGAACATCTATCAGACATGCTGGTTCACTACAATCAGGTTCTTCAACGTTTTAATGTCACTTTGATCTGGACTTTTCTTGTTTTACTTTTTACATTTACCATAACTTCTGTGTTCTGATTGGCTGATTTTGCCCCTCTTGGCAGACTTCGGATATTCTTTACTATGAGGTGCTGGATATCCCTCTACCAGAACTGCAAGGCCTGAAAACTCTGAAGGTTGCTTTCCATCATTCTACCAAGGATGAAGTAAGTGTTACTTTGTAGCAGTCATCTCTCTCTTTTTTCTCCTCTTTGTTGGGTGTTAGATCTAGTTTCTCAGACAATACTGATTTAACCATTTTCAGGTTGTAATACATACGATTAGATTACCAAAACAAAGCACTGTTGGAGATGTCATTAATGACCTTAAGACAAAGGTAACTGGAACATCTTGTGTCTTCTAGCATTTGACATATTCCCTTATTTCAGTGATGTGCTATATTGACCGACTTTTGATGATGTTTTCTCTCATTTCGGCTGAAGTATTCTTTTCCTTATATTTAATATTCCATAGCGCTTTCAACAAGTATCCGCTCACCTTGTTGCTTTTGTTTTGTTTTTTTGAACAGGTTGAGTTGTCTCATCCAAATGCAGAACTTAGACTGCTCGAAGTTTTCTATCACAAAATCTATAAGGTAATGTTCAAGAATCAAGCTATTACTGTTAGTTTCAGAAGTGAACTTGCGAAGTGCTCATGGAAATGAGTGTATCTTCCTGGATGTGTGTGGTTGACAAGTCAAGAAAGGCCTATTTATTAGTCCTGAATATGTTTTCCGAATGGACTTATTCAGCTTTCAATCAAGGTATTTATACCTTAGGATCGCAGACTCGCACTAATTTAGTTGTAGTCAAGGACCCTTTGGGTACATGGGTCGTGGATCACAATAAAATAAAATAAAATACAAATGTCTTCCTGGGCTAGCTCTGGCTTGCTTTCTACCCATAAATGGTACACTGTGCAGTTCAATCAACAAGTTCGTATGCCGTACTTATGAAAACCTATTTTTCACCTTCTCCTAATTGTAGACCACCCCTGATTTCTTACCCGCAAAAACAAATGTAGGACAGCAGTAAATCAGAATATCGGCAAAAGAAACCATTGGAGTTTTAGGAAGCAGTATTACAAATTAAAAATATTCAAAAAAGATTCTGCTTATGCTCATACAATGATAATAATGCAAGGCCACTTTAAACAAGTAAAAGGAAAAAACATGTATATATGTGGGCTGTGTGATGATTTCTGTTAAGAATTGTACATACTTTTCAATTTGATTATAGAAATTATAGAAATAAGGTTCCCGGTAATGTTATTGACACGCATTCGGAAATTCGGAATTTCTGGTAGGCTAACAAGTAAGCATTTATTTGTTCTAGAGCTTTCCTGTTGCTCTGGATGCTGAATGAAAGAAGCATGGTAATGTGCACATAAATCAAAATGATTCTTGGGTCTGCCCTCTCTGATGCCTTTTGGCTTTGATTTGAGGGCATGATTCCGCAGCAAACGCGACGGTATAGGGGGATCACTGTTTCAGTGGTATTCTGTGAGCAGCCACTTTGTGCATTTATTGCCAAAGGTTAGGTCTGTCTCCAATCCATCTGTTTCAGTGGTATTCTGGGAGCAGCCACTTTGTGCATTTATTGCCAAAGGTTAGGTCTGTCTCCTATCCTTCCCCCGCCCATACCCCCAATTATTGGGGACTAAATGGGTTATGTTATTGTTGTTGTTGTTGTTGTTGTTGTTGTAGAGCTTTCCTGTTGCTAGTCAAGCTTATTCTGTCACCTCACATTTGGCAGATTTTCCCGCTCAATGAGAAGATTGAGAATATTAATGATCAGTACTGGACATTACGTGCAGAGGAGGTAAAATGTAATAGATATACTTGTTGAGCTAAATCCTATATTGGCGTGTAGTTTCTTTAGATTTTCTTATTTTTGCATTGTTTCAAGCTTCAAATTATATTCCAATTCATGTAGAGGTGCTTCCTGCTTCTTGATGTTTTGGTAACAGTGCTTTCAAGCTTTCAATCAACTGCTTGGGCTGTTGGTTATTATCACTCAGCAATAAGTTATTGCTGGATGAGAAGTAATCCAAGCCTTCACAAACTAAGCAGCTTGCACTTTTATCTTGTATAAGAAAAGTAGCAACTACATGTGTGCCTTCATAAGTTATTGAAGGATGCACCTTGGATCACTAAGCCAGGAATAGATATTCTCGCTTTTTGTTGTCAAATTCTGGGAGCACTCTTTTGGATTGATGATTTGTTCTTTGATGCTCTTTGATTATTGTTTCTCCAGATTTTCTGAAATTTATGTTTTCATTCCTCTTTTTCTTCTCTTTCCTCTTGAATTTTCATTTTTGGCAAATGAAAGAAAATAATTTAGCTTCTTTCACCTTACTTGTCCTCTATCTTTTCCAATTTCTTTACTTCCCTGCAATAATCGAAGATCCAAACACAACAGTCAGCAGAAATGGGGCTTTTAGTGATGGAAGATATAGTGCAAAGGTCTTTTACTTCCTAGTTTGTTTAGTTGGGAGTCGAGGGAGTGTAAACCAACCCTTGATCAATTCCTTGGAATGCTAGATCTTTTTGGCTTTTAGAGAGGTGTATAGGCTCCGCTCCATTGATTGTTCTGTCTCTTCTGGTGTTGTCGGCTTTTTGGCCTTATGTTCTTCACTTTGAATTGTACATGGGTTGCATCCCTTGATGCCTTTTCAATGAATTGATTACTTATAAAATAAGGTGATTGACATTCCTCGCAACAGCTTGTTGCTATGTAAACGAGCTCGTTGCTATGTAGCACCGACGCACCTCTTCGGTGGCACGCTTACCGGCTTTGGACGCAGACACTCTCTGGGATGTGCCCGACACTCAAATTCGAAGTGTCCTATTTTTTTCTCAACATATTTGATATTGAGACACTCTAAAAAAAGTTCCAGACGCTCGCAAGATACTTCAGGGATGTTAATTGAAAGAGTAGACTCTTCTTAAAGCTTAGATGAGTCTTCTCTTTTTTGTGAGAGATTGGTTGACTACAACGACAAATAGACAAGGAACTGCTTTTTTTGGAAGAGTTTTGTGAATGATGTGACGATAAACAAGATTTACGAGATATATTAATAACCAGAGCCTCTTTTATTCATATAATTGCATACATGAATATTATTTTTCAAATGCGTCCCCAATGTGTTATGTCCTCCCAATTGTTTGAAATCTGCATGTATCGGTATTGTTTCGCATGTCCATGTCAGTGCTACATAGGCTTGTTATATCAATGGCTCAGCTTGCCTCTATGGATGTGCTGATAAGTTTTATCTTGATTTGGTTTGGTGGACTGATTTTTGTCAGATAACAAGAATTTGTAAAGGTTTTGTGACATATTTGTCCTTTTAACAGATCCCAGAGGAGGAGAAGAACCTTGGTCCACATGACCGTCTTATCCATGTTTATCATTTCATGAAAGATACAGCTCAGAACCAAGTGGTAAGCTATTTGGTTGGAATTTTGATGACAGAATTTGCAATTTTTCATGCATTTTTATCACCTTTGAGTATGTGATTTATTCTGTACCAGTTAATGGTGATTTTGCTACACACTGCTGTCATTTTTCATCATATCTGCTCTATTTTCTCACTTCAAACAGCAGGTCCAGAATTTTGGGGAACCTTTTTTCCTTGTCATCCGTGAGGGCGAGACGTTGGCTGAAGTCAAAGTACGCATACAGAAGAAACTGCAGGTTCCGGATGAAGAGTTTTCGAAGGTATAACTATTTCTTAGTTTTTAACAAGTGTTGTCGTGGCCATGAACGGGGAGCGATTACGGACCATGTACTTGTTCTTAATTACTCCCTCCATCCCAAAAAGTTGTGTCCTTATTCCATTTTTGGCAGTCCCAATTCTTATGTCCCTTTAGAGATTTCAATGCCCAAAATTGGATAAACTTCCTATTTTGCCCTTGTCTTCTTTTAACCACCTGATTTGAATTTCTCCAAATTTTAAACCATTCTCTTTTACCACCTAGATTCACGGAGAAGATTTTTCCATCTGTTTTGGATTCTAGTTGGCCCAGTGGGAAAGTCCCCTCCATGTCAACTTTAGTGCAGAAAGACTCAAAAGCTAACAGTGGGAAGAGTTTAACCAATGAATAAAATAATAGTTAAAGACCAAGGAATAAAATAATGGCAAGGGTAATTTTGGAAAGCAAAAATATGTACAACATAATAATTATGTCCTAGTAAAAAGTTGGAATCTTGAAGATGGTCAACTTTACGGGACAGGGGGAGCAAAAATCTGTACAACATAATACCCCTCTATTCTAACTTTTGACCACAATCATTGCTATTAACCAAGGATAGTTTGGGAAAACTATAACTCTTTTACTTTGACTTTTCAAGAGGGACAAATATTTTGGGACATCCAAAAATGGAAAGGAGGACCGGCAATTTGTGATGGAGGGAGTATAAATATTAGCTCGAAGAGAGAATAGGGTTGATGTAAAGTTCTTTTTAAAGGTTGACTGGTAGTTTGGAGGCTTTTTATATTTTCACAAATTCGAACCCCTTGCTCAATTTATAGTCGTACATACCAAAATTTCTTTGAGTCCCAAAAAATGACATTAGGTGAAGCACTGCATCTTGGAAAGAAAAATAAATGAGGATCGATGTATTCCAAATCTTTTCAACGTTGGTATATGGTATATAATATACATGCTAGTATTCGTGTTAAATGCAAGTAAGATAATGAGCGTTCAAAGATGAAGAACAATGGGCATCACGTTAAGTATTCATTATCCCGCACATGGAGGAGAAAAAGTTAAGTCTGGATTAACGTGTACATCACATGTAGCTTGGAAAGATATTAAAAAAGGGAAAGAAACTTTAGTAGTATGATATTAGGTTGTTTTTTATCATCAAGAATAGTGATATGTTTTCGTATGAACTTACTACCTAATAATTCATATTTGTTATTCATTGATGATTTGGAAATATAGTTTGTACCATCAATAGATTACGTGCAAATCTCGTACTCTCTTTGGTTTAATAGAGTTAGATTAACCAATTATTCAAATTAGATTTACGCTTGAATTAATTTCTTAAAAGTTAAGAGAAGTGAGAAAATGTGTGTTTTTTCTTCTTTTTTATTTTTATTTATTTTTTAATTATATATAAAAAAAAAAGCAATGGTATGAGAGGGCCAATAAGAACTTATTTTTATTTAGGTAGTAACTTTGCTCTAGCATGTACTATAGCTAGTTTGCTTGAGCCCACAAAACTCTCTTCCAACTCTAAGATGCATCCTTCTCTTACAGAATATGTTCTTGGTCAAGACTTACTGTGGTCTTTTCTTGTTGTCTCCTTTTTTCTCAGTGGAAGTTTGCGTTTTTATCTTTGGGTCGTCCTGATTACCTTCAGGACTCAGACATTGTCTCTAATCGGTTTCAGGTGCATAAATCTCTCTCTCTCTCTCTCTCACACACACACACACACAGTCTTTCACGGATAAGGAATCTGAAAATATGTGCAGACCAAGATATGGCGAAGTTTACTATTGGGTCCCTAGCAGCGATCCTTTAGACAGCATCCTATTAGTCCGAAAGCGTCATGAAGAGCAACAAAAAGCACACACAAAGAGTCTTTCACGCATAGAGACCCGCGCACACACACACGAGCAGATATTAATGCATTCTTGCGTCACTTAGTTGAGGACCTTGAGGTGGTTAACAATCTTTTCTTTTGATACTTTGCTTTCAGAGAAGGGATGTTTATGGTGCGTGGGAACAGTACCTCGGGTTGGAGCATTCTGACAATGCTCCTAAGAGGTCATATGCAGCAAATCAGGTATATAAATACCTTGAATTACTTTAATGAGCATAATTACAGTCTTACAGGTTTTAGGGACATTCATGTTAAAAAAGTAGGGAGATGTTATCAACTGAGGTTGGCTTTGTGACGCATACCTATGATGCTGGCATTATTCCGCCCTTCGTATCTCTCTCTGTGAAGCCTGTCGGTTTGGTGGATATTTAGGGTGTGTTTGTAGCAAAGGAAGAATCGAAGTATGAAATTTCGCTTCCTTTCTTTGTTGACTTTATAGCTTGGGAGAAAAGAAAATACAAAACCGAAGGGAAAGTACATGGAAGTTATTTCCTTCTCACTTCCCTTGTATACTCTTATGTCTTAATTTTTCTTTTTCTTTTTTATTTTTTCTCTTTTTGTTTGTTAGTTCAAGGTTCTGTTTGGAACTTAAGGATGGAAATGGAGAGGAAGTAAGATAATGATTTTCCATATCAATCATTTGGTTTTTAGCACTTTGTTCTCTTTCCTTTTCTTTTTCTTTTTTTTTGGTTAAAATTGAACTTGTGGATGTTTATTTCTTCTCAATTTACTTTCTCTTCTTTGCGAAACCAGATACAAAAGAATAACTATTTTCCTGGAAAATTTCTCTACTGTTCCTTTCTCTGCTTTGGAAAACCAAATACAGAAAGATAACTTTTTACAGGAAAATTCTCTCCCATTCCTTTCTCTCGTTTTGTCCTTGCTGTATATTGCCCTTCCACTAGCCCCAAAAGCACACCCTTGTTAATTAATATTGGCAGACCCTATTTTGTGTATTAGTCAGTGCCCTGTGCTGATGCTATTTGAAAGTTGTAGTGACCACCTTAAATTTGCAGAATCGACACACATTTGAGAAGCCAGTGAGAATTTACAATTAGCATGATGCATGCGGAATCTCCACTGGTACATGGGCTGAACCTCAAAACGTCCAATGGCATATGCGGCTTTATGAAGAAAGCAGCAGCAGCAAAAATGAAGCTGGCAGCGAGATAGCTCGAGGTCTAGTTATTGTTTCAATAGATGTGTATTCTCTTGCAGGGATGGCATAGCATATGCAGTGTATCCTTCATAGTTTGGATTTCCCTGGTCTCTCTTTCACAACAGCCCGCGCCCGGGTGAGGTAATTAGGTGGGTTACCTGTTTTAGTTCCAGTTGTAATTTAGGAATACGCAAGATTTTTGGTTGGTTGGTGTACAGAGGGTATAGGTATGTCTTTTAACATTCTTTTTTCTCGTGTGTCTGATCCATTTTTAGTTAATCTTCTGTGCATTACTGAATTGGAGAGCGATCAGGTGACGTTTATAGTTGTTGATTCCATTACTGTTTCTGGGGTTTCCCAGATCTCTGCAAAAGAAACAAGTGTTTGCTTCCCCAGTCCAGGTTTTATCTTAGTAGTTTCTTCCCGAAATCGCTTATTTCCTTGTGAACTCAGTTGACTTGTTAATTATTCAAAATGGAACCTTGAAACACGGCTCGAGAGGTATTGTAGGAGATGGAAAGAGTAGTTCATGCAAGATAATAGTTTAGCTTAGAGTTGTAAATGAAAGACTTCTGAGCTATTAACAATCAGTTTTATAAATTGCAGGACATCTAAAGTGCCTTCAATCTTTGCTTCTTTGGACCATTAGCTTAACTACTGGCTCAAAAGGTTAACTCAAGTTATAGCGTCTCAAAGTCGTACAGTAGCTGCTTGGATTCTTATATGTCGAATTGTTTTTCGATATGTTTCCAATGTGGGATATCAAATTTACCCCACTTAAGATCATGTCATCATCGTTGCTTCACACGGTCAATCACTTCCATCCACCAAGCGATGTGAGACAAGATCCGCTTAAGCACGTCAAGCTCCTAATGTGGGACCCGCCCAAGCACTATAAGCAGCTCAAGCTCCTCCTTTGTCGGGTTCACCCAAGCATGTCTCCTTGTGATCTGACTCACACTTCCGGTTGTTGCAAACTGTGATACCACCTGTAACGATCTACGCTAGCTGACCTGTTAACCCTTAGTCTAAAAACGTGATACAATAGCTGCTTGGGTATAAGAATTCCCTTTCGGTATGTTGCCAATGTGGGATATCACAGAGCTATTCTTGAACGAGTTGCTCGGCTTAACACGAGTTTGCAGCGGAGTTGATGCCGAGCGGAGTCAGTTATATTGGTAGTATGGCGGCCTGACACTAACCTGATGGTAGGTAACCCTTTCTATTTTTTTGGCAACTTCACTTACCCATCAGCGTGGTGGCTAGCTTTGACACCAAATGATACAACTCACGGGTAGAACTCGCCCTAAACTGGCTTATAAGGAGAGGATGTCCAAGAGCTTATATACACAAGGCCGAACTCATACTTATTAGATGTGGGACATTATGTTCGCACCTACCACTTGATACAAACTTTCTTGTAACAAAAATAAAAACACAAGGAGACGGTCCCACTTGGAGGGGAGAGACCTACAATTGGCACAAATTGAAGAGAACCTGACCTCTTCTTCACAATTTCACAATAAAAGACGTTAATCGGTATTCAGCTTCCTCTTTTATTGATACACCACGTTGTTTCTGCACATGAACATAATAACAACCAACCATAAAAAAAGCTTCTTATCAATGAAATAATGCCTCAACACTCTGATTATTGCATTTATCCATTTCTAAAACTTCCACCTCAACCGGATTGACGAGAAAACCAGTACTCTTTTCTCCTTGTTAATCTGATTGGCCCCTATTTTGTCAACTATTTCCTTAGCATCCAGGGCTTTTCTCAGACGCACAATTCTCAGTATTCTTCAGTTCCTTAATCTGCCTCATAGTGGGACGATCTCAGATTCATCTATTTCTATGTATTTCTACATGCGTCTCGCTTACCACCATAGCTATCTCCAGTAAATCAATCAAATTAACAGCATCACGACCCTCGCCACCATTACGATTAGCATTAGGCCTTTGATTACTCTCCAGATCGAGATCCATTTGCATTACCCCTATCCACTCTAACCAAAGGATTAGAGCTCAGCGCAGACGATTTCGATTCTGGAAAAAATATACTTGCGAAATGGATCTACTTGCTCATGGATTTGGCTTGAAGTGCATGAATTGCAATCTCCTACAGAAGAAATAGACTTGCAAGTCCTCAAGAAAAACCAAAGAGAAGCCAAATCCTACACTTTAGGCTAAGCATTTTTTTTTTTTTTTTTTGAGCAACAAGAAACATAACCATACATTAAACATGATTAACTCATACATCTCTTGGCCAAAGCATGAGCAGCATAGTTGTCAAAATCGTGCGATTCGTGATTTGAATCGTATGATTCGGTTCGATTCAGGTTGTTTTCGATACGAACCCATACTATGAATCGCAAGTGTAATAGAATCGTACACTGAATCGGTGAATCGTGAATCGAATCGGTGACTCGTGAATCGAATCGTACGATTCAGTTGAATTTTAAACCCATGTTTTGCATGTAGGCCAAAATGATATAATTGGTAAATTGCGGGGTTTTCTTTAATTTTTCTGGCATATAAAGGGTTGACTCTCTTTTCAGAAGCTTCCATAGCACTTTTCAAAAGATTGTACCGGAAAAAGTTAGGGTTTTGCACTTGCTGGGAAGACCACGACCACATCCCTTGCTATAAAAGCGTCTTGCCTATTTTGACCACTTGATCATCTATTTATCTTCTTAAACATTAATTTTATTGATTCCAACTTCAAATCTACCTTTTTTATGTATTTTTTTAAAAAATGACCGAATCGGAGTGATTCACTATTCGATTCGATTCATGATTCGCAACCAGACCATTTCGATTCTCGATTCGATTCACGATTTGACAACTATGATGAGCAGCCTTGACCTTAAGTCTCGGAACTTTCGAAATACAGACAAAACCAAAAAACTTAGATAAGAACAAAATATCATGTAAAACAGACTTAACAAAAACATCCACACCTTCTGTAGGCATTTGTATGAAGAGAACAGTTCAAATCTATCGCTTTAAAAAGAAATTAGGAAAAATCTATTCAATCTGTAAAGATATATTGACGGAGGAAAAATGTAGCAAAGTTTTTTTTTTTTTTGATAGGTCAAAAAATATAGCTAACTTTTAACCATGTTGAGGCCATGTTCCACTAACAAAAAACTAGTTTTGTTTTAAATCAAAAACTACTTCATTCCACTAAAAAAAAACCCCACAAAAAACCAACAAAAAAACCACTTCATTCCACTAACCTAAAAAAAACCAAATCATTGCACAATCAAGTACATGTACTTTAATCATGTAAAATTACAAATCTGCCCTCCCTTCAAAAAAAAGAGAGCAATAGTTGTTTGGGTAGAAGGGTAGATTTGTAATTTCATAACACAACTAAAAAAACCAAAAAACCAAAAACTTGTTAGTGGAACTAGTTGGTTTTTTTGAAAAACTAAAGATAAAAAAAAACCAAAAAACTAAAAAACCAATTAGTGGAACACCCCCTGAGATTGTTTCCATCGGAACCACCAGCTTAACCACCATCATACAGTAAGCAGTCGTACGCAAGAACTTAAAACCATGGCCAATGCATGGTGTCTCCCTTTAGGAGCTCGCCGGGGCGGATTCAGGGGTGCAAGCGGTAGTCTGGACATCTGCTCAACCCCCAATCATCCCAATATTTTTACTACATTCTAGATTTGTTTGTAAATATTACTCCGTCCCTATTATAGTGTTTGACTTTCTATTTTGAGCTGTCCCTTAATAAGTGTGTTTTCTGAAAAGTTAATGGGCACATTTTCTATTTTGCCCTTAAAAGTAAATTCCTTTTTGAAAAGTTAGTGGGTATTATTATATTGATAAGGGCAAGCAGCGGAAAGTAGATGTAAAAGCTGTAAAAATTGATGTGAAAGAAAATAAGTTGGAATTACAAGGTTAAAAAGGAACAGAGGGAGTATAAAGAAAGTTCCCGCAAAAATTGCGTTGTTAGTACACAAGAATGATATTTTGTTGTTAATTTATGAATACATATTATTTGGTCCATTGCGTTAAGAATCATGCATCCGCCACTGCTCGTATCATCTATTTTAACTAACAAGGTGGGGTACTGCACGCGCAGACAAACTTAGCCTTACCCTGATGCAGAATCCTGTTAATTACATGAAAGACATAACCAGAAATTCCCAACCTATTTCAAAAGCAAAAAGAGTCATGTGGCAAACAGAATTGCAAGTTCAGGACTCTAAAGACTTAGAGGGTGTTTTGATTCTAGTTTTTTTTACAACACAGTCAAGAAAACGGTTCCTTTTTTATACGACGTCCATAAGTAGTTTATCATTCACTGCTAGTGAATTTGGCAAGCCCGTCTTAGCCTTGGTTAACCCTTCTTCGAGTTCACGAACCTTAGCTCTACCCACCTTCAAAGCAGCTTCGCACAAGTCCACATAGATAACTGATTCTGCACATTTATTAACCTTCTTTGCTTCCTCCAACCTCTTCTTCAACCATGACAACTCCAGCCCAACTTGCTTAAATTCCTCGACCGAAGCTGAGGCCCTCCTTAGTACATATTCTTGCACTTCATAGACCTTAGTAGTATTTGACATCTTTTCAACGAACGAGGCAAATGACTCAAGTAGTACAGTTTGCAAATTCTCATCTTTCATTGAGAAGTTTGTGTAAGTGTCCTTGTGAATGTTGAAGATCCTTTCGAGTATAAGGGATGCCCAGAAGAAACCCAGTATGCCAAAAATCTGACTTTGCCAGAGTGAGTCTGCATGGTTGATCCAACAGAAATGGTGCCTCGGCCCGTTTCTGTTGGTTTTGGCTCAGAACTAATACTGCACCTGAAAAAACAAATGCAAACATCAATATGTTGACAGCATTAGCTCGGAAATAATTCCTCCACTGTAAATATATACAGACCTGCGTTTTGTGTGATCCTCCGGTTTGATCTGCTTGGATCATTCAAGGGGAGTGGCAAACAAGAGTTAGAGATCTCAACCAGGACTTAAAAATCCAAGACAGAACATAACAAGGAAACTAGATCACAATTCTAAAGATTAAACTAGAAAATTGGGAAGCATTTCTCTGCAGACAACTATAAAAAGGTCTATAAGGTATAATGTAAACATCTATAAGAAGGTCAGCACAGAAAGTTCACTCGATCCAAAACGAAACGAACTGTAGACAACTATGAAGCATGAATACTTGGAAAGTTGTGGCATGTGGGTGTTGGATAATGGATATGTATCGGAGACCGATAAAAAACCTATGCAATCAGGAGCTAGTCGACGTTAAAATTTGATTGGCTTTACCTAAATGTTCTGCATGTCTTTTCCATTCACGTCGCGTTATTAGTTTCTCCGTGTCAATTGAATGTAAATATATAAACATGCATTAGAGTATTTTGTAAGGTTTGTCTGTGGTAGCTATGGCATATAAGCAAAGTACAGAAAATGAAGTACTTAAAAGTGGAGATTAAGATAAACCAGCAAACGGAAGTACTGTTGGGGAGCATTGAATTGGAAATTTAGAAGGGTGATATAATTATCTCTGAGAAAAACAAATCAACACGACGATCAAATGCAATTAATGTCAACGACGTACTTTTACCGTTCTGCGTACACATGCATCCCATTTTCTTCTTTTTTCAATTTTTTCTTTCCCTGTGGCGACGGTGAAGTTGTTTTTTGGAATCACCGACACCGCGTCAATGCCCCACAAAATCTTCTCTTAGGTGCCCATCCAATGAGCGTAATGAGTCACGAAGTTCCTCCATGGCGGCAGCCCCTCAGCCTCAAAAAGCTGCCCTTGGGCGTCTTGAATTGCACCGAGAAACCGTCTTTTATCGGCCCCCACTCGTTGGACAAGTCTGAGCTTTCTGGGAGAAGTTGAAGAACTTTCCTCCCGGTTGACACAAAAGAAGAAATGGCATGTTCGAAGCCTTGAGATATTTTCCATAAGAACTTCTGAAGCGCTTTTGACGAATTTGATGCTCCAGACTCTGTTCTTCAACGAGCCATCACGGATTCTTGGTTGTCCTCTGCCACCAAATAATTACTTGTAATCATGGCTTAATTTTACTGTAATTGCTTTCTCAAAAAATTCCATCATCTTGGCCTATTTTCTCGACAAATCGATGCAGTTGGCTCAAATTTAGCTTCCTCTTTTTCCTACAAGCTTGGAAACCTGAAAACAAAAAAAGAATATTATAGATAAGGATTTGCAAAATGTTTAATTTAATTACCTCAATATAAAGCGGATAAAACAATTTAAGTTTACGGTTGTGCCCTTACCTCAACACCTTTCATTAATGGTTGAATTCTGCTCAAGACCACGTAACATGAAGTTAGAGTCGGAGTACTCCAAGAATTGGGGTAGGGTGTGCCTCTGGCCTACGTGCGAGAAATGCTGCTTGCAAGTATCTATTAAATTTTCTCGCTTTCAAACCCAGACATGGACAGTAAAGAAATCACAGGAAAAGAAAATTATTTGATCTTGAAGCAATAGATAAACATAGAAAATATAAGGAAGAGGCAAGAGAAGCATCATTGCAAGAAAACAGGTTCACACCAAGACTTAACAGCCCAGGAAAAACTAAAGAAAACGTTCCAATATTAGCTCTGAACACCCAAATGACCTTCCGATGTTTAGCAAAATGAAAAAAAAGACGCTTCTGAAATCTTGAAAGCATGATATCAAATAGAATCTTGGATTGAGTATAATATACCTTAATATTAGTGGCAGCAATAGTTGATGAAGCCACCCATATGCATCTTTGTTAGATCAACCATTCCTCCCTGCAAGTAGGCAGAAGCATCAAACCTCAAATCATTCCTTTGGCCTCCAATTACTGCATAAGAAAATTACCTTACAAGTACACTTGTCAATGCCATTGAACCTCTGTCTCAACCATCAAGGTGAAAGATGTTTAAATATTACAGGGACAAACCCACTCAGCAGCCAACCACAGCTAACCTGAAGACCAAACCTTCTGAGAAAAAAAGGTATACGTGAATTAGAAGAACAAGAAAAGCTGACCCAGATTAAACTATCCACTCCTGTTTGGCTACTCACAATTTGTGGTCAGTTGATGTTTCAGATTGCAAGGAGCAGAAGGCTAAAGCCCGGAACATGAATTGGTTCGGATAATAAGCAGTCAGTTCTGATATATCAAAGTAAAATGAAGCACGAAAGCATCATCCTCCGAACAAGCTACACTCGCCTCATTCTCCTAATTCAAAATCTGTTTTTTTTTTTTTTTTCTTTTGTCTTACTTCAAAAGCTGTTTGTGCTGAACATAGTGGTGCATGACTCCTCACCAAGGACGCGTTTCTTGCAAGACCCTGCAGATGGCTAGTTCAAGTTAGTTTCTAGTAATGACAGTACCAGACAGGAATAAACCGTGACACATTCTTGCAAACAAGAAGACCGTGGGGAACCTCTCCAGTCAACAATTATCTAGAACACTAGAAGTAGTTTTCAAAATTGAAGCAAAGAGGTAGTGGTGTCATTTCACTATGCTCAACGATGCTACTTGAACAGCAGTCTATGTCTGCATTCCTTCAAGAATTTATAAATATGAGCATTCCATACCTTTTTCCTCAACAGTGTTACTTTACATCACACCACAACCAAAGTTATTTCACCGTTGCTAGAGGTCTCAGAAATCAGCATTGTAGAGGATCAAAACCTGATGAACAGAATTAGTTGTGTACCCTGACCAGAAAATCTTGTCTTTAAAAGATGAAGACTAGTTTGCAGAAAGTGAGAAACCTCAACAATAAGTCAATAAGAATAGGAAACTGTTGATGGCATTGACAGGAGACATTACCGCTTTATCTCCATGAAATAAAATTGCAGACGGAGCGAAACATACTTTACTTCACATCACGCGGTTACTTTGCACATGTACATGGCACACAATATGAGCAATGTTAGCAAATAAGTCTAGTACGACTGAAAAAGAAAAAGGCAAGAGAGAGAGAGAGAGAGAGAGAGAGAGAGAGAGAGAGAGAAGGAGGAGGAGGAGGTTACCAGTTTCAGATTTTTTTTCTTCAGCAGAAAATGAGAACTTCACGGATGGAATGTGAGCAATCTTGGCCCATTCTTCGCCAGTTTGCTTTCCACATCTTTTCCCCAGGAGGGGGCAATTTACTATAGTCAGTCTGCGTAAAGGGAGGCGTTCCTTGGGCAGGATAGCCAGATTCTTGCAACTATGGAGCTCCAAAGATTGGAGAGATGAAAGGTTAGCCAGCCAATCCGGAAGAGCTTCTAACGAATGGAACAAGTGAATAGACAACTCTGTCAAGGTAGTAAGGTGCTGCAGTCCATCAGGCAGACAAGTGAGCCTTTCCCAGCCCCACAAATGTAGAGAGCTCAGATCCTTGAAGGAAAAAAGACGGGTTTGCTTAGCATCAGTAATAAAAGCACTTGTACGGGCATGCGGTTGCAGCTGGCCATCTCGGATGCTGTGTTGGATATCATCAGGAGAAACAGGAGCATTAGTGGGAAAATACTCGAGCTCCTCTGAGAAGGCACCTATCTCCAATCTTTGAAGGCTGATTGTCTTGAGTGGACTGTCCTTCCAACAACTTAACAATCCTGGACAGCCTTTAATCATCAGACTCTCAAGGGATGCGAGGCTGCCCAATTCAACTGCTGTTAGATCCCGACAACTATCTATTTCTAATGTTACAAGGGTTTCTTTTACCAGCTTCACTGGCAAATATGTCAACTGAGGGCACTGTCTAACTGAAAGCTGTCGGAGATTACTCAGGCCACTGAATCCTTCTGTTCCCTCCTTATCAAAAGTAAAATTAGAGCATTCACTTATCTCCAACTTCTCAAGAGAAGCCAGGTTGGATAAAATATTTGGCCAATATCTCAGCTCATTCAATCCCCTAATTGTCAGAGTTCTCATGGAGTTGCTGCTTTTTTCCAGCAAATTTCCAATAAATTTCCAATCCCAACATGCTGAGAAAATAGTCAAAGAACGGTGATCCTTCTTTCTACTTTCAACATCCGAAAGACATAATGAGGAAATAGTCAATTCCTGAATATCATGAATGGAAAACAAATGAACTGGAATGCTGGTCAACTGAGGGCAATCCGAGATATTTAACTCCTCAAGACAAGGAAGGAACACTGTACTTCTCGGGCTATCGGGGAACAGCCATTGCAGCATTGGCATACCACCTAAAGTGAGTTTTCTGAGTCCTGGAAACGCTTCTGCTGGTCGTGCTCGTCTGTCATCGGGACCGCAGAATTCAGGACCGATACACTTCACATTTTTAAATCCAACCATTTCAATTATCTCAAGAAGCGGAAGGTGTCCAAGTGCTGGGACTTGTTCACATAGGCTGCAGTTCCTTAGTTCGATCTTCACCAAATTTTGGAGCAATACTGCATCCAACATCCACGATGGAAATTTTCGTCCCCCAAAGTTTTCCAGTATTAAGCCCAGAATGCTCATATGTGGTCGAAGTGCTTCCAATACCTCCTCTTGGCTACGGGTTTCCGTGTCTTTTTCCACTTCTGCCTTGTAATCCCAATGAAGTCCCAACTCTTGGATGCCTGACTTTGCTGAAATGTCAGCCATTTCTGCTTTTTCTTTATCTTTCACTTGTTGGAGACTGTAAATATGTAATCTACCTCCTAGCTTGCTTAAACTTCCCAACTCTTCGATTCCACGGCCACTGACCTCGCCAACAACAAAAAATGGTAATGTCCGCAAACATGTCAACTGCCCTATCTTCCTTGGCATCAGTTTCCTACTTTTTTCTGCATTAGGCATACACCAGTGTCTCAAGCTAACCAACTTATGGAATTCTTTTGGCAGCTCCATTAGATCCAAAGGTAGTTTCAATGTATGCAAATAGTACAGCTTGGTAATAAAACTTGGTAGCTTTTTTATTGAAGTCTCTGAGAGATCAAGATATCCCAAACGTTTGAACTTGCGTACCGAATTAGGCAGCTTTTCCACATCATCTCCAAACAAACCAAACGCAAGTGTACGATTGACTTCGACACTGATTTTGGGAAACATTGCCGTCAGTATTTTCACATTTCCTTTTGGAATGTCTATTCCTTTTTCCTCCCAAAAATCAGACGACAGATGTTCAACCACCGTATGATACTTCCTCTTACTAGGCTCCAAAGTCTGACGAAAACCTTCGTAGAGATGCACTGCAAGATCGTGTACATGATTGGGCATCTTGCAACTACTAATGTTTTTGTAATCGTCCATTTCACCATTTTCTAAAAAAGAATTGTCCACCAAAGTATTATAATATCTTTCACCTAAGTCTTCCATTTCTGAATTGCTTTCCAAAGGTGAATGAAGATATCCTAGACTCATCCAAAGCTGAATCAACTCATTCTTTTTTATGTCATGGCCCTTTGGGAAAACAGCACAATATGCAAAACACTGTTTCAAAGACGGTGATGGCAATCTATCAAAGGTTAGCCTAAACCGCTCTAGCATTTCAGGTACAGTTGAAACTGAACTCCATGCTTCATTGTAATACATTGACATCCATTCACTTTCGTCATGCTTAAAGGACAATAAACTTGCTAATGACTTTATCACAAGTGGCACACCTTTGCAGTTTTCTACAAGTTTTTTACCAATTTCCACCAGAGATTGAGTTTCTCTTGGTCCTCCATCAGCAAATGCTATTTTCCGAAATAGGGTCCAACTATCACCACCCGATAGTTTACCTAACTCATGTGTGAGAGGTGCTTGCATTGTCAATACCACTTCCCTAAAGCGGGTTGTAATTAATATTTTGCTACCCTCTAAGCCACCTATTGCAAGCAAACAATATCTTATTTCTTCCCAGCTGAGTGGATTAATAATCGAAACATCATTTATGACGAGCAAATATCGTTTTCCCCATAGTTTTTCTTGAAGCTTCATCACTACGCTTACAATATTTTGTATCTCAGATTTTTGTGCAGTAATATTTTCCATCTTCTCAACCAACAGCCGTCTAGCTGTTACCCTTGGGTCACTTTCAATATTTTGTGTCTCAGATACATATATTTTTTTATCTACTGTCTCAGCTATTTGTACAGTAATATTTTCTATCATCGCATTCAACAGCCTTCTAGCTTCGATTACCTGAGGGACACTAATCCACACTATCAGTTCAAAATAACTTCGAACAGTCTTGTCCTTACAAATTAGTTGAGCAAGGGTTGTCTTTCCGAGCCCGGCCATTCCTACAATGGCAATAACTGATAAATCATCTTTAGAAGATCCAAGTAACATGCCTCTCACTCTCAAGACATCCCCATCCCTTCCCACAATTTCTGAATCTTCTACAGAAGGGAGAGTATCCCTGAATCCCCCACGTTGAACATCATGGTTAGTCATAGGGATATGCGATAGTAAAAGACTGATGCCATATCCTTCTTGGCAAATATCGTCTAGTTCTAAATTGATATGCTTAAGCTTAGGAACCAACTTGACACGAAATGCCAATGGATTTGAGAGGGAGAAGATGTTGCGTACCTTGTTCCTCATCCGGTTACATACCTCAATCTTCCTTCGAACAGCTTCATACTCCAACTCATCCAGCACTTTCTCAGCATGGCTGATTCCAGACTTGAGATCCTTTAGCCACATTTTGACGAGTCCCGAGAAGGGTCCTAAATTCGTGCCGTCAGCCTTGCGCAACAAGGCTTGAATGGCTGTTAAAATATCGTGGAGCTCTCTGAGGTCTCCGTCGAAACCCCATCGCAGTCTCATCTGCTGCACTGCTCGGGGAACCAAGGCATCTACGGCTCCCAGGGTAGCAGGTATGAGGAAAGAGTCAGCAATGAATTCCATAGTGAAAACAGAAATGCTATGTTGGGAATTCAAAGAGAAGAGAAGAAGGTTTGTGTTTGAACAATTCCAGCACTTTTGGGTAACATTTATATTATTTTCCCAACCGTTTGGACTTCCTATGTGATGGTCCACAACAACGGATACACGTTAAAAATACTACGCTAACAAGGGAGAAGGGGGCTCCACACACTGTTCATCATGGCTTCCTCAACACACTGAGCTTTTAAGTTTGCTTTACGGATTTAGGGGTGGGGAAGGAAGGATAGAAGCTTGCTTTTCTTCCGACAACGCAATCTAGTACAGGAAGGGACGGGAATAAGAGTATGAAAAGCAACAAAATATGGCACAAATTCTGCTAGAGAAGGGGTACAGCTAAAAAAGTGAGCCGTCTCTCTCTCTCTCTCTCCCCCCTCATATTTTGAGATTTAAACAAAACCACCTACTCTGAACGGAATCTCTCTCCTATTTTGAGATTTGAACAAAACCTACCCTGAACGGAATCTGAAGGCTAGGATAGTGGTTTTACACACAAATCCGATACGTACCAGCCGGTACGGAATTCAAAACCTTGACCAAAACCTCAGCATCTTTTTAACTCTGCATCCAGATTTTGTTTGCTCTAAACTTTACCATCGCCATGTAGCAGCTAGAGTGTTTGTGTTTTAGTCTGTGAGAGAGAAAGTGGGGGTGTGTTCGTTTGCACAATGGTGGAAGTAGAATGGTGGAAGTTGCACTGGGCAACGTGGGATCTCCGGGGGGTGATCCTCTTCAGTCTTTTCCTACAAACCATTTTGATATATTTGGCACCTTTGAGAAAGCGAGTGTCAACGGCTTGGTTAACCACGCCCTTATGGCTTGCGTACTTGCTAGCAGACATGACTGCTATCTATGGAGTGGGACTCATTTCCAAGAGCCAGGGTGAAACTACCCGTGGCCCTTTCGCTAATCCAAGATATCCAACCCTTCTGGCATTCTGGGCTCCCTTTCTCTTGGTACACCTTGGGGGTCCAGACACCATCACTGCTTTTGCCCTAGAGGATAATGAGCTCTGGCTCAGGCATTCGTTTGGTCTAGTATCCCAAGGGTTGTTTGTCGCTTATGCCTTCTTTCAATCATTTCCCAATCATAAGTTTTGGCTCCCCACATTGCTTATATTCGTTTCAGGGGTCATCAAGTACACTGAGCGGACACGTGCTTTCTATCTTGCTAGTTCCCGTAAATTCAAAGCCTCTTTACTTGCAAAGCCTGATCCCGGGCCTAACTATGTCAAGCTCATGGATGAGATGAAATCAAATCCAAGACTCAAGAAAATAGAATGGGCTCCGGAATCTACTAGGGTCATCAGATCGAGAATTGAGGAAGACTCGAAGAAATTGCCTGATTTGAAGGTGGTGCAAGTTGCTCATCAGTATTTTTCTGTTTTCAATGGACTGATTGCGGGTTCAATCTTCAGCTTCCGTGAGCGCAACCTGACCCGAGACTTTTTCCTCAAGCGAACGGCTAGAGATGCTTTCAAAGTTGTTGAGGTAGAACTCAATTTCTTCTATGAGATTCTATACACTAAGGCCAAGGTGGTGCATGGTATGGTTGGATACCTTCTTCGAATACTTTCGTCCTGTTTAAATTTTGCAACCATTGTGATCTTTTATTTTATTGATAAGAAGGAATTTGAAAAGTTCGATGTTGGAATTTCCTATAGTTTGCTTCTTGGTGCTATTGCACTTGATTTAACAGCTTGGGTAATGATCCTTCACTCTGACTGGATTGTTGTGACACTCACTAAGTCAAACAACCCTAATTGGTTTATTGAGATCCTCAAAAGGTTGCTCAAAGTTGAGAAGGGGAGGCCTAAAACCCCCGGAAAGCCTAGATGCTTTTCCTTGGGGATTATGAAAATTATACGACGCAGGTGGTCTAAATCTGTCTCCGCATACAACTTGCTAAATTGTTGTATGCATCCACGTGCAAAATGGTTGGAAGCAACTATTGACATTTTTGGACTAACCAATATGCTAGATGGGATGGAATATGTGGAAACAGTGAAATTCACTACTGACCTAAGAAATCTTATCTTCAAGGAACTGAAAATGAAATCTGAGCTGGCAGATACCTTAGAAATAGCCAAAGAGATATTTTTAGCCAGAGGCGATTGGATTCTTAAGTTTGAAAGTCGCAAAGACTTGCGTCGTTGGATCAAGGAGGTTGACTTTGATGAGAGCCTTATTTTGTGGCACATTGCTACTGACCTTTGCTACTACACTAATGAAGTCAACGAAAATGTCAATGATGGTGGAAATCCTATGAACTTGGCCACAATGAACTCATTCAGCGAAGATATAAAAGATTACTGCAAGTTGTCTAAGCTCCTTTCGGATTACATGTTATACCTGTTAATCATGCAGTCTACAATGTTGTCCGATGTTGCTGGTATTGGACAGACAAGGTTCAGAGATACCTGCGCTAAGGCTAAGCGATTCTTTCGTGAAAAGGAAATCATGAAGGAAGAGAAGATCTGCTCCCTGGGCATCTCTAACTTCGGCAAATGCTTCTGTGGCAATGTATCAGATTGTTGTAATAAATGCAGCTCCAAATGGGAAAAGGAACAGGACAAATTACAAAAACAAGCTTGCGAAGCTATCCTTGCTGTTGATACATCAGTTGAACCCTTCGCTGTTAAACGAGACAGAAGCAAATCTGTTTTATTTGATGCGTGCATGCTAGCCAAAGAGCTGAAGACATTAGAACGTTGGAGTATGTGGGAGATAATTAGCAAAGTATGGGTCGAATTGTTGTGCTATGCAGCGTGCCACTGCAAAGCCAATACCCACGTAGCACAACTCAATAAAGGTGGACAGCTCCTCACTTTGGTTTGGTTGTTGATGGCTCATCTTGGCTTAGGTGACCACTTTCAGATACGCGAAGGGCATGCAAGGGCAAAACTGATTGTGAAGAAGTAGGTCGATGAATTTGTTGGATCAATAAATTGAAAATGTGTGCTTTTATTTATTTATTATTGTACGCGTTTTTAATTTTCTAGTTTCGTGTCTTAGTGAGAGATCTACAGACAATTGTGCACGTTTGTGGTTAATTGTTCATTTGATGTACTTCAGCTAAAATACGTTGTTTAGCTTCGAGATATTGTGCTGTTTTCATGTACGATGAAGCCATAACATTTAGCTTCTCCTCTATCTCGTTTCATTTTATGTTTTTGATCTCCTGTTTTATGGTTTGAATAAGTGAAAGCTAACACAATGAGGGACTCATCCTTTGTCCTCGCATCTCCGTCGCTTGAAATCCTCTCGTTGTCTTCTCTCTCTCTCTCTCTCTCTCGGAACAACCACTTGTTGTCCATCTTCATCTCTCTCTCACCGGAACAACCTCTTGTTCTTCACGCCCTTACTCGGGTCCGGTCTCCACCACTTTGTGGACTCCAGGTAGACATATGAGGCTCCTCATTTTCTCTTCTTGATAAACGTCTCATAAAGGGCTGATCTGGAATGCTCTCTTCTGTTGTTCCATCTTGGCTAGCTGTCTCAGCTTGTCTCGACTAAAGTCTCTCGACAAAGCACAAAGTACATACATTTAGACACAAAGATAATCACTCACCGCCACAACTGCCCTCTCATTATTCTACCGAATTATACAGCTTGATTAGGCCCCTTTCTTTACTTCCAACATTAGTGATTAATCGATAAAAATGCTTAATTTTTGGATAGTTTTAAATATGTTGATAAATAATTAACATGAAAATGTGTACACTTTCGTGTAATAGAAATAACTAATTTTAGAACACTTGTACTTTCATAATTTCTTACATTTCACAAAATTAAATATAACTTATCCAAAAATTGCATGTCGTTTTATAATAGACTATCTTTGTGATACGGAGAGTGTGGGAGATAATGATTTTGGGTGCTCATCCGAGTCAGAATCCTAGTTCCGTCCTGATTATATCTCCAACACAAACTAGGCCAGGTTAAATTTTAAACCGATTGAAGCGCCTGAGATGCAAGAGTCACCATCTATTTGAACACTAAGTAGACAAACTCAGCCTTCCCTGATGCAGAATTCAGTTAATTCCATAAACGATATTACCAAAAATTGCCAACCTATCTTCAACGCCCAAAGAGTCGTGTGGCAAACAGAATTGTAAGTTTAGAACACTTAAGACCTAAACAATACAATACAGTCATGAAAGCAGTTCTATATTTTTACACAACGTCCATAAGCAGTTTATCATTTACTGCTAGTGAATTTGGCAAGTCCGTCGACCAATCCTCCAGTTCCGCCTTAGCCTTGGCTAACCCTTCTTCGAGTTCACGAACCTTAGCTCTGCCCACCTTCAGAGCAGCTTCACACAAGTCCACATAGATAACTGATTCTGCACATTTATTAACCTTCTTTGCTTCCTCCAACCTCTTCTTCAACCATGATAACTCCAGCCCAACTTGCTCAAAGTCCTCGATCGAAACCGTGGCCCTCCTTAGAACATTCCCTTGCTCTTCATTGACCTTAGTAGTTGACATCGACTCAACAAACGAGGCAAACGACTCAAGTAGTAAAGTTTGCAGTTTTTCACCTTTCATTGAGAATTTAGTGAAAGTGTCCTTGTGAATGTTGTGGATCTTTTCGAGTAGAAGGGACGCCTTGGAAGAAACCCAGTATTCCAAAAATCTGACTTGGCCAGCTGGAGCATTGGCAGAGTGAGTCCGTGTGGTTGAACCACCCGAAATGGTGCCTTGGCTACTTTCTGTCGGTTCTGGCTCAGAACTAATACGGCACCTGAAAGAAAAAAAAAAAAAAAAAATCGAAAGTCAATATGCTGACAGCATGAGCTCGGAAATAATTCCTCCACTGTAAATATGAACATGCCTGCGTTTGCCATGATGCTCTGGTTTGATCTGCTTGGATCATTCAAGTGAAAGGAAAATGCAAGAATTAGAGATCTCAACCAGGACTTAGAGAATAACCCAAATCCAAGATAGAACATAAACAGGAAACTAGATCCACAATCCTAAAGAAAGAGCTAGAGTAGGTAAATTGCAGATTTTAGGATAGAGACATCGATTGGGAAAACACAAATAGGAAAACGAATGTAAAGGCCACATTATCGGGAAACTTTTCTTCTACATAAGAGCTAGTTAGAGAAGTCAGAAACCAAATCAGAAAGATGACGAAAGGCATTGGAAAAGCTATTATGCAAACATCTATAAAAAGATGTGCACAGAACGTCCACTCAAATCCCATAAGCTGTAAACTATAGACAACTATGAAGCACAGATACCTATATGAGCCTGACATGCATCGAATACAGCAAACAAGTATCCGGGGTTTATTTTAAAGTTCAGATACGTTATTGGATACGCGCGTGTAGTGGCCAGAATAATCTAGGGGCCAGAAGGTCCACCTTTTCCCTCCAGCCGAACCCATGACCAATGGATTGACCAGTAAGTATGGAAGGTTAAGGCGTAGACATTCAAGCCACCCGTATATTCCCGACCTGATGGGCTCAGAACGTATCACATCAGGTGGACCACCTCAGTGGTAGGCAAAGTCTGATCTAGTGTCTGAATCATCACTACTGAGACGAACACTCCATACTGAAGGTTTTTGGTGCTCGTCTCATCGGTGGAATCAACCGGCTGAGGATTGAAGTGATCTGGAGATCAGCACTGGGGCCTGCCAAGCTGAAGTCACCGGGCCGATTGGTTCTAAGGAATTCTGCTCGGTGACAACCTTAATTGTGGCATGGATAAGTCTGCCGGACCAATGGGTTCAGCAATGTCCCAGCCAATGCCAAACCGGTGGGTTCCAAAGTGTCTCAGCTTCCACCAAACCGATTGGTTCCATGGCTGTTCGGCCAGGCAGACCCTCATACATGCCTGACACGCCACGTGTGACGTCAGGCGGCTTGTGCATAGATCTCATGATGAATCAAGGAGTTCTCCCAAGCCCGCCAACTTGTTGGGTGTGTCAGACGTGACGTCACCTGAAGCGGCGGGTCTGCTCAACGCGCTCTGACCCTACCACGTGTTGTCAGGAACGAACAGTGCGCATGAGGAGCATGAAGGAACTAGGGGAACAAGCGAGTCCTTGTCTATAAAAGGAGGACTCACAAACCTGAAGTGGAATGCAACTTCTGAAGATCTCTCTCTCTCTCTCTCCACACGTATGGCATCAGGCAGCTTGTCTCTCTCTCTCTCTCTCTCCACACGTATGGCATCAGGCAGCTTGTGTAGAGATCTCATGATGAATCAAGGAGTTCTCCCAAGCCCGCCGACTTGTCGAGTGTGTCAGGCATGACGTCACTTGAAGCGGCGGGTCTGCTCGAGGCGCTCTGACCCAACCACGTATTGTCAGGAACAAATAGTGCGCATGAACTTGGGGAACAAGCGAGTCCTTGTCTATAAAAGGACTCACAAACCTGAAGTGGAATGCAACTTCTGAAGACCTCTCTCTCTCTCTCTCTTTCTCTCCACGTGTTGTGTCAGGAACAAATAGTGCGCATGAAGGAACTTGGGGAACAAGCGAGTCCTTGTCTATAAAAGGACTCACAAACCTGAAGTGGAATGCAACTTCTGAAGACCTCTCTCTCTCTCTCTCTTTCTCTCCACGTGTTGTGTCAGGAACAAATAGTGCGCATGAAGGAACTTGGGGAACAAGCGAGCCCTTGTCTATAAAAGGACTCACAAACCTGAAGTGGAATGCAACTTCTGAAGACCTCTCTCTCTCTCTCTCTCTCTCTCTCTCTCTCTCTCTCTCGCTTGGCGCTAACAAGGGTGCTTAGTGTGCAGGTCATCTTCTCCGGTCAGCGTTTCAAAGCTCAGGCAGGGTTCAGTCATCTTTCCAA
The DNA here is from genome assembly GCA_020921065.1 of Vaccinium darrowii. Classification (NCBI taxonomy): domain Eukaryota; kingdom Viridiplantae; phylum Streptophyta; class Magnoliopsida; order Ericales; family Ericaceae; genus Vaccinium; species Vaccinium darrowii. The sequence continues at coordinate 12,162,498 of CM037159.1, read as the reverse complement.
CTCTCCACACCAAACCAGAGGTTCAAAAGGGTAAATCCAGTGAAGCAGCCCCCACAGCGCAGGAGACTTTCGGAATACGGCAGGAGTTAAACGAAATGTTTTAAAGTATTAGGTAACTTAGTAAGGGCCAAACTGTAAATGAAATGAATACACAAATGATTAGTCAATAAAGACATAAGGCTTAAACAAACCCTAGCCTCTGGAACATTGATCGATACATCATCGTCTCCGTTCTGCTCTCTCTTTGCAACTCTGTTCTCATGCTTCGAACATGGGGTTTTCTCTGGCTATATATACACACTTTATATCCTTAGGGGTTTTCCCCTCTTTTTAATCTGTTCACAATCTATGTGCCAATTTTTTCAAGTTGTCATAGAATATGGAGTATGCATTATACAAGGGGAAAACAGCAATTTCCATTTTTTGTTTGGACTTATAGCATGTACTGAATACTTCATATTAGCTTTGGTACCTTTCTTTCGGAAGAGGCTTCAGTCCAGTTTGGTCCAGTTTTGGGCCCCTCCTAAGCCCACAACACTGATCGAAATCATTCACTTTATAGAGATCGTTGAGTACGTAAAGGTCCAAAACTTAAAATTGCCCATATTTTTCCTCGTACAAACCTATTTTGTTCATGTACCTACCGAAGTTCGATCAAGCTAATTTTTTATGTCAATGACGTACTTGACGAGCCCTACAAAGTGAACGAATCTTATCAATGTTGTGGGCTGGACCATAAAGGTCCGAAACTGGAGTGGAGCCTCTTCCCTTTCTTTTTGATTTGACTAACTTCTTGCAATTTTTGTGCTATGCTAAAATGCTTGATATCAGAAATTCTACCAATGCACCATTTCGTTTGGCTTCACTTTTATTCTTAATACATGACTTATCATAACAGAAATATATATTTTCTACCAATGCATCCATATACTATTCTTTTCGGTTTAGAGTGGTTTAGAGTAGTGACGAAGAAGACAAGTATATTAACAGAAAATAGGGAATATTACAACCAGTCCTCATGGTTTCAACCCAAGTTGACTTCCCTCGTTCTGTTGCGAGTTAGTTAGTGCTACTTATAACCAGGTTTATTTTCAAACTCCCCCAAACAAATAAATAGATAACTAGCAACACATTAGTATAAAGACGGAGCCACTGCAACACTCTACCACATTCTCCACGGAATCACTGACACTTGCATACACCCTACGGAGAAGGCATGTCGTGTCAGACAGTCACAATAACGCTCTTAGTACACTTCTAAAAGCGTGTCTGCTACTTCTAAAAGCATGTCTGACGTTTCTTCGTCTCATAAACTTCACGGACACTTTCACAAAACTTCTTGAACCCTCCGAACACACCCTCCCAGAATAAAACTCTTAATACAAAAAAGTGGTGAATTCTGCAGACTGCAACCCGTGAGTTGTGAACCCTAAATGTGTTTTGAAACATTTGCAAGATGAATACATCATCTATGTTACAATGATTTGAAATTTTTTTAACACTATCCAGAATGCTAGCGTTATGTGAACGCTAAATGCTAACTTTGCTAATGTGTTGAATGGCTACTGTTTCTATACCTTGTATTAAAATAAATACACTGTCGGTGTCCATTTTTTGATGATCAAAATTTCAAACACAAGTTAAAACTAAGAGACCGATGACATATTCAAAGCGACACTGCCCAATATACCCGGGTAACACACTGGGCGCAAATGTTAGTACCAATCTAAAGTAATGGAGGGGAAAAAAACAGAGATTACACCTGATGTCCCATAAAAGTCCCCAAAGATGTCGAATCACATTGCAAAGGCTCATTGAGTACCTGATGACGATGCACATATTCCAGAAATGAACGAACATCAGGATGCTCACATTGACTAGTACTTCCAACTTGTGGTGATTTCTGAAAGCAAATGATGTCGCCATCTTCAAGCTGCAGGAGAACAACATTTAATTTATCTGTACAACCAGAAAATGACTTGCAATTGACATACTTGTACCTCACTACCACGGAAAGTGACCATCTTGTCCACAGGTACAATCATGACTATTGGTTCAGATTTTATTTCCTGAACATGAAAAGGATGTAAGATAAATGCGGACTAAAACCCAAACAACGAGCCCACACAGGAAATAAATAAATAAATAAATAATATTTATTTATTTATTTATTTTTGCCCCCTTGTTTACCATGTGAACTTTCTTTTTTTTTTTTTTACTTGTCTGAATTTATAATATTGCCCTTTTATGTGTGAAGAAGGGAATGTTTATGCTGTAAATTCAAGGGAATAAAGACAAGGAAAGGAGTGTCGATATAAAAGACATGAGTTGAAAATCACTACCCTACGACAACAAATTCAAACAAAAGCCTTAAAAACAACCGATTTACCTCATAGAGTTCAATTTCTTCATCAGGAGCAAATCCAGCCAACCAATTAATCTTTGCCAAAATGTCCACCGGGATTCCACCAGCCCTCACATAGAACCGCCCAACATAGCTGACAACACATACAAATAGCCTCAGAACCAACCAAAAAGTGGGAGAGGACAAGCTAACTACATGCAAGTTGCAACACCAACCAAGGAAAGGAATATAGAAGTACCGGAGCTCCTCTTTCAAAGGGTCATAAAGTTTGAAAAAAAGAAGAATATTATCTGCACTCTGAACAGGTGGACGAATCGGCCGCAGATCCTGCATGGTTGTGATCAAGAAGTTCATCACCTAGAGCTCCATGTTTAGATGAGAACTCTAACGACTAGACTTGAATAAATTCCATTTGCCAAATTTGAGCAATCAGAGGGTTGAAAAGACGAAATCAGATTAAATAGTCAATACCCGTCCAAGTTCCACTTCCAAAAACAAATTCAACTCCGCAGCATTCACCTTCTGGACTGGCTCTCTCAAATGTCCAACCTAAAATGCATTCAAACTCAAGACACTTCTAAAGTTCTAAATGCACAAAATATTTCATTCGACTCATCATAACATGCTGAAGAGAAGACACTAACAATACCAAGCAATTAAAGAGAGACAACGAACCAGTGACTCTAACATAAATACATCCTTCGAATTCAGTTGGCTTAAAATTATGGTATACATGGAGCCTTGGACAACTGAATAGAACACAACCCCCAAGTACATCTGTGTTCAAGAACCTAAGTTCTATTATTATTCTAAAAAGAAACAGCCACATTAATCAAGTCCACCGGCAACTTAACTGCTTTATAAATTAAAACTTTCCAGGTGGGTTTACAAATTACAGGTCATAACCGACTAATGCATATCCAATTTATGGCAAAAGAAACAATATTTTGAACAGGCCAACCTTAACAATACTCCACACAAATCTCGAACTGACAAAAGAACAGAGTTCACTAGAACCCAAAACTCAGGTAGCCCCATTGTGAAAATTTGCATTAAAGCCGTCAAGTACATAATTAGTCACCGTGGTTGATACAAAACGACTTGGTATAGAAACTGCCATGACATGGAAAAAGCAACTAGTCATTAATTATCAAATGTTTTAAAGGCGAAAAGCATTAGCTATTAGGCAAAGCAGCGAGACATTTTAAAGCCACCCTAAAGTCATCTTACCAGAATGCCTAAAAGTACAGCTTGTTTCTTAAAATTCATGAGAGGCGGGGTTTTTAACTTTTAACTATAACATCACGATAAATTTGTTAGGAAAATACGGAGTATGACTAGGGTTTCATCTTTTTATAAAAAAGAATAATCTGCCTAAATTTGCCAAACTAAGCTAAAACTGATGTCCAAAAAATCTGACCATCTGGTTCTCATGTGAAGTTAGGTAATGCAAGACAAACAAACAATTGGTGGATTAAATGTATATACCTACGAGCGCACATATTCTGAAGCGGTGAAGATGGATCCCAAGTGTGATTAAGGCCAAATGCTACACATAGACTATGATATGAAGTTTTTGTAACTTTAAAAAAACTAACACAAAGACCAAAGATGAAAAATGTAACATCACAAAAGATGAAACGTCAAAGGCATTTACAGGTTCAGCTTCCTGTTGTGGTGTCAACTGCCGATGCGGACGGTAGGTATAGTTTTGGCGCTTTACCCATAGCCAAAAACGTTGAAATTGTACGGGTATGCCAAACTCTTTCGCAACTTCCTCCTGCGTATAATTTTATTATTTTAATGCTATGACAAGACAAGCAATATGTGGTAAAGAAAAAACAAAAATTACCATCATTCATCCGAGAAGATTGAATTACTACAAAATATAGGTATATGAGTATATCAATGACTCAAGCATATCAATTACGAGTCTCTTTCTCATGAAAATATGTCATAAAACCCCAGGCAAATGGTCAAATTAAGGAGATAAACATGAAACCTCTCAAGAGCTTCAATTGCCCAATCACGCAATCAACAGATTATTTTAAACTGTCATACATAACAGAAGGCACGTTGAGAAAATAAAGTCCTCTAATTTCCTTTCACATAAAGAAATGAAACAATAAAGGTCACCGATATGCAATATTTTCCTATTTAGCTTTCCAGATACAAACCTCGTCTACGTAAATTGAACTAGCCTCCTAGACTGAACCGGTCTTTTTATATACTCAGGTGGGGACGCTTACTCCTTCAATGCTTATTTCCCTCGAGAATCAAGATGCAAATTTTGGATAAGTTACACCTAAATCCACCAAAACATGGTACTCCAATAAATCAACACCTGATAAAACTAAATCCATTCTGTTATGTCATTAACCACGCAATATTAAAGTAAACTGAATCCCAACAGAATGATAAATTGCACCTTAAAAAGGTTGAAAGGGGTCTGTCTCTTAATACGGAAACTACGAACTTTGTCATGATCCACAAGGTCAAAATATGTATCCCTTCCAATCTGTTCCACAAGGTCCTCTTCGCGAGCAACCTGACGAATCAAATAACCGATTTAGCAAATAGTGATCCAATGTACATATATTTGCTAGGGGAATCTTATCATCCCTCCTCAATGATTTGGGGTGGTATATTCACATCATAACATGACTTCAGGGGGGAAATTAAGAAAGTATTACCTTTACAGTAATATAAAGATTTGCTTCTGCCATTCCCTTTCTCTTTTGTTCCTATCTTCTTGGGCTTTCGTCAACTTTATCTGGAATTTGAAATCCAAGAATCAAGAAAAATTTATTTGGAAGAAAATATCGGGAATCCAAGCCGATATTAAGTTTGAATAACTTTAACTAAAGTGTTCTTCTATGTCTTCTCCATTCACGTTACGTATTTTTTCCTCCTTGTTAATTGACCATACATAAACAAGTGCATACATGCATTAGAGTTTTGTTAGCTTAAATGGAGTTTATGATCCCAAGTTTTATCTGCGTCTGCGGTAGTTGTGCATATAAGCAAATGACTGAAAAGTAAGTAGTTAAAGTGAAGAATTAAGATGAACCAGCAAATAGAGGTACAATTGTGGAGCTTTGAACAGGAAAATTAGAAGGGGATAGTTTTACCTCTCTGACAAACAAATCCACAAAGAAAACAGTCCGCAAACAAGAAACATCACAAATAATTAAGTTCACTTACCAAGAATAACTTTCCACCATAGCATGAGATTTAGGAATTGAAATAGCTTACAACTTGAGACCTAAATTCATCCACCAAAGGTTTCTCCTAAGGAATGTAGCAAACTTACGAATTGTGTAGATCATGTGTAACACTAAAAGTTTTTGAATGTTGATGTGCTGAATTCTAATTCGAGCCAGATTCCTCAATGGATGTCCTTCACTAAGCCAGGGGCTGGTTTCAATTGCATCATAAATTCAGGAGGCTAGGACAGTCCAAACCCAACCCGTACAGGTAGTCTTTCGGCTGACCTGTTACTTATGATTTGCTTGAATTTTGGGGGCCTTAAGAAAGTTCCTCCTCATAGATAAAGATGTAAAACAAAAAAAGACAATCCAAACCCAAGTTCTTGACAAAAATGGGCTCATCATATATCAATTGAAAGAAGAAAAAAAACATATCCACCTACACATGTGGACACATTTATCTCCCACGTAAATAATGTGGTATTGAATCAGTTAATCGTGGGAACCCACTTATGCCACAGTTAGTTGCACAGTTTGACAATGGGATGTTGTTGCAGTATAGGACACCATATCCATGAACGGGGGCCAACTTACCTCCATGGAGCGAGAAAATAATTCAAATAAGAATACCAAATCTACAAAGGTAGAAGTCCAATCCAGTAACAACATGGGATGGATCCTGTGAATTATACTTTACGATGTTCCTAATCCCTTGGGATACATAATCTGACATACCCAGCGATTGGGAGTTTATGGGTTAAGTAGCGACCCAGGTGTTTATTAATCAAGTACTACAGCTTTATCTCAGTTCAAAACTTCTAAGGAGCTATCAACTCTTATGGGGCCATTGCCAATAGAAAAAAAAAAAACTTGCTGGGCCAGCCCGTAAGGGACTCCTCTTTATCTGCTTTAGTTGGCCTCCCACTAGTGGATAGTCAAATTGGTCTCCCAAAAATTAGTTGAGGCGCGCATAAGCTTGCTTGAACACCCTAAACTATAAAATAAATAAAAAAAGTACTGCAATTGTAAGCATTTTTCTTGCCTCAAAAGTTGTGTCCATCTATATGGCACTACTTCTAATATTCGCAAATGGACCAGAAACGACTTTAAATAGTTGAACAGTGTTGGTTTACAAAATCCATAGTCTTTATTATTTAACCCCGTCAGGGACGAAGCTAGGATTTGAAAAGAGAGGGGGGCAGAACGTAGAACCTAGAAGGGCAGAACTTAGAACCTAGAATTCACATATTTCCGTGGTGGTTGAATTTTTAAGTTTTCCCCACAACTAGTTTGAAATTCAAGCATGAAATCTAGCGAATAATATTCTATGAGAAAAAAACCATATCAACTTTCTATTCATGCTCACCAAAGCACACACGGAGGATCAAGTAAGGGATCCCTTACTTTGCTATGGTGCGGACATCCCCTCTCCCAATCATATTTTGATGATTCGAATCCTTCAATGTGTTTAAAACATGTTTTAACCGGTCATCTTTTTTTTGTTGATTCCTGGCGGGAACCCTTAAAAACATATTTTCAACACATTGAATGGTTTGGATCACCAAAATATGATCAGGAGAGGGGAGGTCAGCACCATAGCAAAGTAAGGGATCCCTCATAGGAACCGGACTACGTTTACACACACGCGCGCGCACACACACCCCCCTACCTTCACTTTCCCGATCAAGTAACAGTTTTTATCAAAAACTGCTCAGATCAAGCCCTTCACGGTCTTTTTTTGTTTTTTTTTTTGGTTGATTTCTCGTAGACACCTTTAAAAATTCCTTTTAAACACATTGGACAATTTGGATCATGAAAATTTGATCAAGAAAGTGAGATGCGGGACGGAGTCTGCATTTTAAGGGTGTGGAAAGGAAGTTTGGGGGGTGTGTGTGCGCGCATATATATTTATTTTTTTATTCAAATATATATATTTTTAAAGGGTGTGGAAAGGAAGTTTGGATACATACAGTTATAACCTTTTTTCCTAGCAGAGGTAAGTGGGTAGCAGAAAAGAGTATGGATACACCACTCATGCACATTAAATACATACCAAGGTGATATGGCGGATCGGGAGAAACCCATTTTTTTGGGTGAACCCCTCAGTGGTTTTCCCTCCTCCGTCACATAAGCTTGGTGTGCATGAGTGGTGTACCCGTAACATTTCTGGTAGCATAAATCTAGCAAGGTGAGGGTGGCCCACCCGTATACATTGCTCCGTCCCTGAACCCCATGCCGGACATATTTTATGGTGTGTACATCCATCACTGTAATCTAGTGGGATAGGGTTTTTAACACTGATAGAGGAAAAGGAGGAAGACGATCCTGACAGAAAAACCACACTCACATGATCACATCTGGTGATAATACAATATACGGAAACATATACATATGCATATATACAGACACACACACACACACACAAATATACAAATATATAAATATATATTGAAAAATGCAAATTGTGGGATGGAGGTTTTGTAATTACCTGGTAGGCGTCATCTGATGAATTCAAAACTGGTTAAGGAACGTGGACCATCTCTCTCTCTCTCTCACTCCCGAAACCTTTCAACACTCTTGAGGTAATTTGGTAAAGGTTGGAAAACGACGGCTCTGTTTTTGGCAGTTTTCACTTTGTAGTTTGTGGAATGAACTTACTGGACAAGTAAACACCTCCACTTTTCACCTTGTCGGTTATTTTGAGTTTTAAGTAGCGAGAGAAATAAAACTAATAATTAAAAATTAGGTATAATAATTAGAGAGATATATTAAAAAATAAGAATAATAATTAAAAATAGCATATAAAAAAATGAGAATAATAATTAAAAATAGAGTTACTGATGGAAAATAAATATAGATAATGATTAAGTAATAATTTAGAAACCGATTCTTAAGACCCAAATTAAACAAGTTTGAATTTGATGTTACCTTTAGTGGGCAAATATCTTAGGGTGGATTTGGGTTCTTGTAGTATTCCAAGGCACTTGTATATTCTATAGTATCCCGAGGCATTTTGGATTTGGTATAACAAGCAAAATCATATGAACAGGAAAAAGTATACCAAAATAACCATAATGGATGGATCGAATGAACATCAAGTGATTGATATTATCCCTCCAGGATCGAAAACATCTCGTTTTTGAAGGGGAATCTATCAAATTTGATCAACTATTAACAAGTAATCCTAATGTAGGCGGATTTGGTGAGGAGATGCAGAAATAGTACTTCAAGATATAACGCCTTTAGGCCCAGTTTTCCAAAAGATTTTAGCACCCAGATGCTAAAATCATGATATTTCAAATCAAAAAATGAAGTGGTACCGTGTATCGTTTTTTCGATTTTTTTAGCACCAAATTAAAGTACATGAGGAATACTTTAATTTGGTGCGAAAAAAATCGAAAAACGATATACGAAACCACTTTATTTTTTGATTTGAAATATCATGATTTTAGCACCCAGATTTTAGCACCTGGGTGCTAAAATCTTTTGGAAAACTAGGCCGTTAAGGCCTTTTATTTTGCTTAGCATCTGTTATCGTGGCGCAAATCTTTTTAGTTCTTAAAAAGAAACCGTTGGAGAAGGTTCAATTGTCCAAAATGAATTTCTAGACTCGTAGATTTATCAACAACCACTCTTTTTCTTTTTCTTTATTCTTTTATTGAGTATATTGAGTAGATCATTCATGCAAAAAATCAATTTGATTAGATATTGGTAGACGAATGATCGGATATTGGTAGACGAATGATCGGATACCATTTATTTTACGAAATTCGATGGTCAATATAATTTAGTGAATCAACTGTAAGACAAATAGTTTTTATTATGTGTCTACTCATGTCCGATTATTTTGATTTTTTGTAGTCAGGATATTCGCAACGTTTCAAAAAAAAAATGAAGGGTTGAAATGATAAATAGAAATTCTAGAGGTCCCTGTGGGACTACGAGAGCTCCAATCCTACTAAAGGACACACAATATTCACATAAAATATATACATGAAAACTTATTTTATTGTTGAAACTGTGTACATAAGTGCTGGACTGGAGGTTTAGACGCTGGATTTATAGTTTTTATGCTGAATTTGTAAGCTTATTATAGATACTAGTCGTTACCTGCTGGGAATTAATCTCTTTTTTTAGTAGAAGAGTAAAGAGTTCATTGATGATAAATATTACAATTCACCATGTGCGTCTAATATAACTAGAAAAAAAAATCTATTGCATAGAGAGAGAGAGAAATAACACAACCATAGCAATTTTCGATGAGCAATTCTCGCAGTAGTTCCACTATTGACGAGGCTTCCCACAGAAACTGACCGATACCAACTTGGGCTAAGTTTCCTCTAAAAATACCGTATTCCTACTGTAGTCAAAAGTATGTGTAATTTCCGCTAGATAGTATTTTTGTGATATATGTGAGGACAACTGGAAAAAAATACAAAAAATAGAAACTACAAAAAAAAAAGGATCAAACAATCATCGGAATAACTCTCAGTCTCTCATCCACCCATCCCCTTCCCAGAACCACCACCACCACCACCACCGCCGAACACACAAGCAACTAAACCATCGAACCTAAATCACTCACACGGACCGACCACAAGACAATCAGGCCAAAAAACAAAAAAAGGGCAAACCCAAACTCACACTGGAAGGACAATATCGGCCATGGCAGTTAAAATCCCAAACCCACAGCCAAGGCATACCCTTGTATACTGGGGTGTTCCACTAACTTGGTTTTTTTTGGTTTTTTGGTTTTTTTTGGATGTTTTAGTTTTGCAAAAAAACTAACTTGTTCCACTAACTAGTTTTTTGGTTTTTAGTTTTGCAAAAACACTAACTTGTTCCACTAACTAGTTTTTTGGCTTTTTTGGTTTTTAGTTTTGCAAAAACACTAACTTGTTCCACTAACTAGTTTTTTGGCTTTTTTGGTTTTTAGTTTTGCAAAAACACTAACTTGTTCCACTAACTAGTTTTTTGGCTTTTTTGGTTTTTAGTTAATCGAATGAGATAGTTTTTGAGTTAAAACAAAACTGTTTTTTTTAGCGAAACGGGGCCTTAAATTCCAGATGTGTTTGCCGAAACGTGTATTGCAAGCTAGTTTGGAAACAAAATGCTAAAAATACACGCTTCAAATTTCAAAGTGTTGAATTATAGTGTGCTGCATTTTCTAGTCATTAGCTCACATGCCAGAAATCTGATTTGTGTGCTAGATTTTCCGCTTAACTCGGGTAGTAACCGTGTACCATGTTCGGCACAGGAAAGAACCTGTATAAGATAAAGAAAATGCTTGGCCATCCCATTCCAGTTGATACTAACCATGAGGCTATGGCGATAGAGGTGGAGTATGTAAGCTTGCGATCGATCACCGGGGAGTATGCAACTTCCGATGTAACGCCCCCAAGATTTGGGCACGTTAATTATTATTACAAACCATAATAAAGTTTAATCCCAAACTTTAATACAAACAACAAAGTCCTCAACACTAAATAAATAATAACTGGGGTGGTTCTAGGTCTTCGTCTATCCCTGCGCCGGGTCGTTCCCCATTCCGGCAGCGCCTCCTGATCCACGGAACTGGGCTCCACAGTATTGCTCCTGTCCATCTAGATAATCTAGCATAATACGTCCGAGTCGCACAGGCAACATCATGGTATTATGCCAGGGTTACACGAATGCAACACCGTGAGCAACGCTCAGTAGTTCACTACGCTAAACTTCTAAGTAGCAATTCTAGAACAATAAATTTATGAACAGCATTTATAACTTATGAACAGTAAACCATGCATCATGCGTGTCCATGCGATTCAGAGTAAATATGCACAGAAAGTGGTATTTCGTTTCAGTATCTCAAAACTGTGCTACGTGTCACTTCCTCAACAGTTCTCATTTCGTTTCTCAAAAATACATTTCATTTATCAACAGTTTGCCCAAAAATTCAATTTCCTCAATACGGTGCCTTCCCCGGCATTCTTCTTCCAATTTCATTATCTCCCACCGCTCTGAAAGTTATTAGTCCGTTTACGCCTCCTCTCAGCTGACGGTACCAACCTTTCCGCTCGAGGTCCCGGTTATCGTGCATCACCGAACTTAACAGCCTGTTTGCACGATCCGTTCTCCCCGCGACTCACACGACACAGTCCCGGCCGTCTTGCATCACCGAACTTAACAGCCTGTTTGCAAGGTCCGTTCACCGTGTGTTGTGCACGCTTAGCCCATCATCCTAGTTCTCTCCGCGAACTGGAAGTGGCGCTCTCACTGCACTACCGCAATCAATACCATTCCTCCAAATCCTCTCCGCGAATTTGAGGTGGCAACAAATCATCTCATCACATTTCATCTCATTTCATTTCTCCAAAAATCTCATTTCATTTCCCAAAAATCTCATTTCATTTTCATCTCTATTTTCTCATTAACAAATATTCGATTTCACGTCCGGTGACATAACGTATCGCGTACGTGCTCGGTGTCGCATGCTCAGAATCATACTCATGCAATATTCCATAATTTTCTCTAAATTCAAATTCTTTCAAAAACACATTTCTCACATAAAATCATGCATCAAAAATATACCAACTCTCTAAATATTTTGTTTCCTCTAGAAACTCTTCCCACATAAAATCATACATTTTAATACGCAAATTTTCCTCAAAATAATATTCCTTCTAGCAATTTTCCCACATAAAATCATACACTTAAAACTCTCCAAAAATAATATTTCCATTTCTCTCAATTTAATCCTCATCAAAAATCTCCAAACTATTTTATTTGTCCTCAAAGAAATAAAATAACTCAATTTGCTCTTTCCAAAAATAGTTTAAACCAAACTCTTTTCTAGAAATCCCTTGCCAAAAATTCACCACAACTAATTGTGGATCTAAAATATTTAAAACTCTCCCAAAAATATACTTTCTATTTTTCTAGAAACTTTCTTTCTAATAATCTCAAATAAACATCTTTTTCATATCTAGTAAAAATCACAATTTTTCTTCCTAGAAAATTTACCAAATAAACTCACAATATATTTTTGTAAAATCTTTCTAGAAATCAATATGAAAAACTCTCTCTTCATATTTATAAAAATCAACTCCACATTTCTTATCAAAAATGAACAATAGGAATTTCTTTCTAATAAATTTCTCATAAAAGAAATTACTTCACTTACTTAAAAAAAATAACACTTCAAATAACAACCAATGAGTTAATCAATCAAGATTAATTTAATCCCTCCAAGAAATATTAACAATATCATACAAGAATCTTGTCTAGTGAAACACATCTTCTAATTAACTTCTAATTACTTCTAATCACTTCTAATCACCTTCTAATTACTTCTAATCTTACTAATCCACTTCTAATTTCATGAAGAACTACTCTAATTAGAACTTCATAAACATGCTTGTTACTCTTTTCAACATGAAATCCTCTTTCTAAATTACTAAGAAACATGCTTAGTAACTTAACACATGCATAAATCATCTTAATCAAACTCTAAAATCATGCTTAGAAACTTAATTAGAACAACATAATTAAACTAGAAATAACTAATTAGAAGAGTAGTTTAGTAAACTACTTTAGTTTCCGGGTGTAAACCGGAAGCCGAAAAGCTATCCTTTGGTGTAGAAAACTCTTGAGCTATCTAGATTACCCACTAATTAGCCTAGTAAGTGGCTAATTAGAACTAAAATATGTTGGTTAAAAGATGGTAGAATAGTTGGTTTGTTGGGAATTTAGAAGACAAACAAACAAAGTGGGGTACATGGGGTCAAAGGCACACAAAGGTGGTCTATTTATAGACAAATGGAACCTCTCTCCCTCTCTCTACCTCACGGCACACACACACACACACTATACCGAAAATTTCATGCATGTATGGGAGTAATGGTGGAGTTAATCTTGCACATGGTCAAGTACAAAGGTGGCACTCTAAGTCTAGATAGGAATCTAGGTTCTAGGGGTCTAGATGCTTGCTAGATGAACTAAATTGGGTAAATACAATGTAGCCAATGTAGGAACAATAGTGGGGGAAAAATACGCCTCTCGTTGTGTAGGTTTTCACACGGTTACCTTTGTTACGGGGTGTTTTTAGGAGCTAATATGAACAAATGAGCATGTGAATCCATTAAATGGCTAAGGGTAGCCCTAACTAGCTATAAATAGGTGGGAATATTCTTCCTTAAATTAGGGAAGTATGTCCCTAGCTTACTTGGAAGCCAAGGCCTAGTTTGGTTAGGCTAGGATGTGTAGTTTGTGCTCTAATGCAAGTATTGTGTGGGTATGCAAAGGTTATTCTAAAAATAGCAAGACTTATTCTAATTAGTTTTGGGTACAAAATTAAACCTTGGCTTAGGAAACTTTCCTCACTCATCCATTGCTTGTGCAAGTGAACTTGCATTAAATCCTTGCATGTGCCTTGTACTAGCATGCATGCACCAAGCACACACACACACTACTCTCTCTCTCTCTCTCTCTACCGAGCTCGATCTCTCTCTCTCTCTCGGCAACCTCTCTCTCTCTCCCCGTGGCTCTCTCTCTCTCTCTCTCTCTCTCTCTCTCTCTCTCTCTCTTGGTCAAAACAACAAGTTCCAAGGTGAGGGGACTTCACCATGACGTACTATGGTGATTGAATGGAGTAAATGTGGTAGGTTTCGGACATTAGCCACGGTCTCCGGCTGTTACGGTAGTGTAACGGATGTGTTACTCGGGCTCGTACGCGCATACACATGCCTAGAATTCTATTTATTCGAATTAAAAGAAAAAAATAATATTTTAATAGGAAAATATCCCGATAAACCGAAAATTAAAATAATTAATCAAATTATTTAACGAAATTTTTATTTACGAAAATTAGGGTCGTTACATCCGAACCTAGGGTTGCTATTGTACAGCCCCGTGCATAGCAGGTGCTGTGCACATCCGGGCGTCCGTTGTTCAAATGAACGGCCCAGATTTCACCTCGGCACCTTTGCATCCGAATCGTTCGTTTTCGTGCATACAAGATGAAATCTGAACTGTCCATCTGAGCAACGGACAACCTGGATGTGCACAGCAGCAACCCCAGATGACTTGTGCTAGCTAGGGAAGAATATTCGAGATCATGCTCCAACTCGACACATTAGGCAGGGAGAGTTTGATGTTGGAATTGCTGTGCAGAGTTGGGATAATTTGGATTCTTGCAATACGTCTTCAATGATCCATTCTATTTTTCACATTCTCGTTTTTGGCTTTTTACCTTTTGGATATTTGGCAGCCATCACCAATAATTCATTTTACCAAAATGAGTTTTGGTTTTTCGTTGATAGACAACAAAAGCCAAAACGAAGTGAGTTTTGGTTTTTCGTTGATAGACAACAAAAGCCAAAACGAAGTGTACAAGAGCTTTCCACGTTCTCATTTTTGCATTCTCCTTTTGAGTTCCAGTTTTCTCATTTTCACAAAAAAAAAAAAAAAGACCTACAAAATGTATTCTACACATCATCTCTCAAACATTACTCTTGTTGCAAAATACATTTTGCATATTTCTCTCAAACACTTTATCAAATTCAAAATAAATTCTGACCCATGTAGCTTATGCACAAGGGCGACATTCAAGATTTGAATTGAATTTAGCAGTGACAACTATATACTCCCTCGATCCCAAAAAGGATGTCCGAAAAACACTATTCACACCTCTCATAAAAATTATCTAGTACAGTATATTTTTTAATATATAATTATTTATATATGCAATATGGACCTTATTTGATACTATATCTCACTTAGTTTTATTAAACAAAGTATTTAAGATTATAAAAGTTATTATAAATTACCAAGTGTAGAAAAAAAAAATTGGGGACGGAGGGAGTACAAGACTTAATAACAAAAAGTTTGATACACAAGTAAAATCTGATTTCGTTTATTTTTAATAAACCAAAGATATTTCTGTGCAAAATTTATTAGGCTGCATTTATTTTGGTTTTGTTAGACTATACCATTATTTATTGACAAATTTAATCTGAATTTTATTCATGAAAAATAATTTTTGCATTCCACTTTTGTATAGATGCACTCTAAAATTTGGCCTTTATTGCTGCTTGTGTTGTGCGTAATGTGCTTCTAAAGGGACAAATTTTGGAATGCATTTATTAAAAAAAAAAGTAGTGTGCAAAGATCATTAACTTAAATTGCTTTGGCTCTATATGAGGTATCCAATGCCGACAAATGACAAATACGTACTAAAGAAGAAATCAAATTATACATAAATAATAATAATAATAATAATAATAATAATAATAATAATACTCCCTCTTTAGTACTTCAGAAATTAGGAGCTTATTCTAGAAATTTTTTTTTTTTTTTTTTTACTCCAATTGGGGTGTACTACCATTGCCTGCCAACGTTTGAAATTACACTGGGACTTTGAGCGAGAAAAGATGACTCCAAAAAGGTGGGTTTCTTTAATTTTTGAACTTCCTGCGAGTTATCATATTGTAGAATTGGAATTTCATGTCATATTGTACATTGACTTTTTAAATTGGACAAAGAATTTGGGACATCAAAAAAAAAAAGGGGAAAGTGGACAACATTCAGGACGAATGGAGTAACGTATTTTTTGAACCTAGAGGGCTCACTTGAACCCTCTGAATTGATAGTAGAGCCACCCATGCTTATGTGCGAACACAGAGAGAGATAAGGAAATTTTAAATAAAACCTGCGTCTGATCAATAAATAAATAAGCAAAACCTGCGGATCAAATATGCCAAAAAATACGCCCTGCTTTATTTTCTAGTGATCAACCATAGTGCATTAAACTTACTAGGAAGTTAAGAAACACAACTCACAGTGTAAAGCGAATAAATCCCAAAAAAGAGAAATAAAATACCAAACTGACCTCAAACTAATATCGGTTCACCAAACGAAAGTTATCTTCATCTAGAACCTGAACATCGCACTCTCCTACAAAATTCTCCCTCCCGATTTCCTTGACAAGCTTCACAAATTCCTCTCTCTTTTCCAAAGGAAGCGGTACATAAGGCAGCCGGAAAATGGGCTTCACAACCCCAAGCTGAGCCAACGCCGTGTTTAGGCCAATGGGATTAGGCTCTTCGAAAAGCCACTTAATTAAAGGCATAACCTTCGCATTCAGAGAAGGGTTCTTCCCCCCAAACATAAGCTCATGCATCAAACCCGGAACCAAATTGCTGGTGACGGAAATAACTCCGACAGCGCCATGGCTCCATCTAGAGTCATGACATTCATCATCATTCCCGCTCCAAACCACAATTCCTTTTTTCGTATAACTTTCCACCCGGTCATTTCCAACACACTCTTTCACACCCGCCAAGTTGGCCCTTTGTGCCAGGGTGTGAATTACATGGGGAGGAATATCTTGCCCAGTTCGTGAGGGCACGTTATATATAATTGTGGGGCCCATAGGCAGTACGCTGTCAAAGTGAGAAATCAAACCCTCCAAAGAGGTTTTCCCGTAGTAAGGGTTGATGTGGAGAGCAGCGTGCATTCCGACTGCAAAACCTTGCTCAGTCGCGTGGACTGCTTCCCTTGTAGAGTTACTTCCAGTGTTTCCAATAACCTTGATTGATCCACCAAAACAGTTCACTGTGTGACCAATAAGCATTATGTGCTCATCCCAGCTCATCAATTGACCTTCACCAGTTGTGCCGCCCACAATCACAGCTTCTGCCCCATGTTCTATCTGCATGTTCACCAATGCATCATAGGCTTCAAGATCAAATCTGCCATCTGGTAAATATGGAGTTTTGATTGCAGTTATCAATCTCAGAGACTTTATGTCCTCTACAGATGTCCTGTGTACGTAAAAAAGAGCATATAACCATCTCTTGGACTAATCTTGATTCTTGTACTTCAATGCTGATTTTTCTAGTAAAAAATACATCAAATGCAAGATAGGTAATAGAAAGAGAGTCAGAGACTCATACTTGAGAGTTGAGACTCGGAGCCAGGGAATGTGACATAAGCAGGAGGGTGTTGTCTTCTATCTGAAAGTTTATAATTTACCAATTACCACTACCAAAGAATTTTATAACACTTTGGTAAGACACTATAAAAGTTTTCAAATTGGTTTGAACAGAAAGACAGGATTTATGTTGGTGAATATCCAAGAAGTAATTTCCTAAAAGATTTCAATGTAGTTTCATATGGACTCAGTCCTCTGTGGAACACATATTTTTAAAGAAAGGGCTATAAATGTACCATCATCGTATAAAAATTGAAACAAAATGAGCAGTTCAAAATGCTATATCATAGATTCATAATGGATGAATAGGTTACCAGTGGTGAATGCACAAGAAAATGAAATAATCCAACCCTTCCTTGTCTTGCAGAAAGGAATAGGATAAACCAGTCAACTCATAGCCACTAGCCAGTATAGTCCTATTCCTATACTAAATATGAATATTATGTCATAAAAGGTTACCGATTTTTAACTTCAATGCTACGCATAGGTTCAAAAGTAGGGGTTATGGCCGCTCGTGGAGACCTCCATGTTGCTTTCCTCCTGCATAGAACCAAGCGAAATTTCCATTAGCATTGCACATGTTCTTGAAATAATTGCAGCAAAAGAGTAACAGATTTCAGCTTCAGATTGCCAGTAGCTAATCTTTGGCAGGTAAACAGACCTAAAACTTTTTCACTATCCAAAAAATGCACAACAAAGAAACGTTTCAAACTGAAAAATTAATTACCAGTTGAGAAAATGTTTCAGATTTTGTCTTGAAGTCAACCCAACAGGTCAACAGGAGTGGCATCCATTAATCTTTTCACAACTGCTGAGGTCTAGGACCTAAGAAGCACGGACACGGACACGGGACACGGACACACAGATACGTTATTTCTTCGGAAGTTAGGACATGGACAAGTTGGCGACACGCCAAATCAAATCTATATTTTTGCATTATAGAGGTATCTTATGAATTTATTATGAAAAATAAAAACTTCTATCAAATGAAGATACAACCCACAAAAGTAAAACCGTTATGAAGATTTGAAGCAATAGTTCCTGTGTAAATAGTCATGAACTAACCATCAGCGGAAATTTTGAACTCTGAACCAAGTTTTAAACATTATATTTTGACCTCCTAATGTGCCATTCACGTGTTCAAAGAGTGTCCTCTACTTGTTCTACAGTGTCCACAACATGTCCTCATAAAAAAAATGTAACAGAAATATTAGACATGTTTAGGCGTGTTTGACAGTGTCCGGAGAGTGACTTGTCGTGTCCGTATACAACACGTGTTGGACACGGATACGTGAGGCCAATAGACGTGTCCATTCTTCTTAGTCTAGGACTAACACAAGGGGGTTGGCTAGCAAGGAGTTGTTTGTTGTGTTGTACAGAGGTGCTATTTCTTGGTTGAGAATCCTGTGACTGCCTCTGATGGTCCAATTTTGGTGACTGCTTTTATCAGTTCCAGTGTGATGCACTGGTTCCCCCATTTTGCAAGATTAAGATGATCTCCGTCCTTGGTTATACACTTGGGGCATGGCAGCATACCCTTTGTGCTGCTATATACATACACCTGATAGTCTATACATTACCGCAACAAAAAACTTTCATGAGCATTGCTTTCTTACCCGACAACATGCGTGCGCGCGCACATGCGCACACACAAGAAAGTCGTTTCCTTATTTTTGTTCTGTCTTGCTTCATCTTCAATTAAGCATCAGATGCATATTTCCTTTAACACTTGTTGTAAAGTGGCCATAAGAAGCATGAACCATGATCTTGTTTCTAGAGGATATAAAACAAACCCACCAACAGAGTACAGATCTGAGCAATACCTTTGTAATGAGGAACAACAAACACTGAGTTCCAAATCGGGATTTTGAAAAAAAAAGTCATCACTAGAGAGTCAATGTCTATTCTTTTCTCCATCTTTTTTCGATAAGCAATGGAGACTCAATCTCCTATTAAATATCAAACCAATCACTCAAGTAAAATAAATAAATATTCAAGTTTAACCATTTCAAAACGTTTATCGAACCACAACTCATACAAATTGATCGTGTGTCAGGACTGAGGACGTAATGGTTAGAGGTGGGTGGATCTTTTCAGTACTCTGCTCCACCAGCTGAGCTATCCTGACCATCCCCGGTGCATCATTTTGATTTAACAAGATGGTTGGGGCCCTGTCAACTAAAAGAACAAAAGGCTTGTACAAAAAGCTAATCCAGGCCTTGGGATCACTTGTATTTTTCAAAATTTAAAAAAAAAAAATTCTAATCCAGGCTTTTACAATATGTACCATGAATTGTTCAAATTGACATCCCTTGATCAAAGATGCTAATTTATGTGCATATCGAATATAACATATCACACAACTCTTGATAAAAGAAGCACTTCCCTCAAATCTGTTTGTGAAAGGACCGAGACTTGAGTGAATAAGAAAACCAATTTGAAACGGCAAAACCAAGTAATATACAATAAAAAATTAAGGAGTCAAACGAACTTTTGGGGATAGAGGAACTTGAGCCCTCACGATTTCTAAAGTCGATGGATAAAAGTCCCTTTGTACATGTCAAAAATCCCAATGCTAAGTCCCACAAGTAAAACATTCCTACTAGCTATGCTAAGTTATTTTACTAATCAAGTACCTATACGTCATTAGTTTTAACCCTTTTTTTTTTTTTTTGATAAGTTTCATTAGTTTTAACCCATTGAAAGCAATAATTGTTGCTCTTGGCCAGTATAATTGTCTATTTCCTTGCTTTTCTGAAACAATCGCCAATTGAGTGCACATTTTTGTAGAAAATCAAAGCACGTCATTATTTCAAACCAAAAGATGTAAAATATGGAAACTTAAAAAGGCATATTTGTAATTAGAAAAATATCTTGGAAAATTTGATCTATATAAAAATACAACAGACTCGGGTTTCATTGGCAAGAAAGGACAAGAGGCTAGCGCCGTTGCGGAACTGCTTAACGAGGAGGCAGTCGGGCCTTTCGGCTGAGGCGATAGTGGTGGCGCGACTATGGAGGATGGAAATGAAGATAGGATTTTGGATGAGAATGTACCAGTTTTTGCAGACGCACTTGGATCGAAGAAGGCATTTCGCAAGAAGCCTCCACAGAATCTTCGCAACCAAATCTTCCGATAGCAACATTCAAGTCCCCAACGCAGAATCCCATAGAACAGGGTAAAGAGAAGGCAATCACTGAAGCAACCCCCAATCAGGCCGCTTAGAGCCAGACGAAGGCCCAACAGAGATGGTGGCTGCAACGATGGAGTAGTAGTGGTGGCATGGTGGTGGTGGATTAGTGGTGGTGGAGGACGGTGGTGATAAGGGAAATGGTAATATACAAGTACTGACAAATTCAATCATAATTAAGTAGGTACCAGATTACTTAATTGTTGTTAACTTTGTCTACATCTTAAGAGGAACTTAAAATATTAAATATTATAGAATATGGTTATCGATTGGGGACTAGAAGGGTTCTGTTATTGTTGTTGTTGTGATGAAATATGATTACCAAACCAACTTAATAATTTAGTTCAACAAAACATCTTAGGGTGAGTTTCCGAATGGATTTTATCTGGATTTTATCAAAATCTGATAAAATCAAGCCTTGATTTTATCCATTCATGCAGAGAGTTGATAAAATCTTAGATTTTTGAATGCAAAAATCTAAGATTTTATCAACTCTCCTCACGAATGGATAAAATCAAAGGCTTGATTTTATTAGATTTTGATAAAATCCATTCGGAAACTCACCCTTAAACACTAGGACAATCATAGAACTTCAAAATATCTGCTTGCTTTTGGTATCAGCCGAAGGTATATGGAGTGACTGATTGAAAATCCTAGATCAAAATTAGGGCCACGCATATCACACATAAAAGCTTCGTGGAGGTGAACCTATAAAGTAAATTATTTAATATCTTGGAAATGCACATAATCCCTGCCCCCACATTGTTTGTCCACTTTCTCTACTTTTATTTTTTCACTTTTTACGTCCTAAATTATTTGTCCATTTTAAAAAGCCAAAGTGCAATCCCATGAGATAACCCTTTTGTCATCATCTCTTTGATTGATGCGACATCTAACTTTACTACTTTAGTTGAAGGCCATCATGGATCCTCAATAAGCTGGATTCCCTAAGCCGTACAAACAAATCGGGACAGCGGGAGTAAAAGAAAGAAAAACCCATCCTTTTTTGTTGTTGTTGTTGAAATAAGTTCATCGCGCATGCAAAAATTATAATGCCAAATACATTAGACAACACTATTAAGGAATACAATTCCACATTGCTTGGATACGGAATGGGTGATCACTTAATATAATATTGAGAACCCTCTGCCGAAGAACTTTGTGAGATCTAAAATTTTTACATGGTACCTAAGCGAGCTCATTCCACTCCACATTTTACAAAATTAAAGGTCCACATCCCAATCTCACAATGACAGACTCAATAAATAAGACTGATGGACCCAAAAGAGCAACGTGGATACACGGTGATCCGGTGAAGGGGATTTTAAGGAATACAAATCCACATTGCTTGGGTATGAATTGTGTGATCACTTGATATAATTTTGGAACCTTCAACTTATAACCTGGCTTGGATCTAAAATTTCCTACAAATACCACTATTGTTCTAGGATTTTGTAGTGTTTTGAAGAGGCGGCGTGTATCTTCCAATTTTCTCAACAACCAAACACAGCCCAATAGAGGGTACAAGAGATTGTCCGCTCCCCAAAACAAAAAACTTGGGAAAAATAACTTTTTATCAGTAAAAATACAAACTTACTTAGATAAATTAGAAGAATCCTTGTAATTAGTCACTAGCGGCAAAACGTTTGATTTTTTTTGTTTCCTATTGAAAGCTCAGCGAGGAGTAGAACATTCCCTACAAATCTTTCTGATCATCAGCTAGCCATTATTTCTAAGTTCTAGTTACGCGGGCCTGACAATCTTTTTTTGCGATGCCGTTAGTACCATAAAACAGAGTAGTAGAGAACAATTCAAGCAGCTATAAAATGATAGTAAATGATTCGGATTTAACCTCGCGGAGCTATCGGCACAGGGAAACTGGACAGCAGAGCCTCTCAAGAACACGCTGGTATAGCTCTTTAACGCAGCCATTTGTTGAGCCACAACAAATGAGAAAACTAATCAGAGCGGATTCGATTATTGTTGTTTCAGCAAATTGTGAAGATGGTACACGTTGATATAATGGTGAGAATCGACAACGTCAGAGCGATGGTGGCGGAGGTGATGGTGGTGGTACGGCGTCCGGAGTGCAGGAGGTCGGAGGAGCTCAGGCGGCGCATGTCGTCGAACGGTCGTAGGTGATAGGTGGTGGCGCGAGTTTTCTCGGGAGACAGCAGAGATTAGATTTGATTTGAAGGGCTGCGGCATTTTCTAGGGTTTCTGATAAGTAGGGAAAATTACACTATTTTCCTGGGGTGTTTTATAATAACGGAGACTTCCCTTCAGATTCTAAAATTTGACAAAAAGTTCCCCCTCTGCTTTACTATTCAGTTACAGATTCTACCAGCAGTTAATCATGAGTTCAACAAAAAGAGGATACATTGGCGGGAAATGACTACAATACACACTTATTAAAAGTGTACCATATGCAATTATAGGATGGTCTATATTGTACTACTTCATGGAAAATTGTAACATTTTTTAGTGTCTCATAATTTTTAGCAATATGATTCATTACATTTTCTCTATAATTTATCACATTTTTTGTCATCTCGTAACTTTTATTAAAAAAACGTTACTTTTTATTCAAATGAAATAATCGATTCATAACAATTTTAGGAGTGCGTATAATATATATCGAAATGGGAATGTATATTGTAGCTTTTGCTTACAATGGCCCATTGTTATCCTCCTCTAAAACCTTTTATGCCTCAATTTCAAGGATGAAAATACAAAAATACCCCATCATTCCCACTAACTCCACTACATACTGCCGTACACTAAAAAAGGGTGATTCTATTAACAACCCTTTTTTTTCTCCATGTAACCCATGTTCTTCATCTAACCACACCTAAATTTCTCCAAACCAATTTTACTCCATACATGATACAACCCACAAAATACACTTAAACTACCCAAAATACCCTTGACCTTCTGCCATAGCCATCCATCGCCACCACTTCCATCGCCACCACCAGCCATCGCACCACCACCCGTCACCACCATCAACCATCTCCACCACCAGCCATCTCCTCTCTCTCTCTCTCTCTCTCTCTCTCTCTCTCTCTCTCTCTCCATTGTCTGTTTGATAATCTGAAATTCATCATCGCGACCAGTTTTCATACTTTGAATGTCGAAATACATACCCATTTTCGACAACCACATGTTGATTTATATTGAAGGTCGAATTTTCAAAAATTGGACCTTGTCTATTTTCGACATCTTCATGTCGAAGTTTATATCTCTATTCAACTTCTTAATGTCGAACCAAATACTTGTGAAATTTGTGGGAAAGGACCATGTCTATGTTCGACATCATCGTGTCAAAATGTATATCTATATTCAACTTTCGAATATCGAACTAAATACACATGGATAAAATATTGTTGTTTTTGACAATAACATGTCGAAATATAACCATATTTTCAGCTTCTTAATGTCAAAAATTGTGAAATCAAACATGTGAATTTCTCAGGTATCGCTTTCGGAATGCAAATGTTGATGTAATGCGTAGAATTCGATATTATGATGATGAAAAAAGTAACTTAACTCGACAATTTATTACTGAACTTTGTCTTGCATAATTTTCGGTTAAGTGAAAAGTTTCAACATCGATATGTTGAAAAAGTTTACATATTTCGGGGTATGAATGTCGAAAAAAACCCGCAGTTTTTCAGATTTATTCTTGGTGTTCAAATATTCAAATGGGAACCCATCATTGATTGGATGTTTACTCTTTCATTCTCCATTAAGAGTGAGATAAAGAAGAAGTTTACAGGTGGAAAAGGGGTGGCGGTGGAGGTGGAGTACAGTGGAGGTGGAGTTTACAGATGAAGAAGAAGAAGAAGATGTGTTTGCCTGATGAAGTGTTATGTAGGGGCATTTTGGTCTTTACACAGTAATGAAAATTGAGGAGTTTTTTGTGGGTTACATGGAGAAAAAAAGGGTTGCTAATATAATCACCCCTAAAAAATCATGTTCATCTAATATGAGTTCATACGTTGTCGGTGTACATTTATGAAAGAAATGACTTTCAATTTTGAGTTTAAACATTTAATTTTCAACATAATGGCCTTGCGAAAATATACAAATTGATATATCAAAGACATGATAAAGTGCTCAAAAGCATTGCAAATTTTACTCAATCAACTAAATGATCATGGCCAATTTATCAAAAAAAGATGACAAATTCCGGTCTAACAAAATGCATGATAAATTTTCAAAATTCAATTTTTGACATGGAAGAAGAAACTTGCAGACTCTAGCCTTGGAAGAACATCCGCCGAATAGGAATTCACCACTTTTCTTACTGGAGTTTAACATTGACGAAAGACGGGATGATGTTGAAACCTCTTTTTTATACAATTCGATTTTGGGAGAGGCGACATATAATTCAGGCATTTGGAGAAATTACAGAGGCAAAATTCATAATTTGTTTACCTGGCGGATGTGGTAAATTAGGAATATACAAACACATGGATTTGTTCCGAAGGGTACTTTTGGGTTTATATGAAACTCATGACTGAAACTTACACCTTCTATATCAATTAGGATGAATATCTAAACAAGACTGAGGATTAAGACCAATATTTAAGTATATCCAAGGAGATAATTACTGATTTGGGGGTGTTCAACTAACAAAAAAAAAAAAAAAGTTTTTTCGAAAAATCCAAGACTGTCATTCTCTCACAATAAATCACATAAAAAACCGTAAAAAAACAGTTTATTTTAAAAACACCCTTAGCAGAACACCCCCTTAGTCATGAATAAATTTGAGTAAATATTTTCCATTATCTTGTTGATATTTTTCTGGTATCGCACAAATACTTTGTTTTTTTTTCTTCGCTCCTCTCTCTTGAAATTCAAATGCTTAGATAGGTTCAATCTTAGTTGGGAACGCTTTCCTTTTTAGATAGGAGCGAAGTCCAACTTCAAAGTGAGGGATTCGGTGTTGAGTTCCCTTTCCGATTAAGTTGAAGAGAGATCCGGGTGGGTATTGCCCACATGGTACCCGCTCGGCAATCTCAGCCATCCAAAATGCAATCCAACGGTCCGAAAGAGGAGAAAGAGAGTGGTCGGGTGAGAGGAGAGAGAGGGAATCAATCTCGGCTGTCCAAAACACTTTTAGACAGCCGAGATCGTGCTCAGCATGGCCACGTGGTACTCATTCGGTACCCAAAAAAATTTCCTAGCTCCTTGTGTGTGCATCTAGGCGCGAATTTAATAAACAACAATCATCCTTGAAGCATTCCTGTTCTAGCAAAAATTGTTCAAACTTCAGCAACATGCAGCAGTCACTATAAACAGTAGAGAGAATTTGAGCAATTACAAAACCGTGCACTGGGGCTCCTCTCCTTGCACTGGGGCTCCTCTCCTTGCAAATTAGCACACAAAAACACCAGTTAAACACAAAGGAGCTCCGTAACATTTTCAACAGAAGTTTTCATTTTATAAGACACCCTCGAGTACAGGATCATTTACACCAAGCGATTTGGGCGATTCCATCCACATAACCTCCAGTTCTGCCTTAGCCCTGGCAAGCACTTCTTCGAGTTCGCGAACCTTGGCTCGAGCCAATTTCAAACTACTTTCGCACGATTCAACAAAGATAAGCGACTCTGAGAGCTTATTCACCAGTTTCACTTCCTCTAGCCGCTGCTTCAGCCATGATAAGTCTAGCCCAACTTGCTCAAACTCCTTGACCGAAATGAAATCCTGGCGAAGTGCTTCCTCGTTCACCTCATTCACCTTAGTTGTTAACATGGACTCAACGAACAAAGCAAACGACTCGAGTACCCCTGTTTGCATGAAGCGACTAGTCACAGAGAATTTAACGAAAGTGTCCTTGTGAAGGTCGTGGATCTTTTCGAGTAATACAGATGCCTCAGAAGAAACCCAGTATGATAAGAATCTGACTTTGCCAACAGGAGGAGTTGCATCATTTGAGGCCCGGTTGGGAGAATTGACGAAGTTATTGGGGTCAGAAGTTGCATTGTTTGAGACCCGGTTTGAAGCATCGGCGAAATTATTGGATTCAGAAGTTGTGTCGTTCGGGACCCGGTTTGAAGCATGGACGAAGTAAGCGGGTTCAGAAGGGACGTGCTCTGATGCCTTGACAACATAATAAATTTCTATATATCAAAACCATGTCAACATTATAGTATTGTTCACCAAATTGTTAGAGAGTCTGATAGACGCTAAGGCCCCATCTGTTTCTCTGGAATACAACATCATATGTAAGTTACGTGCAACTACGAAATCAATGAGACCACAAATCATGTATTCAGTTGAAACTCTTGCGGTCCGAATTGAATATTTCGTCCGATAGCAAATTCTACAGGACATGCAACATATATCATGGGGAATGTGGTACTATTGATATTATGCCCACACTATTAGTCTCCAACTATCATGGGATAATTATCATTTCACTATTAGTCCATTCAAACAAACAGGGCCTAAGAGGCATGCGAGGAACAATTGCATACCTGATTTGCTGCATATGACTTCTTAGGAACACTCTGATAGAGCTGATTGTCAGAGTGCTCCAACCCAAGGTACTGTTGCCACACACCATGAACCTCCTTTCTCTGAAAAGAAAAATGTCAAAACTCAAAAGCAAAAAAGAGGAAAAGCTGACCATCTCATCCAAGCATTCTATGCATGCGAATGAGCTAAGAAGACGCTTCTATTGGCCTCACGTATGTGTTCAACGCATGTTGGACATGAACATGAGACGACACACTTACATATGTGTCCAAAGGTTTATTATACTCTTTTTCTCGTCGAACAAATTGGGGACAGGCTGGGACATGATTGGAACACGCTAATGTCAAATCCGATATCATAGTGCAACTTTGTTAAGTTGCGAGAAAGTCAAAATTTTAGTGGATGCTAGTTCATGAATACTTATCTAGTTGTCGTCGGTTTATATTTTCCTAATGTTACCACTCTTCGTGTTTCTTTGCCGGATGTTTTAGGTTTTTGTATGAATTTATAGGATACAACTATTAAAATATATACACATGTATATGTACATATATTCAACTTGTCCCCTACGTGTCAGTGTCTTCAAAAAAAAGAATGACGTATCCGTGTGTCCATGTCTTGTCCATGGCTGTATCATCACTTCTAAATGCATATTAGTGTGTGTGTGTGTCTGTGTGTAAAAGATAGAAGGAATTTAAAAGCACCTGAATACGATTAGAAACGATATCCGAGTCCAGAAGGTATTCATGACGTCCAAAAGAGAAAGATGCAAACTTCCACTGAGAAAAGGGAATACATTAATTGCATAACGGACAGTAAATGATGACCAAACATATATGGCATCTCCAAGTAAAGACTTTTATACACCAAAGGAAAATAAAGGAAAATGATAACAACTAAGAAGTAGTTATACCTTTGAAAACTCCTCATCCGGCACCTGTAGTCTCTTCTGTATGCATACCTTGACTTCAGCCAAGGTCTCACCCTCATGGATGACAAGCAAAAAAGGTTCACCAAAATTCTGGACCTAAAAAGAGGGATGTATTAAGAAAATTGATTCCTTCTATACAAAAATCTTCAAGACACTACATATTGGTTGGAACACCCAACTTGTTTCAATGGAGGGAAAAATGGCAATACAGGTTTTTCAAATTTCCAATTGAACTATTTACCTCTTGATTCTGAGCTGCATCCGTTTTAAAATGATAAACATGAATGAGACGGTCAAGAGGACCGAGGATCTTCTCCTCCTCTGGAATCTGTTATGAGGAAATAAAGTCAAGAATGTACACAACACTGTTGTCTGATAAAAAAAGTGAATCCACCACAACATCACGAGAAAACTCCATTTGCTATATTAGTCAGGTCATAGGTGAACACATCGAAAGAAGCTTGCTGAGCTGCTGATATAAAGAACTGCCAATAGTTCTATTACTAACATCAATCATTAAGAAATGTCTCTAGACCATATTTAAGTCATGGTTTTTGGATGGAAAGGGCACAAAGGGGGGAAAAAGACGGGGAAAGAAAGAAAGTGAAAGAAGCTAAACCCTTTTCTTTTGTTGGGTTCAGTTAAAAGGCAGGATGGCCCACTGATAAAACTTTGCCATTAGCTCCTGGGGGCTCTGGTTTGGGTCAAGGAAAAAGCCTCTCCAGACATGGGGGTGAGGTTTCACTAATCTTCCTCACGGAGACCCAGGTTTAGGGAGAACCTTGCTCACACTATCACCCTTTTTCCGTTTTGTTGAGTTAGGAAAATGAATTGATATTTTTCTCATAGAGTCATATTTTTATCAATTATCCATGTTTGAAGGAAACAAAAATATTTACCAATGTGAGACTGAAATTTTTTCTTGGGAAGGAATTCAGTTGAAACTGAAAACTGGAGAGGAATATGGGGAAAGAAATTTCCTATCATAGCAATCCTAGGGGTTCCTTCAATCACAAACAAAGGCATGCAAGTAGTCGGTATTTTTTTGCACAAGCCCAAAAGTGCAAACAAATTAGTGAAGGCTTGGGTAATTTTGCTTTCAGCAATGCTGTTTGTGAAAGCATGATTGTGTTCAATAAATGTCAAAACATCCAGTCTGAAGTCTTGATCATATAAATCAAGAAGAAGGAAGCACCTTTTAGAAGTATCGAAATTATCATTTTAAGCAGAATACACAGAAGAAGAAAATACAGAAAAACTCAATGCCAACATGCATACAATCTTACTTCCTCTGTGCGTAATATCCAGTACTGATCATCTAAATTCTCAATCTTCTCATCAACTGGGAAAATCTGCAAAAGAAAATGTGGCCAAACAACATATATTACAGGAAAGCTCTAGATGCAAATCAATGATTTACTTTGGACGCCACCCTATTAATCATCATCTCTCGGGAACCTTTGTAATGGGATCATTTCCCAAAGTACATTGAAACCGCTACAGCTTGTCCCACATTGGTTAATTATCACCTCCATAACAAGTACATAGGCCAAATAAGTCTCCACTTACAGCCAACTGGTTTTGAGTTGTATGCTTTAACATGGTATCAGAATTCAGAATTATGCTTTTGTAGGCTTTTGGACAAGACTCTCATAATTGATTGCCCCATATTTAGGCCTTAAGTACTTATTTTGTCATGATGCCCATGTTTGTGGATAGTGTTAAAGCTTCTATCATATGGATTAATTACCACCTGAAAACCAATACACGAGCCTGAGATCTCTCCACTCAGAACCAATTAGTTTGTAGTTGGGTGCTTTAAATAAGATATCCTTCATTCACTAACCATATTTATTTTATACAATGCAAAATGTGAATGTAGAGGGAGCAAAGTCAACCACAAACAATCCATTAAGATGCATTTATTTTGAGCTCTTCTCAAGTTTAGTCCACAACCTAATAGTAATAGCTTGAAACATCAATTACCTTGTAGATCTTGTGATAGAAAATTTCAAGCAACCTAAGTTCCGCTTTTGGATGTGACAACTCAACCTGTTTCAATAAATTGCACCACGTGAATTAGATTCTTGTTAAAAGAACCATGAGAAAATGAACTCAGACGAAAATGAAAGATTTTCCAATTAATTTGCCAAATCAAAAATACAAAGAAATTTGGCGCAGAAGTGAGAAAAGAGAATGGCATTTCAAGCAAGACAAACATACATTGTCAGTAATGAAGTATATGCCCTGAATCTCCTGATAGAAAGCACATCAAGTTAAGACTTACCTTTGTCTTAAGGTCATTCAAAAGATCTCTGACAGTGCTCTGTTTTGGCAACCTAATAGTATGATTTACTACCTGAAAATGGTCAAAACATGATTGAATAGGGGACTAGATCTAACACATAAAAAGGAAATGGTAGCTACAATATGACACTCACTTCATCCTTGGAAGAAGAATAGAAAGCAACTTTTAGAGTTTTCAGGCCTTGAAGTTCCGGTAGAGGGATATCCAATACCTCATAGTAAAGAATGTCTGAAGTCTGCCAAAAGGAGGCAAAATCAGCCAATCAAAACAGATAAGATATTCTTGGGTGAGAAGTAAAATAAGAGAGGTGATAAGATATTCTTGGGTAAGAAGTAAAATAAGAGAACTCAGAAGCCTAAATCAGGGTGACGTTAATATGTTGAAGAACCTGATTGTAGTGAACCAGCATGTCAGATAGATGTTCCACTCCTCGATACTTGATTGGCTCGGGTTTAGGTTGCTGGGAGTAGCAGTTATGAGATGTAAGCCTTATTTTAGATGGATCATCCAAGCCGAGATGGCTGGCTACTCTTTCAACGACGTCATCATAATTGTGAACCTTTGATCTGGAAATTTATAAAAGTAAATTTCTTCCTCAGACAAGTAAATCCATAAAGAAAGCACTAAGTAATGAAGAAACAAAACACTTTATTAAATGCATTTACCAGGAATAATTGTGGACAATATCTTAAGATTGAGGAATTTGAAGAACTTACAACTCAAGAGAGAACTCATCCTCCTTTGGTTTCGCCAAAGAACGGAAGCAAACAACCTATGAAACATTAGATCACGCAAAAAAACAATTACTGAGGAAGCTGCACTTAGTAGAATGTTAGCACATCGAAAGATAAAAGTTTTTCGATCAACTTTTCAACACCCATTGAATTGATTGTCCCTATTTGAGCACGGAAGTGGTTCCATTTGCATCATACATGTACAACATCTGAAACCCAACCCGTACAGGTAGTCCAATGGTTAAGGGGTAAGACTCTGTGATGAACCATAAGCTTGAACATCCAGGATTAGACTATCGTGGCTTGACTCATACTTGTGATTTGCAGGCTATTGGAGTTATTCATAGTTGTTTGTAAAATGCTTCAGAGTTTGTAAATCAATGAATGTGGACTGATTCTTCCCAAGAGTTGTTTTTCTTCCAAGGTGGAAAACTTTACACATTAGGCACAAATAAGAAATAGTTATGGCCTTATTGTACGTATATATCAAGCTAAGTACAGTAGTAGACAATCCGTTGCCAGCATGAATTTCCAATATTGTTCAATCAGGAGGTCTATGGACGACTTAATCCACCAAATAACAAATGCCCCTTTAATTGACGCTTAGTGCAAATACACAGAGTGTTCCATTTGCCAATCATTTGTGATGTTTATGACTGGTCGTGGAACGGAAAAAACTTAAACGAATGATAAAAAGATCTGAACCTTTTACGTAATTCTTCTTCTAGAATGTATAGCTTTACTTCTTGATTTTATGTATGTGTTTAAATATATTTCTGGGTACTTTTGGTTCAAATCCTTTGGACCCGTGGTTGAACCAATGACCTGTCCGTTGGTCCCTTTTCATGCTCACTTCAGTATCTTATTACAGAACATTGCTTCAGGCCAATCAGAAGTCGAAGTTCTTCTCACCCATCTTTGTGAGTGCATGTGAGCTAAGCAACTTGTTAGCTTGAAGCTATCTCTAAACTTGGACAGTATCTTCACCAACTCTACCATAGCGGACTTAGGCCTACAAATCCACACATGTGCCGCCCTGAGCCTAAGTACACAAAGTATATGCTTTGGGCCCTAAACATTTCCCTTCAAAATTCAGCCCCAACTTTTTGTGTAGTCTTATAATGGACCCAAAAATATGTTCTACAAATCCATCCAAAACAGGAGTCTCCTCCAAGTAGGGGTGAAAAAAAAAACCGACAGGACCCGAACCGACTGAAAAACCGAAAATTCGGTTCGGTGTTCGGTCGGTCTAGCCTGGAAAAAACCCGAAAAAACTGAACCGAAATGCATCTCGGTTCGGTTTCGATTTTTCGGAATTTTTGTCAGACCGAACCGAACCGAACCGAACCGAAATACCCTAAAATCATTCCGATTTGGACCGAATTACCCCGAAACCACCCCTATTTGGACCGAAAACTACCCCTATCGCGGTTTCCTGAAATTGACCCCGCAAAAAATAACAAATCACAGCCGTCCATCTCAATTTTAACACCGGACCGA
Organism: Vaccinium darrowii; assembly: GCA_020921065.1. NCBI lineage: Eukaryota > Viridiplantae > Streptophyta > Magnoliopsida > Ericales > Ericaceae > Vaccinium > Vaccinium darrowii. The sequence goes on along the minus strand of CM037159.1, from coordinate 12,129,800 downwards.
AAAACCCGAAAAAAACTGAAAAAACCGAACCACCCCGAACCGATCGGTCCATTGTTTTTTCGGTCGGGATCGGTTCTCGGAAAAATCACCCCGAACCGATCGGTTCGGTCCCGAACACCCCGAAAACCGAACCGAACCGACTGATTTTCACCCCTACCTCCAAGACAATAATGATGTCCGTAAGATAATTCATTTTTAACCTAGGACCAGTTCACATAACTTTTTAGTTACTCTTCAACTTTACTTTTCACATTGCACCTAGTATTACTAATAGGGCTTTACTGAATTTTTTTAATCTATTTTAAGTTTGATAACCATCTATTTGAATTTGTGTTTGAAGATGTCCGGAGCACCAAATATTGTATGTTCACTTTGTGCCTCAAAAGCCTTAGGCCTTCCCTGCATTCACTTATCCCGGTGAGAGTCTATCCCTTTATCATATCCCGTAGGAGCATCTTCCGTCCATAGCTGCTTCCTTTTTACTCAGACCCAAAATTTAAGTAAAATCCCCTCGAAATTCACTCTACGTACTCTTTGACTCAAAACTATACCCAATTAAGTTAGTCAACCTTTTTACTCAATCAAAGGAGATTGAAATCTTTATTGAAATACAGGAATGCCATTAAATTTATTACTATGCAATTCATGAAGTTTTTACTCAATTTTATGCTTAGATTTGAGTTTGACTGCTTCATATCACATGAAGGCTGAAGCTTTACATAAATTTTACTGACTTGAATTTGAGTAAAAGCTTGGTACGTGCTACAGATGGTCTTGCTAAGAAAAACGGCCAAACCAACAAGCACACATCACAAAAAATAATTAAGAACAAAACACAAGAATGCAAGACACAAAGATTTTTACTTATGTCCCCAACTGTGTAGTTGCTTACAGAATACAGACACAAGTCACACAACTCGCATCAGTTCCACTAATAATTCGAATGAAAATATTTGCAACTTAGAGTTTGCATCACCAATTATCGTAATACCCCTGGCTAGTTTTGGGTCCCCGAATAGTGAGCGAGGCGCGACCAAATTCAAATCAGGCCCCAACTGGTCTAACCAAACGTACCACTATGTTTATATTAGTGTTTGTGCATCTAGTGAAATAGGAGATTGAACAATGAAAAAAAAAAAAAAAAACTTACTTGGAGGCGCTTCATGGCATCAACACTTTCCCCGTATGTTTCAGCCGAAGAACTGGGCTTTCTCTGGAATTAGTTTCTGTGGAAGACGATCATGTCCTGAAAGAAATATCACCCCCACAAACTAAAAGTACAAAATGCACAAATATGAATTTACCCAAGAAACAAACAATGCACAAATATGAATGATGTGCAATTTGGAAAAACCCACATCTGGGATGGCAAATTATGGTTTAATTACCAGGCAAAACCCACATCTGATGGATACCCAGTAGTCCAAATTAGTACAGCTAGGTAGAGTCTCTCTCTCTCTCTCTCTCTCTCTCTCTCTCTCTCTCTTGAGACTTGACCGGAGCTTTGAATACAATAATGTTCCCTTCAATACTTCTTGAGGGGTTTCTATACTGGGGAAGTCATATTTATAGATCATCAACGTTTGTTTTTGTATGTAACTGAGCCACCAACTAGTAATTGTTTTTTGCATGCGTCGTCGTGGAGTTTTCACCAAAAAAATAAATAAAAATCCTACCTACTATTTGTCCAGTACTGCAAAAGTGAAAATGTGGGATGCGATAGCGACACCCTTTCTGAAATAAGTAGGGGGTGTTTGGGAGCCTACTTTTTAGCTTTTGATTTTTGACTTTTTGGCTTTTTGATTTTTTGGCTTTTGGTCAGAATGAGTTTTGGATGTGGGAGGAGTGTTTGGAAGAAATGTGCAGAATGTGTTTTGGAAGGGAAAATGAGAAGTAGAAATCAAAAAACACTTCCAAACCTATTTTTGATTTCTGGCTTCTAAATGGAAAAATGGAAAAAACGATTTCTGGAGAAGTAGTTTCTGGGTGTTGCTGCCAAACACCCAGAATGCAAAAAGGAGAAATCAATAAGTTGATAAAGAGGCGGCCAAACGGCCCCGTAGTACTGCTAGTTTTTTTTTTTAACTTTTATCTCCCAAATTATTCATATTTTTTATATTTTGTCCCTAAATTTTTTTTTTAAAAAAACCCCAACATATTTCGTTGTAAACTCTTTTATTTGTTGAAACCCATTTTATCTGGTTGTTAAACGGCATTAATTTTTTGGGACGGAAAATTCTTTACACACAGATTGCTTCGTGGATCCCACTTCGAGATCCTACATGAACAATCCAATCCGTTCATTAATTTTAAAAAATAGTTTTGAGGGACCTCATTAAAAATCTGCTCAATATATCAGATAACTTAAAGTACTTGATCTTACATTTCAATTTTTTATTAAGTGTTTAAAGTTATCAAAAATTTGAAGATTGGATTAAGCAGTTAAAGATATTCGATTGAGCTGAGTTTTTACCTTGGAAACATATTTTTAGAGTAATGAATGTCTCAGATTGTGTGTGAGACCCCGAGTGGGTCTCACGAAGCGATCTATGCACATAGTTGTGTGCGTAAACAATTATTCGTCGAAAAAGTGGATGTCATTTATTGGACGAAATGGGTTGCAATCAAATAAATTAGGGGCGAAATAGATGGTTTTTTAGTTTAGAGACACAGTAAAAAAAAATATGAATAATTTAGGAGATAAAAGTTTAAAAAAAAAAAAACTCAATTATTAAAGGTGTGGATCTCTGACTGTAAGTGTCTCAACAGTTGTTGAAGTTCTCTGAATCCAACGTTATACTGATAAGATATTCTTAAATCTATATAAAGCATGTAAATCACAATTTATCATGACTTATATAATGAAGCACATCGGAATGCTCTGAGCTATTCAAGATCAATCAATGAATATCGAGACCCGTCCTGTAAGCATAAACTACAAACACAAACAAGAACACACTTTATTTTCTACCCACCATTGTCATGGGTTGGGTTGACTTATCGTGATGGAGATGGAGCCCCACTTCTTGGGCTCTCTCTCTTTGTTTAAGGATTACTGCAGTTCTTATGTAGGACATATAAGAAAGATTATAGATTGTTGCAATAATGGCATTGCAAAGATAGGTTTTAGAATCTACGTGAGAAGTGGTTAGTGCGACGGCAATCCCATGTTCCCCAAAAAAAATACTAATTGATTGTTGGAGTATATATATTGAGGGGTGACCTAAAAGGGTGTCCGAGCCATGCACAACTCTATATATTCTCTCTAGATATATTAGTTTTTCAGGTTAATTTGGTAAAGTTTATAAAATCGGCCCTTCTAGTCACTTGAATGAAAAACAAATTTAAAACATTCCCATATGAGTGTGAAAAAATCTCTCAAAAATTCAAGTTATCAGCTATTTTTTGAAAATGGAAATGACTGGTAGTATGTAGACTCAATCTCGTCTCCTCTCAAACCTAGCAATCAAGTAGCAACATATATAATGGACTATATTTTTTGTTACTAATGTTGATATCCATATAGTTCAGGGCCCTACTGAGTACCACTTCTGCGTTCGCCACTTAGTATATTGCTATGTTGTTGAATATTTTAAATAGGTTCACAATTTCAATAAATTTATAGAAAGCTTACCCCAACCCTCCATGTATTAGGGGCAGACCCATGGGGTGCAAGGGGGCTGTTCGGCCCCTTCACTCCCTCTAATTTTCTTCTTATTTGTAGTACACTTTTGAATTTTTTTATAAAATTACTGAATAATAATCCCTACAAAGGTGCAAACTAGGCTAAATTGACAATCTTGCGTCTGTCACTACATGTAATTGTATCTGCCAACCGTCATGCAAGGTTAATGTACTTACCGGTAGTTTGCTTTTGAACCAAAAATCTCTGCAGCATTTTGCTCTCCTGTATCTCGTTTTTCTGTATATATATAATTACTCTTGGCCACGACTAAAGGAATTCGGGATGTGCCCGGGTCGAGCTCAGCAGGTTAAGACGGTGTTTTCTTCTCAACAAGTTTGCTTGGTTGTTCCAATTACTGGTTTAAATCAGTTTTTAAGTATGTGTATTGTGTGAGAATGACGTGACTCATAAAACGCAATAAATCAGTTTTGAGTTTAAGACAAAAAAAAATTCACAGTTCCGACTAGGCAAATTGGACAAGTTAGGTGGCTTGGAAAAAAAAAAAAAAAAACTTAACAAATTAGAGCTTTTTAATTTGGATGTCTTATTTTACTTGTGTAAGCTCATCCAAATTATTGCCAACAAATTCTTTAAACCTGAAGGCTAATTAACATTTCGTAATTTCGTAGAATCCATCATCAACATAATCTAACTAACTTGAAGGCTAATACTAGCTCATCCTAGTGGTCGAGGCTTGGGAATTAGGGGTTTGCTCCTTCTTAAGATCTTAAGTTCGAAACCTCGTAAGTGTTATTAACTCCTTCAAGACAAGTCCATACAAAGCTTTCCTCTAACTTTAAATGGAGCACCCGCTAGTGGACAGTGGGATTGGTCTCCCAGCATTAGTCAAATTGTGCGAAAACTGCCATGGTCCCATGGACACCTGGTTATTTTTTTTTAAAAAAAAAAACACTACTTTAACATAATTCAACTTGCCAGTGAGCTGTAGCTCAGTTCGCATCTCCTAGCTCTCCCCACGTGGGAGACCAGGGATCGAGCCCCATTGGGGGCGATGGAGTTTCAGGGCTATGGATAGCCCCTGTACTCGTCTGTAGTAACCCCTAACACCCCGCTAACCCCCACTAACAATTCTCCTAAACTATGGCAAAAAAAACATAATTCAACTTAAAAATCTACACTAACAAATCGCAATTATTAAAGTACAAAAGTTCGGTACCCAGCTAACATTTTGGAAAAATTTGTACTGTACTTAAACAGAACTAGGTGGATCCAAAGAGCATGTTGTTGATTTGCAAATAATAATGAGCCAAGTTAAAGAAAAGGTTTAGGCGCACCTTTTAAAAAATTGATTTGTAAAATGATACGGAGTAATCAAAACATGTGGCCGCTTTGATGTGAACTCACGCCTTGGAACTCAAGTCAATGTAACGGACGAATTGACGGGGTTACCCAACTTGATTATTGAAAAAAAAGTATTAGAGAATTGGTGAAAACATCAATACTTAGGTGTGTTTTGGCTTAAAAACCCAGTTTGACTTATTTTTTTGTCATTATTTGAAATTTTTTTTTTTTTTTTGCATTTGTTAGTTTTGCATCGATTTTTTTTGTATATCATTGGTTTATCTCGACGAAAAGAATCCAAAAAGATAAAAGAAAAATATATATATATATGTGAATAGAGGATGGCGATCTAATAAGGGATCCCTTAACCAAGATTCCGTGCGGATCTCACCTTATATAGCGTTTTCAACAAAAACTGATCCGATCAAGTCCTTCCGGGTATTTTTTTTTGAAGATTTCCCGCGTAGGCCTTGGAAAATGCATTTTAAAAACATTGAGCGGTTCGGATCGTCAAAATTTGGCTCGGAAAGTTGAAAAATGCCTTGGTCCGCACGGAATTTTGGTTAAGGGATCCCTTAACGGATCGGAACTCTGTGAATAGAACTCTCAATTTTTTGAATAAGATTGAAAAAAATGTAAAAATCTGTCTTTTTGACTTATTTTTGTCTTTATTAAAAAAAATTAAGCTTCAATCATAATTTTTTTTATTCCTCTCGCCGAGACGAACAATAATAGTACACAAAAAGTTGATGCAAAACTAAAAAACACGAAAAAAATGAAATAATGACGGAAAAAAATATATCCAATCTAATTATAGGATAGGATACGAATATGGATAAGTCTTTTCTTCCGGCCCATCTAGTTACTTCCTCTCCACATGTATCGAGGAGCTATAATTCAGTCCTAGGTCACATAATTATCCAGCAACACATTTCTCCCCCGTTCTCAATCTTTACTTTACGTTTTGGTTCTCAATTCTCGCTCTTGCAAATTTTAATAGTCAGAGAATGTTTTTGAATAGTCAGATGCTCTCTTTATAAAAGTGTTGATGATCTGTATTAGGATGTCAAGCTTCAACTTCACAAGCAGTAGCTTTTTTGTTTTTTGTCTCAATCGGAACCTCACAAGTAGCTTCCTCGGTGAAGTTTGGACTTGGGCTTCCTTTTGTTAATTAGCTTGTTTTTGTCTTGCCTCAACTCTTTAAATATTGTCCTGTCAAAAAACTATATTGGTTGTCAAAAAACTATATTGGTTTTCTAGTTCATCTCAATTTGATGTCCGTGGTAGGAAAAATTGTAACTCCCTCCGCCCCAAATTGATGGTCATTTCAATGCAATTTTTAAATTGTTCATATCTTTCAATCTATAATATTTTTAGAAATTTTAAACACTTTGTATAATAGAACTAGTTTGACATCTATTAATAGAACTAATTTGAGATCTATCAAATAAGATCCATATTGCACACAAAACGTCAAAATAGATCCATATTGAAACATAAAACACATTTTAGATTGAAAGATATAACAGTTTAAAAATTGCATTGAAATCCGCAGAAGACCTACAAATTGGGATGGAAAGTACATTCTTTCCTATGATGGACATCAAGATTGAGATGAACTAGAAAACCAATATAGTTTTTGGACAGAAACAATATTTCTCCTCTTAGTAGGGTTATTAGTTGGATTGGGCTTATTTAAAGAGTTGAGGCAAGACAAAAACAAGCCAATTAACAACTTGGGGGCACTGCTCAAGCACAACCGTCCATCTCCACATTTACCGGTTCAAATTCTCAGATGAATTTATTACTAGTCAAAGTTAATTTCTAACCACTAAGTGTTCACCTGTGATTCTGAAATGTTGATTAAAGACAAATAGCTCGGAGGGGATGGCAGCACCTGTCGTCCCTAAGGGGCAACAGAGCCCCAGGTCCAACCATACAAATTAATTTATTGGGGTTGTAAGGGATTTACCTTCCAAAGAGAAATTTGGGTCCGTTCCATTAAGGAAAAAATAGTAGACAATGAAAGAGAGAAGAAAAATCCTTTTTTTTTTTTTGTTCACCAAGAAAGATTGTCTAGAACCCTCTTAATTGACCAAAAAAAAAAAAAAGGGACGGAGAGAGTAAATTCTAAACCTTGAAAGTCGGGAATGTCGTGCACTTCTCGGCCGTCCGAGAATTCAAATGATTCTTGGTGTCTTTATACCAGCAATTTCAGCAACATTCTACATCTCCCTGAAAAGATGTGAAATGACTTATCGCACAACCGAAAGTCAATTTTTGTTGATTTCGTAACGTTTTCCTCAGCTTTTTGTGCCACCACTCACCAAAAAGCATTCACTACGAGATCAAGAGTTCAAATCTCCTCACCTGCCTTTGGGATTTTATTTCCCTCATTTTTGTTGGGATTATTTCTCCTCTTAGAAGGGTTATTAGTTGGATTGGGCTTATTGATTGTGGACTTGTTTCCGGATTAATCTAATTCAAATACTTGTATTATCCGACCGCTTGTAATTATAAAAAAACACCAAAAATTAGGAAAATATTGGTCAAATAGAAGAATTATGGAACCGTACGGTCACAACCAACAATTGGATTAGGGACACAAAAGAACATAAAACTTCATCTCACACACTCAAATTACAGATTGATCACACATGCTCCAATTATAGCACGGGTGGACTATCAAGGGGATCAGGTTACTCATACCCATTTATCTTTGTACCTCTTTTCTTGTGCAATTTTATTCAGAGCATCACACACACACAAAAAAAACCTACCAATGCGAATGGGACACTAAAGTTGGAGCTCCTTGCAGAACATTATATACCAATAGCACTAATGGAAAACAAGAAAACATACACCAGGAATATGGTCCGTCGGAAAAGCTCTAAATAGAGCATCTCCAACCATTCTTGAAATCTTTAAACCGTTCTTAAATCCTTCAAAATGACTAGATTCTGTCCAACTACACGTGATTTTAACTCTCCAAAATAAATACCGATCAATTCTAGATATGCGGAGTCCCCTTCAAATAATAGAGAACATTCACCATAAACATATTAGCCAACAAAATACTATTATGATTCACTTGCTACAACATGTACGAGGGCTGAATTGCAGGCACACAAGTACTTTTATAGCATGGTGTCGTAGTAAAATATGTAAATCTGAATCTCAAAGGTATATAACCAAATTGGGCCAAATTTTCAGTAGCAAAAATTTCAAACTGCATGCATCGGATCGATCTAACAGGCTTCTTTGCGTACAAAATGATCAAAGAAACTAATCTGCAATATTCCCTATTTGTTCCTAACTTCCTACTTCAATCGATCTTTAAACAAAGGAAATATCAACTGAAGTGATCTATAGCTTGAGTACAGAGGACCCATCATCAGAACCTAACTTGAAGTCACCAAAAGAGGTGGGAATTCACTGATTGCTGAGGTTCATGTGTCAAAACCACCATTAACCAAAATATCCAAACAGTTATAAGAAAAAAGGAAATCAAATATAGGTTCTGTGCTTGCGATGATATTAAGAGAGAGGAAGCATTACCTGTTTCCTCGCGCACGCAAAGTTCAAGAAGCTACCACCGAGAATGGGCATCAGTTTTGCAGTCATCTATCTTCCAGCATTCTGCATGAATACCTAGACAAATACACTTCTGGGCAAATTGGAAAATGTGGGCATAATTTAATAACATTTTAGGCAACAAATTTGGTTAGGCTTTTTTTTTTTTTTCTTTCTTTCTTTAATTAGTTCGAGTCTTAGTAGAATTGGGTTTGCTTAGTATAAATAAGGGTGTAATCTGTGGGCATGAAAAATTATTCAATCAACTATCAATAATATTTCTAGAGTTCTCTCTAGTTTCCTTGTTCACAAGGCGTCTATCTTTTTCTTGTAGATTCAAAAGTCCGTCTATTAGAACGAAATCTAACCAATTCGCCTACTAGAACGATATCTAGTCTATTTCCGCTACAACGTTGCGTCACATAGGGACCCACATGATCAACCTAGTTTGGTGTTTTGTTGTGCTCGAGATTAGGGGAAGGACTGGATTACTTCGGAGTATGCCATGATACAGTGCCCCGTGGGGGTATTAACTAATACAACCCGGACGTCCGGTTATCAAAAAAAAAAAAACTAATACAACTTGGAGGGAGGTACGTTCCAGTCCCGGCCTTTCGGATTAGATTCTCTCATCAACCAATGGTCGAAAATAATTTTTATTCTTTCATCCCCAATATTGGGATAATCAATGGTTTGGATTTGTTCAGAGACTTTTTCAGGTAAGAGTCAATGGTTTAGATTTATTCAAAGACTCTTTCCGGGAAGAGTCTCTGAGCAATTCCGAGCCGTTGATTGCAACCATGGACAGTCTAGTTTGAGATTATATCCCATGGTCCAATACTTGGACCAGGTAGGATCCAATTTCATTTGAGTAAATCAAGCCATTAGTGGCAAATTCCACCAGTGATCCATCGTCATACTCTTTCATCTCCTTTAATTCACCACCATGTACCCTCCTCTCTTTTCCTTTCCGAGCCAGAACACCCTAAAAAATTAGATGTCTACTAAGAAAAAGAAAGTTTAATCAAATAAAATGGCATACATATATTAGTTTTCCTTGATGCAAAAAAGAAGAATAACATTCCCATTACAAATGTGTTTTCATCGACCACCGGCCTTTCTTCCCTTGCTAACTCCCGGTGCACCACCTGTTCATATTCTAAAGGAACCTAACATCCTATTCACACAATCAATCCATTCAATAAGAACGTAGATCCTTAAAACATGATGCCACTATGAGCCAACAACGAACAGTATCCAGGATCAGGGTACTACTCCTGTAATTATATCCATCCTGCAAGGCCTCATTTCTTTGCCTTGGCAAACCTGAGGCATCGATACTTTTCTCCACTAACTGTGATTTCAAGAGCTCCATCTTGGTTATCTTGATTTGATGCAGTTCCCATTAGCACGCTTTTCTCTTTCTCAAGGTTTTCTCGCTCCATCTTCAGCCTTGCTTCTTGTCGAGCAATCTCCGCCTGAAACATTACACCATGTTTGGTGATTAAGATATGCCGATAAGAGGAAGAAGAATTTCAGAAACCAGTCCCTATACGAAAAGGAAATCTGGCAAAGATTGAATGCTCTATCTCATTATTCTGCTAATAAACTTGTGCAAGTACTTTATTCGCATGCATCTTTACTTCAATTTATACACCAACAGCTGTCCACGGACCAATTCTTATGTCTGCACACAGATGTGAAATGAGTCCCTTGTTTCACAATCATGATTCATGGCACCTAAACACCCCACATCTAAGAGATTTATAAGCAATTGAACAAATATGAGAAATCTCAGTTTCAACAGCAAGTTGGGCTTGGATTCCACTCAGACCAAGTTTTTTAGGAGATGTCGAACAATTCAGTGACCAATTGATCTATTACCTAAGATACCAAAGTTCAATGAGTTTCTTTCCACAGAAATTTACAACACGAAACAAAAACAGTTTCAGTGTCACGAATTTGTCCTCTTTGTACTCTTCATTCCTTTTTCATATAGTGCTTCGGCTACCATATCATAACTCATGGTACTTGAAATAGCACATGGAAATGTCACAACGGTTCTAAGGCAACAGAGACTGGTCGCAAACAGGATATTCACAAGCTTTTTAACTCAAACTTTTAATATCGCCCTAAACAACATAAGAAAATTTATAACAAAGGCGATGTATAGCTCAAACATAACAGGATATTCACAAGTAGTGGTCCATTAAGAACAAGAGCCGAGCAACACAACATACTTCCAATCAAAGGATTGTTTAAAACCATTGTATGTCTCACGTAAGGAGCGCAAAGCAAAATATACAACAGCAAATTTGGATAGAAGGTTGAGAGAGAGAGGAAAATACAAATCTATTTCTATTATGTAAGAACTAGCAATCATCTGGAGAGCACAAAAAACCATATGTAACAAACAGTAATAGATTCTATAAAACCAATGAGGGCTTGTTGGTTTGTACTTTCTCATTCCTTGAATTATGATGATGTACATGGAGTTCTATTCAATGCTTAATGGAACAATTTGTGTTGAAAGCGATGCCATTTGTGTTGAAATAGATGCAATGCAACTACGCAAAATCTGCAAGGGGCACACCCAAGACACCATCTTGTAAAAAAGCCTATGCATCGTATGAGGGTGTGAAACAGGGCACTACCAACAGCTTCTCTAGATTTCCTTTCTTACATACACCGTCAAAGAATTGCATATCCAATTCACTAGATATCCAATACACTAGACAACAAATACTCATATCTCCAGGCTACCATAAACATAAATCAACCATAAGACAAGTACAAGATCAATTAATGAAACTGCAATTACAGTTTCTGTGCACAATGACCAGTAATCCAAACCCAATCAGCCAATCACCGTCAAAGAATTGCATCATGGAAACACCATTTAGCATACACACAGAGAGAGAGAGAGAGAGTCAATATCAATCTTGTAAATAGAAACCAAATACCGAAAAGGTGATTGGAATTGGAGGGGGCAACATCTTACTACTACTAATTTACCTCGCGACGAGAAAGTTCAGCCTTCCAGGCAGATTCACGCTCGGCGACCTCGCGTTCACGCTCCTCGATGTAGCTCTGCATCTCCCTCTCCTTCATCATCCTGTCCTGTATGTCTGCATCCAATGCCTCCTTCAGCTCTTGGACGAACTTGTCCACCACTGCCTTGATTCTCAATGACATACTCCCCTCTATTTCTTCTGCCCCCAAGACCACCACCACCACCAACAACAACAAAAACAACGCCTGTATTTGAGCTCCAATGTCGATTACGAAGCACGTGACAATAGTAGGAGCAGCAAGGGAGGGACAGAGAGCCTCAGACAATTGTAATCTCCTTCACCCACAAGCAATTCTTTTCATTTTGTGAGGTCAGTTGGTGAAGTGGACTTTCTTCTTTTTCCCTCTAGCAACGTTAAATTTTTATTCATCCAATAATCACTGTCTCATCATGTGCGACGAGGGAGTACTGAATCCACACAATAAATATAAATCAAATGAATGTCATGAAACGGTAACGACACAAAATTTGTTTGGTTGTATATTTCAAAATTCAAACGAGATTCCAACAGTATTTGTTATATTCCAAAATTCAAACGAGTCTTCATCGAGTTTTTCCATTATCCAAGAAATTGCAGTAAAGGAGACGGAGCAATTATGTAATACAAACCGTTAATCAGCTCAATTACCTTAACAATTTCAAAACTGTACAAAAACGCATAAAATTCGCTATTTCTCTCACAGTACTAACGAGGTGCATAACACCCGGAGATAAAGCAACTATACAAATCTAAAAGGACTAAAGCTGATTAGGAGGAAATTCAAAACCCAAAAAATAAATTCCAATCAATTTCAAACAACCAGTTGGACACTTGGAATTGAGAAAACACTACAAAACCCAACAACACAAATCAACCAGAACCACAAACAATGAAACTATTCAAACGAATAACCCATAAAATGACGAAACCCTAGCCGGTAAATTACCTTGGAGAGAGAGTACCGTGGCTCGAGAGGAGAGAGAGAGAGAGAGAGAGAGAGAGAGAGAGAGAGAGAGAGAGAGAGAGAGAGAGAGATTGTACGTGTCTACGTTAGGAGATGGAGAGAGAAGAGTCCACACAAAAAGAGAGAGAAAACGAGAGAGAGAGGAGACAACTTCGTACCTGGTTCGATCTCAGAGGAAGGCGGCTTGGAGCTCTGGTGTAGAGAGAGAGAGGGAGGGAGATGGAAAGCGCCGATGAAGAAAAGAGGAGGAAGACGTAGGTTATGTTTTATTTTGATGGCAATTTTGTAATAAAGAGCCGACAACCGCGCGAGAGTTTTTATCCAGGATAATTAGTCCCACCCCCGGGATTACGCAATACCCCCATACAAGGATAAATTTTGTCCTAGGATTATTAATCTCAGGCGCTCTTACGGGAACCAAACAAGAGATTAGGTGGGATTGGGCACATTTAATCCTATCCCAGGCGCTCAATACCCGAATCAAACGAGGCCTTAGTGGTTTAGGCACTTTCATAAGGTACCCTAAGATGTTAGGTACTTTCATAGAGTACCCTAAGGTTTAGGCACTTTCATAGGGTACTCTAGGGTTTAGGTTTAGGGTGCACTCTCCTATTATAGGATTTTTAGTGGTTTAGGCACTTTCATAAGGTACCCTGAGATTTTAGACACTTTTAAAGGGTACCCTAGAGTTTAGATTTAGACACTTTTATAGGGTACCCTGGGGTTTAGATGGGGCAGGTAAAGAGAGAGAGAGAGAGAGAGAGAGAGAGAGAGAGAGAGAGATTTGGAGCGAGATGAGCTTTTTTTCGTCAACAATGGAGTGGGATGTGCAGCTGCTCCAAAAACTGGAGCAGCTGGTAAATGCCCCAGGCCCAATGAAGTTTAAGGGTTGGACTGATTTCAAATCATGTTCAAACAGAGCCTAATTAGTACAGCTTCGCACTATAGAATCCCTAATTACCGGCGGTGACAAATGAAAAGAATAAAACCTAAAAAAAAGATTATTCAGTATGATTCACTTTATCATAAAACAGATCATGCGAAGATGTGAAATTTAATGTCATAGGAAAGTTCTTTCCTCCCGCCATTCTCAATTTTTTTTTGCACTAATATTTTTCGTTTCTCCTTTATTTCCCCACTTTTGTATAAATTTCCATTTTCTTTGTTTTGCTGCTGTAAAGATAGGCATTAGGCAGCATACTCGATATGTTGATATTTTGGAATTTTTTTTTAATCTTGTTATCAGTTTTTTTGTTTAGTTTGTATCGGCCAGATGCAAAACATATTTGATTTTTTCTTTTTTTGGGTCTTTGTTCAATTTTATTTTCGGATATCTTAGCATGGTCTCAATTTTTTTAGAGGAATCGGAAAAGTAAAAAAATTATAATTAACACTGAAATTTTTTAATAAAGACAAAATTAAGAAAAAAAAAAAGAACTAATACTCCCTCCGTCCCTTTTTAAATGATCCGTATTCCATTTTGGGCTGTCCCTAAATAAGTGATCCATTTGAAAAGTTAATGAGTGAAACCTAGTACAATTTCCCTTTTACCCTTTCTTTGATTTGAAAAGTAATGGCAGAATTTTCGGTGGGAGAATTTTCTGGCGGGGGAATAGACTTTCAAGTTCTAAAATTCAACCCCACATGGGCAAAAGTAATGGCAGCAGATGGAAATTTATTGCTACCCTACCAAAGGAACAAGACACCTTGCAGTAGCACTGTCCACCTTTGCATCGGTACCAGTAGCACTGTCCACCTTTGCATTTTACTTTCAAAGTCATCACCACTTGACTAGGGGTATATATGGAAAGTAACATTTTGTAGGTGCAATTATGTTGACTCCTAAAACTGCGTGATTGTCAAACTGAATCACTTAAAAAGAGACGGAGGGAGTAGTCCTTAAAAATTTGCGCCAAAACAGCAAATGCAAAAAAAAAAAAGAAGAAGAGGTTTTTCGTAAGTTTCTTTTTCCTAATAAATGAGTAACTAAATTTTAGTTTCTCTAAAGAATTTCTTTGTTAAATGAACAATCATAGGAAATATTTTTTTCCTTTTCTTCTACTTCACTTTTTCCATACTAATTTTCCTACACAACATTCCTAATAAGTGAACGGAGCCTTAGTGGGCCAAACTCTGGGCCACTTTAGTCCCCCCCTTAACACATTTACTTTGAAACATGTGAAAAATCACGTTCTTCGGATACCAATCAATGCCTTTTCTTAACACATTCATTTTGAAACATGTGCACTTAGTACACTTGATTGGACCATTTGTCTCAAGATAAATGTGGTAGGATAAGACACAGATCGGTATCCGATGAACGTAATTTTTTCCATGGTGTAAATAGCAAGCACCACAAATTCAATGATTCCAATCATTATTGCAGGCACCATAAAATCCAAACAGGGTGGGACTAAAGTCTAGGTTAGTTTATGGGGCCTCGATTTATCGCGGTGGCTTATGAGTGATACAAGTTTAAAAGAGGAGGAGAAAAAAATAAGAAGTGAAGATTGGAGAAACTAGAAGGGAGATATCCATTGTTTAGAGTACGTTCCAAAAAGAGTAATTGCCAATTGAAAAAAGGAAGATTCAATGAATAAATAAAAGTAAATAATTGGGAATAAAAAAAATACTTAACCCCCAAAAATTGCAAACTAGTTTTGAATCTGATACAAGTTTTTTTTGTTTCTTTTTACAAAGCCGCAAAACCTTTGTAGGAGTAATACATCAGTTCAACCCATGTCTCATAAAGTCGGGGTGCAAACAGCCGAACTTTGTGGTGTTCAAACTTGGCTTGTTTACTACACAAGCCTAAAACTTGAGCTCGTTTGTAAAACAAATCGAGCCGAGCCGAGCCGTGTTTTGGCTTAACGAGTCGAGATTCAAGTTGCTGGCCTCGGTTCATTTGCAGCTAAAGGCCACTATTGGGCCTCCATCTACCATAAAGGGTCGAAGGACTGTTTGGAATGTGTTCAAGTTATTCTTTCTTTAATAGCTTCCCTTGCTTCTAGGATCCAACATATCTTTCCTTCTTGCCCTCACCGGAAGCAGGGGCTTGCTGTACCTTCCGGGACAACATGCATGTTAGGCCGATCACGGCCGTCCGTGGTCAGCCATGAACGGCTCAGATCTGTTCGACAGTGGACGCTCAGCAAGTCCGGATCTAATCGAGTAGCCTTCATCTGGATTTAATTCGACAAAAGTTTGGCCAAAAGTTCATCACAGCTTGAGAAAGGAAAGAAGTCATAAGCAGCAACTGCAACACTTGAGCGACGGCAAGCACCCCCATAGAATAGAACCTACCTTATTCAAAGAACATTTTAGTTATAGATCAACAAACATCATATAATGTTCTTTTTTAATTTTCGTACGAAACCTTTCAGTCTGCTAAATAAGTACCAACTTTCGTTTGCAACAGTGGTACGTACGAGAGTGTTAGGTACTTTTTGCCACGCACCTTTAACTTTCCGTGACAATGTAGGTGGCATCCTTGTTTCTTATATTACTGTTTTGCTTTCAATTTCTGCCCCGGAAGTAAATAATTAGTAGATTGACATCTCTAACGTTGAAATGCGAATTCACAACTGCAAGGCCTCCACGAAGTTTACCAGCATCGAGCAGAACAAATCTCACGTTCAAGTCTTTTGCCGTATCCCCAAGGGTTTGTGCTTTCATCAACCTGCAACCGAAGAGAAGAGATTTCATAACTACATGCAAACTCCGGGTATATGCAACAAAACAGTGGACGATGAATGGATAGTGGATACATCAAAACCAGCTTTTACCCCGATTCATTTAGTTTTGGACTGAGACGCAGATCTTGCCGCAAATGCTTTTCCAAACACGCACACACACAGAGTACCACTACTATTTTCCCTTTATGACAGCCTGCAAGAAAATAATTAAAAAATTAGGAACAGTCCACAGAGTTCCATCCCCTAATTCTATAGAAAAAGTACAGGAGAAAGAAATAAAGAACAAAGAAGAAGTAAACAAAAACTAAAATTAAAAGAGTCTTCCACCGAGCATCAAAATTCCATCTCAACGTTACGAGCCTTCCAAGATCTGTTTTGTTAATTTCTATTCTCCAATGATCTGTATCTACCAGCAAATGTACTCCTAATATCAAAGGCTCGTCAAAGATTATGGATTGACAGTCATTGCAAAACTCCAGTATGTAACAAGCACGAAAGGATAAAGTAAAGCTGCAAAAACAGTCTGTAGAAACACATACCTTTGGAGTTGACACTACTTATAGCACTGGGCCGCTTCTGAAGGCCGCCATACATAACCGAGAGGCGAGAATCACTTTTGTGTGAATTGCTCCTAGTTTACAACTTTATATGCTTTAGAGAACAGAAGCAGCTTTGGAAACCCACTGCTTTGGCTATAAGACAGTCCTGTATCACACATCCTTTCCAGTGGCGAGCAAGAAAATAAACGCAAAATAAACGACTGCTAAGGACTTGTCTTGATAACCCCTACAAGTAATTGACCTAAACTTCTGAGTTCTCTAAGGTAACTTCAAATACTTCTTACAGGTTGCTGTACAAGGAGATAAATTACAACCCACCTAAGGTCCATTGCCAGACCAGATAAAGCCACTAATATGTTAGGATGACTAGAAATGGAAAAGGAATTCTGCACTACCTACTTAAAACTGTTGAAATGAGGTTTGAAATTGGTTCCCCAAGTACATGGAGAACAATATGCCAATATCAACAGCCAGATATCATTAGCCTTGATTAGAGGAAGTCGCACAACAAACACATGAATTTTTGATATATGTGCATGCTCATCTAACCTTTGAGGCAGTAAGAGCAACAAGGAACACATATCTAGTCATCATCGGCTCATTGCAGTATTCCAGGTTTTCTAAGGGTGCGTGGTATGGGAGACCATATTTACAAGATTCATAACATGAAAACAAAAACAGTCATCTACTCTATGGTCATAGGGATGATATTATCCAGACTTAATAAATTTTTTATTCGGACACATATCCAACGCTCATTTTGCAAGTGTTGGACACTCCTTACACTCTTACTAGCATGCGAAGACGAAAAAAAATTGAAATTTCACATATTACTATCCAAAACAAGTTGGAAGATTATTATAACCAACACTAATCATACTAAAGAAGGCGTTTAGGAGGATGAAATGTATGTTGTAACCATGCATGCTCACAACTTTTGTTTGCAAGATAAGATACGGTGATAGTTAACAACCATTATCTATTACTCTTAGTTCTTGTAGAATTTTATCATCTCACATTGTTTCGGTAATATGTAATCTATGTCAACCTATAATTTAACAGATGAAGACTATAATTTGCGAGCGCAATTTTGTTCACCCTCCTTAAAAGAGGGTGAACATTACCCTTGAAATGGTGTAGGTTACACCCTTGCAATACACTTTTTGGTAAGGATGACATCATTTTTAGGTGCGATGACATCACTTTTTAATGGGAACCACGTTATTTCAACCAATAAGAGGGAGGATAATGTTCACCCTCTAAGGAGGGTGAACAAAATTGCACATAATTTGTCAAGAAAACACCATCACGATCAGCATTTCCTTGCATTGTCCATACCTCCTTTTTAAGGACTTTTTGAGAGTCTTGAGTATGCCTAGACTTTGTATTATCTGATTTATAGTTGAACATATACAATTCAACATATTCCCAATTTGTCTGTGTCTTACTTTTTAAAGAGATACTAATATCCATGTTTCCATGCTATGCCATATATGTGCCATTTCCACATCCATGCTTCTGAGATACTATGATACCTGGGTGCCTGAAACAAGGGCACGAACACGCACTACGACACGGACACAAAAAACGAACAGACAGAGATGTCATCATTTTAAAAAATTAGGACACCAACGTGTTCAAATATGAAAAACTACTTTTGACGTCTCTTGTGAAGTCATACCAGAACACAAGCTTCAAGTGTATACCGAACGTGTCCAAGTGTGGCTGACTAAAGAAGCAAAATAAAAAAATCAGACACATCTTTAGATATGTCCAACAAGTTCGGCACATACATCTAGTCATATATTTGCACTACTAACGCAAACCAACATACACACGAGATGCCCACAAATACGAGTCCCACCAAGAATGAGAAGATGTAGATTAGAGCTAAAATCTGAAGTAAGCCTGCAGCAACTAAACTAAAACACCAAACCATAAAATAAACCCAAACCCATTATTGATATACTACTACTGAGACGAACCTCTTGTATACCGTGCACAAGTATGATAGCCTCCAGTAATGGGAATGCAACAGTACAACACAAATAGTTTAGAGAAAATAGCAATAACTGTGATAATGCTGGACGTCAACAAAGTATATGCCATCAAATGATACAAAAACAGAACAATCAGAAGTTTCTTTTATGGTCTATGCCAGTAACAGCATACAGGTACCACAATGGAATCTCAGAATTACAACTACAACCAAAAATTAGTTCACCCATTCATTTTTACAAAGCGCAGGCCATAAATTTGAAACGGAAAAAAGGACTCACTCATTTTATACATCTCCTCTGCCATCCCAGATCAAAATTCCAAATACAAGTAAAACAATGACAATTTCCTGAGAAGTGAGAACCAAAAAAACATGCACTGCAGGGCACAAGCTACACGAGAACAAGGATTGCAACCTAATGTACACATGAGGTAATTTCAAGGAAGTATACACAAGTCATAGAGTGCCTCATGATGACGTACACAAAATAAATTGCTGGTACCATGAACACAAAATGGCAGTGCTGGATCACATATTGAGGTTAAAGAACACACTGAGGACCAAAGAATAATACCGCTTTTTCAGCATCACAATTGCACCGTGGAAGCAAATTAACTAGTTTCCACACTGTTATCTGTGACCCTGGATGTAACCCTCTAACTCTCTCCGGCCAAATGTCCTTCCAAGAGAATTAGCATCCTTAGATCTCACAGAAAAGTAAAATATCAGCCAAGCCACCATGAAAAAAACCTCCATTATAGATTGGAAAGCTGTTGTAAACATCTTCCCGAAATATTGAGCCAAAGTCCATCTCGTTAATGATCCACAAAGCATGTACTCCAAACATTTGATGATAACAGCCTGCTTAAACATTGCTAATAACAAATAACGGCCGGCCTTAACGATTTCTCTCGAACTCCTCCTTGAGTCCACAATTGCAACCCACGGATCCACAGAAAAAACAAACTCCACAATCATGTCCAACAAAAGCCACGCAAACAAAAACCTGGCGGTCTCCTTTTCGAAACCCTGAACCCATGGAGACATAATCGAGAAAGGAATCAATTTTAACCTCACAAAAATCCTGAAAAATGAATACTGATCTTCGATTTCACTGAAGTACCACAGACCCAAAAGCTGCGAAAGTGCATCCCTTACCGCCCATCTCATGAGAATAAAGCCAGAAAGCCTTTTGAGACCCAAATACGAACCATCCCATATCATCAAGGACCATGAACGAGACCTCCTCCCTAACAAATGATTCACAACCACAACAAAAACTATTCCAAGAACCCAGGAATAAGTAACCACAGACCCCACAATTACATATCCATATGCCGCAGACAATGAACACACAAGAAAGAACAAAGCGGATGCGTCGTCCTGCTGGAGCCCCAAAACCTTGATCAAATACTGCAAAATCCCAACCCTTTCGGTCTCATCTGCATTTTTTACATTCTTTAACTCATCCTTGCTATTGAAGTCTTCTTTGAGTTCCACAGATTGCAATGTTTTCTCATGAAGTTTAAAGGACAGGCTGGAGCGGATTACCCTAGCAATACAAGCGGTTTGACTTATAAATATATTTATGCCGTAGTCTTTGTGCATAAAAAAGGAGAGTTCCTGAACCAAAGCTAACTAACCAAGGATGGAGATATATAGGCAAGGCTCCATTTGGGATGGCTAAAAAACAAAATATTTTGTCTTTTCCTTTAACAGCCAATCTAAACAGGCTAGCTAAGTTGCTCGGGCAGTCTAATGGCAACTGAAATAGGTTGCAATCATACTAGCCAAAGCACAAAAAAATGGCTAAACACTTTCAAAAGGAGTTCTCCGATAGTTTGCCAGATCACAAGCCAAACATTTCATCCGCACAAAGATCTAAAATTAGAGTTTTTTTTGTTTAAAAATATAAATAAATGGACCATTTCCTCTTCATTGTTTTCCTTTTTGCTATTTCGTTAGACCATCTCCAGCCCTTAACTCAGAACCAAAATCTGAGCAAAAATGTCCTCAAATTCACTTCATTTCTTGATTTCAAACTTACATCAATTTGAGTTTTGTTCGAGTTTTATTCAAAACTCAGATCTAGAACTACTCAAACTTTTATTCGAATCAAATTCAAAGGCTATTTACTCCCTCTCAAATTTACAACTCTGCTAAAATGTTTTTAAGTCAAATTTTATTCTTAGGTTTTAGCTCATCTGTCATACAAAATAAATTTCTACCAAACAAGGCGGGCCAAGCAGGGTATTTTAAATGTAGGGACAGTAGGGTTGCAAACAAGGCGAGCCAAGCCGATCGGACCTTTGAAGTGTTCGAGCTTGGATTGAGCTGAGCCCGATCTCGATTACAACTACGACTACGACACATATAAACCAGCTCGAGTTGACTAACTTGAGCTCCACTCATGGAACCAGCCTAAAATTAAGCCTCGGGTGCGTTCTTATTAACTTAAGAGCTGAGCCTCGAGCTGCTCACGAATGGCTCAGCCCGTTTGCAGCCTATTATAGGGTTGGAGATGCTTTTAGGTTGTTTTATCTCATTTTTGTTTTTTGACAAAAAAATAAAGACAATAGTAAGCTAAAAAAATCAATCTTTCTTGGAATAAGCAAGCGAAGCCGTAAGCCGTAATTCAAAAGCCCTAACCTGAAGTCAAAGTCGCCGAGAATTACAGAACTGCCATTGATCGGTTTCCTGGGATGAGAACCAAATAGGGAACGTAAACCACTATCCTCATCACCAGACAACAAATCATCATCGTTTAGCGTTCCGACGCGAGTGAGCTGAAGAAATGGCCTCTGCCGGGGCTGACGGCGGCGTAGGTGGTGGTTCACGGCGGCCGCGGCGGAGATGTCGAGGCTCGAGAATAGGGTTTTGAGGCCAGGGTCTTGGTCGATGAAGTCGGTGAGGAGGTGGGAGCCGTTGTCGAGGTTGGAGCGGAAGGTGAAGATGAGGAAGGACAGGGCGAGGAATTTTAGGAGGTGGGAGTAGAAGATCGAGTAAGTTTGGTTTAGGATTTGGGTGGTGGATTGCAAGTCGAGGGTGGTGGGCGGTGGTGGTGGAGGAGGAGGAGGGCGGTGCTGGTTGTTCATGGCGGTGGTTGGAACAGTTGTTGGACTTGAGGCTTTTCGCGGGCGTTGAGAATTTGCTGTTTATCTGTGGAGATTTTGCCGGATCACCAATGAGACTTTATGAGAGGGCCTGGAACTGGACTGGACGAGACTTGAGGGTACGGAACTGGACTGAAGTTTTTAGGCCCAGTTTTTCAAAAGATTTTAGCACCAGGTGCTAAAATTATGATATTTCAAATCAAAAAATAGAGTGGTTCTGTGTATCGTTTTTCGATTTTTTTTGCACCAAATTAAAGTACTCGAGTGGAAAGCTTTAGAACCAAAACAAAAGGAGGAGACCAAAACAAAAAACACAAAAATATTGGCCAAAAAAGCCGCTTGGATTTACTTTTTCATCCTTATTTGATGTTTTTTGGGCGTGCGTTAGTTTCATCTCAAATTTTTGTATACTATTGATTCGTTTCGACTAAATGAATAGGAAAAATAAAAAAAATATAATTGGAACTCTCAATTTTTTAAATAAACCAAAAATAAGTATTAAAAAAAAGTGTCTTTTTTTTACTTGTTTTTGTCTTATTCAGAGAAAATTGAGTTTGGTTTATAATTTTTTACTTTTCCGATTATTCTTGTGGAGACAAATCAACAATACGCGGAAACTTGACACGTATATAAATGTGTCCAAAATTGTTCATGCATTGGATAGTTACAAAATATGTTTGCGTCCAGATCTTGACAAAATGTTGCAATTGTTGTCACTCCCCTTATCCCGGATTGTTGAACTACATATCGTGTAATTTCAAAAGTTAAAAATAATGTTTTTTGTTCATAATTTTTGAAATTTCTTTGCACCATATTAAAATAACTTGTGAACTCATTAAGTGGAAAACGTATTATCTACACCAGTAATTAGTTTCACGTTTAAAAAGACCGATGTGCCATTTTCTTCTCAATGTTGGTGCCTTGGTGGCGATGGGGCCGCATGACCAATTTTAAGTTCCACATTGAAAAGATGATTATGTACTTTGCCTAATAAAGGGGTAACCTATGGGACTGCATCAATTCATGTTTAATTTTCTTCTGTCTTAGCATAACAATAATAGGGTAGCATATTTAGCGAGCACATAGTTATTCGAGCTTTATGAGATGAGCAACGTTAAATTTTATATGCAAGAGTATTAATTTGTACAATAATATTAGACCCACGAAATTTGATGGTTAACCTTAATCGATTATAGAAGTGAGCGATATTATTATAGAAGGAGATTAAAAGATACTGAAATATGAATAATCATATATAAGGGCATCCTTATCAGGGACACAAAAAAACACCAAATTTAACTTCAAAAACATCTTTTACAAATTTAGCAAGTCACTTTTCCAAAAACTCACAAAATCATACTCTCTATTCTAACTTTATTATATTAAATTATTCTTTCTTTCTACTCCTACTCCCCAAAAGTAATTAAAAAAAAAAACGAACAGTGCATGAATATTGCATGAACAGTGCGTGAGGATGCTCTAACTTTCTATAAAAGGTTATATGGATATAATTATGCTAACAAATTATCGCTATAAATGCTATAAATCATAATTACCGATTCATCTGCGACATTATCTTGATATATATCCCATTTGCCCATTGAAATCGTCAATCTTGTCGACTATACTATATTTTGTCATCACCATCACATTTTCAAAGATTTTTAGCCTAATAAACTTTCATTATTCGGTTCATGAAACCCAACGCTCAAATATAAATATAAACAAAAATTCATATAAAAATATTGGAGGCAACAAATGATAAAATAAAAAAATAAAAAATTGGAGGATTCATGAATGCGTCTTATGAAATGTAGGAGTTGAACCATTTTTCTTTTGGTTGCAAAAGTTGTTGGAGCATTAATCCATGGACGTTTAGCCAAGTGGTTATGAGAAAGTAATAAGTGCTCTTTCATGAGGTCACATGTTCCATTCCCAAAGAGGACAAATATTCTAAACCTTAGGTCATTTGGAAGTTTGTCCGGTTGTTAACTTCAAGGCCTCGGAATTAGTCGAAGTACGCGCAAACTGACCCGGGCATTTGTTAGAACATCGCCCAAAAGATATCAATATATATTTTGCAATATGAAGGAGGCATAGCAGCCAACTTTTCACAACTCTCACCTCCTTTTGCACTGTACCCATCAAGGAGGCAATAAAGCAAATTTATGTTCTGAAATTGACATTAAGATTCATTGTTGGCGTTATGAAAGCAACATAAATTGGCATTTGCCCCCAACATTACAAAAGTTGGAAATAATGGATGCCTCATATCGACACAGCAAACTACAACTCTAAACGCCATTTTGATGGGACAAAAAACAGCGTACGTAATGTACAAAGCTCCTGCATCTCTAAATAAGTATTGATGTAGGCAACCTTTACAGCTTACATAAAACATGTTTCTTAAATGATACCGGTAAGTTTCCGTATTCTAGTTTTCAAAAGCTTGGCTACAGAAAAGGTAGGTGTGACCGGGCGAGTGTGCCAAATAAAGAGGCATTCTCACCTCTTGAGCACAGACGTTAAGCGTTTGAACGTGAAATGTTGACTAACAAAGGCTACGCGTTTTAATCCTATACACTAGATATGGTTGATGAGCAGTGAAAATATTCGGATTAGCCTACAATAATAGGCGCCGCGCCTAAACCCAATTCCTAAAGAGTAGACTAGGCTGCTACCAGTGACCAAAATACTCCTAACTAAACGCTTGAGATTATTAGTCCGGCAGAAATGATAATGGCACAACGATAATAATAATAATGACAATGACGCGCATATGTCATACCACACGCGATCCATCCTTTACTGGACATCTATGTGCAAGCAAGGCAAATGACGAACCAGCCCTTCAACACGTAACTAAGACGCCTAGAAATCAAGGCTACAATTGGAAAAAAACCGACCAAAAAGAGGCCGAAAAAATTGGCCACTACGTTGTTATCTTTATGGAGTGGATAGAGTTAGGGAAAAGATTGTCAATCTACTACGTCTTACATGGTTGCGATGAGCAAGATTAATGCATCGAGTACAAGTGGAGAACTGCAAAGTAAGGTCCAATTAAGCAAGCCCTGCGTTAGACATCACAGATTCTCAGAGTACGGGTCGAATGGCAATGAACAAACTCCATCACAAAATTCTCCATCAGCTAGAACTAATACAGTTCTAACAAGTTCTGCCCCTAAAATATGTAGCAGTAATAGTGCGAATAGTGAATACCTGTTCTAGGTTTTGCAATTTATTCGATTCTCCCAAACGATTCATGGACCGAAAAAATATTAGGAATAAATAGAGCACAATAAGAAAACGGGAAAGGGAAACATATTCCCGTACTGAATAGGCAGTTTGGGAGGGCTGTTCCTTTGCGGCAATAATAAGTAGCAACTAGCAAGGAATCAACACTAATCCGAAGAATGAAGACGCCAATAATGGCTTACTCAGCAACAAAATTAGAGCAAACATAGAAATCATGAGCAGAAGACTTGGCTTTAATTGAAGTCAGGCTTCTCGGGGTACGTGCAGCCAGACCTTTGGATAATAACATTTGCTGCATAGCATCCAGCTCTCACACAGTCTTCAATGGGTTTCTCCTGAACCAACTGAGACAGAAATCCTCCAACAAATGCATCACCTACAAGAGGAGGAACAAAAAACAGCAAATCGAATACAATCATTTCAGGAATCATTAGTGTCATGCATGTGTGTTGAGAGTTTTTTGGGCACCCACTGTGATTCACTTTCCCAATGTAATACCAAGACGATTTAAGTACACAAACATCATAGAGGCAAGGAATGACACAGCTTGTCAAAATCCAAGGCTAGGCACGCGCGTAAATGAATGAAATGTAACGGACAGGGCAGGGTAGGGCACGCCCTCAGTGAATGACATGTAACTTGCCTTGCCACCAGCGGAGACAAGTTACGCCATGGCATGTCACCGGCCAAGATAAGGCACAACATAGCATGTAAACCGGCATGATGTCACACGTCAACGGTTAAGATAAGTCACACAATGGCAAGGCAAGGCACAACATGTGAATAGGCATGGCAAGGAATGCCATGGCGCGTCACCGACCAAGACAAGGCTAGTGAAGCTTAAGGATGTGTGTATAAACCTTCTGTGTGCACGTCCCTGCATAATGCATGAACTTTAAACTTAATAAAGCATGCCCCTGAACTAAAATGAACACTAAATATGCCAGTCTTAAATTGTTATGCCCCTATGATGCTGGAATATTGTGCACATAGTTAAGTACTACGTAAAAAGATCTTTCAACTTTTGAAACTGACATGCATTTGAATGGCTGTATTGTTTGCATAAGCAACATGCATTTGGGAGGTACGCTTGCACTTTCTGGAGTTTGACCCAATATAAGCAACAAAAGAACACATACCTGCCCCATTGGTATCGATAAGTTTCTCTTTAGGTAACAATATCACTGGGAAAAGCTTGACCTTGCCATCCTCAGCAACCACCACTGGATCTGCACCCTGAGTAATCACGGTAATCCTCTTGTGTGTTCCAGATGCCTTTGGCAATTGAGATATTTTCAAAGCTATCTCCTCAACATTGTCAGTCTGGAAATTTGATATATATCCCAATCGGTAAACCAAACTAGGTAAAATAAATTAAACTGATGCATGAATGTAGCAAAAATCAACATTACCTCCCAGCCACGAACTTTTGAAAAGATTCTTGCTTCTGTCTCATTTCCGAACACAAAGTCCATGTACCTAGAATGAGAAAGGATGGCACACATTGATATTCATCTTTCCCTATAAAACTGAAATTACAAAAGAAAAAAGAAGAGGACAGTAAACTTACGGTAACACTTTCTCTTGCACATCCTTGAAGAACTCGCAGATAAATGGAGCAGAAAGGTTCATCGAAAAGACCTGCATGTAAAAAAATCGCAACAATGTTTCATCAGAAGCTATTGCAAGATTGCAACCAACATGCTCGTTGGATTTCCAACTATATCTCAATGTTATACCTTATTATTTGCAGCTGCATGTTCAGCAACTAGCAGAATGGATTCTGGGGATACGGTAAGGAAAAATCCAGCAATATAGATGTACTTGGCCTTCTCAACTGTCCAATATCAAGTTAGTCAAAGAAACAATGGAAAATAAAGATGGACCAAAAAAAAAAAATGGAAAATAAAGAGAGAGAGTCTACAAATGACACAGGGCAGATAGAATACCCAATGCCCAATTTTCCGGTCTCTTCAAATGTTCAGATTTGTAGCAATTTGCAGCTGACAAGTTGGCAATAAGTGATCTGCAAAAATGTGAAACACATGATAGTTCAGGTACATGTAATATCTCAAAGCCTGTTTCTGAATCTTCTAAAAGGTTCCAGGACATACTACAATACATGGATCATAAGCTTCCTCGATGAGAAACAAAAACAAGATTGCAGATTTGGATTTCATTTTTACAGTATGGTGCGACACAAACGCCCAATCCGTACTCTCCAATAGTGGAGGGGGGGAAGTGAAGGATTACCAGCTACAAAAATGGAGTACCATGTAGTACAAATTCCAATTTACAATTTAAATAATCACTCTGTTACTGGTATAGAAAGTAGAAGATTCACATTAGTTATATGGACAGAAGCTAACAATGTAAACTGACCTTTCACCTCCTACAACACAAACGCCGCAGGTACCTGTTGGTGCAGTCTCATCCTCATAATAGTGAACCTAAGTGTCATCAGAGGACAGAAAATTGGTAAACGACTTTCTTGCATCTCAGTTGAAACATGCAAATTCATGAATTGAAATCCAAAAGAAACAGACAGAGGAAATAAGAAATGATGACAACACAGGTGGGGCAATAAATGACACTGAACCTACATTAACACCAGCAAGTTTTGAATTCTTCTTCATCTCCTCCCCAAACTTGTCCTTTCCAATGCAACCCATATAACTGGTTGCACCAGGAACTTGTAGCATCCACTGCAAATGGAAAAGTACAAGTCATTCAGCTGCTCAGAGGGATTAAGCCACTGGATAGCTAAACATAATCACAAAATTTGCAGCTATACCTGAGCGACTCTGATTGAATTTTGAGTAGCACCTGCACACGATAAAATTGAGTAAAACATGTCACCGCATAATAAGCATATCTAAGGAAAATTATGGAAGAGATATTTCTCAAAAAAAATATCTAGAGAATATAGCCACATTACCTCCAGCGATATACTCTACACTGAATTTAGATGCCATTTCCTCATACCTGACAAATGCATCAGAATACTTATGTTAATAGAAAAGGCAACCTTTTTTTAAGACAAATGCACTGTACTATGCACTTCCTTTGTGATTATGTCATCATGACGTAATCTCCTACATTCAAGCAAGAGTACAAATTTCTAACAGCCACAACACAGCCACATAAAGAATCCACGTTATCCAGAATTTTTTTTTCCTTTCTGCATTTCCTCCATTTGATAATTTCCTTATTTGTGGGCTATCCCTAAGTCTACATCACCAGAATCATAAATTAAGTTTCATACAAGGACATCCAACTGAGACTACATACACCAAAATACAGTAAAGAAACTCTCTTCTTTAACACTAAAATCACAAATTGAAACTGACTGGATATAATATAGAAACTTCAACTCTTACACACCAAAATCAATACCACTTTGTCCCTTTGGTAAATTTTAAGATACTATTCCAAAACTACAAGCAACAGAAAATTAAAAAACAAAAGGGTTTGCATCCACAGAGCAGTCACAAGCCTAGATACAGCTTACAGCAAACAAAAAAGTGCTACTACGGTGACTAACATGGAGGTCGACAGTACATTTTCTCATTTTTTTAACAAGTGTGGCCGATAATATAACTAAGGCCATGAATTTCAGTATAATAATAGTATAATACTAATACTAATAATGCTACTACTACTACTAGCAATAACAACAATAATTATGAGATGATGATGATGCGGAAAGTAATCATCACTGTTATAAGATCTGAAAGAAGTCACTCACATAGGCAAGTGCTTTTCCTCTGCAAGAATTGCATTATTCAACTTAATGTCATACCTGTAATGCCAAAATACAGTAGTTTATGTTAGAGATCATAAACTCAAAAAAGCTTGCTTACCCCGTAAAAGCAAAAGATTCTATAACTGATGACATGATCTCACACCACAGATGAACATTTTAACTTTCAGCCAAATGATTAACAGAAAGCAAACTGGAAGTGAGAGTTCCCATGGTTGTGACTTGTGATAGAAAGTCAGTGTCAAACGAATAAAGACTTAATCCGCAATAGATAGCTATAAGATTCTACATGTTGTCACGCTGGATATTAGAGTGCTACTAATATGCTTGTCAATAAAGTTGTTAACGAATATTTCTATCCTAGACGCCAATGAGATTGCTCGTTTTCAAAACTGATGAACGTCGTTACCATGCTATCAAAGATGTTTCTCAGCTACATTTTCCTATAAAGGGTGTCAAAGTAAATAAAACCTTCAAGGGGGGAACATGTAAAGTCTTTTTTAAAACCTAGACCTTAAGGTCTAAAAGTAACATCGGGGCATATATGAAATTTGAGAGGTTTTAAATTCAAATACCTTTCAAACTTAACATCAAAGATTTATTTGGGGGATTTTATTAGGGGCAGCAGCCCCCATTGGGCTTAAGCTGCCTCCACCACTAGGGTCCA
Source organism: Vaccinium darrowii (assembly GCA_020921065.1). Classification (NCBI taxonomy): domain Eukaryota; kingdom Viridiplantae; phylum Streptophyta; class Magnoliopsida; order Ericales; family Ericaceae; genus Vaccinium; species Vaccinium darrowii. The sequence continues at coordinate 12,100,171 of CM037159.1, read as the reverse complement.
GTCTCGAAAGTATAAAGTCGCAGACTGTTCGCTACTGTCCACTTTCAGCCGCACACGCACAGCCTTAAATCGTGTTTCCCAATTTTGGTTCAGATCAAAGTTACTTAACAGCTGAACTTTCACAACGTGTGATAGGTTCACTATCTAAGGGCCTGGTAACCTTCACCTCACCTGGTCCTTCTTGGCCTCAAACCTTAGTCTAGGCTTTCGAATCCACGTAGCCACACATAAAATCCAATTCCCATTAGAATAACAAACGAACAAACACACACGTGTATACATGTGCAAGGTGCACACACTGACACACACACACATACCTATAACATATGGAAAATGATAATGCCAAAACTTGTAGGACATAAAAGACTTGTACCATGGAGGGGTACAAAGCTCTTATGCACTAAAATTCTGGCATTACCAAAAATAGTTTCGACGCTATCGATTTTCATATGCATACATATGTATACATATGACTGTGTAATGAGCTTGGAGTTATCACAAGCAGATAAACAGATCCACCAAGATGCAGTACTTGCAGTCTTCCACTGATTTCACTATAAGCAGAATTGAAGCGTAAACAATGAGATTTACTGATTTAGCTTTTCGTAGGCGCACGCTAGGCGATAATCATTTACGCAGATCTGGAACCTCATCATGCAAACGTGCGGTGACCGATTTTACACAGTTCCAGAAAGATGCAGTACTTGCATTGATTTCGGTATAAGCGGAATTGAAGCACAAACAATGAGATTCACTGATTTAGCTTTTCGTAGGCGCACGATAGAGGATAGTCATTCAGGCAGATCCGCAGCCTCATAATGGGAACGTGTGGTTATATATATGAAGACGGATTTCACACAGTACAAGAAAAGAGAAATGAAGGAACCAAGCAAAATTCGTAACAATGGGTTCACTAAAGCTAAGATCTGAAGAGAATAGCTCAAAGCACATGCTACGGAAAGCATTCACGTATGTTTGTATTGTTCAAATATAATGCCGACATTGGGTTCAAATCTACTTCTAATGATTCAAAAACCGCAAGACACGCAACAAACACGTAGTGTGCATGCACATCGACCAAAGATCAAGCTAAACAGAGGCCGTTAACAGATCAGAAAACCAGATCTGAGCCGCAAAAAAGCTCAACGAAAGGAGAGAGAAAGAGAGAGTACTTGTCTAGGAACTCTTGGTCGACGACGGAGGAGATGTCCAAGAGAGGGTTGCCCATGCCCAAGAGGATTCCATCGTACCCCATAGCCGCTGCTGATTGCAGTGGTGAAATGAATCTGTGAGCTAAAGAGCAGATGAAATGAAAGAACAAATTCGATGCGAATATAGAGATGTGTAGATATAGGTATGGAACTGGAGATTCAGATATATATATGAGTGCGTGTCTGCGCGCAGAGGTAGTGGGGGTGGGTAGGGGTAAGTAAAGTTAGATGGTTAAATTTCACTGACCTCCCTGAAGTTTCTAACAAATACAACATCCATTTGTTCATTCATTCAATTTGTTTAAAATATATTTTTAAGTGTACTCGTAAAAAATCAACTCATTCGAGTATCAGTAAAGGCTTGATCAACTTGATAGATTCATTCAATTTTTATCCTATCAAATATAAGGGCAAATGCTAATCAAGCTCTTACCAATATCCGAATGAGTTGATCTTTTATAGGTACTCTTAAAAACTTATTTTAAACAAATTGAAATGCTTCGATTAGTTGCATTGTTTTATCATTTTAAACATATTTCAAACAACATGTGCATGCGTACGTGCATTTTTTTATGAAAAAATATGTAAGACCCCCCCCCCCCCCCCAAAAAAAAAAAAAAAGCCCAAAAAAAAAAAAAGAAGTCATACAAAAGGGCTCCTTTAAAATAGATAAATAAACAATATGGCTGGAGGGTGAGGATGCAATATATATTAACAAATATACAAATTGAGGAAGGATGATAAAGATGGATGGAGATGTGGCAAAAGATAGCATTTTCGTTATTTCACAGTCAAATGTAACGGTGTTTGGGTGTAAAGTTAACGGAAAAGAGAATGTTTGATAATAGTATCTATTATCAAAAGCAATGGATGCCGGTGATATTTTATAAATTTCGGTACATATTGTCATTTGTCAGAAACCTCGGGGGAGGTCAGTAAAATTCACCCAGAATAAGATCTCGTAAAGTTATGGGTATGGGGTGCGTTTAAAGCGTTTTGTTGGTTGTGCTGGTTCTGGTTTGGGTCTCTATCCTACCAACCCCACGGTTTTTTTTTTCTTTTTTCTTTTTGCCTTTTTCCCGAGTGATTACTCCTACGATTCAGCGCTCTTAGATCAGCACATCGAGTATTACACATTTACACGCATTCCAGTGTTCATACACATACAAATGGGTCCTACGTAAATGTGTGATGATAGAATTTTTGGAACCAAAAATGCTACAGACACACATCAAACCACACCTCCAACCACACACAGCACACGTGTCGCGCAGGGGGGATGACACATGTCTTTGGGCCCCGCCACTAATCTGACCCCAAAAAAAGAAAAAAAAAAAGAAAAAGAAGCAGCAAAACCAAAGTCATCTTTTTCTCTCTCTCCTCCCTTAGCTCTCCGTCAGTCCCCCAAACCCAATCTGCTCGCCTCCCTCCCTATCCACCACCACCGCCACTTCCATACCCACCACCAGTCCACCACCATCTCCGCTACCACCATCCAACCCCTGCCTCATCTCTCTCATCCCATCCCTGCGGCAACTCCTCCTACGAGACTGTCCTATCCAACCACCACCGGCGGCCACCACAACCCGCACCGACCTGAATCAACTTTTGGTTGCCCTACTCAGACGCAAATCACGCAACCCGACTGGTATAGCAGGAAATTGATCGCTGAAATTGGTATAGCAGGAAAAAAATTCAACAAAACCGAAGTTGAAAACGGAACATTTTTGTGCATCTCCATGAATCGAAACATGAAAAAACGACATCTAATTGGAATTGAATCTCAGTATCGTCTAAACCGAAAATTGAAACTCCAGTTGTCTTTGATTCTTGATTGCTTTTGGACTCTCAAAAAGTAATGGTAACATCAGATTGGGTTTTGGGGACTGACGGAGAGATAAGGGAGGAGAGAGAAAAAGATGACTTTGGTTTTGATTTTTTTTTTTTTCTTGGAGTCAAATTAGTGGCGGGCCCAAGGACATATGTCACCCCTCCTGCGCGACACGTATGCTGTGTGTGGTTGGAGGTGTAGTTTGATGTGTGCCTGTAGCATTTTTGTTTTGGAACACCAAATGCCGTACTTCAAGAACGCTTAATAATTGTTCCAATTTTTGTTGGCATGATGTCTGCATCATCACCGTAGAAAGTATGAATGCGATCAATTTATACTTCATCGAAGTCATGCGATCCTTACAAGATAATTTTATTGATAACTCTGGTGTTCGTGTTAGCTTACTCGTATCTCAATTAACTGTGTGGGTCTAATCTCACTGTCCTTGTGCCGAATCTTGGGCCTTACTCTCACTGCCTACTTGTACCTTATGAGATAAAAGTAAGAGCTCACCACAATTTCCCTTGATGATCTGGCTATTTTATTTTATTTTATAAGTCTCAATGTGATCTCTACATATGTCAAAAATCAAATTGATTGGATAACTGTACAAACTAAACGAAGCAATAAGCGTCCTCATAGGAATGAAGGGCCAATGTCTAGCCCCTTATGCCACTTACGATCAGTGCAATTTGAATGAGCTCCTATCGACGTCCAATCAATCTAATTTTTTAGACATAGGCATGACGAAGATATAAAGGTATAAAAAAAAGGGGAAAAAAAAATCAGATCATCAATTAGGCTGGTGGGCCAAGTTTAACAATATCGCATGAGAGGATTTTTTTTTAATCGTCACATGTAAGTATCTTGATTGCATATTTTTGTTGGTAATTTCAGATTTTTGTTTTGCCTTTCTCTCTCTATTTTCTATTGTGTTGCATTTCCCCCCATTTGGGGAGTCGCATGTTGCAAGCTCGTTAGGGCATCCTTATCAGGAGCACCAAATTTTTTACCAAATTTAACTTCAAAAACACCTTTTACAAATTTAGCAAGTCACTTATCCAAAATTCCCAAAATCAGACTCTCTATCCAAACTTAGAGAGGTTAGTAAACAGTAACTTAACAAAGATGGGGTGTCACTGTAGCAAAGCTACAAATTTAACAAATTTGTAAAAGATTTGTTAAGTCTGATTTTGGAGGATTTTGCTACATTTCACTCATCAAATTTAACTTTCAAGCAATTTGTTAAGTGTGATAATGATGCTCTTAGGGGGTTTTGATTTGAGGAGGTGAAAATTTCCTTAGGGTAGACATTCATGGACTCCATTCGTGGATCTCCAGGTGAAAGAAAATAATGGTCATATTTCCTTCCACGTACTTCTAAAATGCATAGAACTCTCGCACTGACATCCAGTTATTAAAAAGTAATACGTGGAATTGTGTACAAGTGAGTACTCTATAAGCAATTAGCCATTCGGGTCCTACTTTTGTATCTTAACGAATAAATTTCAAATAAATTTTATACATACTTTAAATTTTATGGGCGAGCGTATGTGCTTTTATTCTCTTAGGAGTATTTGTCGTGTGTCCAAACTTGAATTACACACAAATAAGATAGAAAACATAAAATAAGCAAATAAATTCTACATGCACATGTGCCGACGTCTCTTTTTTTTTTTTTTTTTGAAAGGTTCACATGATGTAAACTCACTGAGAACGCCTATCAAAGGCTACAAGAGACTATAACTCAGGCAGGATACAACCTGAAGAAAAACATAACTTCCTATACAATGGGTTATCCCTCCATCGATTGTCAGTCTTCTAATTTGGTGGAAGGATTTGGATATTGAGTAAAGAAGAAAAGTGATCTGGGAGGTGATCCTATGCTCTGATTTTTTATGTTGTTGTGCCATATTGGGAAAACTTCTCTGATCTTATGAAGTTTTCTGTTTTGTATTGTTTGTGCTCTGTATCTCTGTGGGAGTGTCCCAAAGTTTTTTTTTTTTTCTCTTTTTTGCTCTCTTTGGTTGGCTTCTCGCTATCCTGGGGTCTGATGTGGATTGTCTCGGCTAGTGGTTGAATGTTTCTCCTCTAGTTGTAGCTTTTCTCCCATCTTCCCTTTTAATCTTTGTATCCCGTTCGAAGATTAATAAAGTTTTTTGCCTTTCAAAAAAAAAAAAAAACAATTAGAAGCTAACCAATCAGCTACTTTGTTCAGTGCTCGGCAACACCAAGAGAAGGTCCACTGGTGTGAGGATGCCCAAGACTTGATGTCTTCCACCATAGCGCTAATCTCCCAAGGGTTTTGAACATTTGAGATATTAAAGCAGTCAATAAGCTCTTTGCATTTGCAATCTATTTCAAAAATCGCCTCTGTAAGCTGTGAATTCGCCGTCTAGTACACTATAATGTCGATAATCTTTTAGCCATGGAGTCTACTAAAATTAATCATAGCTATTGTGCTCAAATTATGCCTTGATGTCTTCCACCATAGCGCTAATCTTCCAAGGGTTTTGAACATTTGAGATATTAAAGTTCAAAAATCGCGTCTGTAAGCTGTAAATCCAACGTCTAGTACAGTACTGTAATGTCGACAATCTTTTAGCCATGGAGTCTACTAAAATTAGTCATAGCTAACGTGCTCAAATGATGCCTTGTGGTCCTCAAATTCTCACTTAATGAGATACTAGATGTCGACATGCTTGCAATCAACTTTCATCTTTATCCTATCGGAGAAAGTGTAATGGACAAATTCCACTCGATGGTCAACGTCTTGGACTTATTTTTTTTCAGAATTCAAAAGCTTCAAAACTAAACTCTCATTCTCAAGCTTTGTGTTGTCTGTTCTCTTGTGCAATGAAGAGGAGTTTTCTAAAGGGTTGAAGAATGGCCCCGTAAGAAAAAAGAACAAAAATCACACCAACGGTGGTATCTCGAAGCCAACAGAAATTTCTTAAATAACACTGAGAGCGCCTTCCTGTGTTTTACGATAGCACATGAATTTCCTTAGAGTGTCTGTTCTCTTTTGCAATGAAAGCGGAGTTTTCCAAAGGGTTGAAAAAAGATCAGCCCGAAGGTTTTTTGTAGCACTATAAAGCAGTGATAATACTGTGCTGAAAGTTTTTGCGGCCAAAGGTAATGTGGCCTTCAATCAACGATGTGTTTTAGGACTCGTTCCAAACTTCCAATGCCATTGATCACTACTATAAAAAGGTATAAAGATTATGGTCTTTTGGTGTGATTTTTTACTTTTAATCTCGGATGAAAAATTGTGATCTTTTACTTGAGAATTTTTAAATTTTATCTTTATTTATTTTATTTTTTTGCATTTGTTAGTTTTGCGTTAAACTTTTGGTGATTATATATTCGTCTAGATGAGAGGAATTGAAATTGGGTAAAATTATGACTTTTAGATTTTGGGAAATATCTAAGAAAAGACAGCTTAAGTTATATATAAAACAATATTGTACTCTATATGTCTCATCCGGTCTCTAAAATAAAGATATAAAGATTTACGGGGAATGTGGCCTAGTTTTTCAAAAGATTTTATCAAATGAATGCAAAAAAACTGAGATTTTATCAACCCTCTTCCTCATTCAATAAAATCACCATTAATTTTATCAAATTTTGATTTTACTTTTAGGAACGCTCTAAGGCCATGCTTGGATGGGGATATGTCCCCTTGATAAGTTTTCACCCCCTCAATACCCTGGACCCCACCGTTAATCCCTGGTTTGGCAAACCCACAAAGCCCCCTGATAAGTCTTCACCTCGGCTTCCTTTATCCCTCTGTGAGGGTCTTCACCTTCCCTTATCCCTCTGTGAGGGTCTTCCCCCTGATAATTTTTGGGCTGCTCTCACCCTCCCCAAAAATTATCCGGGAGAAGAGGGTTTATTTTTTGACCAAAACAACCCTCCTTATCCCCCTCCTCCATCAGCCAACAAAACAAATAAAAATCAGAGATCAATTATTCTCCAAATTTAGTTCCAGATTCACAAAAAAAAAGTCAAATCTGGTCTCAGGTTCACCAAAATAAGAACCTTAAAATTTGTAATTTTTTTGCATAATCAAAAGTAAATTAAAAAACAAGAACCAAACCGGGTCGTGCTTTGCCCCTCCGACATTCGATCGCCGAACTTCCAAAACGGCCGTCACAGTTATCAGAAAATATACCCTTTTTTGTCCGTGACCGCCGTCATCGGTTTGAGCTCTTTGATCGTAAACCATCGGCGTGACTTCTTGATGATCTTTACCCCATTTTGACTTGGTTGATGACTAGTTTGCTCCCGAATTTGGTTGATGCGAGAGAGAGAGAGTCGGTGGGTTGGTTTTGATGGTGGGTGGGTTTTAATCTAAACGGGGATGGGTTTTGATCTAAAACAGTGGGTGAGTTTTAATCTAGTACACCAACCTCTTTGTCCGTGCAATATATGTTTTGCAGTATAGTTCTCCTTCTTTTGGTTTAAGAAAAAAAACATTTTTTTAAATAAAATTATTACAACAAAATAAATTTTCAATGACATAAAATTTGGGACAACGCAAGGGCAAAAGAGTCATTGACACCTTTTTCCATCATTTACCCCCTCTTATTTATAAAACATCCAAATCAAGTCAAAAGTTATCCCCATGTTTAATCCTCCATCCAAACCATCTATTTTTTTTATCCCCCTTCCATAAACATCACATCAATATGGGCCAACCCTCAAAAAATAATACCCCCTCTTATCTTATCCCCCCTCCATAACTTATCCCCTGAAAATAATCTCCCATCCAATCGGGGCCTAAAAGTGCTCCATATAAAAAGCAAGAATGTACTCTATCTGAAAGGAAAAGCAATTGAGAAAGTCTTCTACTTTCATTGTCCTTTATTGCATCATTCAGCCCATCTTTCTTAACATCTTATAGTAGTAATACTCTTGTCCTACCTTCTTCCTAATCTCATCTAGCACCCCAACATAATCATCCCTCATCTTCTAACCCCTAACAACCAATTTTTGCTGAAGAACAATGGGAAGAGAACAAAAATATATAATACTTCTCTATCAGTAATCATGAATTTTATTACTTATTATTCATTTTACACATGCTGTGTTGTGTCTGTGCCTTTTTCATGCCTGGCCCGTGCTTACCTCAAACAATGGTCCAACCTAGCCCACATATAGGGATTGTGTCGAGAAAATGGTGTCTTGTCTATAAAAATATAAATTAAACTTTTGTTCCAAATCTCGAACTTGCCGTTATTTTTAGAATAACATTTAGAGCCTTCAACGAATTCTTCAGCAATTTAATATGACGAGAATTTGGATAGCGTGTAAAACCACGACAAATCTCATTACGGGAAAATTATTAATTGCTCTTGAAGTACCGACGCCCTAGAGACCTTCTCCATCACATATTTGTGTGGGTTCCATACCACATGCGTAGTGGAGACGACCCTAAGTTGGAAAAATGTAACAGTTAGGTTTGGAACATGTTCACGTTGTCAGGACAGCAATCAGATGCAAAAGCTTAAACCTTGAATTTCTTAAATTTTGCAAGAAGCTCTGGATTTCCATTTCTATCTTTTTTTCTGGTATCAAACGGTTGTGCACATGAGCAAGACCTTTGTACTTAACCAAGAATTGCTTCTGCCTCTGCACTGCTAGCAACAGAGGACAAGTGGTTATCAATTATATGCATTTCTTAAACCTTATAAGTATAAAGTATATGAAAATATATAATACTTCTCTATCAATACTCGTGAATTTTATTACTTATTATTCATTTTACACATGTGGTGCCTGTGCCTTTGTTGTGCTTTGCCCGTGTTTTTCTGTGTTCGTACCGTGTCGTACCACGTGCCTCAAACTAACGGCCTAACCTATAAGGATTGTATCGAGAAAAATGATTTTTTTTTTTATAAAAATACAAATAAAACTTTTCTTCAAAATCTCGAACTTGCCGTTAATTTTAGAATAACATTTAGAGCCTATAATGTATTTTTCTGCAATTTAATGTGACGAGAATCTGGACAACGTGTAAAACCGAGACAAGTTTTTCATCGATGTGGCATTTGCCACAAAGCTATTGAATTACTTGTCAGTCTATCACTGCTCCATCATTTATTACCTCTCATTACCAAAAAACTATTAATTATTTAATTGCTCTAGGGGGCACCGAAGCTCTAGGAACCTTCTGCATCACACATTTGTGTGGGTTCCATGCCAATTGTGTGGTGGAGAAGGTCCTAAGAGCAATACGTGGCGGTACTCCAACCTCATTACTATCTCTATAGTTTGAGTACATCTCTGCTAAGTTGGTATCTACTCAATTATCGATTATTTGCATTTCTAAAATCTTATAAGTAAGAAAACATGTAAAAAATTAAATATATAATATTTCTCTATCAGCAAACCATGATTTATTTCTCATTAATACACATGTCATGCTGTTCCCGTGCCTTTGTCATTCCTTGCTCCTGTTTTTTTTTGTTTTGTGTGTGTTCATGTCGTGCCCATGCCACGTGCCTCAAAACAACGTCCCAACCTACCCCAAATATAGGGATTATGACGAGGAAATGATGTCTTTTCTATAAAAATATATAACATTTCTTCAAAATCTCTCGAATTTGCCGTTATTTTTAGAAAAACATATAAAGAATTCAATGAACTGTTTTGTGATTTAATGTGACGAGAATTTGGATGGCATGTAAAATCGAGACAAGCTATTGCATTGCCTGTGAGTCTGTCACCCACCTGCCCCATCATTAATTACCTCTCATTACGAAAAAATTATTAATTGCTCATTGAGTACCGAAGCTCTATGAATCTTCTCCATCACACATTTGTGTAGACTTCATACCAAGGGTGTGATGGAGAAAGACCTAAGAGCAGTATATGATGGTTCTCCAACAGCATTACCTTCTCCATAGTTTGAGTACATCCCTGCTAAGTTGGTACCTACTTAATTATTAATCATTTGCATTTCTTACTTATAAGGTTTAAGAAATGGAAATACTTCTCTATCAATAATCATGAACTTTATTAGTCATTATTCATTTTACACATGTCGTGCTTTGCCGCGCTTTTTCTGTGTTTGTGCGTGCCTCAAAATAGCTATTGCGTAGAGAAAAATGGTGTCTTTTCTATAAAAATACAAATAAAACTTTTCTTCAAAATCCCCAAGTTGCCGTTATTTTTAGAATAACATTTGGAGCCATCAATAAATTTTTCTGTAATTTAATGTGAAGAGAATTTGGATAGCATGTAAAACCAAGATAAGTTCTTTATCGCTGTCGCATTTACCACAAAGCTATTGAACTGCCTGTCAGTCTGTCACCCACTAGCTCCATCACTAATTACCACTCATTACAGGAAAAATATTAATTGCTTCTGGAGTACCGATGCTTTAGAGACTTTTTCTACCAGACATTTACATTGGCTCTATATCAGTGTGTGGTGAAAAAGACCCTCAGTGGTGGTGCTCCAGCCTCTTTACCTTTTCTATAGTTTGAGTACATCCCTACTAGGTTGACAACTACTCAATTATCAATCATTTGCATTTCTTAAACTTTATAAGTAAAAAATTATAAAATATATAATACTTGTCTATATGTAATCATGAACTTTATTACTCATTATTTATTTTACACGTGCCATGCTATCCCCGTGCCCTTTTCGTGCCTTGCCCATGTTTTTTCTGTGTTCGTGCCATGCTGTGTCGTACCCGTGCCTCAAAATAACGGCCCAACCTAGCCCCCCTATAGGGATTGTGCCGAGTAAATGGTGCCTTTTCTATAAAAATACAATTAAAACTTTTCTTGAAAATCAAGAATTTGCTGTTATTTTTAGAATAACATTTAGAGCCTATAATATGTATTTTTTTGCGATTTAATGTGACGAGAATCTGGACAACGTGTAAAACCAGAGACAAGTCTTTCATTGCTATTGCATTTACAAAGCTATTGAATTGCCTGTCAGTCTATCACCCAGCTGCCCCATCCTAAATTACCTCTCATTACGGGAAAATTATTAATTTCTCCTGAAGCACCGACACTCTAGGAACGTTCTTCATCACACATATGTGTGGGCTCCACACTAAGTGTGTTTTAGAAAAGGCCTTATAAACACTACGTGGTGGTGCTCCAACCTCATTATCTTCTTTATATTTTTATCATTCTTCTTTTGTCCCTCCCCCATTATTCCCCAACTCTCTTTGTTTTTTCTGGTTGTCTCCCATCAGCAGAGAAAGTGAGAAACACCCCACATACGACCCTCTCCTCTCTAGATTATCCCATCCTATTGTAGGACAATACATATTCGATTGAGAATTATTTTAAAGACGTTTGTGCTCGAAGGTCATACATCCTGCAATAACGATCGTCATTTGAGGTAACTTGAAGTATATAATTTGCTATATATATCCATTGTATATTTTACATAATTTCTATGTTGTATTGCCTTTGTTGTTTGAGCCATTCATTAATTCCATAAATTATGAGTTGTTAAAGTGTCACAGCAGTGCTTAGTGGCTAGTGTCACAGCAAGTCCCCTTGTTTGGTTTGGTTCTTAAGAACCGGTTCTTTCAATTATTATTCAATTATTACTTCTATTTTTAAATATTATTTTTATTTTTCTCTCTATCTCTCTCCAATCATTAATACCTATTTTTTAATTATTATCCCTATTTCTCCCTCTAATCATTACAAAAACCAAAACTCAAAACTCAAACCAAACACAACCTTGAATATATCTTGTCTAGTATTGTCTAGGATACGGCGCGAAAGAGTGAGGGATGAGACCAATCACTAGTCATGTATTGAGAAGCGGCTTGATACACTAACAGTTCTCTCTCTTAAACGAATTGTCTAAGTAGTTTATTTTTTGAACACTCACATTGTATCATAAATTTTATTCACACCCAACAATTTTTTCATCAGATATCCACACTAATATGAGTTGCCCAATTCAAAAAAATAATATATTTCACACTCATTTTTGTCTTCTTTCTCTTTCTTTTTTTTTTTTTGGCAAAGAGAGAGAAATATATATTAAATCCAAACGACTGGCTCAAAACCGGCAACCAATACAAGAAACACAAAACAACCGGCCCAAAACTGCCGGCCAAAAAAAAGACACCTACAAAAAAAATACAAAAGATAAAAAGTTCGGAAAATAAAAACGCTGGAGCCATCGCCAAAGTTGTCTCCACACTGCCGCCGTTGTCAGGAGTCCGAACTTGGAAATTCCAGACCTGGCTCCCCTTGCCCAAAAATCAGTTTTGGCCACCCATAGGTGGAGGAGAGGAGCTCGAAACCCACGGAGAGTCACCGGAAAGCAAAGGTGAAGCAGTAAAGTGTGAAAAGATTTAGCCTAATGATCTTTTTGAATTTTTTTTGTTTCTTTGATTTTCTTCTGTCATGTTAGTATCGTATCAAATATTAGGAGTATAAAATATAAAAAACTAATGTTCATAACCTTAAAAGCTTCCCAAGACAAAAACAACATTCTTTCTTGTTAATTTTGTGTCTTTTCAAATTATCGTAACGAATTCAAAATATAAAAAGTTATGATCATGACCTCAAAACTTCATAAAAACAAAAACAACCCAAAACAGATCAATTTCTCTAATTACATTTTTAATATCTCATCGCGATAAATCTTAAAATATTTTAACGACTACAATTATTTTTTTTTGAATGAAGACGAAAAAATAATGTTTTACACTGAAAAAGCAAAAGTTGATCTCTGAACCTTATTTCCATTTGTAGGAAAACAATTACTCCTACTGGGGCGGGTTCGCTACCAGTCTGGCACAAACGCGTCCCACTTCATTCCTACCAGACGCATTATACATCACTTTCTTCATGATATTTCATGGTCCCTGCTGCAGAGCAAAGAAATACAGTACTCCCTCCGTCCCTAAACTTTTGACCATTTTGGAATTGCGCACCATTTTAAATTGCTTATATCTTTTTATTTGTAACGTTTTATGTGATTTTGAAAACTTTGTTTAATAGAACTAATTAAAATCTATCAAATAAGATCCATATTATATATTTTTTGACATTTACATTGAAAGATATAGGCATTTAAAAATGTCACACTGTCCAAAAAGTGTCAAAAGTTTAGGGACGGAGGGAGTAGGAGGAAACAACACTGTACATTTGTACATTCTTTATAAATGCAATTCATTATTTGTCTTTTAGTGCTCAAATTAAGTGTATCAGGAAAACGAAACATATCTCATCCTGTATCCTTTTTGTGTAGAAATCTTACGATACGAATGGTGTATCCTACGATACATATGTGTATCCCGATTCAGTACATATCCTACGATTTCTTAATGGAATAAATTCAAACATTATTGTAGAAGTGGAACCTCAAACGCATTAATCTAAGTTGTTTGAGCACATCAAGCCATTTGAAAGGTTTACCCAAAAAAAAAAAAGAGTGTCATTTGAAAGATGTCTAACCTCAATGTAGAGCTTAAATACAAGAAAAACCATACTTCAATCATGTTTTGGGAGAATGTTATTAGGAATTTTCTTTTCTGTCCTTGGCTAAGGTAGCAAGAAACCTCAATATGATAAATCCCAGTTGAGAGACTTGAAATTTTGCAACTTAAAAACTTAGTTTGTTGGTGTTATTAGGCATAAATACTTGTTAATTGTATATTAATTATGGTTGACGTATTTTACGATACGCGATACGTAACCAATACAATTTATAAAACAACAAAAACAATACACGATACGTATCTCAATTTCAAAACCTTGATTACAATTCTCAATGCGTAGTGGAAGACAAATTATGGAGCGTATTTATAAGATTGTGGAGTGCAAAAATCGTTTTCTCAAGAAAATAATACTACTTGGATGCTCTTGTGGGTTGTTTGGTACCTCAGAAAATAGTACTACTTGGATGCACATGCATGCAGATATAATGCATTATTCTTGATGACTAAGTAATCAAGAAGCTTCCTCCCTCCTTTTTCTCTCTCTATCCTTTCTCCATGTGTAAGCACTAAATAACTCCCAGGAAAATCTAGGGGAATCCTAGAGTAAAGTTTTAATGGAGGATTCAGAGAATCTCGCTTGGGAAAGGGCTATACATATAGTATACTAGTACATACACACACACACTTTGACAAGCATGCTCAATAACTTTATGCAAATAAATAATTTACTAAGGAAACAATTAAAATAAAGGAAATCCAATTTATAAATAATTTTTTTTCCAAAAATTAGGGTTATTACAAAACTAGTAGTAACATTTTGCCAGTAATCAAATTTAGTGGACCCCACAACTTCTCAATCAAGTACATCCATCACTATCCAAAAACCTTTTCTCTCTTCCCTTTTCTCTCTCCTATTGGTGGGTGAAACTCACTTTCCACTTTAGCAAGTAGTTTTTGCATTTAACATTGTTGGTCACTTTATGAATTTCAACAAATGCTCTCCACTTTTACTTATTTTATTAGAATGCCATTCAATGTAGACCATTAAATTGAAAAAAAAAAACTGACCATTGGATTTCAACTTTTATCAGGCCATTTTGGAGCATAAGGTTGCTAACTTTAGTCGTACACTAAATGGATAATCAAAATGCAATGTGTCAACTTTTAGTTATCCAATTTTGAACAATCAGTTAATCACTTTGTATCATAGTAAATTTTATTCACACCAACATTTTAAAAAAAGTTTGAATAGATTTAGCTTAGTGATCTTTTTGAATTTTATTTATTTATTTGATTTTCTTCTTTCTTCTTTCTTGTTAGTTTTGTGTCATTTTTTTTCAATTATCCTAAGGAATATAAATATAAAAAATTATGTCCATAACCTTAAAAGCTTCTTGAAGACAAAAACAACCTTCTTTCTTTTTAATTCTGTGGCAATTTTTTTTTTATTTATGAATTATCATAATGAGTTCATAATATAAAAAATCAGGATCATAACCTCCAAAGCTTCATAAAAACAAAAAAGACCCAAAAACAAACAAATTTCTCTGAATACATTTTTAATTTCTCATCGAGATAAATCTAAAAAAATTTGACATACAATTATTTTTTTTTAAATAAAGACGAAAAAAAATCTTTTAGACCGAAAAAGCTAAAGTTTGATCTGAATCTTTATTTCCATTTGTAGGAATATAATTACTCCTACATGTGAACGAATTAATACACCTCTGAAAAAGTAGCCAAACCCCTCACTTTGATCCAAAAGAACGCGTCCCACTTCTTCCAGGAATATGCAGACGCATATACATCACTTTCTTTAAATTTCATGCTCTCCGTTGCAGAGCGAAGACACAAACGACCCACATTTTTTTCTAAATGCAATTCATTATTTGTCTTTTAGTGCTCAAAATTACGCGTAACTTATGCGTTTTTTCGATGCGTACTAAAAGACAAACTATGGGGTGTATTTGTAAGGTAGTGGAGTGCAAAAATCATTTTCTTAGGAAAATAGTACCACTTGGCTGCTCTTGTGGGTTGTTTGGTTCCTCAGAAAATTTCTGGGGATGCATTTACTGTGTTCATGCTGAAAAAATTGAAGGTAATGTTTGGGTCTATGTTTACCCATATAAATGAACTTGGATCTTTGTATACCGGTTAAATCATGGACGCATTTCAGCTTTTCATGAAGGGTTTTGGTCCCAAATTATGGAGTGTATTTGTAAGATAGTGGAGTGCAAAAATCATTTTCTCAAGAAAATAGGAGAACTGCTTAGCTGCTCTTGTGGGTTTTTTGGTTCCTCAGAAAATTTCTGGGATGCATGTACAGTGTTCATGCAAAAAAATTTAAGGTAATGTTTGGGTCTACTTTTACCCATAGAAATGATCTTGCATCTTTGTATACCGGTTAAAAATCTATGGACGCATTTCAGCTTTTAATGAAGGGTTTTGGTCCTGTTAACCTGTTTGGTTGCTGAGAAAATCTGAAGGAAAGTGTAAGGAAAAATGAGGAGTTTCCGTGCAGTGATTTTATAGGTTTGATATTTTAAATGCTACCCCAACTTTGGATATTTTTTCAGTTGGAAAGAAAGAAAGAAAAAATACAGCTAGAATCTTGTCTTAATACCTTGGTGCTGGAATTTAATTTCAACTCTTTAATACTGTTACAGTGCTAGCAAGTTCGTGATTATCTCCAGCTGAAAAAATGGCAAATGGAAATAGTCCTTTCTGTGGTGGAAAGGGAAAACATGTGGAGGAGCAGACGCAAACTCAGAGGACACTGGAAAGAGTTGGCACAAGGTAAATGTGAAGTTCAGTTCTAATTTTATCGGCATTAGGGGTATTCTTTTTCTTGAATTTCATTCTGATAGAGGCCCAGTAAAGTTTGAGATTTTATTTTATTTTTTATTTTTCCTTTTTTGGATCACAAAGGGAGAATATTGAGGGAGAAAAGATCGGGAAGCATTCATGCCTTGATACCAAAGAATTGTTTAGAAGTGAGAATCAGGGCCTGAAGCCTGTGTCAAAAATTATGGGAAAGAACCAAATGAATGCCCGTTCATTTAAAGAACTGCTCAAATCAAGGGCACTGAAGGCTAAGGCGACAAGTAATGTTTCTTCTTCTTCTTGTTCTTCTTTCTATTTGACTTTGTTTTTTGTGTTTTGGGACTTTGCGTGTTGCACAGCGGGTGGAAGGTGTGAGTTTTGGTGATTTGAATTTTAGGCATATAAGTACAGATTCGACATTACAACCAGGTTGTTTAATTTGCTTGTTTGCTATTTCTCCCCCTTCCCCTTGATTGCATAGACGTTTTGCTTCAAAGGAGAGATAAATTGTCTGGAGAAGATGGCGAGTGTATTGCATCTGATGTTTCCAACGAAGTTGACGAGGGGGTGGCTGAGACCCACCCGTCAAATTTGAAAGTGCAAAGGTATTCAATTTCTCATGCTCTCAAGTTCGCCCTCTCTGTTGGTCATTCAAAATGTGAGATCAAATATGTGTTTCTAGACTTCAGTATCCTATCTAACTGTGAAGTGGATTTATTTCGAACTCAATTTACTCCAACATTCAAAATGTGAGATCAAATATGTGTTTCTAGACTTCAGTTTTACACAATCTATGATGATATCCTATCTAACTGTGAAGTGGATTTATTTCGAACTCAATTTACTTCTATAAATATGGTGATTATCATAGATCGAAGTATGAAGTGTTCCTGTTGAAGTGTTTGGGACCAAAATATTAATTCTCAATGTGTTAGCACTAAAAAGAAAAAGTCATGTCTCCTTTTTTTTTTGTAAGCGTCTTATTGGGTGGACATGACTTAAATCTTCAACTTTCCAGGTTCACTGCGAAACCAGGCTGTGGTTTTAGTGGTGTCTCTCTTTCAAAGGTATGCTTTCTTCTCTTTTGTGATCTTGTCCATTTCTTTCTCTGCTAGATTTTTGGGTATGTTGCATAGACTCTGTTACGTGCGTTGAATGTGGCTATGTTTTAGATCATCAGATTCTCGCATTCAAGGGTGAAACCGTGAAAGAAACAAGCATAGAAAATTACCATTTAAAGATCTACTACTTTTAAGGCTTTCCAGTTTTATTTCTTTTATTATCTTTCTTTTAGCCGACCCCAATTGATTGGGACATAAGGCTTGGTTTGGTTTGGTTTGGTTTATTATCTTTCTTTTGGAAGACTTAGTTATGTTACAATCAAGAGGGCTTAAAAAACTAGCATGGAGAATTAGCCGTTCAAGAACTACAGTATTTTTTAATGCTTTCCATTTGTATTCCTTCTGTTTTCTTTGTTCGGAAGACCTTCTTTACGTCAAAGTGACAATTTACACTTCGAACTGGTGCATTGGCATTAGCTTTTGTTTGATTGCTTTCTGTTACCTTTGGAAGTTTTTGTCTATATTTTTACAACAAGGAGTCAATAGCTATCACTGACTTGAAAGAAAATTAAACAATACCGAATATTATAGTCTTGATTTGTATACGCTGTTTTTGTATGCTTGAAATATGTAATACCTGTGCTCGTGGTGACGCAGTCAACAACTTGTGCGTAGTAAGGGAGCATTTTTTTATTTGATAGGGTACTTCATTCGGTTATTTCTTATATTTGCTTTCGTTTTTGGTACTTTTATAAACTTGGTTGCTCTCCAAAGTCACTTCTACCTTTCGACCCTCTGAAACTTAGTGGAATCCAGGTCCTCCGAGGGTTCAACTTTGTATAAACTTTTCGATAACTATATTGAAACCATAATGTCTGCTCTCTACATTCTCACCTTTTGTTTTGCGGTTAATCTTTTCTTGTTTGATATATAGGATGAAGTAAAAATGATGAAACCCAAATTTGCACTTAAAACTGTTTTGGGTTTTGCTAGGATGGAATGGGCTTTGAGGCTGGGCTCAGCTTGGAATGTAGGGAAGAACAGAATGGAAATGTCCAATCAACAGGGTCTCAGCAGAACCCTGAAACCCATAGAGAAAATATTGAATGTATTATCTGCAAGCTTGGTGGAGAGCTACTGTGAGTACCTGATCTTATTAGTTTCTTCTAGATGCTTTTGCATCTTAAAATAATAGCCTGCTTGTATGACATGACTAGTGATGGCTGAGGAATATAAATTCTATAGGATATACAATCCCATCGGCTGATAGTGAGAAGACTAATAATACAACATCTCCCAAGGTGGTATACATATCATGTTTTTGTCGGAATTCCTATCAGCCAGTCATTTAGTCTTGGCCGTAAAAGTCCTGGGGCATCTATGAAGTCCCCAATGGATTTATAGTCCAATCCGATGCTCAAAGACAGTCAAACAAACGACCCTTAAATGGTTCTCTGGTTGATTGGATCCTTCTTAGTTTGTTCTTCAATCTTCTCCTCCTCCTTTCTGTCGCCATCTGATTGCTGCTGTTTTCGAAGTGGCTTGGCATTTTGCCTTTCCTTCTCTTACATGGCACATGTTTGTATGTATTTGTCAGGAGAATTCAAATATAAAATGTTTTTGAATTAAATCCCAGGTGCTGTGGTGGACATGAGTGCAAAAAGAGCTTCCATCTCTCTTGTCTTGATCCTCCTTTTACCCATGCCCCTCCTGGAATTTGGCATTGCAGTTGGTGTGTTCAGAAGAAGTTAGACTCCAGTGTGCATGCTGTGTCTGAAGGAGTAGAGTCAATAGTGGAAGCTAGAGAGGTGGAGTCAGATCATGAAAGTAAGGCTCATGTGCAGATTCTCCTTTTCTCTGCAATCAATTCCAGTTATTCCCTTGCCGTTTCTTTTGTGCCTTTTGGCTTGTGTTAGGATATCATGGTCGAAAATAACCACTAGTCCTCCGTTGCTAGCAGTGCAGAGGCAGAAGCAATTCTTGGTTAAGTACAAAGGTCTTGCTCATGTGCACAACCGTTGGATACCAGAAAAAAAGATAGAAGTGGAAAATCCAGAGCTTCTTGCAAAATTTAAGAAATTCAAGGTTTAAGCTTTTGCATCTGATTGCTGTCCTGATAACGTGAACATGTTCCAAACCTAACTGTTAAACAATTTTTCTGACATAGAACTTTGTACAGCATACGAGGTGGAAAACCGAGTGGACCCTACCACATCGTTTGCTACAGAAAAGGCGGTTGTGTTTACCTAAACATTGTGATAAGGAATTGGATTGCCAGTATGAGTGGCTTGTGAAATGGGCCGGTCTTGGTTATGATCATGCAACATGGGAGTTAGAAAATAGTGCCTTTTTGAAGTCGCCTGAAGCTGTGAAGCTCATTGAAGAATTTGAAAGTCGGCATAAGAGTGAAAAGAGAATCTCGAGTCTTTTCGAAGGAGATAAGGTGCTTTTTGATTACTTGACTTCTCCATTGTTGTTTGCTTAGAGAATTTTCGTGTTCCACCAAGTTCTTGTTATTACTTCATCTGTCTGTGTTTCCCGATGATAGCAAGATTGTATGTTTTCAGCTCTGAAATTCTTCTGCTAATTCTTTTACCCTGTCAAACTTTAATATGGTTCATTGACTTCATTCTATTGTTGGTAGGGGAAAACATTCTGGACAGTTTTTTGCTACATGTCATAAGACGTGACAGCTATTTTTTTGGGCTAACAACCTATGATAATTCTCCTTATTCTACTGTTAGGACAGCAAATGGGAAAAATATGACATAAGCTGCCGGAGAAACTTTGTTGGAATATAGTCATATTTGTGGTAAATGGGTCAAGTTAGAACTGATGAACCTGTTAATTTGAGTTGAAGAATTTTGGGTTATAGCATAGCGTAGATCGTTGTGTAAGCATTCTTGACTTGGACTTATTTCATGGGTCAGCTCAGGCAGGTGCGAAGCAGGATTTTTGTGTAGTGGGGGTGAATACATGCAACCGTCATTGACAGCAACTTTCTAATCTGTTGGGTATCAATGGCGGAGTCAGTCAGGGTAGTCACTCCCAAGAGTTCAATTCAACGTAAAGATGGGATAATTTGTATGCAAAGTTTCATAAATGTTGACAGGCCTAATGATTGAAAATTACTGTATAATGTGTACCATTATATCCTGTAGGAGGGTGTTCTGTGTCAGTGGGATCAGGGGACACCCCTTGCCACCATGCGGTCTTACCCACCGGCTCACAGTTGGAAAGAAGGCCATATATGCAATATGAGTATACTTGTGACTTAAATGGCCATTTGTGTTGGGTGAAAGGATCTATTTACGGCCTGTTGTGATCCTATCCACTAACTTGAACCTAGCAAGTGAACCCCAAATTTGTGAACTCTAGATACTCCTGTAGAGTTGTATGAATATACTAAGAAAAAAGAAAAAGAAGTTCTAAAGCCAACACCCAAGAGTTAAGATAATAAGGGCTAATACTATAAGTTATCTTTTGGTTCTTTTACAGATCCTTGAAAACATGCTGCTTTATTTTGGTGATGTCGAGAATCTCTGGCACATATTTCTTTTCATACCATTATGAGATGTATGGTTATGGCACATATTTCTTTTCATACTTTTATGAGATGTATGGTTATGAGCTATGACTTATGAGTCTTTAGTTTGCTGGTTTTGCAGGGAGGGAAAGCCACATTTTCTGAATTGTTAGAGTTGCCATCTGGAGGCTCACTGGGGGTACAACATGAATATGCTAGTAACATCAACAAGCTTCGTGAATGTTGGCTAAGAGGACGGAGTGCTCTTGTATATGATGGTCAGGTACAAGCTAAGCTTTACAAAGTAGTGCCCCTGTGCTCCTGCATTGGTTCGGTTGAATAAAAGCTAATTTACCACACAAAAATAGTAGTGCCCAGAGAGAGAAAGAGAGAGACGAGATACATAGTTCCTGAAATTTCAGACATATCCCTTAGGGTGTGTTTGGGTTAAAATTGGGGTAAGGAAGAGGAAAATACAAAGCTGAAGGGCCAAACAGCTCATAATGGTTAGATCCTTGAACTTAATTTGCATTTCTTACCAATATCTGTGATCCTAATACAGACTTAAGATGCACACAATTGCTTTGAGCACTAAATTTCAAGCTGCGGCCTGTGGCAAAGATACTTTATGTACAGAGTTGTGTATTTTCCTAGGCTTGGCCGCTTAATACTCAGTAATAGTATCTTGTTATCAAGATAAATAATATCTTGTTATCCAAATTAAAAGTAGGCTGGTAGCTTATTCTCAAGTTGAAGTTCCATATTCTCCTTGTTTATCAATACGATGAATGATTTTGCAAGTAAAACTAAATACTGTTCAATAACTTCAAAAAAATTCTTCCGCAATGATCATCTACTTCTGTGTTGTTTTCTCCCATATAGTTTCCCTCTCAGAAACTATCTACATAAAGTATAAGTCTTATGTGACTTAATCTACCCATCTATCGAACAGATGGTCTACAAAACTGTTTACAGTTGCTTTATTTATGTAAATACTTGACTGAAACTGACTGGTTCAGTTTTGGATTTTGCAGGATCGCGTCGTAAAAGTGATCTTGTTCATACTATCCTTTCAGGATAACACACTGCCTTTCCTAATCATCACCAAATCTTCCTATCTTTCCATGTGGGAAGCTGAGTTCTCACAGCGCAAATCAGATAGAAATATTGTCGTGTACAAAGGGAACAAAGATGTACTAGCTAGTATCAGGTCTCTAGAGTTTTACAATGAAGATGGTTGCATAATGTTTCAAGTACTATTATCAACTCCTGAGATTGTTCTGGAGGTACTAATCCTAAACCATGTAATTTATGTTCGCCGACGACCTATTTACTTCTACTGTGGTTACAGTCATCTGGTTAAAACATTTATTGGTCTTCTTTATTACTGGATTCTTATGGGGGTAAAATATTTACCCTTGGTTGGACGTTGTGGTGTTTACATAATCTTTTTCAATATACGCTCTTGGCCAACTAGGAGAATGAGATGGGTTTCATTCCACGATAATTTGAGGTAAGAAGTCAAACTTGTTATGCATAATCTCCTTTTATTTATTCTTAAGCAGGATTCAAGGATATTAGATGGCATTAAATGGGGGGCGCTCATTGTAGATGAGTGCCAAAGCTCGAAAATTTCTCGCCATCTAAGCCAAATAAAGGAACTAAATGCACATATGAAGCTACTTCTTGTCACCGGTAGAATCAAGGTAAAAACAGTCCATATATTAAATTTGAGCCTCGGTTTCCTTGTTTTCTTCTTCTGGTACTGCAGAAAATTGGAGTCTCTGTTTCCTCAACTTAAATTTCCAAGGCTTAGTTTGGTTCAGTATGGTTAGGTTTGATGTTTCCTCAACATTATTGATCTTCTGCTTCGCTTTTCAGAATAGGTGGGAGTGCCTTCATATGCTTTCCATCCTTGATTCGGGACTTGATGAGAATGAAGAAAAAACTTTTGAGAATGACTCTAAGAATGATGTTTTTGAACTGAGAGCAAAATTAGCATCTTTTGTTGCATATGAAAGCAAGCCATCTTTTGTTGAGTTTAAAAGCAAGCCTTGTACTTCAAGGTTTGTTGAGTATTGGGTTCCCGTCCAGCTGTCAAATGTACAACTTGAACAGTATTGTGCTGCACTGCTTTCAAGTGCAAAACTGCTTTGCTCAAATTTGAAGAATGATTCAGTTGATTCCCTTCGCGAAATTCTTATAATGACAAAAAAGGTTTGGCCTCTTCAATTTGACTGATGTTTTGTTCCAGGCTTTTGATGCATATTTTGTCAACTCTTGTAAGGATTTGGTATAATAGCTTAACCTGTAATTTCTTTACAGTGCTGTGACCACCCCTATCTTGCGGATACGGAGCGTTCTTTGCAAGCATCTATCACCAAAGATTTACCCGTGAGTGAGCATTTAGGTGCTGAGATAGAAATGAGCGGAAAACTACAACTTCTTGACAAGTTCCTTTTCAAGATTAAAGAGCAAGGTTTTAGGGTGCTGATTCTTTATCAGGTATCCAATAATTTCGTAGCATTCCTACTTTCTTTGTTATTGTCCACTTATGTCACAGTTGGTACTTTGATGGATTGCTTGATGGGGCAAAGGTGCAGTATACTAAGCATTCTTATGCTGGGGTCATGCATTATACTCTCTGGCTGTTATGTAGCGTTTATTTGATCCACAAACTTATAATATATTTACTCAATAATCAACGGTGTTTTTTTGTTCAGAATATTGCTAAAATCAACACACAAACACACACCCACCCCAATCTGCAAAAGAAATCTCAAAATTAAAGTCCAGCTAGGGATTAGTAAACCTTACTTCAGTATAATTTTATGTGGTCTAGCTTTTGATATATGATATTGGATGTGATGCCTGTTCTGGACCTCTGGTAAAAGTGTTGGTAGTTTTATGTAATTTCAAAGAGAGTTAAAATTTTAGACCGTACTTACCCTTTATGTTTTGGACATTGACAGTCAATTCGTGGTTCTAGACTGATATCTGCTGGAGACATTTTGGATGACTTCGTTTGTGAGAGATTTGGCAAAGATTCTTATGCACGCATTGATACTGGAGAAATCGCTCCATCGACGAAGCAAGCCACCCTGGATTGCTTCAACAGTAAAGAGAGCAACAAGTTTGTGTTTTTAATAGAAAGCCGGGCTTGTGTTCGCAGCATAAAGGTTTCTTCTATAGATGTAGTAATCCTATTCAACAGTGATTGGGACCCACTGAATGACTTAAGAGCACTCGAGAAGATCACAATTGAGTCGCAGTTTGAGGAGTTGAAAGTATTCCGTTTGTATACACCTCATACAGTGGAGGAGAAAGTGCTCATTCTTGCCAAGGAAGGCCTCACTGTCGATAGCAAAATGAATTATATAAACCGCAGTACGTGTCAAATGTTGCTAACTTGGGGTGCTCTACATCTATTTAATAAGCTTGATGACTTCCATGGTGTCTGTAGCTCCTCAGTTTCTCCTTCGAATATCACTTACGAAGAGTCTTTGACGAGTGATGTGGTCTCTGAGTTTTCAGCCTTGCTACCCTATAATGGTGAGAAGAGGAACCCTAATAACTCGATCATTTTGGAAGTAAATCGGACTGAAGGAGCTTATCCCAGAAATATTTCTTTACCTGGAGAAGTGGATTTGGAAACTCAGTCAGTGGACAATATTTCAAAGATACAACAATTTTTGTACAACGAACCAAGCCACATCTTTTGGACAAATTTACTAGATGGAAGGAATCCTAGGTGGAAATTTTTGTCTGGTTCATCTCCAAAGATTCGTCGACGAACCCAGGACTTCGTTGGGTTCCCAGAAGAACGTACATGTATTGAAGATGGCAGAGGAAGGAAACCTAGGACGGTGGTCCATGACACTTTTGAGCTTATGTGTTCAAAGCCAAGGACGAAGAGAAAAAGGAAACTGCATTCTTGGGGCAAAGACAGCAACCTAGCTGGTATTGTCAAATTTCTCTTCTTCGGTTTTGTTTTGCTGCACATTATTAGTTTTACTCCGCATCCTGTTTATTTTGGCTTTGGTACCTTTTTCTTTCGGCAGCAGGAAACTCTACCAGTCAAGGAACAAAAGTACAAAACTTCGTTTATTTTCATTTCCACCAAAATGGCCAAAGCATTCCTGTTTTCAAGGAAACCAAAATGAACCGCCAGTGGAGTACCAATGGTTCTGCAAAAAAAAAAAAAAAAACCGAGACAAAAACTTGTTAACCCACCATGGAATATACTGCGACATGAGTTGTTTCGGCACCTGTTTACAAATATCCAACAGCGACATTTCAATTTTGTTTGTCAATGCTTTCAAAATGTTTCAGAAGCATTTCGAAATCCATATCCTAGCTGATCAGAATAACAAACAGAAATGGAAACTTGATCCTTGTTGCTAGTAGGAAATCTATATCCTTTCCTTATCCATCTGATAAAATGTGTACTAAAATAGCAATTATGTTTTATTTTCCGTTCCTTCTGCAGCTCTTCGTGTCTCAAGAGGGAGTAATGGCACAAATGCCTTAACCTTAGAACAAGAAACCAAGCAGCGTTATAGAAAAGTGGCTTCCATCATTGAAGAGGCATCTACTCCGAAGTATGGGAAAGAACCTCAGGTATATGACTGTTCGTCATTGTTTTTCCTTGGAACCTCCATGTTGGTGTGTAGGAATTAGAGTAGTGACTTTTTGTCTAAGTCGAAGGAATCCCCAGTTATAGGTTAAATTTGTTTTTCGTGTTCCATTCAATATTTCCTACACTTTTTCTATTATGCTCATTGAACTTCCCATATTTAACCTGAGCTATTACATTAGCAGGCACAGAAATCCTGCTGCATAGATAGAATGCAATGCAACCATTTTGGTGGTTTCTTCTTATAAATTGAATGTAAGACAAGTTGTCATGACGAAAATCAACTGGAAAAATATCCAGAACTTGATACCATACTGATGTGCTGTCCTTAAAAAAAACCCACTGATGTGCTTTATTGTACATGGCCGTGTCAAATTATCCATTGCATGACTTACTTGCGCGTGATTTCTTCTTATACCCACATGAATGCTGTACGCATCTCTATGAATAATATCGGTGTAGACTATTCCAATTAAGTTTTGTGAAAGCTCACTTTAGCCATCAACAATTTGACGCGGGAAAGTTATTTGTTGGAAAGTGAGATGAGATGAAGGAAAATGAGAGCTAATTTCTTGGGTGTATTCATTTTACAAGGGAATTTCGTTACAAAATATAAGAAAAAAGGCAGTTGAATATGAATGGAAGTCAGAAAAAAGTATCCTCCAACATCTTGTGATTTATGCAAGATAAGTTTTGAGCAAAAACTAATCCCTACTAGGAAAGTTTAGGATAAAGTTCCGATAAATGTTCTTCCTAAGTCAACATCGGAAAAAAGCAAGAAATGTAGATTTTACCATACTTTGCTTAACTTTTCCGACAACTGAAGGAGTCGTAGACTTTGTCATTTGGTCCCTTCCAAGTTCCAGTTTACCATACTGCTCTGCCATTCTAATACCGAAGCTTCATTGTATTTCACTGCTGTGGCAGCTACATGTCTCTACTCATTTTCCACTGGCTGAATGTGGCATGATAGCCAATGTGCCTGCTTCCATTTTGATTCAAAGCCATCAATGTCAACCCTCTGCACGACAAGGATTACCCATCTCATCTCTTTGGCAACCTTTCACAGTTGGTTCTTTCCAGCCATCTATAGGAATGCCTGTTGGTATTACTGGAACAGGTGAGTCAATTCAAAACACTGCCACCGTTCTTAATGGAAACGACTCTATACAAGCTTCCCCCGTGCCTCAGTCAGACGTGCTCCAGATGGAAATGGAAAGGATACAGCACGCTAAAGAGCAAGCCATCCGGATCCATGAAGACAAGGTTTGTCTACACAACTTAAATTTCTTTCCAAAAAAATAAAAGAAAAGGAAGATTTTGATGACTGATGACCATCCTTCCAATTGGGTGCCTTCAGTCCTTTCGCACTTTTGTTAATAGTATTCTTGTACATGTAGAAATCGCTGCTCAAAGCTGAATGTGAAAAAGAGATAGATGAGATACGTAAGAAGTATGACATGCTGCTTCGACATGATGAGATGGTTTTATCGCAAAAGAAAAAGGATTTTGAGACACATTACAAAAAAGTGTATGTGAATAAGTTACTGGCTGAGACTTTCACGAAAGGATATGAGGGTGACGAGGTTGGGTTGTCCGGAACACAAGAAGGTATTTAACTCTTCGAGACCACGTATATTTCACTGTGTTTATGAACCTTTTTTATTCTGATTTCCTGTAATCTCATGGTGAGACTTATTAAAGCAATCAATTGAAATTCAAAAGGACAAATCCTGCATTTAACCTTGTGCACTTGCAGATGTTTGTTTTTGAGCCTATTACTTCTAATTTCACTTGGGAAAACTCTACTTCGTAAGGAAAGATTCTCTAAAGTTATTTACACTGGCACCAATCAAATTATTAGTTATGGTTTTCCTGGATGGGTGGTATCAGTGATAGAGGAAAGGAATCTTGAAGTTTGAACTACCAGCATTTTTTGACTATGTACTCCAGTAATTATTGGACGTGCAAAGCAGCCCCCTAGTTTACCTCCTCATCTAATTTCTATCAGAAAGAAAACCTGATGAGAGCTCTCTCAGTACATGCTTTAAGCAGTCCTTTTTTTTTTAACGGCCATGCTTTAAGCTTTCTAAGAGGCATGCTTAATCATATGCGTCATGGTTAATACTTCAGAGCTTTTCCATGCATGCTTCTTACACTTCCTTGCACATATGCACATTGTTTAAAACATAATCTCTTTAATATTTAAAGAATTTAGTTTTCTATTAGCACCAAATAGCTTTGCTCAACTCTCTAAGCCTGTTTTTGGATCAAGAACTTGAGGAAGAAAAGGAAATGCAGAAGTTGCTATGTTTAACCTTTGTTTGATCCTTTCAACTTTCCTGTTTTCTTTTCCTTACCCAACTCCTTGGTCCAAGCACATCAAGGTGGAATGATTAGGTCCAGATAGCTTTTGATATTTTTCTTCTTGCAGCAAATGTACCTGGGTTCATGAATGAGATATCTCAACTCCATCTTCAGCAATCTCCTGCGAGGAATAGTACTACAAGTCTTGAAAGTTCTTCCAGCCCTTTGATCCACCGGAGGGGGAACTTTGGTGGTGGATGTGAACTTCAAGACCGAGCCCCAGCCCCTCACCTAAGGCACTTGAGACCACCTTCGACAGCCGTGGGACTGCCCCACATCCCATCGCATCTTCTAGCAAAGCTGCCGATTATCCGAGCTCCCAGTAATTTGTCTGTACCATCTTCTGGACTGGGTCAAGCAACTGAACTCGTCAAAAGCCAATGTCAGAAAAATGGGATTAATCAACCAGACAAAAGTACTGGTTTACCGGTTACCGAAGGTTTTCTCTCAAACCTTAACCTGCCCATCACTCAGCACAGAACTTCTAAGCCAGTTCATTGCAAGGACTTGATCAGGCAAAAGTGCAGTTTTTTCCCAGGTGATTATGTGGAGAGATGAATGCAGTTGGGGTGTTTGGAAGTTTGAAAGTAGTTTTTTTTGTAGAGGTTGGAGTAAAGGAAATTACAGCAACACATAGATAGACAGATAGCACATGCATCATAGAAAATAGTACAGCCTTTGTCACAAAATAGGAAACATTATCCTTTCGTATTTCCATTCATTTTTGCTCAGAGATTATGGAAGCATTGGATTTTACACAGGTGTGTTTCAAGCAATCACATTTTATATGTTCTTGCGTTATAAAATGGGAAATGATTTTCACCCATTTTTATCCCCAAACATTCTCTTTTATTCACTTGGAAGTACCAAATTGTTCTTCATATGGAAAAAATGACTCATGAGGTAAATGTAATTTAGTAATTTCGAGGTGATTAAAGACAAAATGGGAGTGTTTGGAGATAAAAGGGAGCATGAAAATCATTTTCCTTATATATAAAATTGCTCCTTAGAAGTTTTCATGGCCATTATATGTCAAATTTGCATGGGGCAAGGTTTTATATGTAAAAAACAATAGAAAAACTAATCACCAATCCACAAAGAATCAAGAAAAACTACATTTTTGAAGATTTATAAGTGCAAATCAAGAACACAGAAGCCTAATGGTTCATACAATTTCTGCAACCAGAAACATCGATTTCTGCAACTTCTTTGTCTTCGTGCATAATTCTGCGAACCTTCTCCTTCTTGAGGAAACTAATTTGTGCAGAGCAGAAATATTTAAGACCATGCTCTCAGCAATCAGTCAGATGCAATACCCTGTAGCAAGTATAGACAACGCAAAGATCAAAAATTTGCAATGCGTTAATTCCATCCGACAAAGTAAGAATGCAGGAACATGTAAGGTACTTTATACGAGGAACAAAGTTTCCTTCTCCGCCAGTTGGTCCTTCAAATTTTCTCCATAAATGCTGTTTGAGCTATTCATGCCGGGATGTATTGGTTATCTTCTTAAAAATCATCAAAGTGATGTATTCATATCCCCTCAATATTACAACAAAAAAAAAAAAAAAATCAAAAGCACATATCACAAGGAACAACTTCTTGTCAAGCCCTTGCCAGAATAAACTTCTCCTTTAGAGATGGTCAATAATTGCTTTCGTGAAATCAGTGGTCGATGAAGAGCCACCCAGATCAGCAGTTCGGTACTTCCCCTCGGCAATGGTGTTAAGGATAGCATCTTGGATCCGGTCAGCTTTATCATGCATCTCCAGATGGCGAAGCATCGTGACAGAGCTCAGCAGTAGAGCAGTCGGGTTTGCCAGATTCTACACAAGTTGGAACCATGATGCAACTTAGTCGTTAAGAAGTTGGCTTCTAAAAAATGAAACTGGCACCGAAGAAAGAGGTAATGATGAAAGAGAGAAAACATAACAAAGTACTACAACAAGAAAAAAGAGTTACTTGAATAGAATAGATTTATCCTATAGTTTTCTTTCCCCCCAACCAGGAGACATAAAAACCTATAATCAGAGCCTTAATCTTGGGTCAGAAGTCAAGAAGCAATGAACTGTGTTATTATCAACATAACAAGGAAGCTCAAATTCTAAACATAAATCAAAGTGTCCAAATTTACTAAGCCTTACATTGATGGCTGGTTTTCATCCTTCAACAAATGGTTAGGATTTGTTTTGCCTTAAACTAATGGTCAAGATTATTTTCCATGTCCCTATTTTTGCCCATACTTCATCAGTTAGGGAAATATGTGAGCCAAATCTTAGGCCTTAGATAAACGCAAGAGAGTTATGTCCCATGGTGAGCCTGATGAGGTAAAAACCATAAGGAACATAAAAGGAAAAACTCACTCAATGGCCTTCGGGTCATGCGGCCCACTGCTCAAGAACACTCCCTCTCACATCCGCTTTTGATTTCTCTCTCAAAACTATTTTGGCTGGTCAAGAACAAATCAAGTTCTTCTCAATCCAGCAATCATCTTCTAACCAGAACACCATCACCGATGAGGAACTCTATCTTTACTCAGGCAATCCTTTTTCGAAATTTCTGGGGAACTATTTGAAACCCATTTTAAAGTTTATTTTTACTGGTCTAAATTTCCTCTACCACTTATGCTTATCTTATCCAAGTAGATTACATAAGGATAAGTTTCAATTGCAAATGTCTGTTAGATTTTTGCAGCCCAAATTTCGAAATCTTAATGCTTTTCCTCCTCTCCTGTGTATAAACCACACGTCGTTTTTTCGGTAGTTGTAAAACCTAGCATTTTTCCAGTGGTAATACGTGCTAAACTTTCCTCTTAACACACCACTGTTCAACAATCGAAGCCAAATCCTTGGCCTTCAACTGTTTAATTTTGGGAACTATCCCAATTTTCTGCTATAATGCCTCCAAAAAGTTTTTTGATGTGATCATTGCCCAATTCCCTTATTTTTTTCCTTTGCGTAGTTGAACTGGGTATAAAACTGGGGGCCAATGCAATTTAGATCAGTCAAATAGTTAAATCTGTTTTTATTGTACAACTTTTCATTAAAGGTTTGCAGGTGAGCCAATTGAAAACCAAACAAGTTTTTGTATGGTTCACTTGTTAGTTTTAGGTGACTTTCCCTAGCACGAGTATATGCCAGTCAATTATAATGTATATCCCACAAAGGATCCCAAGTACTAAGCTAATCTTAAGTTTCTAGAATTACGCTCCCAACTAAATGACCACACATCCACAATACTAGCATCTGATTCGATCAATCTTCCAGATAATAGTTCTATTTTATCTTTTTTGAACTGAGTAAATTTGCCAATTTCCATTATGGGGGGAAAAAAGGTTCACCGACCTTTCCAGCAATATCAGGTGCTGAACCATGTACAGCCTCGGCCAGAGCAATGCCTCCCTCACCAATATTGCAGCTGCAGGAGGTCAAATGATGTAAGAGTGTGCCTTGATCGATTTTTATTTCACTTTGAAGACAAATGTGGAAATAAACAAGTATAGCTATGTGTACTTTTGACAAGTACCATACAGTCATACAGAAACTTACTTATATATCAATAAAAACATAAAGCTACCTTGGTGTTAGGCCCAATCCCCCAATCAATCCAGCACAAAGATCACTGATAATGTCACCATAAAGATTAGGCATCACCAGAACATCGAAGAGAGCTGGATTCTTCACAAGCTGTATAACGGAAAGCAACTACTTAGTTATATTCATTAAATTCCATTTTGAGATGAAGATTTCCATCCACTTATCTTCAGAAGAAAAACATGGAAACGCCATTTACAATGAGAAACAGTGTTCCACTGGACAACAAAAGGGTACTGGTGCTATGCACGCAAAATAAACATTCATAATGAGAGAATTGTTTATACCATCATACAGCAGTTGTCAATGACCACTTCCTCATATTTTATATCAGGATACTTCTCAGCGACCTCGCGACAACACTGCACAAAAACCAATCAAACTCAAATATTGTTCCATAGATTCAAACAATCATACTATCAAGGGATTAAGTATTTCCAAACAGTAAAGACCTTAAGAAAAAGACCATCAGTTTTTTGCATGATGTTGGCTTTGTGGATTGCAGACACTCTATCTCTCCCATGGGCCTTGGCATAGTGAAACGCGTACTCTGCCACCCTAAGACTTGCTTGACGAGTAATAATCTTCAGACTTTCAACCACACCTCTCACCACCTAACATCAGATAAACGGATTCTATCATATCAACACGAGATGGATATTTTTCAGCAAGCATTTGCCTTTCGTCAAATATACTTACTTGATGCTCAAGACCACTATACTCCCCTTCCGTGTTCTCACGGATGGTGATGAGATCTACATCATCATAACGAGTCTTGTAGCCTGGGAGGCTGTAGCAGGGTCTAACATTGGCATACAAATTGAGTTCTTTCCTTAAAGTAAGGTTCAACGACCTATGACCCTTTCCAATTGGTGTGGCCATCGGCCCTTTCAAGCCAACCTTATTTCTACGTACTGATTCCAAACTTTCCCATGTGAGAAAACTCTGGGTTCTAGGATCAACTTCCAGCCCAACATAGTGTTCCTCCCATTCAATTGGCACTTCAGCTGCTGTGAATACCTGCATTAGAGAATATCATAACATTTTCTGCTTTCAAACCAATAGGGATCCTCAGCTACAACAATGGAATGAATATATAATTCTCCCTAAAAAAATACCCCAACATGATGATTCATCACAGCTGTTACTTTATGGTCTTCTAACAAGCCCTATAAGTATATAATTTGTCTCTCCAACTTTTTCCACACCTTAAAACAATGATTTGTACTTGATCAAAGAGGTCTGGTATTTGCGCATGAGAACGGATATGACAGTTTTCTCATATTTCCCCCCAATTTTTCCAGCAAGCAATGAATGCGAATAACCAGAGAGGCCATGTCCAGCCCTTGCTCAGATTTAAAGTTGAACATAAACCTTTTTCAACCTCTCAAATCCTTCTCAGCTTAACCAGAATAAAGGTTGACATTTTTTCCCGACCAAACTTATGAAGGCTAGTTTGTGGTTCCAAATATATCCACAAATGAAACTTTATGAAGGCTAATTTGTGGCTTTCAAGTTTATCACCCAAGAAAGCTTATAGTCAAATTTATGATTGAATCTGGGTTTGCACATTGGAATACTTCATATCAACTGAAAGTCTGAAACTTTTCGTGTATCTAGATGGTTGGTTAAGAGTTAGTTAGGCATTGCTTCTTGTTTCTGCTTTATTTTCGTATGTTTGATTTCTAGCTGTGTTTTCACGCCAATCATTAGAATTTTCAAATGAAAGGACGGAATTGACTGAATACTATTTGTGACAATACATAAACCATGAAACAGCATCTTTGACAAACAGTTGCGCATTCAATTCCAACAGAAAAGCACAAAAAGAAACGAATCAACAATCTAAAAAGAGTTCACCAGCATAAGAAATTCAGAGAATTCATGAATACAGGATTATAGATTTCTGGACCTGTTTGACGGATTCGGCGATCTCGGGGCCGATTCCATCGCCGGGAAAGAGAGTGGCTCGGATGAGATTGGAGTCAGAAGAGAAGGTCCGATTAAAAACCCTAGAAACAGCTGATGAATAACTGGTGGGGGATTGATTTGAGAGGATCTCTGTCGCATGCCGGCTTGTTCGAAGGAGGCGTCTCGCGATTTGGGAAGCCATTATTAACCCAATGATGTGCTGCTGACCAACGCAATCGCACACAGCCCCCTATTATGACTATACCAAAAAACAGGGCAAAACAGAGAGAGAGAGAGAGAGCTCCACAGAAATTAAAAATGTGTATATATATATATATATATATATATATATATATATATATATATATATATATACACATATATATTCAATATAATTATAAGACTTTTCAATAATTATACGACATCATGAATTATTATTTAGGAACGGAAGAGGGAGTAATTTCTTGATTAGTTTTTTATCCTTATTTTGTGGGATTAATATTTGCCACTATTAGAAGAATTTAAAAGGTGCTATAAAAATGTAGATTGAAGTGGAAAAAAAGTTTAAATAAAATGAAACAAAGAAAATTTGATATGTGTTTTGAACTTTTTCGTCTTTTGTATATTTTTTTGACTTTATTAATTTTTTGTTACTACTTTTTAAGCTCTTCCATTTAAGACGAAGTGTCAACTCAAAAAATTTAACGAGAGTCTAACAAAATTTTAAAAAATGAAAATAATACTATTTTTTTTTTCCGGAAGGACGTGAAATATGTCTGTTTTGCCTCCCTTGTAATTATTGATTTTTTAAAACATTCGTTCACAATTTTTCCATTTTTACAATTCATCTCCTCAAATATCA
Source organism: Vaccinium darrowii (assembly GCA_020921065.1). Classification (NCBI taxonomy): domain Eukaryota; kingdom Viridiplantae; phylum Streptophyta; class Magnoliopsida; order Ericales; family Ericaceae; genus Vaccinium; species Vaccinium darrowii. The sequence goes on along the minus strand of CM037159.1, from coordinate 12,065,912 downwards.
ATTTAAAAAGCAAAAGTATATGCTACTATATCTGAACAATACATAGGCAGAATAAATAATCCAGTCCTTCTATTGTCCGTCTATTGGGCGGACGATAAAAGTAATTTCTTACACGTAAAAATGTCAAAGAGCAGTTTTATTGTCTGCCTATTGAGCGGACGGTAGAACTTTAATAAATAATTATGGCCATGCCGAAATAAGGAAAACAAAGAATAGACAACTGCACAGAGTGCCCTTGCCCTTGTTCTGTGACGTTAGAAAATGCGTTAGAAGAAAATGTACTATTTATCTATCTATCGTCTATGCAAAATAGTCAGCGCTCTCAAAAACCTCCAAACTCCCAATCCTAATTTCCTTCAATTTCTAATTATTTATATATTTATTAATTAGGTGGCAGTTCCCCAAAAACAAATTTGAACAGCAGTATACTGCACGCCACGATCTCTGTAGCCATTTGAATTTTGGAAGTATATATTCCTCAAGTATGCCTATATTTCACAGACTTCATACAACCAGCTGCTCAAAGATTATTTCCATCGCCAGTCTCTCGACGCTTTTGTTCCCCCTTTGGCTAATTTTACTTATCAAAAATGCTACTTGTATAACCATTTCGACTCTAACCATCTACAACCCTCTCACATACACGTGGGGTCTACATCCATAATTGTGTGCGGGCCCAATATGTATGTGAGGGAGTTGTAAGGTTGGAGACGAAATGGTTGTACATGTAGCATTATTCTTTAATTATCTATACTTATGTTGGTATTACTCCCTCCGATCTATATTGCTTGCCCTTTTTAGGGAAGCGTTCATTTTGCATACAAAAAATGATGGGTATATGAGAATTGTTTTTAAAGAAAACTTGCACCAATTTTTTCTACTCAATTAATGAGATCTTCAAATTGGTGTAAAATTTTTTGAAAAAAAATAAATGCTAATACATCAAAGTTTGCCTGCAAAATGCATGCAAACCCAAAAAGGACAAGCAATTTGGGACCGAATGAGTAGTTTGTAGATTTTTTGCTATGAAAAGAGCTTGAGAATTAGATTTTTTCCCACTAAAAACACCTTTGGATTTGGTTAGAAAAAAGGAAAAGGTTACAATACACACCCCTTATTTGGGTGTGTATGATACATACCTCTATAAAAGTTACGAATTTTATGTTAAAGTTACGAATTTTTTTGTAAAAGTTACGAATTTTTTTTTATAAAAGTTACAAAATGCACCAAAATATTACAAATCATAGAAAATGTTACGAATCATATTACTGAAAAGTTATGAAAAACTAAAAAATGTTACAATTGTTGATGAGGTGACACAATCTGGACCATACAATAGGTGCATATGGTACACCCAAATAAGGAGTGTGTATTGTAACTATTTCCTAGAAAAAATTCTTTGCCGTCAAAAGTATATCCCGATGACACTAATGCCATGATGGTGATCATGATTAGCCCATGCCCATTGAGTTCTAATCCATGTTAAAGAACTAGAATTGTGCACATTCGATGCACAAGAACATAAATATATATCAATGCAAACTTTTTTATTTTCAACTCTGTGTATTAAATTGCACAACGCTAATAAGCTATTAAAGACCTGTAAATACATGGCTATATGTGCATTGTCTGTCTCTCTCTTTGGGTCCATCATGGAAAATACTACAAGATGCCTTCTCTCTCTCTCTCTCTCTCTCTCCCTCTCTCCGTGTATTAAATTGCACAACGCTAATATGCTATTAAAGACCTATAAATACATGGCTATTCGTGCATTGTCTGTGTCTCTCTTTGGGTCCGTCATGGAAAATACTACAAGATGCCTTCTCTCTCTCTCTCTCTCTCTCTCTCTCTCTCCGTGTATTAAATTACACAACGCTAATATGCTATTAAAGACCAGTAAATACATTGCTATACGTGCATTGTCTGTCTCTCTCTTTGGTTCCATCATGGAAATTAAAATACTACAAGATGCCTTCTCTCTCTCTCTCTCTCTCTCTCTCTCTCTCCGTGTATTAAATTACACAACGCTAATATGCTATTAAAGACCAGTAAATACATTGCTATACGTGCATTGTCTGTCTCTCTCTTTGGTTCCATCATGGAAATTAAAATACTACAAGATGCCTTCTCTCTCTCTCTCTCTCTCTCTCTCTCTCCGTGTATTAAATTGCACAACGCTAATATGCTATTAAAGACCTGTAAATACATGACTATACGTGCATTGTCTGTCTCTCTCTTTGGGTCCATCATGGAAAATACTACAAGATGCCTTCTTCTCTCTCTCTCTCTCTCTCTCTCTCTCTCTCTATAATTTGGTCTTATATTGACAATGATTGGTCATCGATCGTCTCAGTACATGGATGTCAATGTCGCAGGTAGTGTAAGAAACCGCATGAATTTTGATAATCTTCAAGATGTAAACTTTGCCGGAAATCCTGGTGGAGGCGGTTAGGGGCAACGTACCGGAGATGACGTCGGAAACCAAATTGGAGTTGGAGATCAGTCGATCGGCCAATACGGTGAGCGTCAAATTCATAGTGACCGTTTGGTCTGCAGATATCTTTGAGGCCGGTATCGGAGCCTCGCCGACCATTCGGCCACGGTAATTCAATAACGCGGAGCTGTTCTTGTACTTGAATCCAACCTTATTAGGGTTTTTAATGGAGATATTGACGTCGAGGGTGACGTTCAAGGACACTCCCAGCTTTGCAATGTCGAGATCAAAGCTCAAATCTTTCAGAGCCACGGAATTGACGGTGGTTACTGGATGTTTGGCTTTGAAAACAGTGAGCCCTAATATTACCATTAGCAGTATTAAACCCAATATCACTGCTATCACCACCAAACATATGTTTCTTCTGCGTTTCCGACTGCTCGGAGGAGGAGGAGCTTCCATGGAATCCGTCGTCTTCTTCGATGATGAAGGATTGGATTCTACTTCTATAAATCAAATCAAATCAAATCAAATCAAAGAGTTTGAAGGATGGAAAGTATGATTGACGGTGATGAAGTGGTGGTGGTTCTTTCATGGGTCAATATGAATGGGCAGAAGAAGCAGATTTAGGTCTTTGATCCCTCTCCCCAACAAGCTTTTAATTGCTAGTACTAGTGTACTACTGTCTATTGGGGTGGAGGGGGAGGGGATGGAGTGGGAAGGTTCGCAGGTAAAAGAGCTTAAATGAGTGTGGAGTGGAAAAAAATTTCAATGCCAAGCAAGTATCACATTGTGGCCCGAGTATCACATTGTGCCCGCTCGCGTACATTCGGCTATCCAAAAATGAAACAGATAGTCCGGATTGAAAGTGCATGATGGATTTTAAAAAAAATGAAAAAGGTAAAAGAAAATTGTGTTTTTGGGGCCGTTCGTTGTATTTTTCGACGGTCGGATGTGCACGAGCAGGTAGCACGTCAGTCATACCCACTCGACAATGAAAAATTATTAGTCCCATTAGACTAGTGAAAAGAGAGGTGGGAGATTAATGGGAGAAGATTTGAGAAAGAAAGGGGGTTCACTTGCAATCGTCCATGCGATAATCTTGCATGGATCCACGTCCCATGTTTATGCATTTTAGGAAGCAAATACTTGGCGTGAAAATTTTCAAGCGGGAGAAAGAGAATATAACCAATTACAAGTTTACAACACACACTATCTTTCTTACAACATACTTCATAGATTTTATGTCATCTTTAACTTATGAATTACTATATGTTTATTATCATATGGTTGATTTGTTTGACTTTACGCGTCCCTACTATGGTTATGGTTATATACTTTAATAATGTTGTCGTGGCACCACCAACCAAAAGAAGAGAAATTATGCAATGTTTGTATAGGCGGGCCTATAATACTAGTATACTCAACGAATCCGGGGGAGGTGTTGTGCGGTACATGTTGTGCGCCGTGTTGTGCAGCAAAACGTCATAGTTTTGTTCATTTTCTTAGTAAACTTCAATAGGCCCTGTTTGGATAGTTAATTTTGAAATTCAATTTTAGGGAATTTAGGCTCTTTGGGGTAGGATATAATGGTTTTAGGCACTTGGATTTAAACACTTTGGGTTTAGGCGCTTTGGGTTTTGGGTTTAGGCACTTTGTAGTGACTTTTTCCTTCTTTCAAACAAGGTCTTTGAAAGGTTTAGAGGTGTGTCGAAAACTACGTCGTTTTACCGCACAACACAGCGCACAACACCTACCGCACAACACCCACCCCGGATCCATATTCGACCATTTTTATGAAGCTTATGTGACTTCTACCTGCATCTCTTCCACCAATTTGACAGATTCTGCTAGTAGTTTTAAGTTCTCTCTCTCCTAACTCTAGTATCTTAAATCTCGGTGCAGATATGTTATAGTTTAACATGTTTAGCTTCATATATACTGCAAAGATGGGCCATTCTTACTTCCGTACTTGGGAACTTATTTTTCCTCATCTTATTTTTCCCAATTCCCCAATTTCCATCTTTCAGTGACTCCCCACTCTCCTACCTATAATTTACATCCCAAATTTCATTCTCCCCATTTTGGTGTCAATTTGAATTCTACAATTGAAACCAATACCAGCCCATTGAAACAAGTTAGATTTACAAGAAGGAGACTTTCCTTGAACTCCCCCTATTCAGGCCTTACAACTCGGGCTGCGGCAACCCAAACATGCAAAATTGCAGGTATTTTTGCTATATCAGCTTTAATGCGTGTGCCCCCGAGCTAGCAGGAGAAAATAAAGATTTAAGTCTCAAAGACTAGTTTCAAACAAAAGATACCAAAATAAAATTCGGATGCAAAGAGAATCAAAACCTTTTTTGGACTTCACAAAACCTCAAAGCCAAACAGGAACAAATTACTAATATTGGTTTCCGGTCATTACGTAACAGAGCTCTGCAATTGCACACCTCCACAAGAGCCTTTGCACAGACAATGCAATTGTTGGAAATTTTAGAATTTCGGTATGAATTAAAATGGACATGCGGAGAGTCTCTCGAGGCAACCGATATGTTCCATTACATGTACATTGTATCAAAACACGTGGGAAGAAAAGTCCTGGAGTTCATTCCCCCTTGCGATGAGATTCATTGGCATCATTCAATTCGGTGAATTCATTTTCCACATTCATGCCTTGCAAGCTTAGGAGCTTGACTGGCTAAGGATTGACTAGGGTAATGACTTGGCCAAAGACTTGCCTATTAGCTTGCCTTCCAAACTTGTTGAATGTTGATACCCCATTATGCCCCGCTGCTCCGGATTAACTAAAAAAGCCCACAATTCGAAGTCTGCTGAAGAAAGTCACCTAAAAATAAATTGGGCACTCAACTGCAATGATCCACGGGTCGATAATCACAAGAGACAATTTTGGACATGCATCGGCGACCTTGCTATTGCAACGGCAACCTTGCTATTGCAATGTACATGCCGCTTCATGAAAAATGACATATCTTGGGACTCAATCGGACAAAGATCGACCGCCCAAAAGTCTAAAATATACTCGGAATAAATACATTGGAAAGGCAACCATCACAAACATTGGAAGAAAGAATTCTTGAAATGTGGATCAAGTGATAACTTGGCAGCCGACTTATTCATTTCTTCTGGTGACCACGGCAGTAAAGACTTTGGGGGTGAGATGCTCTACAAAGAGGAGACATTGGTCTCTTAGAAAGGGATTCCAGGGAGGGAAAACAGGGGTCGAGGAAGAGAGAATTGGCTAAGGAAAGTGTACGGAAATGTTCTTTTAGTTTTGTTTCTCATTTGTATCTTCCAGAGAGTTTGTAGTTACCCCTTTTGTTGGTCTTGTTCACATTTAAAAAAGACATGGTTTGTCATTGTAGGTTTTACAGAAAACCAACGTAAGAAAAATAAAAGTCTTTTTTTTTTCTTTTTATTTTTCTTTCTAGCTTGTGTTAGTAAAATTTTCAAAAGCTTGGAAAAGCAGTTAGTTTTCGGCCAAAGAAAGATTTTGTGGGCAATAATGTTAGCATAGTTCACGATAGTAAAAAAAATTTGTTGCTATCTTGGATTATGGTTTCATTTTGCTAAACATTGTCTTTCGCTCTCGTTGTAATATCAGATTCCAGGTAATGCAAAAGCCAGTTTTCAATACAATTTATGTGTTGTTCATCTCAATTTATACAAAATCAAAAACCAAAAAAAATGTAAATAATCTTCTTACGATCATAATGTCAGCATTTTGATATGAAAGCAAGATGGTGCGGCAGTTGTCTCTTTAGATAGGCCCCTACTTGCCCAACATTCTTCAAATTTTTGACATTATTATTTTTAACATTTTAATAGTGTTAGTACTTTGATATGAAAGCAAGATTCGCGTGTATAATCCGTCGGGGCGTAGTTTTTCATTAGAAAGGCGCCGGCCTGCCCCCATTCTTCAAAGTGCCAACATTGTTATCTTTAATACAAGCACTTGTTTTGTTATTTTTGTATCGTCTATTTATTATTGCACATATTTTGTCCTCCGTTGTGGTCTAATTCATTTCGATATTATTCTTTCTGTTTGAGAGGATCTTTGTCGCATACCGGCTTTTTCGAAGGAGGCGTCTTGCGATTTGGGAAGCCATTATTAACCCAATGATGTGCTGCTGACCAACGCAATCACACACAGCCCCCTATTATGTGACTACTCCAAAAAAACAGGGCAAAGCACACATAGAGAGAGAGAGAGAGAGAGAGAGAGAGAGAGAGAGAGAGAGAGAGAGAGAGAGAGAGAGAGAGAGAGAGAGCTCCACAGAAATTTAAAAAGTATAAAAACGGAGGAGGGAGGAATTTATTGATTAGTTTTCGATTCTTATTTTTTGGAATTAATTATTTGTCTCGACTAGTGCATACTCATGTCCGTGCCTGAAGGCACGGCTTAAGCAATCAACGTCTGTATCAGTACCCATTTTTTATGATTCTTCGAATTTCAGAGAGGGGGAAAGAGAGGAGATATAGTGAGAGAGAATATGATTTAAATTTCGAAAATGAAAGAAAGAGAGATTGTGGCCAGTAGAGGAAAATGGCAGAGAGAGAGGGGGAATGAGTTGGCAGAGAGAGGAATAAAATGCCATATGATGGCTGAGATAAAATGTAATATTATATGACATCGTGGATTATTATTTAAGAACAGAGGAGGAAGTAATTTCTTGATTAGTTTTCGATCCTTATTTTGTGGGATTAATTATTTGTCTCAGTTAGAAAATTTTAAAAAGTATAAAAACGTAGATTAAAATTGAAAAAAGTTTAAATAAAATGAAAATAAAGACAATTCGACACGTGTTTTGATTTTTTTTCATCTTTTGTAATTTATTTTTACTTTGTTCAATTATCTTTTTTTCTGCCTTTTTTTTTTTGTCAACTCAAAAATTTAACGGGAGTCTAACAAAATTTTAAAAAATGAAAATAATACTGAAAAAAGATTTCGGAAGAACATGAAATGTGTCTGTTTTGAATCCCTTGTCATTATTGATTTTTTTAAAACATTCGTTCATAATTCTTCAATTTTTACTATTCATCTCCTCAAGATCAATTAAAAAAAGTAAAAAAAACGTTGATCTGGAAAATAATAAAGATTAACACAGTGTAGGTTCAGCCAAATTATTTTGTGTAGTCCAAATAGCTACAAATTATGGATTTGGACTATAAACATATTATGGAGTATTTGGCGCTGATTATTTTAGTTTATTTTTTGGATTTCGATTGTCATTTTTAGATTCTGAAAACTCACAATCCGAATTTGTAAAAGTGTTTGGTGAATGTATGAAAAATACAAAGTTTGGTAGTATAATCAGATTACTAGATTATCGATATATATTTGACCATGATGCCCTTACTATTGTTTATTTAATGTTCATATACATCAATACATGGGTTTTTTTATAGATACTCCTTCCGTCCCTGAATAAATGTTCATGTTTCCCCTACTTGGATATCTGAAAAGAATAATTACATTTTTTTATTTAAAATATTTTTATAAGCAATATTAATCTTGTTCCTTGGAGTTCACAGTTCACTTAGTTTTATAGTGCAAATTTTTTAAAATCACACATAATATTATAAAATATGAGTAATATTGTGAAAAGTGTGCATAATGAATATGTAACTTTATTTAGGACTGGAGGGAGTATTTATAAAGAATTTGCATTTAATATGTTTTATAGAATTCAAAATAATTAAGTATATAGTTATAAAAAATTATAATGTACTAATCTATAAAAAGAAAAATTAGGAAATTTTTAGTAGAAAATACACGAAATCTCTTCTGCAGAAAATGCACTTTTTGTCAATATCAAAAAAGAGAACTGCACAGTGCACATTACCGGCGCCCTTTATTGGATTGGGTCATTGACTTGTCACATGTAGAAATTTTCAGTTTTTGTTCTACTTTTATTCAAATCAAGGAAGACCTTTGTTTCCGCTTTCGCCTTTCAATCTTTACTGTCTTCGCACTTTGAATTATTGCTCTCACAAATTTCGATAGTTTGAGATATTTTTTAAAGACACTTTCACGACTCCCGCTCCCATTCACGCATGCGCATTATGTCTAATAGGATAGGAACATTTTTTAGCTCTGGGTCTACCTTCATAGTTTTTTTTTTATAAATAATTTAGGGCGTCAAAATCAAATCAATTTACGCGCATCTCAACTAGTCCCGAAAACTCAATCTCACTGTCCACTATTGAGGAGTTCGATCAAGGCCATGACGAAACCCTGTATAAACGAGAGTTAATAACATATGGGATGGTTTCAAACTTGAGACCTACAAAACCCCTAAGTTGCAACCATTGACCATCATGCCAACCCCTACCTTTGTAGTATGCATTCGAAAGGATTGCATGCAATTAATATCTACAGGCGCGCTGCGTTTCAAATAATGTTTCCTTTATCAATGCAATGAGGAAAAAAAAAAAGGAAATGATTTTCACTCCCTTTTTCGTGTTTATTCACTTGAAAGTACCAAATTGCCCTTATATGGAAAAAGTGATTCATGAGGTAAGCGTACGTAGTTTAGTAATTTCAAGGTGAATAAACAAAAAGGAGTGTTTGGGGATACTGTCTAAAGTGATCAACCACCAATCACAGAAAAAATGAACGGTAATTGTCCGAACTGTAATCACCTGAGCTAAAACTCTGTCAATGCAGAAGTAATACACTGAAAATTCTCAGCTCATTACATAATGGTGCAACACAATAGAAATATGCCAACAATATCAAAGCATATATACAGATACCACAATGTCAGCTTTACTTCAACGAGCTGGAAATACTTTGTATGATGGTAGTAAAAAGCATACTTTGTACCACTATTTATTTTGATTGAGGAGCTCCCTGTGGTGGTACAGGAGGCCCATAGTACTGGGGAATTCCCACTGCTTGGCTCCGGCCCTGCGCCCGACCAAAAATGTAGCACGCGAGAGCTATGATCAAGAACAACAGAATCACCGGCAATGATATGACGATGATATACCCCATAATTTGCTTGAACTAATCTTTCACAGCCAAACCTACATCACAGTACGTGCAGATGAGCGTATCGAAATGAAACCCGTTCATTGTCTCCCAGAAATGAGAAAACAGTACTACGAAGAGGAAAGCAAAATAACAAAGAGGTAAATGTTTTCATGTCACTAATACAGCTGAAATGATTAAAACCAAACAATGGTTCAAGAGCTAGTCACTTCCCATGTAAAATTCAAGAAGCCCAACTTAAAAGGAGACATGAGGAATTAGGACAAGTTGATCGATGACCGAGTTGATAAGAATGGCTCAGAGGCAGAGATGGTATAGGACTAGTGTGGGCCTCTGCCCACACTGCACTTTTCAATAGTTTATATTTTACCCCGAAATTATAAGGTCGTGACAATTTGTATCCGAACAATTATACACATTTTACCGTTTATGTGACCCACATGACTACATCCCCTAGTATCTTTGTCAAGTTTCTGAAAAAAAAATCTTGACTTATGTGTTTTACATAAAGACCCATTATCTACATATAGATTGTAGCAAATTTTGCGTTTTAAGTTCGTTTATTTTACTATATTATTGTTCTTCACTATACATAAAAGATCGAAATTCTAAGAATGTGTTTAATGGTGCCCTACTGAGCTAATTCTCTGGCTATGCCTCCAAATTTGAGTCTTCCCTCAATGTTACTTATACTCTTTGTACACACAAGAAATGAGGCCATTCAATATCCAGTACAATTTCGGATATTCCTAGTACCCCTGTACTACTAATCCAGAGCATATTTCCATGCCTAGCTGGCACACACCTCGAGTAAAAATAAACTCGAGCTAAGCAATTGATTGTTATTTGCATTCATTGGTCCCACTTCAAAACCCAGAACGTATGCAATCTTTCAATTTCAAATCTTGGTAGAGTCCTCAATAGTTCTCCACAATCCCTCCTACTGAAAAGGCCCTGATGAACTAACCTTCCTATTAACCCGGTGGGTTTGGCCGGGTGGCATGAAACAACAACTAAAAAGCTTGCTGCAAAGAAGTTGCAAGGTCAAATCTCACAAAGGGCACAAAAAACGTTCCAAACATTGAGCGAGGCCACTGGAGGTTTGTCCAATTGTTAACTCGGGGGCCCAGAATTACTGATCGAGGTGTGCGCACGCTGGTTTGGACACCCAATAACAGAAAAAAAAGGCCCGATATGAAAACCCCCAAAAATTTCCAACTGGCGACATATTTTCACATTGAAAGGCATTCAATTGGTTTGAGATTATAATCTCCGTTGACGAATTTGTAGAGGTTTTTAGAGTTGGAACAAGTTTAGGATCGATTAACATCGTAATTATCGGTCTCCCTTAAATCATAAAATTTTACAGCACACACCTTCAATTCTGTTGCAACTAATTAATCAAATGGAACTCATGAATTAAAACCCTTTGCTAAATCTATTGAAACAACAGAGAAACACGAACTCTGGTTTTAACAACCAAACCGATCGAATTCAAGAAACCAGACGTACCTTTTGCTGATCAATAGGAAAAAAGGAACCCAGAAGTGACTGAATGAATTGAGAGAGAGAGAGAGAGAGAGAGAGAGAGAACCACAGAATCCCCCACTGCAGTACGTAGTAACGTTAGAGATTGATTAGTATGTGTTTGGGTATAAGTAACCCAAGTGTCAACCGGGAATCAGTACAATAGCACTCGCGGATTATAACGATTGCCGTCACGCTTTCTTCACCTGGCCCAGCTGGCTGGCTGGCTGGCTCCCACCAAAAACGGAATTTAGCAATCCCTCTCTAGTAGCTACCACCTGCTTTCCCCGGAAAAGTTTAGGAAACAGGAAAAGAAACCAAGAAAGAAAATGATATGTTCAAGGAATCATGCAAGAAAGGTTCTACGAGGCCCAGTACAGATCTTAAACAGTTGATCTGAGCCGTTCAATAATTTTAAAAACACATTTCAAGTGGGCTTGCGAGAAACCAGCTTCATCTGATATGTGTGGATGCTTGATCCAAATTTTCATTTTTGAATGACTCGGATGAAAAAAGAAAAAAAATGAAAGTTTGGATCGAGCATCTAAACATATCAGATGGAGCTAGTTTTTAGCGGGCCCACTCAAAAGATGTTTCTAAAATTCTTGAGCGGCTCGGATTAGTCGTTTGAGGTCCGTACTGGGCCCCGCAGGGCTTTCCCTGCGTGATTCCCTGCAAGTCTTTTCTTTGCATATAACATTGCTGAAAAAAAAAGACGGTAATGGATTTCAGTTGTCCGATGCATTTTTCCATTTTTTTTTTTTCCCTTTTCTTGTACTGTATTATTCCTCGTTTTCCCCTATCCCAGTTAGAGCTTGTGCTCGGCTCGGCTCGGCTCGGTAAAAGCTTATCCGTGACCATTAACTGTGAACATTTTTCTTAAAGGGATATGCCCTTTGATACAAGGCCTATCGGAGTTTCGAGATCTTGTTTCTAGCCGTCAAGTTGTTGAGTTCAATAAGATGAAACTGATCCAACAACGTTGACCACGTAATCAAATGAAATGCATTCTCAAAATCATATTTGTTATCCATTTTTTGAAGAACAATATTTTACAGTTATTGGGTTAATGATGTCAAATAAACCGATCCAGTTGTTTAAGTTCAATGAATGTAATATCCACCTAAAGGCATAATAAGAGAATTGGTCTTGGCACTGTAGTACCAAGCAATTTTTGCCATAGGGTGCCGGAAGTGCCCCTGGGTTGGTTATGTGTCTTGCCCTGGCTGGATTGATTGATGGGTGTTTGGGTAATTTCCCTCTTGGACCTTCTATTTTGTCCTCTCTGGTCCTTTGTGAGGGGGCATTTTGGTAAAATCATTTGGCAATCAAGGTACTGTTTGGTTGCGAGTAAACAAATGGTGAGGATACTGCTCACAGTATCGGTAAAAATGGATCTAAGATTCTAAGAAACAATGTTCGCAACATGAAAGTTTCTTGTGTTGGAAGAGGATTGATGGGGTATCCGAAACAAGGTAAATTTTTTGCGCTCGTGAATTTGACTTCAATATTAAACATTTCAGCACAAACGCTTGGATCTTGTATGGTTCGATTTCGATTAGCATGTCCTTGCACCAAACAAGTTTTTACTTTATTTGTACTCATTCGATATCTGAGCAGAAGGATGATGGACTCAGAAAAAACTCCAATGTCATGAAAATCTTAAGGAAGACAAGGAGGGTCATGGTATGGGGGACGCAAATTCCCCTCAAGCAATCCTTGAGCATGAGTGAGTAATTTTGATTAAGCTACTGAAAGCCTTTTGCATTGTCTTACCATTGTGCAAAGGCTCTTGTGGAGATGTGCAACTGCAGAGCTCTGTTACGTAATGACCAGGCACGTCCAAAAATTGTTTGGGATGGAAACCAATTTATTTCGTTCTTTTGTTATGTGCCTGTTTGGCTTTGAGGTTTTGTGAAGTCCAAAAAAGGTTTTGATTCTCTTTGCATCCGAATTTTATTTTGGTATCTTTTGTTTGAAACTGGTCTTTGAGATTTTTATTTTTATTTTTTTTCCTACTAGTGCAGAGGGCACACGCATTAAAGCTGATGTAGCAAAAATACCCGTTGATTTTGCAAGTTTGGTTGCTACAGCCCAAGTTATTGTAAATCTAACTTGTTTCAATTGGCTGGTATTGGTTTCAGTTAGGCCTCGTTTGATTCAGGGATTAAAAGACTGGGATAGGATAGCACATGTCTAATCCTGCATAATCCCACTTTTGGTTCCCAAAAAACATTTGGGATTACTAATCCCGGGACTAATTTAGTCCCTATATGGGGGGTATTATTTTATCCCATTGGGGGGGACTAAATAGTCCCGGATAAAAAACACACGGAAGGTTTTCTACCAAATTGACACCAAAATGGGAAGAATGGAATTTAGGATGTAAGTTATAGGTAGAAGAGTGGGTAGTCATTGAAGTAAGAGCAGCCATTAAAAGATAGAAATTGGGGAATTGGGCAAAATAAGATGAGGAAAATAAATAAGTTGCCAAGTAGGGAAGTAAGACATCTTCCGTCTTTACAGTATGAATTTAAACCTTTTAAACTACAACGTACGTGCACCAAGAATTGTGTTACTAGAGCTAGGAGCGAGAAAACTTAAAATTACTAGCAGAATCTGTCGAATTAGTGGAAGAGATGCAGGTAGAATTCAAGGGAGCTTCATAAAGAAGGTCGAATATAGTATTATAGGGCTGCACATACCGAACACTGCATAATTTCTCTTATTTTGGTTGGTGGTGTGTCATTATAGCTAGGAGAGAGAAAACTTAAAACTACTAGCAGAATCCGTCGAATTAATGGAAGAGATGCAGGTAAAAGTCAACAGAGCTTCGTATAAAGGATCGAATATACTCCTTCTGTCCCATAAAGTTTGGTCCCTACGAAACTACGTGTAATTTTCAAACTAAAAAATAATGTATTTACCAAAATAATTTTTGAATTTTTTTTGCACCGTATAAAAGTTCTCGATGAGATCTATCAAACAAGATCCATATTGACTAAAAAATTATTTTCGTAAGCACGTTATTTTTTAGCTTGAAAATTGCACGTAGTTTCGTAGGGACCAAACTTTATGGGACGGATGGAGTAGTATTCTAAGCCCGTCCATACCAAACATTTCATAATTTCTCTTCATTTTGTTGGTGGTACCTCTACGGTAGGGGTGCACACCGGCCCGGTAGCCCGCCCAGCCCGCCCAGTCCAGCCCATTTTTTTTATGGCTTGGGATAAATTTTTAGGCCCATAGGGCCGGGCTGGGCTGATATTTTAAGCCCGTTTACTAAATGGGCAGGGTTTGAAAAATTGCTTTGAGGCCCAGCCCAGCCCAGCCCGGCCCGGCCCGATTATTTTAATACTATATAATATATATGTTACAACTCCTAGTTGTTTAGGGTTAGAAATTAGAATACCTCGATGAAGTCGAAGAAGAGGCGCATCTCATCTCCACCTATTAGGTAAGAACAGTGCCCTAGTTTTATAAGAACTTAGAACTTTGAGTTTGAGTATGTTATTACGGTTGTGAATTATTATTATAGTTGATTAATTTATATTTGTGATACCATGTTTTAAAAAAAAAAATGGGCTTATTGGACGGGCTTGGGAAATTAAAATTTTAATTGGACTGGGCTTGGGCATATTAAATGAAGCCCGATCATAAACGGGCCGGGCTTGGGAATGCACAAACCTCATTATTATCTAGTACAAGCCCGGCCCGAACCCGGCCCAGCCCGGTGTATGTGCACCCCTACTCTACGGCGTTACTATAAGTCTACAATATAGTAATTGCATAATTTAAAAATAACAAACATAAAATCTATAAAGTATGTTGTAAGAAAGAGAGTGTAAAATTTATAAAGCGGAATTTATAGATCATATTCTCATTGTCCGCTTAATATTTTCACGCTAAGTATTTGCTTCCTAAAGTGCATAAACACGGGACGTGGATTCTTTTTAGTAGCCTAATAATTGTTTACACTTCTCTCTCTCTCTCACTCTCTCCCGCGGAATTTTTCAGCAGGTATGACTGACGTGGTACTTGCTCACACACATCTTGCACTTTTTTTTTGAACGGCATCCATCTTGCACTTTAACACACTTTTCTTTTTCTTTTTCCATTTTTTTAAATCCATCCTGAATTTTTAATCCGAACCATTCGTTACATTTTTGGCGGATTGAATGTGCACCACGTGGTACCCGGTCCGCGTTGAAACTTTTTCCCTCTCTGCCCTCATTTAAGCCCTTTCACCTGCGAGCCGTCCTACCCCATCACCCCAATAGACAGTAGTACTAGCAATTAAAAACTTAGTTGGGGGGACGGATCAATCAAAGCCCTAGTCTGCTTCTTCTGCCCATTCATATTGAGTTATTCTACCACTTATACTTCCCATCCTTCAAACTCTTCGATTTCATCATGGAATTAGAATCTACTCCTTTATCATCGAAGAAGACGACGGATTCCATGGCACCTTCTCCTCTTCCGCCTCCGCCTCCGCCTCCGCCTCCTCAGAGCAACCGGAAACGCAGAAGAAACATATGTTTGGTGGTGATAGCAGTGATATTGGGGTTAGTACTGCTAATGGTAATATTAGGGCTCACTGCTTTCAAAGCCAAACATCCAGTAACCACCGTCAATTCCGTGGCTCTGGAAGATTTGAAGTTGGATCTCAACATGGGAGTGTACTTGAACGTCACCCTGGACGTCAATCTCTCCATTAAAAACCCTAATAAGGTTGGATTCAAGTACACCAACAGCTCGGCGTTGTTGAATTACCGTGGCCAAGTCGTCGGCGAGGCTCCGATACCGGCCTCGAAGATATCTGCAGGCCAAACGATGACTATGAATCTGACGCTCACCATATTGGCCGATCGATTGATCTCGAACCCCAACTTGTATTCCGACGTCGTCATCTCCGGTACGTTGCCCCTTAGCACCTTCACCAGGATTTCCGGCAAAGTTCGCATCTTGAAGATTATCAAAATTCACGTGGTTGCTTACACTACCTGCGACATTAACATCGATGTAGTGAACCGATCCGTGACCAATCAGAGTTGTCAATATAAGACCAAATTATAGAGAGAGAGAGAGAGAGAGAGAGAGAGAGAAGGCATCCATATGTCCACTGTTAGAGTTTGTGATACGCGTATAGTCACGTATTTACTGGTCTTGTTTTCCTTATTTCGGCATGGCCATAATTACGTATAGAAGATAACTACTTTTTACTTTGTACCCATGTGATTATGATAAGAGCCTTGCCGTGGGGTACCCACTTGATGCACACTAATATACACCATGTTGTGTGACACTTATACGAGATCTCACACAAATGATCAGTAATCAGTTTAGTCGGATATCGATAGAAGCTTAATCAATTTTTTGACAGAAAATTGAGCAAAGAATCCATCAAGTCTCTACCGATATTTGATCTAGCTGAATTTTTTACTGGGATCCTTAAAAAATATTTTAAACAAATTGAGCGGTTTCAAGCACTTGTGAGAAACTCTGAAATGGGCATAACGCGATGTGGATTTGGTGTAGTCTGAATGGTGTACAAAAATTGGGGAAAAGAAGAAAACAAAGGGACCCCCAAATAGAAACAAACGGGGGATGCGTATGTTATTATTTCACTCTTTTTGTTATGTTCCTATTTGGTTTGAGGTTTTGTGAAGTCCAAAAAGGAACCAATCCCCTGTTCCAAATTCCCTTTTGTTCCTCTGTTGCTGGGGGTTTTGGATCGTTGGATGGCACATAAATTTTTAAAACACAAAAACAAAATTCATCATCCAATAACCCAAACCCTCTGCAACAGAGGAACATGGAAATTTTGGAACAGGGGATCTGAAACAGTCCAAAAAAGGTTTTGATTCTCTTTGCATTCGAATTTTATTTTGGTATCTTTTGTTTGAAACTGGTCTTTGAGATTTAAATCTTCATTTTGTCCTGCTAGCGCCGGGGGCACACCGCACACGCATTAAAGCTGATACAGCAAAAATACCTGCAATTTTGCAGGTTTGGTTACTGCAGCCCGAGTTGTAAGTCCTGAATAGAGGGAATTCAAGGATAGTATCCTGCTTGTAAATCTAACTTGTTTCAATTGGCTGGATTTGTTTGGTCCAAAAACATACTTTTTCAAGTCCGAAAATGTTTGTTCATTTTCAAAAGTCAAGAGATAAAGTAGGGGAAAATTACTTTTGATGATATGAAAACAACAAACACAAAATGTAATGGAAAAAAAGTTAGAATCCTCAAAACGGACCAACAAATCTGGACGGAGGGAGTAGAAGAGTGGGTAGTCACTGAAGTAAGAGCAGCCATAGAAAGATGGAAATTGGGAAAAATAAGATGAGGAAAAATAAGTTTCCAAGTACGGAAGTAAGATATTGTCCGTCTCTATAGCATGAATCTAAACCTGCTAAACTATAACAAATGTACACCTAGATTTGTGTTACTATAGCTAGAAGCAAGAAAACTTAAAATCACTAGCAGAATTTGTCGAATTAGGCCATTTCTAGTGCACTACCTAAAAAATGCTCTCTAAAGTGTACACCTAAGCACATGTGGGACCCTATTTTGTTTGCTAAGAACTTAGTTAGCTAACTAAAAAGAAATTCACTTTGATGGGGCTCCCTAAAAATGCTCCCTCAAGTGTATGTGAGACCCATTTAAGTGGGCCTCTATAACCAAAAAAATAATAGCAAATTAGATGTTATAAATGCCATAGACTTTCTCTCTCCTCTTTCTCTCTATCTCTCTCCTCTTTCTCTCTCCATAAGTCCCTCTCCAAATTTAGGTAGTCACTTAGGGCACTTTGGGTAGTGAGGGGTGCCACCTAGGATTTTAGGGAGCCAACTGCACTAGAGACCAATTTTTGAGGTTTTTCTTAGCTAACTAGTTAGAGCACTTTAGGTAGTGATTTTAGGTAGTGCACTAGAGATGCCCTTAGTGGAAGAGATATAGGTAGAAGTCAAGGAAGCTTCATAAAA
Organism: Vaccinium darrowii; assembly: GCA_020921065.1. NCBI lineage: Eukaryota > Viridiplantae > Streptophyta > Magnoliopsida > Ericales > Ericaceae > Vaccinium > Vaccinium darrowii. Next base: position 12,047,950 of record CM037159.1, on the reverse strand, counting down.
AAAGGTCGAATATAGTATTATCGGCCCCGCCCGTACCAAACATTGCATAACTTCTCTTCTTTTAGTTGGCGGTGCCTCTATTACTATAAGTGTATAACCATAACCATAGTAGGGAAGTGTAAAGTCAAACAAATCAATCATATGATAATCAACATATAGTAATTGCATAAGTTAAAGATAACATAAAGTCTATGAAGTATGTTGTAAGAAAGATAGTGTTATGGTATTTACATAATCTATGATTATATTCTCTTTCTCCGCTTTTAGATTTTCACGCTAAATATTTGCTTCCTAAATTGCATAAACATGGAACGTACGTGGATTCATGCAGGAGTAATTTTTACACTTCTCTCTCTCTCTGCGTTGAGCGGGTTCCACGTGGTACCCCCGAGCGCGATCTAGGCAGCCCATTTCGGTTTTGGACGGTCCGGATCATAGAGAGAGAAACATGAGAGAAAGGGGAGAGAGAGAGAGAGAGGAGGAGGAGGAGAGAAAGAGTTTCGATCTGAGCCATCCAATACACTTTTAGACGGTCCAGATGTAGCGTTCGAGTACCACATAGACTCGGCCACGTGTTATCCGTTCCGTACCCATAAAATTTTTCCATCATTTAAAAGTTGGTGGGAGAGAGTGATCAATCAAAGCCCTAGTCTGCTTCTTCTGCCCATTCATATTGACCCACACGAAATAACCACCTCCACTTCATCACCGTCGATCAAACTCTTCATTACCTCACCATTTAAATTTTTGTACCAGTTGTACTTTCCATCCTTCAAACTCTTTGATTTGATTTCATTATGGAAGTAGAATCTGCTCCTTCATCATCGAAGAAGACGACGGATTCCATGGCACCACCACCACCACCGCCACCTCCTCCTCCTCCTCAGAGCAGTCGGAAAAAACGCAGAAGAAACATATGTTTGGTGGTGATAGCAGTGATATTGGGGTTAATACTGCTAATGGTAATATTAAAGCTCACTGTTTTCAAAGCCAAAGATCCAGTAACCACCATCAATTCCGTGGTTCTGAAAGATTTGGATTTCGAGCTCAACATTGCAAAGCTGGGAGTGTACTTGAACATCACCCTCGACGTCAATATCTCCATTAAAAACCCTAATAAGGTTGGATTCAAGTACAAGAACAGCTCCGCGTCGTTGAATTACCGTGGCCGAGTTGTCGGCGAGGTTCCGATACCGGCCGCAAAGATATCTCCAGGCCAAACGGTCACTATGAATCTGACGCTCACCGTATTGGCCGATCGATTGCTCTCCAACTCCAATTTGTTTTCCGACATCATCTCCGGTACGTTGCACCTAAGCGCATTCACCAGGATTTCCGGCAAAGTTTACATCTTGAAGATTATCAAAATTCACGCGGTTTCTTACACTACCTGCGACATTAAAATCGCTATACTGAAACGATCGGTGACCAAACAGACTTGTCAATATAAGACCAAATTATAGAGATAGAGAGAGGGCATCTAGTAGTATTTTCCACGATGAACCTAGAGAGAGAGAGATGTGCATTGTTACAGTTTGAGAAACACGTATAGCCGCGTATTTACTGGAGTTTAATAAGGTTAATCACCCGGACACGTCCTCTAAGTTTCCAGTTTCACTCAGATACCTCCTGCACGAATTTTTTCTACCACCAAACGCCCTCTATCTTGCAAAACCTTCCCCAAGACCCCTTCCGTCAGCCTTCCATCTAGAACCGTCGGTCTTTTTATTATCCAAACCGTTCAACTTGTTTAAAACATATTTTTAAGGGTACACACTAGAAATCGGCTCAAAATATGATATTTATGAAAAATTGTTTGGATCAAGCACTTTCTGGTCATATTTTTAGCTGGTTTCTTAAAAGTACCCTTAAAATGTGTTTTGAACTACTTGAACGGTTTGGATCATTAAAACATGACCCGGAACTTGGAGGGGGTGTCTGGGTGATTATTCATAAATATGTATTTATGAAAAACTCTTTGGATATAGCATTTTTCGGTCATATTTTTAATTGAATTCTTGTGAGTACCCTTAAAAATGTGTTTTAAACAACTTGAATGGTTTAGATAATCAAAACATGACCCGGAACTTTGAAGTTCGAAACGGAAGGCTGGCGGAAAGGGTCTTGGGGTAAGTTTTGGAAGATAGAAAGGGTTTGGTGGTAGGAGAAATCTGTGCAAGGGATGTCCGAGTGAAACTGAAACTTAGAGGGGGTGTCTGGGTGATTAACCCTTTTTAAATTATATATCGTCACAGAAGAAGGGCACTATCTGCAGTTGTTTATCCTTCTTAATCTTTATTAAAGTTTTACTCAAAAGGCTAGAGGTGGTCGCTGCTAGTAGAATGTCTAAGTTAATCAAATTTATGTGTTTAGTTGAATCTGGAAGATTGGCTTCGTTTCTCTCCTCCTACTGAAGTCTATGTTCTTGGGTTATTCTTGTTAATAATTATTTTGCCACACAAGTAGAATAATTGTTGACTTGATATTTCAACATATTTATGATCGATCCAAAAGCAAAAATATTTACAGCTAAACAAGTACCAAACCACATTCTTAACACTGATTCTGTTCAGCGACGGTGACAGGAATTTCGTTACACATGGGTGAATTTTTTTTAATTTTTTACAAAATACTTTGCAGGGGCGAGCCTATATAATTCATAAGAAATAATTTCCTATATAATACTAGAGGTATTTTTTTTTTCTTGCAAAGACGACTGGGCCCCCCTTTGGCTCCATCCCTAATTCTGTTTCTGTCTATGTAGCACAGACATGGATACAGACACAGTACACAAGAATTCTACAAAAATAGGGATACGAACACGGCAAGGGACACGACACGTGTGAATTTACATATAAATACATATATTATGTTGGAGTGAGTGGTGGTGGTGGGAGTGGTGGTTTTACTGGTAGTTGTGGTGAGAGTGGCAGAATGGTGGTGGTATAGTGGCGACAGTGTTGGTAGGAGTAGCGGAGTGGTGGTGATGGTGGTGTAGTGATGGCAGTGGTAGCAGGAGTACTGGCGGAGAGATGGTGTGAGGAGTGGTGGTGGGGTGGTGGCGGCAGTAGTGGTTATGGTGGTGTGAGGGGTGGTGGGAGAGTTTGTAATGATCTAGTCAATTGACTTGCTAATTCTTAACCTAACCACGTGGCTCAAAAAGTTAACCTCAAGTTATATATGCAGTAGCTACTCGAAATCATTTATATTCAATTCTCCAATATCCAATTCCACCAATGTGGGACTGGGTCTCTATGTTCTCCCCCACTTAGAATCGCAACGGTTATGTTCTCCCCCACTTAGAATCACAACGTCCCCGTTGCGCCCCATGATGTAATAACTTCCAAACACCAAGCGATGTGAGACAAGTACACGCTTAAGTACGTCAAGCTTCTCAAGCTCGTCTCATGTGGGACTACCCAAGCACAACAAGCACCTCAAGATCTAAACGTGCTTTCATCGAGCCAATCACGAACGATTTTTAGTTCCTTGATTTTTTTAAACATCATATGTCAAACAAGCCTATTCGAGATTGCTTTGAATGTTTAGGAGCTTTAGAAAAAAATTTAAGCTTGGTTTTTTCCGGAAAAAATCGATCTCAAACAAGGTTTTAACAAACAAACATGAACTGTTATCAACCCTAGCAAAAGGTAGAGAGAGGAATAATTTCTTAGTTCTATGATTAGCAGTTTACTTAGAGCAATGTTCGCTGGACCTAGGGTGATTACAGCTAGAATTTCCCCAAGAATCTCCGTTCCGCAACACCCGACTTAATGTTAGCAAAGACGCGTTATGCCAAGTTGCTCCACAATAAAAAACACACACTCTTAAGTTAGTTTGTTCCAGCACCAGGATAAATTTTGGGCGGGAAGTATAATTTCTACTACGAAATGTCCGAATTGCTCTTCAGACTTATTAGTGTTGGGTTGCATTTTACAATGCATAAAGGGCAATATTGTCAAAAATTATCATAAGTCAATAAACTATCTTAAGTCAGTGGAATAAGTTGACTTTGGCTTACTGACTTTTTAGTGCTAAAGCCATTTTACCTTTAACGAACCGAACAAGTTGAAAAGTTGAATTTTTAGACTTGGTTTGAAAACTCAACGAACTTTAAAAATACACTCAAAATTGACTCGTTTATGAGCGATCTCAAACGAGCTTTTATTGAGCCAATCACGAATCAATCTCTTCATTGATTTTTTTTTCAACATCATATGTCAAACAAGCCTATTCGCGCTTGATTTGAATCTTTATGAACTTTAGGAAAATATTTAAGCTTTGTTTTACACATAACAAATAGATCTGAAAAGAGCTTTTAACGAGTGAACACGAACAGTTATAATAATTTTTTAGTTCTATGATCAATGTGACCTAGGTTGATTTCAGCTAGAATTTCCCTAAGACTCTCCGTTCCGCAACACCCACTTAAGGTTCACAAAGAAGCGTTAAGTCAGGTTATTCTACGATAAAAACACACTCTTAAATCAGTTTATTACTGGATAAAATTTGGATGGGAAGTATGATTTCTACTGTTAAATGTCCAAATTGTCCTACAGACTCGTTAGTGTTGGGTTGCATTTCACGTTGCATAAGGTCAATATTGAAAAAAATTATCATCAGTCAGTAAACTATCTCAAGTCAGTAGAACAAGTTAGTTTTGGCTTACTAACTTTTAAGTGCTAAAGTCATTTTACCTTAAATCGGGTATTGCGGAATGGAGAGAGACCTTTTGCACATAATATGAGCTTAAGGGAAGAAAAAACAAGACATAACTGATGTACAATATACAAGCTAACAAGTCTCATATCATACAGCAGCCAATATGCAAAATGATTTTAGCCCTTCAACATCTAGCATCTAAACAATGGTCTGGTGGTCGGTGGGCGGCGGCGGCTACGGTTCGTGGGGTGGCGTCGGTCTGTGGGTGTTTAGGAGTTTTTTTTATTTATTATTATTTGTATTTTTATTTTCTTTTTGGGCTTTGCCCAGTTGCTTGTATGTAGTTGCATGCTGTTTGCTCATCAGCAGAAGCATCGGTGGAGCACAGGGACGGCGGCGGGGTTGCCTTGCGCGTAATGCCCCGGTGACGAGGGCAACCTTGGAACCTGGTCTGAGGACTTGGGTTGATCTTTGTGTTTGTTGTTGTTTCGGCTTTGAGTTGCTTCATGTACTTTGAATTTCCGATGGACCAAAAAAAAAAAATACAAAAACGGGCATCAGAGACGCTAAAATTGGGGAGAGAGAATCACTGCCAGGCCTGTTGCTCGCTTTCATTGACTGGTGGTATCACGAACGAGACAATGAACCGTTCTTTCTTCCCATTTCTTTCCATTCTGCTCCAAATACTTATCCAGTAATTTTACCCTTCGTAATATGTGTACATAATGTACATGGAGCTAATTTCGCATGAGAGAGAGAGAGAGAGAGAGAGAGAGAGAGAGAGAACAAGAGAATGGACAAATTAGTTGCTTCCAAAATCCAAAGGAAAAACTCAAACATCATTCACCCAGTTAGGGCAGATGCTATAAACCATAAGGAACTGAAGCGGGACCCATGCGCGACCCAGACCAACCTTCGTGATTGCCGACTGGTTTGCTGGACAACCTGCGCTTGTACCGTTTCAGAACGGAAGCCAAATTCTCTTTTCCTTTTGGGAAAGCCACGTCGCCAGCTGCAGTGCCTGTCCGACCCTTTCGGGAGGATACTGAAATTTCAACATCCTTGATTATGTCCAACAGCATTGCACCAGTCGTGTATTTCCCGCTTCCTTGCCTTGAGAGTGCAGGCGGGCTTGGTCTTTGTTGGCGTCCCACTGGAATTTGCAGGCAGAAGCAGGGGGTCATTGGCGTGCGAGGCTTGGAAAATGCCAGATCGACGATTCCCTGCCAATCGGTACATTCGTAAGAGATTAGAAGTCCCATCATCTTGGATTTACATTACAATCTGGGATTTACATGTTGGCCATCTGGGATTTACATTACAATCTGAATCACCAAGTAAATTTCAAAGACAAAAAGAGCGGTTTATCTTTCAGATCGGCATGACTACAAGTGCTAAAAGTTGATCGAAAGTGGCAACCAAAGAGTCCCCCTCATTTTCATATCAAATATGGTGGTTTTGGAAATTGCGACTCAAATTCTGTGTCATTTTTTCTTCATTTGAGTTATAAAACAAATGGAGAATGAGAGAAAGTTGAAGTGATTGAGAAACAAATGGAGAATGAGAGAAAGTTGAAGTGATTAAGCCCAGGTAATCAAGGAACTACATCCTAATCCCCAACTTTTGAACGAGTCCTGGGACCTTTTTAATACAGACAGTCGCATATCCAATATCGATATCTCTCAGACCAACTAAAATGAAGCACCTCATCATACAGCCATAAGCCAACTGTGCCAGACAATACAATAGTACAGTACAATTATAACGAACTCCTCTTAATAAGGAACACTGTATGAGAAAGTTATTGTTCATAAGCGCTAATATTAAGCTTAAAGTGATCGTAATCTTGAGACGTTTAAGGCAGAAGGAATTGGCGATAAAATGAGACTTGATTCAGATAACATGGTTACAACCACAAAAACCCAACTACACGGAGTGTGTCTTTATTGACACTGCATGCAGCGCAGAGACAAAGATTGTTTGTAAAGCTTGCGAGAAAAGATATGCTGGTCTGTGAAGGTAACCTCAAGAAGGCACGATCGTGCTTTCTTGAGCTATTGGTGTCCCAGTTGGCAAAAGACTACTATCCCACTCAGATCCAAAAGCATGGATAAGATCACACGTACATTTAAAAGGATATGAGGCTAGGCCAAGTGTGGGAAAAATAACAGGAAGATATTGGAACATCAATTTGTAAGGACCAAGCTAATTTCTAATTTTACGAAAAAAGCAAGCAAGGGGTGGGATATCTCTAGTTCCCTTGCCTTTCAATTTGATCAACAAGGGATAAACCATTTACCCCAAAGAATGCAAGTAATAGTTAATGCAATGAACAAAAAACGTTAAGGCCATGTAACACGAAAATTTTACCTGAAGACGATTTAATACATACGTGTATTTCCCCCACAGCTCTGGCCTACTTTCCAGTAGTGAGAGCTCAAGAACCCGGCGAATGCACCACACCCCAAAGCTTATAATCAAATCTGCTCTCCAAACACAACCTTCCCCACAAAGAGGAACAGAGGAAACCAGAAATTTGGTGCAATCTGTCTCGTCATTTCTTAGTAAAGAACCCGGCCGGTTCATCTCCCTAGTTTCAGCTTCACAAAGATATCTCTCCCTAGAAGCCACGCGATCTATAAGATCCTCATCAGCCCCTTCATTCAGCCTAAACAACCAATCAGACCCTTCCAATTTCAAAAGCTTCACAATACAGTGTCTAAAAGACTGAAGTAGCTTTGCTTCCAAATCCAAAAAAGATGTAGTTTCCGGAGCAAGTGAGCTTTGCTTACGCCCAGCTCCCTCACTCAGAGTATACTGAGTATTATTAGCCACAACAAATTGTTCAGAGAGCTGTCTCGACCACATGGATCCAGTTTCTGAGCTTGAAGTCACTTGTAAGGTAAATGGGTCTCTATATGGTTTTGAAGGAGAGTGATCAATAAACGTCACAGGAGTTCCTTGCTTCATTGAATGACTTGTGTATAGAGATGGCCCGTATCCACCATGACTATCCCTTTGCCTATCAGACATATGTGAATTCTTATAAGGAAGAGAATATCCAGATATGTCCGGCATGCTACAATATTTCTTTTCATTAAATGTGGCGTTCAAATTCTCAGCAGGCAAAGCAGAGCTAAGATCATTAAATGGCCGTTCAGACTGCAATGGAATATTTCTAGATACAAAAGGTTTTGAAAATCCAGGCGGCTTCATATTGCTTACTCCAGTTTGGAATTTTTGTGCCCGAGTGAAACCTGGTGGATCTATGTAACTTGATATGCCCAAAGTTGAGGGTTTGGGGGTTAGTGACTCCATTTGGCCATTTGAGTGGCCGGACAATCTCTCTTTAGCAATGCGGCTCACATACGATGCAATTTGGTAGCCGTGTATGGTGGCTGGCTGATAGTCATTGCCATCAGAAGATGGTGGAAGTCGTAAACTAGAATATCGCCTCTCACCACAGTCGAGAGTATTTTGGCTAGATGCGATTTGGTAGCCGTGTATGGTGGCTGGCTGATAGTCATTGCCATCAGAAGATGGCGGAAGTCGTAAACTAGAATATCGCCTCTCACCACAGTCGAGAGCATTGTGGCTAGTGTTTTGCGCATATGCATCCAACAACTGCACGCGATGGGACAACGAAGAAGAAGACCCTGTTTGAACCCCATAAAATGTTTCCATGCTGCCATGTACCCCAAGGAGATTGGGGCTTGAACTCATTGGAGATGAAGAGAATCCAGTAAATTCATTCACCCTGGCGTCTCCTTTCAGTGTAGTAGCAGGCTTTGGATCATCATCTTTTAAATGTAACCCTAGTAGGAGATCCAGTTTCTTAGCCTTCGCTTCTTTGGTTAGTTGCCCATGAAAATCGAACAGCTGCCCCCAAAATTCATCAAGAACTGCAGCCAATTGACGTCTTGACGCCCGGCCCAATCCTGCTAATCTTGAAAGGCTTCCAGCACCACTACCACTATCATCGCTTTTCCCACTTATACTTCTATACGACCCTGGACCCTCAGAAGTTACAGAGGGTATAGTCTCAGCCACCCCTTTAGAAGATTCTTCAGTCTCCCGCTTTTCTCCCTCGTCATCGTTACAAACCCGTGAATGCCCCTCTGCTTTTACAGTCATTTCTACTACGCCTGTTGACTCTGTCTTGAAACCAACAGAACCTTCACCACGAACAGTTGAAACAAAAATGCTTTGAACAGTGCTAGGTGATTCCCCTGCATTGAACACAGGACTAGGACAATTCATGCTACAACTATTTTCTTCAATAGTAGGCATATGAGAGATGTGGTCAGAAACCAGGAGTGTTCCTGGAACATCCACATTGGTACTTCTAACTGACGCATTTGAGGTACTTCTAACTGAAATATCTGAATAATTCTCCAAGGAGTTTTCTGGTGTCTTTTCAGGTTCTTGCTTCTTCATGGATACCATGGACTGATTCCTAGTTTCATCAAAATCATTTTTGCCTGTGTAGGGAAACAACTCAGCTACCCCGTCGTTTGTATCCCAGTTCAGCAGCTGAGCATCAAATCTGGAAGTAGCTGATTTCAGTGGTGTGACTGCGAGCCAAAGCATCAAACAAAGTGAAGTACAAGCAGTGATGAGAAGAACAACATAAGACAACGACATGCCACTCCCTACATTCAACCTCAAATTACTGACCCAATCACTGTCCCCAAATATCATCTCCACCAGAAATATAATCTTCAAACCCAGCATTCCAAAAAACATAGCTAGGGCTATGAACTCCACAAACTGAGAGATCTTGTGGACACCCATTATTGATCTTGAAGAGGCAACCCGGAAAAGGGGGATTACAGAAGACGGCACCACAAGGGCAACTGCTACCTGTGTATATATTAGCAGTTGATATATACCTTCAGCTCCTGAATTCCACACCGAATAGAGAGCTGTCAGAACGGCCACAACTCTGACTATAGCGTGATGAAGCCGACCAGGAATTCCCATTCCAAAAAAATCATGCAGAACTGCTTGTCTAACACGATTCCTAGTTAATGCAGTGATTTGACTGGAAACAAACAGAACCAGTAGCATGGAAAAGGGCACTGTCGAACTCCTAAAAACCTGCATTAGTGATTTTCCTGGATGAGAAATGCAAAAATAAGTTCAATTTACAGAACTAGGAGCTTTATGGAAAAACCAAACCTGATCCATTATCGGCAATGCATCGTGAAAAGTAAGCAAAACAAGGCCTGAACTGTAGAACACGTTCGCCGCTCCATTCATCAGTACATAATTCACTAGGAAGATGCCACTGAACACGCCGAGGATGGCAAATAAATGGTCATGAGACATGAGTCCCTTGGAAACATTCAGTGCTCCTAGTTCTTGCTGCAAGAATATAAAAGCCGAGCAGAATTTCATTGATTTTGCACTTCAAGTTTCATAACACTATAATAATAACCACCGATGAAAAAAACACAACAATTGTAACCTTTGATGAGACAAGAGCTGCACGAGATAGAAAATGGTCTCAATTTTTTCCTTTTTTTATCGGTAAAAAAGAAATGGTCTCAACTTTCAACAGTTATTAGCACAATCAGAAAGGACACTATAAAGAGGATAACTCCAAAATTTATAACAACTGTATACATTTCCTTGGCCGCTTGGTGCTTGCAATTAGAGGGGTCAAGTCATATTGCTCTGTTTTCAGTGTTCTGAAGTTACAACTTACAAAGAAAATCGATAATCAATCCATTTGCCTTAATAGGTCACAAGGGTCCCTGTTTTAATCTTCCATTCCCCTTTTTCTCTCCATCTTCTTTTCATATTCGTAGGGGCACATGAATTTAATTGAGCAAAAGTCAGGATCCCACATTGCTTGGGAGTAGAATGGGTGATCACTTAATATATGTTGGGACCTCTCCACTCATTGCCAATTGGCTTTGAGATGGATATAAAGTCTCCACAGAAGAGACGTGAAAAAATATGAAGAGAGCTTGCACCGGTGAAGTGATACAAGTTCAGCGAAAATACTTCAACACAAGACTTAACTCACTATTGCAGCCTACTGCTCTAGGGGTTGATTATAAATTTTTTGTATGGTGCCCATCTCACAGACACCTCGGATTTTTGCATCACCAATGCACAGAGGGGGGGAAAAAAAAAGAGGATTGCTGTCACATGCAAGAATTAGACCTCAAACGCGTTGTCTCATCCAATTTGCAGGGAGACAACTAAAAATAAAAGATGTTGCCATAACAGGCAAGAAATTAGCCCATTAATCAACCATACGCTCCAATTACCATGGAGAAAACAATGTAACAGCACTTAGCGCAAATAAATTAGTCAGTAATGTGCCAGACTTTAGAAAGGTTTTCCTGCCTCTTGTACCCTTGAATTTTGAAAATGTAGAACGTTTACCCCTCACCTGACATTACTACAGTTTTAACCACAGGTCTTATGCAGTGCAATAAAATATCTAGTATAAAACAGAAGGCAAACACCAGTGATTTAAGAGAAATCGGTCAGCATTTCCCCTGAATGCATCTTCCATTCCATGCGTACCAAATTTTTTTCTGTACTGTTGGAGTTAAGGACCAAAAAAAACAATGTTATCACTGCATGTTTCACACGTTTGGTCCTTCGGACATCATAATCCCAAAGGAAAATGATAGCAGATAAAGTCAAATGCCTGTTTTAGATAGTAACCAAACCAAACCAAACCAAACCAAGCCTTATGTCCCAATCAATTGGGGTCGGCTACATGAATCCTTTTTCTCCATTGAGCTCTGTCCAGTGCTGCTTCATCATTTAAACCTAGTATACTCAGATCTTTGCGTACTACCGCATCTAATGTCAATTTGGGTCTTCCCCTCCCTTGTGCGTTTCTACCCAAAGCTATCATATCCACTCTCTTAACTACTGCATCCGCTGGTCTACGATAGACATGCCCAAACCACCTTAGCCTATTTTCCCTTAACTTCTCCTCTATAGGTGCTACGCCTACCATCTCGCGAATTGTTTCATTTCTAATCCTATCTCGTCTAGTCTTACCACACATCCACCTCAACATCCTCATTTCCGCTACACTTATCTTGTTCACTTTAGATAGTAATATATCATATTTAGAAGTATGAGGACGAAATCTATAAGTTACTATACCATCAAGCCAAAGGCTTTAATCCATAGTTTTGACAGTTAAATGTCACCAAATCAAAACTTCAGTACATAAATTGCCAGTCAAGGAAGTTTCACCTTATAGGATGAAGAAGAAAAAAATTGCAAGACCCACACGATGTTAAGTCGGTTTTTTTTTTTGGTGCGGCAAACAAATTTCATTAATCTTGAAGTTGTTACAAGACTAATAGGAGTACGGAAAATGACGTTACATCGTTAGAAGCCAGTAGAAGAATTAATATCAGATATTGCAGAATACACAAGAACAAGCATCGCCCGCCCACATGCACACCGAGAGAGAGAGAGAGAGAGAGAGAGAGAGAGAGAGAGAGAGAGAGAGACCTGTACAATAGAGGAATGTAGATAAAAATTGTGAGGCATGATATTTGCTCCAAGGAGGCTCATCAATACGAATGCACTCTCTCCGCTTAGCTTTGTTAGCATCCCATTTGTGGACATTGAAATTTCTGGTTGGCTAAAGAGCACCCCCATAACGTAAAAAAGTAGTATAAAGCTAGCCATTGATATGCAAAGGAACTTCACCCTCCCATTATCCTGAAAAATACATCTCCTTGAAATTATAATTCGGTCAACTTAAGAATAACAATGGCCTGAACCAACAAAAGAAAGATTACAGGCTTACCAGGTGGTTAACAAAAACTGGAAATAGAACAGCATCAATAGCAGTCACAAGGACACAAGTGCATAAGTCCATGCCAAAAACTAGATTGAGCCCTTGTGCAGTGCCCAGAATCTAGCAAAATAAGGCTCATATGAGTGGGACTGTGATTCAAAGGAAGTATACAAAGGAATCATCAATAATTAAGAGAGGGAGAACTACTTCTTTTTTTTTGGTTAATAGAGAGGGAGAACTACCATAGTAAGGTCCAAAGCAATCATGGAAAGCTCTGTCAGAACTCCTAAAAATACGCATGTGGCCTTGTCATACTCTTCGCTGCAAATCTTTGCCATCACCAAAGGAAAAGGCAAACAAAAGAATATAAGCAGCTAGCGACTAGCGAAGAAGAAGGCAAATAAATCAGCAGCACTAGGTAGCAGTATTGCAGCAACAGAAAACAACAATACATAAGATGAGAAGTGTTCAAAATACAGCACAAATAAATTGTTTTGCCGAGATGGAATGATGGATTTACTCCAATTTTGGAATCGAATTCAACTACTTTTAACTGGATGAATAGGATTTCGACCAAATTCAACAATCTTTCCCCAGCTACACAGGAATGGAAAACATGATACTCAAATTCGTTCAAGTACACTTCATCAATTAAGCCAACTCACATTAAAGTCTAAACAACGTAACAATTATAGTAGACAATCATTGCCATCGTAAGGAAGAACTTAACAACTCTTTTCATTCAGACTAAATTTTATAAAAAAAAGTACTCCCTCCGTTCCTATTTGTTAGTCCTCTACGAAAAGTCGTGCCACTTTTCAAATGAAAAAATAAAGTGTTTCCGTGTATCATTTTTCAAATTTTTTCGCACCGAATTAAAGTACACGATGATTACTTTAATTCGGTGCGAAAAAATTTGAAAAACGATACATGGAAGCACTTAATTTTTTGATTTGAAAAAAGATAAGAGAGAGAGCGTGGGACAAACAAATAGGAACGGAGGGAGTAACTTTTTTGTACCAGACTATTTAAACTAATCTAAAACTGAAACTTGCAAAAAGGTTCCTTTTCGCAAGTTTCTTCCATTTCTCGTGAGAGTGAATATTACAAATCACTTTGATAGTTCAAATTCTCTAAACCCAAATAATAGAAGAAGATGCTTATCGCCTTCATGATAATTAAAATCAATAAAACAAAAGAATAAGTACCTGGGAAAGATCTCTTCCGGTGATCACAGTTATACGAGCTGAAAGGTACTGACATAAAATAGCAGCGAAATTGAAAACAAGCATTAGCAGAACCAAATCAGAACCAAAACGAGCCCCCGCCTCTACAGTTGCAGCCCACTTTCCTGGGTCAACATATCCGATTGCAATCAAAAGTACAGGCACAACAGCAGGGGATATGCGCTTGCCAATGTTTGGCAGATGGCTAGTTTTTAAAATTTCAGTGTCCATTTTGTTGATCGTCTCCTCACATACGTAGGAAGAATTCAGCAGACTGATGGTTAAATCTTTCTTTTAAGCAGAAGAAGAACCTCCCAATGACTATTGAGGACAATCCAGGCATGCAATACAATAGCAAATTTGATTTCGGTGCAAAACCGCCAATCTCCATCATTCATCTGGCATGACAAGGTCATCGCTCATCTTTGGGGAATACATCAGATAACGTAAACTTCAGCTAGTTCTGCTCAAAATCAAATCCAAGTTCATTCCATCACTGATAATCAAGAAACTATTGATTTTTGCAGTAATATCCTGGACAAAGAGAGAAATCCATCCTAAAGCTAATTTCACAATAGGGAGAATGAGTATTATTTGTAATCCATGAAACAAGCTCCACAGTGATCCATATCACCGAAAGACTTCCTTATCGAACAGCTGGTGAAACTTCCAAACCTGATTCAACAAGAAAATACGAGAAGTATACCAAGACGTTTAGAGACCTAAGCTCAAAAGCTAAATAACATAACAGGCTTTGAGTACTAAAAGTTAAGAGGTACGAGAGAGCATTAAGCCAAAATATTAGTAGCCAACTCCAATCTATTCACAACCTAAACATCACAAGTTTGGCAGATGTTGCATATATGGGGCCATTTTTGACATATCGGTAATGAACCCACCTAATTCACAATATAAACAGTTCAATGAGTTGACTTGTGACCATGCTTACATCATAACTAAACCTAAGCCATAATTTGGCACAATCTCTCAAAAACCCACTGTCAACCCTAAGCCAATTCATAGCTTTTTCAGATCGTCTGTATAATTGGCACAAAAATTGGCTCAAATCACACCTTCCGTGTCTCTCTCTCTCTCTCTCGCCTCATGGACCCCACAAAATGGCTGAAGCCAGATTTTCCACTCACCATATCTATACAACCATTACTGAAACACTGCAGACCAAATGTGGTTTTTTGGCATTTGAGAAACCAATGGATATGCTTTTGCGTCACCAAATTATTTCACAAATAAATTTCTCCCGAACTATAATAACAGCAAAACACCTTTAGGGAAAGGGGGAAAAAAAAAATTAGAGCCATCAATAAGACTTAACAGAAAATTGCAAAACTGAAACCAAAAATCAAGGAAATCCTACAAATCCCCAAACCCCACTGTACATTTGAGATGAAAAGGAAACTGGGGGAAAAGATAAACCAAAAATTGCAAAACTTAAAACCAAAAATCAAGGAAATCCTACAAATCCCCAAATCCCCATCTGTACATTTGAGATGAAAAGGAAACTGGGGGAAAAAATAGTCCAGTGTCCACCCACCTCCAGAAAATGACCCACAATTGACAAAGAATCAAATATCACAAAACCCACCTCCAGAAAATGTCCAAACACCTTAAATATACCATAGGTTTTGCTAACCAGGACCCACTAGGCAGTGAATCATACGCATAATATGTCCAAAAAAAATTGCTGTTTCAATACACTTTCCACAAATATCAATGCAGATGCACTTTTTGCGCATTAATTTCTTCGAGCTGGGATTAGCATTTTCCATACACGATGGTAGCATATTTCAATTCAACAGGTAACCGTGTAGCCTGAGCTACAACTATGCAACTATTTTAATAAAAAGAATGAAAAACTAGGTACCTATAGCTAGGGTTTTCCAAAGGCAACGTAATTACCTTGTTCAGTTCTTCTTCATTCTTCCGTTCAGCAAAATCACTGTGCTTTTTTCAACTGTAGATCACAGGTTTTGCTTTAAAGTTCTAGAGAGAGAGAGAGAGTAGAGAGAGAAAAAGTGGAGAGAGGGAGAAGTGAAAGGGAGTCAAAGCCCAGTCACAGTCGGAGGGAGGTGGAGAGAAGAAGGGACGGGGAGCACTTTCTCTCTCCTCTTTTCGCTCAAATTCATGGTGCCAGGTGGCGCGTAATTTTCCCGAGAAAAAAGTTTTGAGTTTCCGAGAAAAATACTAAAAAGTACTTGAATTTCAAGGTACGAAGTCGGTAACCAATGAAGCGACGACGTTCGCGGAAATGAAGGATTTCGTAATTAATTTTGGGGTTACCGTCCCCTCGTTAAATACTCCAGTTTATTTGCCTTTTATGGGAGAGTTATTATAGTCGAGATCGCACTTCTTACCTGGGCTGTATGGTACATGTTGAAAAATATTGCTATTAAAAGTACAATATCTTATCTAGGTGTGAATGTAAATTGATTGCCTTTTGATGTGAACGGTACCAGGTTGAAAAATATTACTAGCTTATCTAGGTGTGAATGTAACCTGATTGCCTTTTAATGTGAACGGTACACTTCTTACTCCACTTAGGGGGTGTTTGGGAGCCTACTTTTTAGCTTTTGATTTTTGACTTTTTGGTTTTTTGGTTTTTTGGCTTTTGGTCAGAATGAGTTTTGGATGTGAGAGGAGTGTTTGGGAGAAATGTGCAGAATGTGTTTTGGAAAGGGAAAATGAGAAGTAGAAATCAAAAAAGAGCTCCAAAGCTCTTTTTGATTTCTGGCCCAGATTGTTCAAAATGGAAAAACTGTTTTTGGAAAAACTATTTCTCCCCTTGGTTGCCAAACATCCATAAACTAAAAAAGAGAAACCAAAAAATCAAAAAAGAGGGGGCCAAACACCCTCTTAGCTGCTTTTAGGACATCCCAACACCCTCGGTAAATTTTGACCCTAAATTACTAATGAACTATTTATATTTTTTTACTTTACCTATCAACATTTCTTTCATCACTCCAACTGCAAGGAAAAGATTTGCAGAGAATCACGCAGGAAATGCTCTGTGGGGCCTAGTATGGATCTCAAACGACTAATCCGAGCCACTTAAGAATTTTAGAAACACATTTCGAGTGGGTCCGCTAAAAAACAGCTCCATTCGATATGTTTAGATGCTCGATCCAAACTTTTATTTTTTTTTCTTTTTTCATCTGAGCCATTCAAAAATGAAAGTTTGGATCAAGCATCCACACATATCGAATGAAGCTGGTTTTTAGCAAGCCCACTCGAAATGCGTTTTTAAAATTTTTGAGCGACTCAGATCAACCGTTTGGGATCCGTACTGGACCCCGTAGGGCCTTCCTTGCGTGATTCCTTGCAAATCTTCCTTGCATATATCATTTTTGAACAACATATCACACACATATATGCACCTCTTCAGTATATACATAATAAGCATATTCGTAAAGATCAGAAGCCATAAATACTCGGATCGTCATCGAGCTGCCAGACTTTGCATGCAGGCCAAGATCGAGCTCACAGTTGATCAATTCTTTTAAATTCCAAAGTTCAAAAGCCATTGAACTCAGATCTATACCTATACATAGGGGCGATTCCGTTAACACAACGAATAACACAACATTTGACACAAATTCTTTTTTTTAAACCCCACACGAATGATCAGAGCCGCTCAATTTATCTAAAACATGGTTTTAAGATTATCTGTAAAAAATTAACTCATTTGGATATCGGTAAGGGCTTGATCAGTTCATTTAGTTGATTCCTGTCAGATTTTAATAGATAAATTTGAATGAACCGATCAAGCCTTTACCGATATACAAATGAGTTGATTTTTTGTAGGTAATCTTAAAAACATATTTTAAACAATTTGAACGGGTCTGATTATAAGCGTGGGGCTCCGATTATTGTTGTGTCAAATGTTGTGTTATTCGTTGTGTCCATGGAATCGCCCCGATATATATATATATATATCCCTTATATATAGCTTGACGTGGGTGGCTTAAATAAGCGTTCGGGCAGTGCCATAGTTAAGACCTTTCCTCCCTCCCTCTCTTATCTTAGTGGGGTCTTTCTCGACTAGGTTGCTGCCTGCCTGCTGACAATTCTGATGGGACCCTCCATAGATACTCAAATGTTGACCACGGAGTATGTATAGATGCAGGTTGGCCATAAAGCGCTTGACTGCCGGGGCTGACTGCTCGAATTGGATGGACGGTAAGTCCTCTCGAAACCAGCGAACGAAGTCTCATTCATTGCTCCACAAGCATCCAAGACTTAATTCTGACTGACGGGAAAGCAGAATACCCCTAAAGGATATATATATATATATATCGGGGCGGTTCCATGGACACAACGAATAACACAACATTTGACACAACAATAATCCGGGACCCTTGGGTCCGGATCTCATAGTTCCGGATCAAATTTTCATGATCTGAACCGTCCAATGTGTTCAAAAGGTGTTTTCCAAGGTCCACGCGGGAAATCTTCAAAAAAAAATACCGGGAAGGGCTTGATCCACGCAATTTTGTAAATATGCAGTTTTTGCGAAAAATTCCGTGGATCAAGCCCTTCCCGGTATTTTTTTTTTTGAAGATTTCTCGCATGGGCCTTGGAAAACACCTTTTGAACACATTGGACGGCTCGGATCGTCAAAAAAATATCGGGAAGGGCTTCAAAACGCTTCAATCCGGGATTTCCGGGATCCTTGACAGGATCCTCCCCATATATATATATATATATATATATATATATATATATATATATATATATATATATATATAGAGAGAGAGAGAGAGAGAGAGAGAGAGAGAGAGAGAGAAAACTCGGATTGTCATTGATCGAGCTGCCAGACTTTGCATGCGGGTCAAGATCGAGCTCGCAGGCTAAAATCGAGATCAATGTCGATCAATTCTTTTAAATCCAAAGTTCAGAAGCCATTGAACTCAGATTTATACCTATACATCTATGTATATGTACATATAGAGAGATAAAATCGGGTCGTCGTTGATCAAGCTGCCAGACTTTGCATGCAGGCCAAGATCGAGCTCGCCGGCCAAGATCGAGCTCGTCGGCCAAGATCGAGCTTGCCAGCCAAGATTAAGATCTTAGTCAATCGATTCTTTTAAATCCAAAGTTCAGAAGCCATTGAACTCAGATCTATACTTATACATCTAGGTATATATACATACATATAGAGAGAGAAAATCGGATCATTGTTGATCAAGCTGTCAAACTTTGCATGCAGGCCAAGATCGAGCTCACCGGCCAAAATTGAGATCACAGTCGATCGATTCTTTTAATTCCAAAGTTCATAAGCCATTGAACTCAGATCTATACACACACACACACACACACACACACACACACACACATATTACCGAGAAGGGCATGATCCAAGTCGTTTTTCGCAAAAACTGTATATTTACAGTTTTTGCGAAAAACTGCTTGGATCAAGCCCTTCCCGGTATTTTTTTTTATGATTTCCCACATGGACCCTTGAAAACACCTTTTGAACACATTGGACGGTTCGGATCATGAAAATTTGATCCGAAAACTATGAGTTTTGGACCTAAGAATCCCGGACTAGAGAGTCTCACTCTCTCTCTTCTTAGAGAGAGAGAGAGAGAGAGAAAGAGAGAGAGAGAGAGAGAACTCAGATCGTCATTGATCGAGCTGCTAGACTTTGCATACAGGCCAAGGTCGAGCTCGCCGGCCAAAATCGAGACTGTAATCGATCGATTCTTTTAAATCCAAAGTTCAGAAGCCATTGAACTCAGATTATGCATAAACATCTACAGACACATATATATACATATAGAGAGAGAGAAAACACAGATCGTCGTTGATCGAGCTGCCAAACTTTGCATGCAGGCCAAGATCGAGCTCACCGACCAAAATCAAGATCGCAGTCGATCAATTCTTTTAAATCCAAAGTTCAGAAGCCAGTGAACTCAGATCTATACCTATACATCTAGATATATATACATATACATATATATATATATATATATATATATATATATATATATATATATATATATATATATATATATATATATATATGTATATATAGATAGATAGATATATATGTATATATAGATAGATAGATAGATAGATAGATAAAGAGAGAGAGAGAGAAAACTCGAATCGCCGTTGATCGAGCTGCCAGACTTTGCATGCAAGCCAAGATCGAGCTCGCCGGCCATGATCGAGATTGCAATCGATCAGTTCTTTTAAATCCAAAGTTCAGAAGCCATTGAACTCAGATCTATACCTATACATCTACATATATATACATATAGAGAGAAAAAACTTCATACCATTCGAGAGAGAAGGAGACGACTGGTTCTTGAGTGTACAATACCTCGTCAGGTGAGGCGAGATTAAGCGAGGTGTTGTAGTTTAATCTACAATCGCGAGATTGAAAGAGCCAAGATTCTCTCGATTAGCCCTCTATTTGGGTGAAGCAAGTCTTTTGCGCCTGCACTTAGCTAGAAGTTATTTTTCTTCTATTTATGAACTTATCCGATACAATCGAAGTAAGTACACACTTCAGTATTTATTTTTGTTGTTCGACGATTGGGTTAAATGCAGGTCATTCATGCCGAGATTAAAAGATTCACAAGCGCACACTTCTTACTTGAGCTATATGGTACATGTGGAAAAATATTATTAGAAGTGATATTTTATTTAGGTGTGAATGTAAATTGATTTGATTTAGAGATCATGTCTTTTGGATGACACCTATTTCGCGGGGATCGGTGCATCTTTTATAAACAAATGTGTCCCTTCCCTTGGTGACTATACTGAATAGTCACCATTTGGTCTATAAATAATGTGCCTATCATTCGAGGTTTTTTTATTTTCACAAGTCCATTCATATGAGAGAGTACAAACATAAGATAGTTCATAGGCAGTGGCGGCTCTAGGAATTTTTAATAGGGTGTTCAGCAATTACATTTAACTCTACTAGCTTAACCAATCAGTCGTATCTTCACAAAATTTCATATACTAGTGTGTATAATGCGACCTCAAAAATACAAAACCACATAAAACGTTATAGTTGTTTTCAGTTTTTTTATATTTTTACCAAAGAAAAGTCAAACAGGAGCATAAATATGCTTATTCTTTTTAGGAAATTATATAGCGAATACGTTTGCACGGATCCTTTTAAACATATGTTTTTATTTTTGGATTGTCTGCTCTAAGAAAAACTACACCATAACGATACCAATAGATATTTTTTCCTCTCCATTTTTTTGTCATTAAGATGTCTATCTTATTTTGAGATGGTATATTAAGATTTCAATTGTAAATCACTTGAATTGCAGTGTGTTTTGTTTATAGTATAGGACTAAAGTGTTCAAATAAAATATTAGATAAAATTACTAGATGCAATATAACAATAAAATAAAAAAGCGTGTTCAATTGACCAGATTTTCTTATATGTGGTGTCACCTATGATTGGGCTATAACGGGATGTAATTTAGGTTGTTCATAGTAGACTGATTTGTTGGTGGGTGTTCATTTAATTTTGCATTGGGTGTTCATTCATATTTCGGTTGGATGTTCAAAATATGAACTAACCTAGAATTTGTACAATTTTTTACATGTATTATTAGTACAATTTTTTTTTAGGGTGGTCATGTGACCATCCATCCCATAGGGTGGAGCCGCCAGTGTTCGTAGGTCCTTCAATTGTAGTGATGCTTTTGGGGAAGTCTAATCAAGTAGTGTTGGGAGATAGGTGTTCAATGTAAGCCGTAAGCACCACGGTGAGGGCAAAATCTGTCTTAAGTACAGAGTGTCGTAGTTGCCTTGATCACTATTTTGTTTTCATCGATGTCGAGGCTTTGAGTTCTGATTTAATGCATTCATACTATATGATAAAAGTATGTACGCTTGCGCACGATTTTTTTTTTGGCTTGCGATATGAATTTTACGACTCAAGATATGATTTTAATATTAAAAAAAAAAAATTGTGGTCTAACATAGTATAAAAAATTGTAGTTCAGAATATGAATTTTTGAGGTTCATGTTATGGGATTTTGCGACCCCCAATACATGAATTAATATGGACCATTGTGATCAAAATATCAATTTTTAGTGATTTTAACGTATAATTTGTGGGGTTTAAAAAAAATGGGACAAGAACATGTGAATTTTTCTGGTGGTGGTCATGGAATTTTACGGTCCAAGATAGTAATAGTGTTTAGTAAACAAAAATGATCTGGGCCCCACACCCCATGTGAGAGAGGGTGTGGTTGGGAGTGGCTCCCAGGGAGTGTACCTATCATTTTTGTTTACTAAACTGCAGTAGCACTACTAACCAACACATGGTTGCCCAAAACATGGGAAACGTGGAACAAAAGCTCAAGGTGGTTACTTTCCTTCTCTTCTCTTTTTTTTTCCCCCCCAAAAATTCATGCTTTTTTCTGTCAAAATAATTAGGAATAGAGGCGAGTTACATTTTGTTTTATAACTAGGGTGTTCAGGTCAGCTTGCGGGCAAACGATTAACCCTAAGAGACAGGAAGGTAACCAGGATTTCGTACAAAAAGATTTTGAAATTTCAAGGTCCAGGAATTTAAATCATTTAAAGGTCTAAAAAAAATCCAATACAAAACACAATATCCAAAAACAACTAAAAGATCAAAAAATAAAAGTTGATCAATGTGTTACGTAAACCATGTATCATAATGGAATGCGAATGAACCATTAGATCCCGAAAGTCATTTATAATTGAGTCAAAACTAATTTTTGCATCAATATCCTTCTTGATTAAAATAGCCAAATGTATTACTAGAGGACGCGAGAGAAACCCCTTTGATTAAATCAAGCCTCAAATTTCACATGCTTTATTTATTAGTGGAGGCCACCATGTACACTTATTTTCAAAAGAAGAAAAAAAGAAAAAGAACAGTTGAAATCTTTAAATGGGGGTGGCAGAGGCCCTCCTTAGCCAACTTGTGGTTCCATCATTGCTGAGGGACCAATCCCACAGTTTAGCAGGGGCTCCATCTAAGTGAAAGCAGAGCTCTGTATGAACTGCTCCTAAAAGGGTTGATAACACTTGTCACCTAGGAAGTTTCAAATCTGAAAACTTAAGAGTTAGCAAACCCCTAATAAGTCTTAAGTTTTGATCACTAGGTTAACCTGATTGATTTATGAAATTTTTAATACATTACTTGACATACTCAAATAATGATCATTTTTAACAGTTTTTTTTTTTTTCCGTCATTCGTCATTCCTAATCTATTACATGGGGAAGACGAAATGAGACTCGATTTCAGGATGTAGCTGAGGCATCCAAGAACTCTACCGTATGAGCTAGCCACCACTTGCAAAATTTTAACAGCTTAAGCGTGATTATTAATTAAAGAAGGAAAAGTCCAGTGACGCAATTTCAATGCAAGTGGCTCAAAATAATCATTTGTCCCAATAATTAATTTTTGACCTCTTTTTTACACTCGCGAGCATGTTCTGAAAATTAATAGGAAAGGAAATGGAAACCAACCAATTAACCGTAACATGCATGCCAACCTCTAAAAAATGAGTGCACGTCTCCTTGATCACAAAATTGGGTGTGACAACTCCATGGCCAGGTTTGGCTAAGTGGTCAGGAGAAGGCAACTAAACAGGCTTGCCCTTTAAAAAGTCACAAGTTTGAAACCTATAAATGCCGAACATTCTAAATATTGGAGTCAATTAATGAAATTTTGCTTGATTGTTAACTTCACGGCCAGTTCAAATATGGGCAACACTCCTCTACTGCAACGCCTTGTAGGCACCCCTCCTTTATCATCAAACCCTTCCCTTCTCGGACCAAACATCACAATGAATGCATCCTTCATGTGGATGGGGCTTGGAAGGAAGGACATCCTTGGTGTGGATTGGGCTTTACTGCTAGCTTGCCTGATGGTTCTCTTATTTCCCAAATTGCCATTTCCTCGTACAGCAACAGCCCTCTCCAAACTGAGCTTCTAGCTCTCCAAGAAGCAGTTACTTGGTCTATAAGGCATAACTTTAATGTTGTTTATATCCATACTGATTGTTTTAATGCTGTCATGCAGTTAGCAGGGAAACATGATAGCCATCACATGGACTCTTTTTTGATCGATAACCTCATCACTGAGATCAATCGCCTCGCTTTTTGTCAGATCTCTAAGGTTTCACGCAAGGAGGTTACTAGAGCTCACTCACTTGCTAGACAAGCATTTGGTGCTTTTATATCCCATCCAGATACCGAAGATGGAATTCAGCATGCCCTAGATGCTTCCTGATTTTGCTCGTGTATATTTGGTGTTTGTCTAGTCTGTACTTATTGCTTCCTTGATACTTGTTACTCTGTCACTCTTGTTGGCTTTTGATTAATGGAAATTCTACCGTTTGGCTAAAAAAAAAAACTTCATGGCCAGTGGAGACACTGCAGGCTATGACTGTGGGGTCATGTGAACCCATGGGAAAGAATTAAATTGCTACTACTAGGCTATAACTTTGAATTGCTAAGATAAAAACCACCCAATAAAAATTAAATGACCCTAACGGCCTAACCATGCCTTTTTGTGAAAAACAATGGATAATTTGATGAAAGTAACTGGTTTTCACACTCCCTTTTATCGTAATTGCACTCAATTTTTTGTCATGTTCCATGTGAATTTATAAAATCGCCCTTTCATATGTAAAAAACTCCACACATTAAACGGTATTTTCATGGGTAATTTTGTAGCTTCCCATGCAAGAGGATAATTTGTACGAAATTCTTTGACCCCATGAGACAAATTTTCTAGTCGTCACTGTTCATGGCCCCGGAATTAGTCAAGATATGCATAGCAGCACTGGGGCACCTCTCCTGCCTCCTACCTCCTCCCCCCTGGCCCCCTCTCCTCTTCTCTCTCTCTTTCACTTTCCCTCCTTCAACTCTGCAATGGCGTTCCTCCCTCCCTCGGCTTTCTCCTCCTATTTAAGCCCCTCTCGCTCTGGCGTGCTCCCACTGGATTTGCGCTACTGGGTGCTTCCAGTTCTTACCTAACGGCGAAGTGGTGTCTTGTCGAGTGGTGTGTTCAGGTCGCATCGCGGCTTTTGGCTTTTCAACGGACTCTGAGGCGGTGGGCTGTGGTTACATGTCCGGCCGATGTGCTGGTTCTGCGGCGATATTTTGGATCTTCTAGTGGTTGTGGCTGTGGCGCGTCTTGGCGGCGGTGGTTGTCAGCTGAGGAAGTGGAATAGGAAGGGGCCGGATGCTATTTTTTAGGGACTAGGGTTTTCTTTTAGGTGTGGGCTTGGCCCAATGGGTGTTCCTTGGTTAGCTTATTGTCAATCTTGGTTTGGGTGTGGGTTCAGGACTGGGCACATGATTATTCTTAGCTTTGTTTAGGAATATGATGCCATTCTCCGTAATCCTTTTAGTCTTTGTATCAATATCAAAGATTAATAAAATACTTCATCCGTCTCATAAAGTTGGTCCCTTACAAAATTACGTGCAATTTTCAAACTAAAAAATAATGTACTATCTACTAAAATAACTTTCCTTTTTTTTTTTTGCACCGATCAAAAAATCTCATTGAAAACTATATATCAAATAAGATCTATATTGTACAAAAAAAAGTATGTCGGTAAGTACACTATTTTTAAGCTTAAAAATTGAACGTAATTTCGTAAGGGACCAACTTTACGGAAATGAGGGACTGAGGGAGTAATAATTTTGCCTTCCAAAAAAAATTTGGTCTGGATATCCGCTGACATAAAAAGAAGAAGAACTGATCAGTTTATGCTATACACGTTAGCTGAGTCACTTGGCAACTTGGGCGTCAATACCGTGTAATTTGGTTATTGTCAAGGTGATAATCAGAAAATCTATTATTGGAAATCTAATACGTAATTTCAAAGAATACCCTTTTCTTTGACATTGAGACTTTGAGATTTGAATTACTAAATTTTAAAAGAGATGGGAAAAACAGAAATCGTGTCAAGATTTATTATTTGACTTTTTAAAGTCAACAAGTGCTATGGGATATCAAATAAATAAATAGTGGACTACAATTATCTATGAGACGGATGCAATAAAGAATTTAATCAATCACATTGCCAGCGTAACTATTAACGCTTCATGTATATTAATATATAGGTGTTGAAATTTTCATATATAGTTTTATATAGAAATATTTATATATAGTTCTTTCTTTTATCGGCGAAAGTCAGTATTTTTAGCTGTAGTTAGGGCTGTAAACAAGCCGAATCGAGTCGAGCTTTAGAATGTTCAAGTTTGTTCATTAAATTTTTAAACGAACTCAGCCGAACTCGAACTCAATGAAAATTTGACGAGCCGAGCTCAAGCCGAACTTGCCTAGGTTTGAGTTGAACTCGAACTTGTTCACGAGCCTTAACGAGAAAAAAATATTGGATATTTGTGCTCTAATATATGTCTAGAACAACAAAAAATATATATATTTTGTACATAAATAAGTTCATACATGTATAAAATTATAAAAATATATTAGTAAAATATAAGTTTATAATACTTTTATTGGTTTATACAAGTACAAGTTATAAAATTTTCATTATGTATATGTAAAAGTTTATACATATCCAAGGTTATATAGGAAATTTTTCTGAGATATACATATATTACAAGTTCGCGAGCTTAATCGAGCCGAATATTGTCAAGCTCAAGTTCGGATCGTTTATTAAACGAGCCTAAAATTGAGGTTCAGGTTCAATTCGTTTAGTATCCGAATCGAACTCGAACGAGCCTTTACCGAGTCAAGTCTCGAATAGTTCACAAACGGCTCAGTTCATTTACAGCCCTAGCTGTAGTTAATGAAATTTAAATTTCGATTAAATTCACTGGAATACAATGCGTGTCAACTAACCGCTCCATTTTCTGCCCGGAAAAAAAAAAAAAAAAAAAAAAAAAAAAAAAAAAAAACCACTCCATATTCCTACAAACTAGAAAACCATTGGCAAGTATTTGGACAAGATCAATTTTTCTGGGTTATTATTTATGTTTATCGATTTTTATTTATCTTTTTGTCAAACATATAGGACTAGTCATTTTTCTTGACGAGAGCAATTAAATAAATTTAAAAACAAGAACTATATTTGGAAAAATTCAAATAGAAGACATTAATTTTTTTAAAAAAATATTCTATCGGTCTTTAGTGAATCGTTTCATGACTTGTGATTGAATGAAGTATTCCTTTTGTGAGGACAGATGGCCAAATTTTTATTTTTATTTTTAAAATATCTGTGACAATGACAATAATATTGAAAATCCTCTCTCTCTCTCTCTCTCTCTCTCTCTCTCTCTCCATGATTAATCTAATTGATCTTCTGCAGTTGAGCCATTCAATGCATCAAACTATAATTTTCCTCCTCAAGTCTCTCCATTTGTTATTAATTTTAAAACTTATTAACGGAATCAAATATAATACTCGTATATACACGTCAATGTACCAACCCAAGCAAAAATTTTGTTGAACACATTCATTGTACGTCGAACAAATAAACCTATATATAAAATTCACATTATAATATACTTCGTTTGCTTTACTAAGTTTAATGAAATAATTAGCATAGAAAATACTATATTAACAATCCCCTATGTTAGGGAAACTTAAGATACCGTTAACCCCAACGGGTAAGCTTGGTGTTTAAGGTCTGAGACTAAATTGCAGTGGCGGAGTTAGGAATCGAAGTCGGAGGGGGCCGGATTATAAAAGAAATCTTGGTTCGATGATTTTTTCAAAGACTAAATCTAGTCCTTCAAGTTTTAATACGACTGTTTTGATAAATCAAAAAATTAATCTTGGGTATTATTGTTATCATATGACTTGACGAACACAGTATCGTTATTGCAAGGAGTCATTCACCATAATTTAGTGTTTTCAAAATGAAAATTGTTCTTACTTTTTAAAATTTTATATGTTTTAAGAATATTTATAAAAAAATATATGCAAAATATATTTCAAAATATTAAATTGAGGGGTGGGCCACCCCCGGCTCCTATATAGCTCCGTCCCTGCTAAGTGAACCTCTCAGATGCTATAAACTCTTTTGAGGCCAGTTCATACGGAGCTTTGCTTGGATCTTAATTAAGCTTTCCGCAAGTGAGCGAATCTCCAGAATTAATTGAGGTACGCATAAGTTAACTCAAATACACGAGTTATTAAAATAAAAAATACTCCGTAAAAAACTTAAGATACCGTTAAAGGAGACATCCCCAAAATAGCCAACGAGGTTCTGGTCACTACTTGTTGAAAAGAATCTTATAGTCTTTACCTAGTAGTATTGCAGATTTGAGATCTTTTGGGTTTCGTAACCTGGGATTAGAATATGAGTGGTTGATATTTTTCAGAAGAACTGGTTCATTGCATCTGAGGTATCAATCTGGTCAAAAGGCATGATTCTATCTTTATACACAGTTACATGCACATGTCATATACATTAGTAAGCAAGAATAACATGTCTATCTATCAACTCATTTGAGATCGGTTATACGTACTTTGTATAGTGGATGGTGAGACTGGTCTTCCAATATTAGTTGAGGTACGGATAAACTGACTCGAACACCTGATTAGTAAAAAAAAAAAAAAAACTTAATAAGAGAGAATGACACATTACAAATGTGCGACTCAAATCCAACACAAGCACATCCATGCATAGTAATTATTGAGGAAATTCGGCCCTTGTAGCGCTTCCATCCGTGCTGCACTGTGTATCGCCCCCATCCCAACCGTCCATCTCGGCAATTGATGATTCAGATAGTAATTATTTCTCTGAATCCTAAGTTACTGTTTTATTTCCCCTCATCAGATTCCTAATTCATGTTCAGTACTCATTAAATTCATTTTTAGGGATACAGTGGTTTTGGGTTTCTGTATGCATTTTGATGGCTAATGGTTTTGGGATAAAGCAGGCCCATCAGCCACCCAGACAAGGCCCACTCCAGAAATTTTGACCCAAAGGTTCTCCTACAAAGGTCCAATCCAGAAATTTTGGCCCAAAGGTTCTCCTACAAAAACTATAAAGAACTATTTGTTGATTATGATAGAAAGTAGGCCCATCAGCCACCCAGACAATGCCCAATCCAGAACGAAAGAATTATTTGTTGATTATAACAGAAAGTAGGGGTGTTCACGGACTGGTCTTTTGCGGTTCCGGTTCGAACCGGAACCGAACCGCTCATGACGGATTTTCATTTTCAACATCCGCAACCGTCCGTGAGTAATGCGGTTGTGGATCGGACACGTAAAAACATAAAGTCATCATGTAAAAACCAACTCCCATGAATCTCTCCAACGTTAATTATATTACTTGTCATAAGTAGGGTGTCCACGGACCGGTTCTTGGATGTTCCGGTTGGAACCGGAACCGAACCGCTCATGGTGGATTTTCATTTTCAACATCTGTAACCGTCCGTGAGTGACCCAGTTGCGGATTGGTTCTGTAGACACCGAAGTTTCGGCATTGCTTAATCACCGTTCGATTAATCGAGATAAATAAATAATCTTGATTAATTAAAAGTCAAACCTTGGTCAATATTTTCAAATGAATATCGGACCCGTCAAATTTATGGGCTTAGTCCTTTTGAAGATTTGTGGAAAACCAAAAAAATACAATGGGTTAAATTAATTTGCTAAATGAGTCAAGAACTTGGGCTAGCCCAAACGTGCAGGCCCATTCAATGATAACCCAACAAAAGAAAAGTTAAATAATTAATAAATATATTATTTATCTTTTTGGGTTAATGTTATTTCCTAAAAAAAGAAGAAGTCAAATTTCTTTTAGGAAATGAAACAAAATCAATCTTCTTGATTGAGGTTAAATTAGCCTAATTAATAATCAAATCATGTTAATTGATTATCAAATTATCTTGATTTGTAATTAAATAAAATTAATTACAAATCATACCAAATTGAACCCCCTCTTCCTGAGCCTATAAATAGAGGCTCCTATGAAGAAGAAGGGGACTTTTTTACACTTGGCTTGGCATTCAACCAGAGCTCTCAAGCAATTCTCCAACAACTCGCGAAGAATCATCAAGCAACAAGAACAAAGCGCCGATTTCTTCACAAGTTCATCACCAACAATTCAAATCCTACAACAAATCGAAGTCATCTTCAAACACAAGGAAAAGGCTACAATACACACCCCTTATTTGGGTGTACCATATGCACCTATTGTATGGTCCAGATTGTGCCACCTCATCGATAATCGTAACATTTTTTAGTTTTTCGTAACTTTTCAACAATATGATTCGTAACATTTTCTATGATTCATAACATTTTGATGTGTCTCGTAACTTTTATAAAAAAATTCGTAACTTTTACAAAAAATTCATAACTTTTCCAAAAAATTCGTAACTTTTACAGGGGTGTGTATCATACACACCCAAATAAGGGGTGTGTATTGTAGCCATTCCCCAAACACAAAAGCAACAACTTGCGAAGAATCATCAAGCACCAGGAACGTGCCAATTTCTTCACAAGTTCAGCATCCAACAAATCATTCAACGAATCAAAGCCATCCTCAAACTTTGTTCTTCAGTTCATTCAACTTGAAGAGACAAGGAAAATTGTCATTTGTGCGATTCAACAACAAGCGTTCAAGCCGTAGAAATTCACGGGAGATCGAATCAGAGGAATATCTTTTGCTCTTTATTGTAAAAGAGCATTAATTAGAGATTGTACCCCTCGCATTAAATTGAAAATCAATAATATTATTATTTTGTGCATCTTTTTCGTGTTCTTCATTTCAGGACTCGAATTTGTGTGTTACAGGTTCGATTGCGAATTGGACGGTTTGACAGATCGGGTTATCCACTGGGCACCCCTAACAAAGAGCCAAGAGCCCGAATGCATCGACCATGATTGACTAACTTCACTTATTCACATGACAAAAAAAAAAACCTTCACTTATTCAAGCGACTTTCTCTGACTTACCTCCTAATTAATGTGTGCTAATGGCTGAGTGAGTGGTCACTCTTTAACTTTAGACAAAATCAAAACGAAGTTTCGATGGGAGGGGTATACTTGTCTGTGCGAGTCATCGATCCTCAATGTTACAAATATATATAGTATATTTTTTAATCTTGCCATGAGTTTGGGACTTATATATTTTTGCGTCATGGCTATCATATTAGTCGTCTTTTTTTTCACTAAAATGTAAAAGACAGAGAAGTATCTTATTTCGAAGGATAGAGTTTAAAGGTATAGACTCAGGTTGAATTGATTTTTTTTTCTTTTCTTTTTGGTAGAATAACTTAGACAATATTGATTTTGGAAAGTGTTAGCTATACATGGTTCATTCTAAATGAGTTCTTGTAGGAGAAGGGATAAACTTCTCCCTTTTTTTTTAAAAAAAAAAATTATCATTATTTGTTTTTTATAATCTCCTTAATGCTATTAGGAAGGCTCAACCTCTTGTCCCTTGGTATCATGCCCTAAGAGCCCCAATCACTCAATGAATAGCTATGCAAGCTAGGTATTGCCTATAGGATTTTCAATAAAAGTCGTTACGTATCGTATCAGCCTTTACGTAATGGGATTTTGGACCTCTGATACTATTACTTACTTATATCTGCCGTTATATGTGGTCTTATATTGGCTGATACCGGCCGATATATAATTGTGTTAATACCGTTACGCTTTTTGATACCGCGATTTAAAATCTTACTCCAATGGATAATGCTGAGTTCAGAGGGATAGACTATGCCAATGGATAATGCTGAGTTTGGAGGGACATGAGCACCTGTTTTCCACACGGCCTTTTGCAAATCAGGTCTGGGCTTGCTTCCAAAGTAAAAATGGATTTGTAACCTTGGCCCAATAAGTGCGATGGGCTGCTGTGAACTGCAAGAGCTAAAAATGCAGGTGCATCAAAAAATGATTGTAGATGACCTATTTAGTTGTCCAAACGGGCTTGAGAAAAGAATGTGGACCTCATTTGGCTATTTGGGCAGACGACCTAGACACAGTTAGGCCTTATTCTCCAATAGATTTTAGGTATATTTTATGAAAATCTCATAAAATAGAGTTGTTTTCCCTACTGATAAAATGTATTGGTTTTTCTATAGATTCTAGGAGGATTTTATGAAAATCTCATAAAATCACTTTTACATTTTATGTGTTGAGATTAGAGTGTCATAAAATATGAGATTTTATAAAACAAAAATCGGTTGATGAACGAAGCCTAAGTACATCATTCGCAATAAAAAGATAAATTAAACAGTATCAATGACCCAACGATTGAACAGACAAGTTACACTATAAGATCTTTCTATTTTTTTGAATCGGGTAGTTAAAAGTGTTCAATCAACTTAATTTTTGCGAGACTTACCCTAAAAGAATACTTAATTTTTGCAAATTCTAGTTGGCGAGCTTTATAAATGAATGTTTCGGATTATACTGTGGAAATGGCCATAATGTAAAATGGTGGCATGGCAAGATCAAGCCTAACATTGTATGGAAGAGATAGAGAAACAAACACTGTGTTCACTTCGCATTTCCAAAAAAAATTTCAAAAAGATTTTTTCTTCATCTGTCATCTTTTCAATCATTAATTACATTTTTTTCTCTACTATTTCCTCTCTCTCCAATCATTATTTTCATTTCTCTCTCTATCTCTCTCCAATTATTACACCTTTCTCTAATTATTACTTTTTCCAAAAACCCATCCAAATACTATCTCAAAAATATTTTTCAAAATATTCTTCTCAAAATTCTCAACCAAACAAAGCCAAAATAGTTTTCTTTTTACTTGAATTTGAGTAAGAGATAGAGTAAAAATTCATTTGTATGAAGTACCTATAAATTGGGGGTAATGATAATGCCAAAACTATTTTTGTTTGTGCCAAAACTATAGTGCGCAAAAGGCTTGTACCTTGCACATGGTACAAGGTTTTTAAGCACCACATTTTTGCCACAAACAAAAACAGTTTTGGCACAAACAAAAATGGTTTTGGCATTAACACCCCCTAAATTGGACAAATCTTAATATGATCATGGTAGTATATGAAAGAGAAACAAAATAGTTTGACTAAAGAATTCTCTAATCTTGACCCATTTTGACACCCATACCCAAAATTGGGGTAAAAATATAAAAAATTGATCTCCAATATTTTACCCAAACCCTTACCCATTTTGGGTAGACCTCAAACCTTTACCCTTGTTAGAATAATCACCACATGCACACAACAGAATACAAAAACAGTCAGAGGCGGCTCCACCCTAGGGGTTGGGTGGTCACTTGAACACCCTCAAGGAAATTTTTTGTTTAGAAATACATGTAAAATTTTTATGTTTAGTTTAGTATAACCATTGTTGAACACCCTAATCACAAATATTTGAACACCCTACTCAAAAATATTTGAACACCTAGCTCAACAAGTCAGCCACAAATCAATTTTATGTAAATAACCAACTAAAGTCTAAAGTCTTCCCATAGATGATCAATATACACTCTAAAGCCTTTTATATTTTATAGTATTACATGTGCGGGACGGTTCCATGGACACAACGAATAACACAACATTTGACACAACAATAATCAGAGCCCCACGCTTATAATCGGACCCAATCAAGTTGTTTAAAATATATTTTTAAGATTACCTGTAAAAAATCAACTCATTTGGATATCGGTAAAGGCTTGATCGGTTCATTCAAATTTATCCTGTAAAATCTGACAGGAGTCAACTAAATGAACTGATCAAGCCCTTACCGATATCCAAATGAGTTAATTTTTTTTTACAGATAACCTTAAAAACATATTTTAGATAAATTGAGTGGCTCCGATCATTCGCATGGGGTTCAAAAAAAAGAATTTGTGTCAAATGTTGTGTTATTCGTTGTGTTAACGGAACCACCCCCTTACACGTGATATATATATATATATATATATATACGGGTTTTTGGTTGAACATTGATATTATGAAATACACCAATTCTGGTAATTCACAATAGAATCTTTAATACACCAGTTTAAAATAAAGTACACACTCTTTAAGACCAAAATTAAGAAAATCAAGAAAAAAAAAGTATTTATAGGATTGATATACTATGACTTCACTCTGAGCAACTCGGCTCTCTATTGTAAAAAAAAAAAAAAAATGAATATTTGTGCGAATCTATTCAGCACACAAATTTCTATAATAAATATTAGTGTATTTATCCCCTGATTTAATTTTAGTTGACTCAATAACATAGAATTCGCCAAGAAAATTTGTGACATCTTAAGTATTTTCATATCATTTGGCCCCATTATTCACACTAATATATAAATTTTTTGTATATATATATTAGTTAGTAGAGCTATTAGAGTTAAGTTAAATGTTGAACACCCTGTTCAAAATTTCTGGAGCCGCCATTGAAAACAGTAAATGAATCAACACAGAAATTTACATGGTTCCCCAAGATCGAGTACCTCCACGGGAGCGAGAGCGAGTCTGTATTATTATGATCAAAACCGGCTAGGGTTTTTACAATAGAGAGTATATATAGCCCTACTATATTCCAACCCTAATAATTCCGTACTGTTTCATCAGAACTCCTTGGTACCTCTCCATATGAGCCACAAGTTCCAACAATCCATTTTCCCGGCATCTCCCTTGCTTCACCGGAGCTCCGCCGGAAATCTCAATAGGATGTCAGATCTTCGTTGGAACTTTGTTGGTTTGTCTTGAAATGATGAGAGAGCTTCGTCGGATCTATCAATTTGATGTCGAAGCTTTGTCGGATCTGCTATAGGGTTGCCGAAAATTCGTCGGAGCTTCTGGAGGGTTGTCGAAACTTCTAGAGGATCATTGGAGCTTCGCTGGAGGTTAATCTATCATCTACTTTACGCCATTCATAATTAAAAAAATGAATTTGGGGTGAAAAATGACATTTTCCATCGGAGATCACTCTACCCAAATTGAGGATTTAGACAATTTATGACCAAATTTGAGTAAGAAAGGGTTGAGGACCGGAGGTTTTCCAAAGAGTCATTCTTCCTAAATTACTGTCTTTGCTATATTTTTTTCATCTTTTTTGAAAATTTTTAAAATTAACTTTAATTTTTAATCTGTCATTTATTTTAGAAGTCTACAAAAAAAAAAAAAAGTACGTAAATCCAAATAGAAAATTCAATAAAGAGATTTTTTTTTTGAAACAACTAGTATTTTTTTGGCATAGTGTCGTTCTATCAAAACCTTTTTCAATTTCTACTTTACATTTTTATATTTCTCTGATTTATCTAGTAGTTAAATTTAAAATTTATGCCAAAAAATTAAACTAGTAATTACCAAAATTAATAAAAATTAAGGAAGTATAATTTATAGTAATGTTTAGCCAATAAAAAAAAGGAGTTCAAATTTTACTTTTAGAAAAATCATTCAAGGTGATGAAATGAGCACAGTCTATATATCAAGTTCTATAATTCTATTTTAAAGAGAGGGGAAAATTTTGTAATTTATTATCTTTTTTCTATAACTTTTTGCACTTTATGAGAGATATAAAAAATAAGGAAGAATAATTTATATTTAGCCAATAACAAAATGAGTTAAAAATACCGGTTATACAAAATTATCGAAATGAAGTTCTGGGAGAATGCACCTAAACCCTAAACCTGTGATTCCCTCTTTCTCCCTCCCTCTAAACCCTGCGCTGCAACGTTCCATTACCAGTCTCTACAGTCCACTCCACTCCACATGAAGATCGAAACTTGACCCGAAGTAGCAATCAGATTCCTCATCTTCATTCTATTCAGTAGTCATCTTACGGATCAAAAAACACCCAGAAATGGCCTACATCTCTGCATCAAAGCCACCTCAACTCAAATCTAGAATATACTCTCATCTCCCAAGGATTACAAATCCCATTTCCCTCAAATCCCTCTACTCCTTCTCATCATCACCTTCTCCAAACCCACCAATCGAAAACTCGCCAGACCCAGATCCAGAGTCTGCTGTTCAACCTGTGGCGGCTGTGCAAGAAACCCTAAATCAAGATGGGACGGCCAATCAGAGAATCCTAAGAGGTAAGCATCGAAACCCAGAAAAACTAGAGGATACTATTTGTAGAATGATGGCCAATAGGCCATGGACGACTCGTTTACAGCACTCTATCAGGAATTTAGTACCTGAATTTGACCATACACTTGTTTATAATGTACTGCACGGTGCCCGTAATGCCGATCACGCACTCCAGTTCTTCCGGTGGGTCGAGCGGGCAGGGTTGTTTCGTCATGATAGGGAGACCCATTTCAAGATAATTGAGATTTTGGGCCGAGCTTCGAAGCTCAACCATGCCCGGTGTATCCTGTTGGATATGCCCGCAAAGGGTTTGGAATGGGATGAGGACATGTTTGTTATGTTGATTGATGGATATGGAAAGAAGGGTATTGTCCAGGAGAGTGTGAAGATTTTTCAAAAAATGGAGGAATTGGGTGTGGAGAGGACGTTGAAGTCGTATGATACTTTGTTTAAGGTGATAATGCGAAGAGGCCGGTACATGATGTCCAAGAGGTATTTTAACAAGATGTTGAGTGATGGGTTAATGCCAACTTGCCATACTTACAATATCATGATTTGGGGTTTTTTCCTTTCGTCTCAGGCTAAGACTGCAAATCGATTCTTTGAGGATATGAAAAGTCGTGAGATTTCGCCTGATGTTGTTACGTATAACACTATGATAAATGGGTTTCATCGGGTTAAGAATGTGGTGGAGGCAGAGAAGTTTTTTGTGGAGATGAAGGGTAGGAACATTGCGCCCACAGTGATAACTTATACAACCATGATTAAAGGGTATGTTTCATTAGGACGGGTTGATGATGCATTGAGAATGCTGGAAGAGATGAAAAGTTTTGGTATTAAGCCTAATGGTGTTACATACTCTACTCTGTTACCCGGGCTTTGTGATGCACAAAAAATTGCTGAAGCGAGAAACATTTTGAAGGAGATGGTAGAGAAATATACTCCTCCGAAGGATAATGCAATATTTGAAAGACTGATGACTGGCCAGTGCACAGCAGGAAACCTGGATGCAGCTGCAGATGTGCTCAAAGCAATGATTAGATTGAGCATCCCAACAGAGGCTGGACATTATGGCATTTTAATTGAGAATTTTTGCAAGGCAGGGGTATACGATAAAGCAGTTAATTTGTTGGATAAGCTTATTGAAAAGGAAATTATTTTGAGGCCACAGAACACTTTGGAGATGGAGCCTAGCGCATATAATCCTATTATTATGTATCTCTGCAATAATGGCCAGACAGCAAAAGCTGAAACCCTGTTCCGGCAGTTGATGAAAAAGGGTGTTCAGGATCCCATTGCATTCAACAATCTCATACGTGGGCATGCGATGGAAGGGAATCCTGATTCTGCTTCTGAAATCTTAAAGATCATGATTAGGAGAAAGGTTCCTTCTGAGCAAACTGCACACCAGTTGCTTGTTGAGAGCTACTTGAAGAAAGGTGAGCCGGCCGATGCTAAAACTGCTTTGGATGGCATGATTGAACAAGGTCATACTCTGGATTCATCCCTTTACAGATCACTGATGGAGAGTCTGTTTGAAGATGGTAGGGTTCAAACGGCAAGCCGTGTGATGAAAACTATGGTTGAAAAGGGGGTGAAGGAAAACATGGATTTGGTTGCCAAGATATTGGAAGCTCTTCTCATGAGGGGTCATGTTGAAGAAGCCCTTGGGAGAATCGACCTACTTATGCATAGTGGAATGGCACCGGATTACGACAATCTTTTGTCTGTTCTTTGCGAGAAAGGGAAAACAATCGCCGCTTTGAAGCTTTTAGACTTTGGTTTGGAGAGAGACTATAACATAGACTTTTCAAGTTATGATAAGGTGTTGGATGCCCTTTTATCTGCCGGGAAGACTCTCAATGCGTACTCGGTGTTATGTAAATTAATGGAGAAAGGAGGAGCGACTGATTGGAAGAGCTGTGAGGATCTGATCAAGAGTCTTAATGAGGAGGGTAATACGAAGCAAGCGGATATTTTGTCGAGGATGATCGTGGGGAAAGATAAAGCTGCTGGGAGCAAGAAAGCGAAGAAAAAGGTTGCTGCCGCCTTGTGATTTCCTTAATCCCTTTTCCCCTTCTGTTCTGAGGTGAGAATTTGTGGTTGAAAACTTGAAACATCAACATTGAGAATCTTTGGATGGGGTTAATTTTAATTTTGGCAAATAAGTCCGGAGGAATTCTGTGTGTTATGTTCCTGCTATCGGTTCTGGGTTTAGGAGCTTCAACTCAGTATCGTTGTTTCTACTTTCTGGTTTAATTTACTGTCGACCGAGGAGAGAAGAACATAGTCCGCTAAATAGGGAGCTACTCTTGAGAGGTAGGATCACAATTACTGAGTGATGGGTTTTGATCTTTTCAGGCAAGATTAGAGCTTTATTTTTCCCTTTCACAGATGTTTACATGCTTTAATGCAGGCACTAATTGTTACAGGTCAGGTGTTAAAGCAGTGATTGCTGAAAGTTCTGATTTGTAAGTTGTTTTGTGGTTCAGGTTTTGTTACTGTAGAATCCATTCTTGTGCTTCTCTTTAGAATCTGGGACATGAATTTTTGATATGATATAAGCTTTGCTTTTGAAGTGGGTAGTGGACACTTCTGTCTACTATACTATGTAGGAAAAATGAGTGCCCTTTAACTGTTCATTTTATTTGTCCACTGTTCATCATTTTCGGCCTCTGTTAATTGTCATTTTAACCTTGGTCAAATAGAAAAGCGACTTCTCCCCTGTAACCCAAATACGACGTCTCCCCTGTAACGCAAATACGACGTCATTTAGTATTGCTTTTCCAGAGTTGTTCCTCTTCTATTAACTGAGTTTTGGGACAGGATCTGAATTATGGATGTTTCTTATATTTTCTGATTTGTAGGCTTTTGTTTCTCATCTGGTTTTGTATTCCTGATTTGGTCCACGGGCTTTCGATTTTAAAGCTTCCTTGTTTGATTGATTTGCAACATCTGCTCATTCCTTTTCTTTTCAACCATTCCCCATTTCCCATTAAAAGAATTTAAATTTTCTTTTACAGCTTACGTCTTTCGTAGTTGAATAAAATAATACGTACTGAATTTGCATGAGGGCTCTGCCGCAGAGGATTATCGGTCTGAAAGAGAGGTTTCATTTACTCAGTGGAAATTCTTTTAGTTTCTCGCTTCAGTTGCAAGACTTTGGAATTATCCTGTGAACTCTTTGGTTAACATGGTTATCCCAAACTCGGGTATGTAATTTGCATAAGATTAATTTTCTTCATGCATTTTTGAATAAAAATTGCTTGAAAGCTTAAATTCGGTCTTTAAGGGCTGTAATTATATATTTTTTTGGCTGAAAGTGTATTAATTAAAGCTGGAAACATACTTGGGTTCTGATTTGGAGAATAAGTGCTGAATTTGAAAGCGATTCATTGGCTATTAGTATTACCCGAATAGCTAAGAGAGGAAACTAGGTGCTTAAATAGGTGTTAAATTGTTGGGTGGAAACGAGGTTGTGTTGAGAAATATCAGATTTGGGTTGATATTGGGGAGCTTGGCAAAGTTGGGCATTTTTATTGGCAACTTTCCAAGCTATATTCCATTGGAGACTTTATTCCTTCCCTTGAAGGGGTGAGGGATTTCAATATAGCTGAGACCAAGAAGAATCAGGTTCATGTTGAGACATTGGGGTCACCTGAGCATTCCTACTTCAATTGTCTCTCGGTTTAAGATTGCGGAATCAGGTGATTTTTACTGCTTTAAGTAACCACAATATGTGATAATCTTAAGAACATCAAGGGGTTGAAGGTGGTGGATTTTTTGGCGTGTTCGGATGGTGTCTGAGGCGCAGGATTGATACCTTTGGTTACCAGTATCACGTTTTTCGCAATTTGGATTCAGCTACACCTACAACCAACCATATGGTCTGCACAATGAGTGATTTGTTATGAACATCAAAGGGTAAAGGTGGAGGATTTTTTAGGTGCTTTATGTCATGTGGAGGTGCAAGAATTTGACACACTTCATTGGCTGTCCTGTTTTTTAAGTTTTCATTCCTTGGCCGTGTCCTGTTCTTTTCAATACCTCCGGTGTTTAGGCCTGCGGTTGTGTATTGGTGAATATTTTGCCAACTAACCTTTTGAATTATTTCCTTGTATTAGCTTGATGTAGTATTACATTCAAGTTAATAATATGTTTTTCCTTGTAAAAAACAAATGGTAAATTGATGCTTAAACAGTGCAATTGGTTTTTGGATGCCAATGTATTAGTTCCCTTTCTTTTATTTATGTTAAAAAAAAAAAAAATCATTTTCTCAGATCAATGTTTGAAATTCTATGCTTTGTCATTTTAGGTAACAGATTTTTACCTCTAGGTCTAGAAAAGAGGCATCTAAGGTAAGTTACTCTTTTTTGGATTTTAGGTTTAGAGTGCACTTTTCTATTATAGGGTTTTAGTGGTTTAGGCACTTTCATAGGGTACTCTAGGATTTAGGTTTAGTGTGCATTTTCCTATTATAGGGTTTTAGTAGTTTAGACACTTTCATAGGATACGTTAGGGTTTTAAGCACTTTCATAGGGTACCCTAGAGTTTAGACACTTTTATACGGTTTGGGGAGTTAATGAGAGAGAGATTATGCCCATGTGGTGTGAGTAGAAGGGGAGAGAGAGAGAGAGAGAGAGAGAGAGAGAGGGCTACCCGACTTTTTACCTTAGGCGTGCTTTTTCATTACCCAATCTGAGTTGGGCATGCCTTGCCCAATAAATCTGTACCGGCCCATAAACAACTCTTTTGGTAATGTTACAAGGACTACTTCTTTTCTGCTAATTATTCTTGTGTTAGGCCTCCAATCGCGCGCAACCCCTCACTAGTATCCCAGAAAAACTCTGGGAAAACAGTCTTGTGGTTGTGGAAATATTCTAGTATACATCTCTGTGTTGTTCATCGTAAGTTTTCTTTCTTTTTGCTTGAAGAAACCCCCAACAAATTCTCTCTCGCTCCTTGTTTTATCGATTAGTCTCCATTTGTTTGTCTATTTTTGATAGTCGTGAATTACATATTTCCATGCATAGTTTCTTGAAGTTTTTAAACAAATCCAAAGATCTCAGTTATAGCTCCTTTGTTTTGTGAAAAAGAGTTCCTAAAATAATTCGCAGCTTATATGTCACTAATTGTTTAGTCAAACTTGAATCATGAATTCGCAGCTATATATGCTCTGCTTTTTTGCATGCGAGGGAGAATGTGTTAAAAAATGGTGGTGCATAAAAAAGGAAAGATCAGAGGAGATTCGGTGAATCATTCGGGCAAGGTTGTAAATATTTCATATTACTTGAAGCAAAATCTAGAGAATGCATAAAAGGTATTGGGGCAAAATTACTAAAATATCTAAAAATATATGTACATCTTTGTAGGAAATTTTAATCCAGCGGGGTCAAGTGACCCCCCTTGCCCATTAGTGGGCCCGCCCTTGGGTGACTCTAGAGTTGTGCGCCACATAAAATTGAAGGAAAGAATGCTCAAATTATTTCAATTGGCAAATTTTTTTTCACAAACTTCAAGTTTAGAATCAAAACATTAGATTTTGAGTTTTAGAACTACTTTTGAATTTTTTTTTCTCTCCAAACACAAGAACGTAGCTCAAAAATTGAGTATTGACAAGAGTGAACTGTCACTCCCACAGTAGCACCAACCAAGTGAACTGTTTTTTTGCTCCTAGTAGTTTAATTATTGTGTAGCTAATGTGTGTCAATAGTTAGAAATTGTCACTGCAAAAGTGAACTGTCACTCCCACAGTAGCACCAACCAAGTGGGGTCTAAGGTGGAAAAGAGGAAAAAATTTCGGAGAAACACAGGAGAGAGGAAGGAATGGGTCTGACACGGGGGGGAGGGTGGGAAAAAGTAAGAGAGAGGAAGGAACGAGGAGAGAGAAAAAGGTGGTGCACACACACACACACACACATTTTTTTACACTTTAACAACACTCTAACAACAATACTATAATACTTACGGCCCGATTGGATGCCGAATTGTTTTTAGGGGTATTATATATGGAGGGCGTGTAAGATAGTAGGGGGTAATATATATGGAGGGTGGCCCCACAGTGATGTGACATTTATGGAGGGGGAATTAAGTAATACTTGGTTTGGATGATTTTGTAAGAAGGGGGATTAAGTTTGGGGTGGATGATGTAAAAAGCTGTTAAAAGACTTTTTTGCCCTTGTGTGCATATTCATATTAGTTATGTGTTTTTTTTTAATTAGATAAATCCAATAATTAATTAAGTTATTATTGAAACTCAATAACTAATTAAGCTATAAGATTTAATTGTAATTAATTTTTATATTAATTGTTTTATTATAAAAATTAATTTAGATGTTTACTTTTTTTTTTTTTAAGATCTTTACAATTCTAGCGGTGTAAAACGTAAAGATATAAACAAATGTGCATTTTTCGGATCACAAATTTTCAAATACTAAAGTATATAGTTTTTTTTATATGTTTTTTGTATCGAATTAAAGATCTCTATTAGTAGTTTAATTTTGTGAAAAAAAAATAAAAAACTATGTGCGAAAGTATTTTATTTTTTTATCCGAAGAATATTGCAAAACCAAAAAAAAATACCCCAAATTACACTAGTAGTAAATAGTAGCAAAATTGGGGTAAGGTGGGGGTATTAATTGGGGTAAGATGGTAATTTTAGTGGGAGTATTAGGGGGTCATATTTATGGACACCCCCCTGGAGTGTCCATAAATAACACCCCTGCAGGGATGTTATTTAGTCCGGGTGATAAATAACACCCCTGCACTTTTTGTTGGCAAACCATTCCATATGTGTGGGTCCGGACATAAATAACACCATCCATATTTCTGGCCCCCTATAACACCCCATCCAAACGGGCCGTTATTAACTTAACAACACATTTTGTCATAACAACACATAAATGAGACTCACTTTTTACACTTTTGTGTCATATAACTCTACATTTTTAACTCCACCACTAGAGATTGCCTAATAACTCTACTTATAGTTCCTCCTTATAGTTACTCAACCAGAGGAAAGTGTAATTTCTACCAAAATTCAGGCCTCACGCAGCATTTTCTGGCTTCAATCCACTCCCCTCCTCCCCTGGTAGATTTCCCCAATAACAAAAAGGCTTGAGGTTTGGCCTAATAAGATGGCTGGCTTATTTTTTTCGTCTTTATTTGATTTTTATTTTCACGTTTTTTAGTTTTTCATCAACTTTTTGTGTATTATTGGTTCATCTCGGCGAGAGGAATAAAAAAAGTAAAAAATTATGACTGAAGCTTAAATTGTTTTGAATAAAGACAAAAATAAGCCAAAAAGTCAGTTTTATACACTTTTTTCATTTTTATTCAAAAAATTGAGAGTTCTAATCATAATCTCTTATCTTTTTGGATTCCTCTCATCGAGATGAACCAATAATACTCAAAAAATCGATGGAAAACAAACAAACGCAAAAAAAAAAAAAAAGACGGAAAAAAAAAAGTTAAGCCAACTTATTTAGCCAAACCTTAATGTAATTAAGCCTGCTAAACTATCTCACTTTTTAAAATTAGTCCCTAAACTATGAAACACTGTACTTGATTATCTTAAACTATCTAAATATTTCAACCTGACCCTTTATTAGTCTTTCGTGGCATAATGGCCGTTAAAGAGCTTCGGATCATGCTTAAAAGTTATTTTCTCAAAATATGATGAGTATGCCCAAAACGATAATGCTAGATATTTTACAAAATCAAAGACTTGATCTT
The DNA here is from genome assembly GCA_020921065.1 of Vaccinium darrowii. Lineage (NCBI taxonomy): Eukaryota > Viridiplantae > Streptophyta > Magnoliopsida > Ericales > Ericaceae > Vaccinium > Vaccinium darrowii. The sequence continues at coordinate 12,004,549 of CM037159.1, read as the reverse complement.
TGTTTGAATCATTTTTTTATGAAGAGCTATTTTGAAACCTTGATAATTTGATAATGGAAAGGGTAAAGAAATGTATTAATGAGGAGAAATAGAGAGAAATCGATAGATGGGTCAAATAAGAAGGCAGTTTAGACAAAATCATGATGTTAATGACTGGAATACAACATGCCTTCATCTTGCCCCAAAAGGTGTACGGAAGGTGCTTAGTGAATGGAATAAAGGTTTCTAAGGTGTTTTGGCTTACGAAAGTTCCTCCAAATGTGTCTTGGCCCATCACGAAGATTCTAAATCTTAGACCCATCGTGCAAAACTAGATTAAATATGTGATCGGTAACAGGACAAATACGTGTTTTTTGGGTTGACAATTGACACCTTCCTGGAACCATAATCCTTAGGCTTGGTTTTCCATTTGCTAAAATGGAAATCTCATAAAATCAAGTGGTTGATTTTAGCAAATGAAGTGGGGAGGTGATTTTATCTCCAATGAATCTGGACATATATATATCCAGATTCATTGGAGATAAAATCACCTCCCCACTTCATTTGCTAAAATCAACCTCATTTTATCACCTCCACCTCATTTTATCTTTTGGCAAACTAAGCCTATTAGATATGGTGGTGATTGAGTGTTGTTTAATATGGGCAGATCGTTTAATTCGGGGTGGCTTCCATTGTAGGGCCTAACAGTTGGAGACGGCCTAGGAACGACAGAAATCCAGTGATTAGGTAAACCATTGCTCATACTCCTAGTTGCTTCCTATTTTGCAACAAGAGGATTTATTTTGCACCAAAAACTTACCTTTTGCAATCTGCATGGAATAATTTGAGAGCATTTGATCCAAAAGTGGATTGGTTTAAAATGATTTTGTTTAAACACCATGTCACTAGATCGTTTAATTCGGGGTGGCTTCCATTGTAGGGCCTAACAGTTGGAGACGGCCTAGGAACGACAGAAATCCAGTGATTAGGTAAACCATTGCTCATACTCCTAGTTGCTTCCTATTTTGCAACAAGAGGATTTATTTTGCACCAAAAACTTACCTTTTGCAATCTGCATGGAATAATTTGAGAGCATTTGATCCAAAAGTGGATTGGTTTAAAATGATTTTGTTTAAACACCATGTCACCAGATGGTCTGTTGTACAGTGGATGAGCATTTTGGGAAGATTTTTATCAGGAATAGATTGTACCAATAGGGGATTATTATCCCATCCTAGTTGTTCTCTTTGCGGTGTTGGGCTTCAATCACATGAACTCTTTGCGGTGTTGGCAGGGCCGGCCCAAGGTATTTGGGTGCCCTAGGCCAATTAAAAAAAATGTGCCCTAAAAATTTTTGTGTTCCTCAACTAAACTTTCTACGTTTTTGTTACTACAATTTCCCCGTCCAAAAGGGAATTAATACAAGCTAAATTTAACAACGATTTAGAGCATCTCCAGTTCTGTGCCTTTTCAAAAACAAAATTTGGGTTAAAACTCCTTTGTTATGCCAATGTTAAACCCTAGTCTTACCCAAATCTATTGACTGTTGTTCTTTAAGTTTCCTCCAAAAATTTGGGTAAAAATGGCTCATTTAACAACTTATAATAAGTAAGAAATTTGATCTACTAGAATTAGTATTACGACTTGTCTGCAAGAAAATAGTGAAATTTGATCAACAACTTCTGAGAAAATCCAGGATCAGACATAGAATACCATTTCAGCTACCCACTATCTTGAAATATGGAAATAAAATTTTACGCGGGATAATAAAAGGGAAGTCTATTTTGGAAAACTCATCACCAAACTTTCAATCATCGTCATGCCACAAAAGATAGTGCTCCTTGTTACGGAACAAACTTTTGGTGAAAAGCCTAAGGAGAAGGTTCTGAGATTTTGTTTTACGGAACAAACTTTAGGCTTTTAGCCTATGGGCCTTTTTTTTTAATTTTGGTTCATAATGATTTTTGGGTTTTTTTTTTAATATTGGACCACAATGGTTGGACACTTTTATAACTTATAATGGATTTTTTTCTTTATTTGGGTCAAAAAAGTGTTCTAGTCAAGCCCATTGGTATAAAATGTTTGAGTGCCCCAAACAGTCACCATTTTTGGAGTGCCCTAGGCCCAGGCCTTGTGGGCCTTGGGCCTGGGCCGGCCCTGGGTGTTGGGCTTGAATCACATGAACACTTGTTCTTTGACTACTCATTTTCTTTTTTTTGGCAAAGAATGTTGTCCAAAAATTCAAGTATGTTTTAAGCACCATTTTTTAAGTTATTGGAGTCCAAAAGCATGTGTCCAAAACTTCGAGTTTTTTAAACACCAGCCTTTTGCTCTTCTTGTGTGTTTTTCTTTTGTTTGTTGTGCTGTGGCTTCTGTTGTGTAGTATTTGCTAATTTTTTCTCTAAGGAGTGCCCCTTAACACCTGTAAATTTGAGCTTGTTTGATAAAATCTTTGACTTACCAGAAAAAAATATGGTCATCAATTTTCTTAGATATGCAAGTTTATATTTATATCATTTTGAAAATTCTTGTCAAACAAGATAAATATTATTTGAGCATTATTCTAGGCTCTTTAAGCATAGAAGTGAATACAAAAGGTTTAGATAGTCTACGGTGGTTACTGGTTAGAGTGTGAGTTTTGTGGTTCAATATATAATTTAGGGGATCCGGGGGGACAGCATGCATGCAGTTCCCATTCGAGCCGTTGATGCTCGGCAATCAACGACCCAGATCAGCTTGGCAATCAACGGTGCAGATCTGTTTGAGTTTAAACACATCTGGGCCGTTGATTGTCGAGTATCAATGGCTTGGATGGGGACTGCATGGATGTTGTCCCAAAGGGATAGCACCATCCCCAATTCTAATTTAGGATAGTATAGGGGAAAATGTGTAATTTATCCTAAATAAGTACCCCAACTCATCTTCCCCTCCTCGCTACACCACTCTCTCCTCTCCCATTCCAAAAACCTTATCCTCCCTCTCCGCACTGCCATGTCTTCCTCAGCAACCTCCCTCCACTTTCTCTCTCTAACCCCCAACGCTCTCCGCCTCTCCTCCGAACCCACCGCCTCTCTCTCCTCACTCTCTTGCTCAAGACTCTCATCAGCCCTCAAACCCCCTCCCAAGTCTCTCCTCTCTCTCCCCTCGCCGTTCCTTCACTTCCCGTCCCGACTCGTGGTCGCGCGAAACGTCTCGGTTTCGTCCGAGTTCGAGCAAGTTGAGGAGGAGGAGGAGGTCGCGTTGAGCGATGAGGAGCAACCCAGTTTCTCGCCGGACCTCAAGGTGTTTGTGGGGAATTTGCCGTTTAGCGTTGACAGTTCCACTCTCGCCGAGGTTTTCGAAGGGGCCGGAAATGTCGAGATGGTCGAGGTATTGGGTTTATTTAAGCACTTCACTGAATAACTTCCTTTGTTTTGGGAATTTCCATTTGGCCGCTCTGAAGTTTTTACTGTGGAATTTTCTAGTTTTTTTGCTTTATATAACGTAATTATTTGGATGAGATGTGGGTTTCTGTGGCATAAGACAGGTGCACCTGTTAGCCTTATAAATTTTCCCCACATAATTAAGGACACTGACATGTTATACACTCATACTATGATTTATAGAATCTCCAGACCTTACTCAAATTTTGTTGAAAATTTGCGCTAAAGCTTCATTTGGTATGAAGTACTCCAATGGACGTATCCAAATGTAAGCACAAATTTGAGCGGAAGCTTCATTAATGGCATAGTTGTAAATTGTGAAGAGCAAAATAAGCCTTCAAAAATTCGAGTAAAAATTTGAGTCTTCCTTGCTTTGGTTAAAAATTTGAGTAAAGCAAAATCTAGTATGAGTTTGAGTCAATGAATGAAGTGAATTTAGAGGGGTTTTACTTGGAATTTTGTTCTGAGTCAGTCAAAAGAGTAAGGGCTGGAGATGCTGTAAGGGGTTTTTACTCAGAGTTTGAGTTTCACTGAAAATGGGTAAGAGATGATCATGTAAGGTGCTAACCCCACCTGCCTAAGCTGGATCCGGCCCTGGTTAGGAATGAAGTTACAATTTTTGTGTTTGAATGTGTATTTATTTATTTTTTCTCTCAATAATTTTTCTCTCAATAATTTGCTTCTTTGAAAACCCCATTTTAGTTTATTTTTACTGTTATTTGTGGAAAACAAAAGAATAATGTACGGATCATTTTCCTACTGACAATGTGAGCTGCTTTGGTAGGTTATATATGACAAAATGACTGGAAGAAGCCGAGGATTTGGTTTTGTGACAATGTCTACGGCTGAGGAGGCTGAAGCAGCTGCTCGTCAACTTAATGGTTATGTAAGCTTTGTTGTTGTCTACATTTGATAATGTGTGTATAGAATCGGTGAAACAGGAACAAAGGATGTCCGTATATCTTCTCTTATTAATATTTTAAAATCAGTTTTTTTTTTTTGGTGGTTGGCACTTGGCAGCAACTTGAAGGAAGGGAATTGAGGGTGAATTATGGGCCTCCTCCCCCGAGGGAAGAATCTTCTTTTAGGGGGTCCAGGGGTGGGGGAGGTGGAGGAAGTTTTGATAACACAAATAGGCTTTATGTGGGCAATCTTTCATGGGGTGTCGATGATTCAACCCTTGAAAACTTGTTTAGCGAGCATGGAAAGGTTTCTGAAGCCAGGGTTATTTGTGACAGAGAGACCGGCAGGTCAAGGGGTTTTGGGTTTGTCACCTACAGTTCGGCAGATGATGCCAACAATGCAATTGAATCATTGGACGGTTCTGTGAGTATATGATTATCCTTTTCTTGGCTACATTCTATCCTGTCATTAAATCCCTTCCATCTTGATAAGAAGCTTCAAGGAAAATAAATATACTTGTAATTATTTAGGTGGTGTACCATCTTAGCTCTTTTGTAGTCACATTTCCTTTACTTTTTCATTGTGGATAGTCTTTTTTTACTTTTAATTATTGTGGTGGTATACCATCTCATCTCTTTTGTAGTTGCATTTCCTTAGTTATGTGAATAGTATTGATTTTCAATACCGGGTAAGTAAAAAGTTCAGCTTCTTACTTTAAATACAGAGTTGAGACAAAATCTATTCCTTTGTATAAAGCCTTGTGAATCTTTAAGGCTAAGTTTCCACTACCGTATTTTTGGTATTCTTGGATTACAAGTTATCAAATTAGTTTATGTATGTGAGGAGAATGATTTGTTGATTTGAGAACTTGTAGTCCAAGAATACCGTAAATACCGTAGTGGAAACTCACCCTAAATGGTATGTGTTAAGGTATACAATCCCATAATGGTCGGGTTTGGAATGTGTGATCACCTAATAAAATGTTGGACCCCTCAACTTAATAGCTTAAGCTATTGGATTGGATTATAAAGTTTCTACATGGTGTTAGGCGTGGTTCATTCCATCTTCCTTTATAAAAAAAATTACAATCCACACCGTACAATGACAGACCCAACAAAAAGATTGCATGTCTCCATGACAATAGACCCAAAAAGTGGCTACACACGACAGATCTCATAAAGCAGCTGCACTGAGGTGGGATGTTAAAGAACACAATCCCACATTTGTTCAGTGCGGAACGGGTGATTGCTTAGTATGATGGTGGGACCTCTCCACCTAATAGCTTAAGCTTGGTGTAGCATTGGTGTCATTCCCTTTTTTTTTTGGTAAGATAATTCTCTTATTAAAGAACTGTGAACAGGGGGAAGGGAATATCCTTGAGAGCCCAAGCCAACAAAATTAAAGCTATACCCCTAAGCTGTTACAAACAGAATAGTTAACCAGTATACTATCTTTGCATGTTCCATTCTATACATAGAAAACTATCCTTCCATTAGAGCAGACATGCTTTAACATCTCCAACTATATTATTGAACACCACAGCCCCCTCCATGCTCTGGGAGAAACTTCTGCTATTTCTTTCCCACCATATGTGTTAGACTTAGACAGAAGCAGAAAAGGATAGCCTTAGCACAATGCTAGCAACAGAATCTGAACTGCAAATCCTAAGCAACCAAGAATTTAGCTCAGACAACCTCTTCGGAGTCCACTGAATGCCATTCTTTCTAGCCAAGCCCTCCCAGATTTGAGCTGGGAAGCAGCAATCAAAGAAAATATGGTCATGGTTTTCCTGCCTGGTATTACAGAGAACACACCTTGATCCTGATTCCTGAGCAAATCCCCAGCTCATATGCCTTTCTCTTGTTGGCAACCTTCTCCTTCAGACCATCCACAAAATGAAAGACCCCTGGGGATTTGCCTTTTGAACCACACCAGTTTAAACCAGAGATCATGTATTACTATATTAGCATTCCAAAGTACAAGGACACTATTGAGGGCACATTACTCTTTCAATTTATTGGGTCTTCTGAATCCTGTCAAGTTGGGTTACTATGACTGCTTTGTACGACTATAATTTTTTGTAACCAGCATACATGGAATCTTGTGCTAGTATATTCGTTTATCTAATATTTTCATCAGTTGACGTATTTTGTTTAAATGGGATATGGAAATTTTAGAGATGTTGTGCCCCTAGTAAGACAGTGCCCATGTTGTCAATGCCTGCTTGTAAGTATTCATCTATCAAACTGAATATAAACTTTCCAGAAATCTCACGGACTTGTCTGTCTAGCTTCTTCCCAATCTCAACTTGTTATATTGGTAAGTATTGTTTCATCAACAATGTATCATTCATGTCTCTCTTTATTTTTGTTGGTTCAAGCTCTTGGAACGTAGGTAGGACTTTTATTTTGATTATCCTATTACTGCAATAGGTACGTTTTACCTAAAGAAGTTCCCTTGTACTTGGTATGCTTAATTCAGACTTGAAATCTCTGCTGCAGGACATACAGGGCAGGACAATCCGAGTAAGCATGGCTGAAGATCGGGCGAGGCGTCAGTTTTGAGTATTGGATCTTTTTTGAGCTTTTTTCAGCGAACACTTGTATAAGGTACAGTATAGGCCCTATGGTGTATCTGGCCTTACATCTTGAAATTACAGTAGTATTTCTCCGAATGTGTTCTAGGTTGAGAAACCATGTAGACTTGCTCCAAGAGTTCTTTCATCCTCCAAATTCCTATGTTGCCTATAATGACTTTTTACATGTATAATGACTTTTTACATGTACTTCTACTTCACCTTATAAATCTATTAATCGTGTAACAGGTTTCTGGGGTGATGCAGTTGCAGTGTTTTTTTTTTGTCACTTAAGTTGAAGAATATTCTCCTTTCAACTCAGTAACTGGGTATTTAATCTGGGTATTTTGATTGGAGAAGGTTCCATGAACGTGGTGAAACTTTCGGTGTATCTGTTCCGAATGCTGCACTTTGGAATGATTGCGACTCATTCCTTTGTGCTTTTGATAAATCAATTGGCTCTCTGTTACACCTACGTGAGTATATCGCTACGCGGTTACTGAACTTTGTACTGGTAACGTAGTTTTTGAAACATCTAAAAGTGCTTGAGCGATGGGAAAGAGGTTTGTGATGGTAGATTTGTTAGCAGGAGTAATGCAGAATCCAGCATAAAACCATTTAGCCTGGAGATTTGAAAAATAAGCTTTAGATTTTGTCGGTGTGAAGTATTCTCATTTCGCTGCTCAGGGAAAATTAGAATAATTCATAGAATCCACGACGATGAAAAATTAGATTAATCGGATGTGAATAGATACGTCACGAAACATATCCGTTCGAAAAAAATAGGCAGGTGGGCAAATATAGTTTGAAACTGCAATGATTGTCCATAAAAGGCAAACTGTGACAAAGGGAAAATCTTTATCCTTTTTATTCATGAAAATGTTGACAAAAGTGTCTTGAATATTTAGTCGTACAAAAAATGTTCGGTATGTAAAATGGAAACAAGAAAGCGCATTCGAAGAGCATATGTGGTTGGGATTTATTTTGAGGGCTGTTATGCACCCCCAAGGGGACACCCCCTGACACACCCCACCCCCATTGGCCCCACCCCCCAATTACCCCATACCCTCCCCCTCCCCCTGACTTCGGCCCAACTGTGTTTTTTCTTTTTTTTCTTTTTTTTTTCTTTTTTTCCTTTAACTTTATTTATTTAATTACTTATTTAATTTAGTTTATTCAAATTACATTTGCAAGTAGATTATTTTTTACATTGACATTTAAACTTGACTTTATATTTTAATTAGTTAATTAATTTGCCTTAACAATGAATAATAACAATAAAAACTTCTAAAAGTAAATAATAGTACAATCACATTTAAAAAGTAAATAAATATTACAATCATGTTTAAAAGTGAATAAATATTACAATTGACAACGTTCAGCCCTAATCAATATTGCCACCAAATTGTGGTCCTGGCACGACGCCCAGTATGTCGTTCCACAATTGAACACCTTCGTTATAAGCAACAGCCCATCCTGCAGCTTCATTCGATGCATTCTTCCACCACCATATTGGGATGGGTGGTACAGGGTGATGAGGGCGCAAAAAAAATTGCACGAAGTGATCGTTAATACGGGCTATAGCTATTTCTTGGCGCTGTTGGACTGAAACTGGATGGGATCTCAATGGCAAGTGAGTAAAACAACTTCCAGCACTCGCGTCAAATGTATATAGTACAATGTTGTACCGTGATGCGATGACTATCCCCAAACTCATACATTCCATCCAATATGGCCGTGGAGCCGTAGGCTTCCAATAGCTCAGTGACCGTAGTACATCATCTGCCATATTTTCTACGGGATAAACCGCATTGTAGAGAGCTCTATTCTGATTAATTTCTTGGATAAGATCATGCCGTACTTGAACCCAGCACTCCTCAGTGCCATAGATATGCGCGGCTATCGCTCTGAATCCACAATGACCATCACCTTCTACGTCTTTGGTGTGGGACATATACTGCTGAAATTGCCAAGGTAAATACTGAATGTAGTTAACCTCTTCCCTCTCCCTCTCTTCCCTCTCCCTCTCCACCCTCTCCCTCCCTGCATTTTTTCCTTTCCCTTTCCCTCTCAATGTAGATGCTTCTGTACAGGAAGGTATGCGCCTTCCACTTTGCTTAGCTTTTCCCACCGGTCGACCTCTATGTTCGGTGTTGTATGATGGGGCTCGAACACTGCTGTGAGACGGATTTGTCATATCCACAAACCTGTCTATCATATGCTTTCGCATACGTGGATCCATCCCCTGTAATATGTCAACCACACGAGATGTCTCGTCGGGTTGTTCTCCCTCGTCATTAAACCCGATCGCGTGCATAGAGAGCCTACTCCAATGAACGTGGATACTGGATAGCGGAATTGACATGCCGTGGGAACGATAAGCCCTCAAATCGTGCATACATGGCAATCCGTGCGTTGTTCTGATCGAACAGCAGCAACTGCCGCTTGGGAGGGGGTAGGCGTCTGCTGCGGATTGTAGTTGAAAATCGATCAACCCCAGTGCATATAATGAAGCGCGACACCTGATTTCATCAAACATGGCGTCATGTAAATGGTTGTGGCGTGGAATGTTGAGAGATTTCTGGAACGACTCCTTAATTTTCCTAAACTGAATTGTCATCATATTATCAATGCGTTCAAAAGATGTTTGGAGCGATGACATGGTTGTACCCCCAAATACTGCTTTAGCTTCGAATGTGCAGACTCGACCCTGTAATAGAATAAGTGCATTTTGTTTAAATAGTGTAACAGAATATAATGCAGAAAATTTTACTCGTAAAGTTACAAAGTGACTATACCTTTGACTTGAATTGCTTCCGAGGTGCATACATGTATCTGTCCATGCTGTAATAAATCGCTCTTTGTACGGCGTTAACCATGTATCCGCAAGATAAGTTATGACACGCGGATACTGGCTATACTCTTCACACATGGCAGCCCACTTATGCTGGTAAGACGAAGTGCTAGATGAATGAATAAGGGACTGCCATGATTCGTAAAAGTCTTTAAAATACTGACCAAGCACAGCGCTGCAGTTCTTCATTACGCACTGATTTATGTGCCAAATGCAAAGGATGTGACGTGCCATGGGGAAACACTCTTCAATGGCGTTAATAAGTGCCAAATCACTGATCTGTAACAATCACCAATGGCAACGATGCCCCCTTTCCAACCATCCACTTCTTTAAGGTATTCAAGACCCAGGGTACATGTATCTTCCCTCTCGTTATTAAGATATGCGAACATAAGCGAGTAAGTTTTATTTGTGGATGTGATACCTACAATCTCCAATAGTGGTTTCTGATACTCATTGGTTTTGTATGTGGCATCAATTACCAACACGGATGAAAAGTTGACAGATAGCTCTAGACTTGTAGGATGAACCCAAACAATATCTGTGATTTCGTTGGTGTCTTGATTTATCCTAAAGTCGTGGAGGTACCCATTCTTAATTAATTGCTCTAACACATACTGAGTAGTAGTTAGACCACCCCGTTTGGCTTCCTTGTTTATGGAAATAGCGTTGTAAATGCTTCTAATTCCAGTAGTGTTTGACGGGTCTTTTTTCTTCAAAATACTAAGAATTTCACGAGGGGCGGTGCTGTTGGCCATCTCGACCACAAACTTTTTCTCCATTGGTTTTAGCCTTGATGGGTACTTGTGGCCCTCAATATTTTCTGCCGCCTCATGGTTATGGAGACCACAGGAAACCCTTAAACCCCACTTGGCACCGTCTGGAGGTATTGGTATACCTCGCAACTCAAATGGACACTCACACTTTTTAGTCCCAGTATTCCTATGCAAGATTAGCCTTTCAACCCCACGGTGCGGTCTGTACTTTCCTCCTCTCTCACAACCAAGAATGCATCTCGGCAGCTTGCCGCTTTTTAAATTATCAGATTTATTAATAACAACCACAATACCGTTTTCGAGACCAACTCTCTTCACCCAAGCTAACATATCTTCTCTACTTTCAAAAATCTATAACAAAAAAAAACAAAAAAAACGAATATGTATAAGTAAAACATTATCCAGTCCTATCATATTTATCTACTTTCAAATGAATGACGAATATGTATAAGAACAACGGAAATAACTAACCTGATCAGTGCTAAATTCGGGTGTATAATCGCGACCGCTGAAATTGATGCTCTCATCACTGGGAACATCATTCTCAAATGAGCAACCATCTGGATAGTAGTAGCCATCCATAATGTTCTTCGATGAAAAACGAAAAAAGAAAGAAATTCTGAATGAGGAAGAAGTGAAGTAGTAGTGGGAGAATTAGGAAGATCACAAGGATAATGAGCAACCATCGCGACTGCTGAAATATATATAATGTTCTTCTAGGACAAGTTGCAGGATCACAAGTTGCAAGACAAGTTGCAGGATCAAAAGTTGCAGGATCACATCACAAGTTGCAAGATCACAAGATCACAAGTTACAGCAAGTTGCAGGATCACAAGTTGCAAGATCACAAGTTGCAGGATCACAAGTTGCAAGATCGCAAGATCACAAGTTGCAGCAAGTTGCAGGATCACAAGTTGCAGGATCACAAGTTGCAAGATCACATGATCACAAGTTGCAGCAAGTTGCAGGATCACAAGTTGCAAGATCACAAGTTGCAGGATCACAAGTTGCAATATCACAAGATCACAAGTTGCAGGATCACAAGTGCGTGCAAAATATTAAGAAAAAGATTAAATAATTAAGAAAAAGATGTAAATACAAAATATTAAATAAATAAAAAACAAAAATATAAAGTAAATAAATAAATTAAAATATATAAAAGATAAAAAAGATATTAGAGCATATTAAAAAGATAAAAGAGAAAAAAGATATTAATGAAAGAGATAAATAAATAATTAAATAATAATTTATATAAAGAAATGAAATAATATAAATAATATAAATAAAGTAATTAAAGGAAATAAAGTAATATAAATAAAGTAAATAAAATAATTAAAAGAATTAAAATAATATAAATAAAGTAAATAACGTAATTAAAGGAATTACAGTAATATAAATAAAGTAATATAAATGAATTAATATAAATAATATAAATTTGGAATAGTATGTCAACAATGGCATAAATGAATTAAATAATTAATTTAATTTATATAAAGAAATGAAATAATATAAATAAAGTAAATAAGGTAATTAAAGGAAATAAAGTAATATAAATAAAGTAAATAAAGTAATTATAGGAATTAAAGTAATCTAAATAAAGTAATTAAAAGAATTAAAGTAATATAAATTAATTAATATAAATACTAAAGTAATTAAAGTAATATAAATAAAGTAAATAAAGTAATTAAAAGAATTAAAGTAATATAAATAAAGTAATATAAATGAATTAATATAAATAATATAAATAAAATATTATATGGTAATTAATGGAGATAAGGAGGGGCAAAACCGTCAATATGACGTGTCAGGGGGGTTGGGGCCCAGGCGGGGGCGCGGCGTCAGAAGGGTGTTCAGCGGTGCGCGTATCAATTTCCTTTATTTTAAGCCCACTTGAAAAGCGTGCTTGTAGGGGGAAAATTTTCTTAGGAGAGATTATGGGGTTCTGACTTTTAAAAATCGATTAATCCATGGGTACCGATCACTATGTATCGACCACGCACAGACGGCGTCAGGGAACCCCCTTGGTAATTTTGGATCAAGCTTTTAGGGCCGTCTGATTGCATCGATTCCCGCGGGGGGCCTAGGAATTTGAGTGCGTTAGGGAATCCCCTTGGTGATTTTGGATCGAGCTCTTAGGGCCGTCCGATTGCATCGATTCCCGCGGGGGTCCTCAGAATTTGATTTTGAGATGAATGAAGAGGCTCGGATTGGACCGTTTGGGACCCACAAGAAGGTCCCTGGTGCCATCTTGCATGGTCGGTATCCTCTGGTTGGTACTACTAGCAAAGTTCTTAAAAATATTGAGAATTTGTTGTAGATTCTAGAAGTAGCTTCTAAAAATCACCAGCTTTTTTGAAGTTTTTTTTTTTTTTGGTCAATCGATAGAAGAGAGATCAATTACATCACATATGAAGTACAAAGTACCAATCCGGGACACTACATGAATTGTGAGAGTCTACGAGGTAACCAAGCCCAACAACTTAATCAATACAAGAAACAAGTCCATCACATGGTAGAAACAAAAAAAGAAACGAAGAAAAGAAAAGCCCATGCACGCAGACAGGGAAAATTCAAACTTTTGACCTTCTAGCTTTTTTGAAGTTCAAAAGGTGATTTTCCAGAAGTAACTACTATTTGGATGCTTTTAAAGACTAAAAATATTCCTCATCATTCCAACAATTACCCTTGGATGTATTTTCAAAGGACAAATTAGACTAATTCACAGCAATTTCGGCTTATTTTGCAGCTTCTACCGCAAACACTCATAGCTTCTATAGAATCTAAAATCTGGAATTTGAACTTCTCTAGAATAAGATTTTAGACTATTTTTAAGCTTTAAGGATTCCCTAGAAACCTATAATCTATTGATTTTTTTTTTTTTTGACAATCAATCATAAAATCTTTTTAAAAGTAGAAATCTTAAAATTTGCTGTTAAATTTTCTGCAAACACGCACTAACTAGTTATGAACCAAGGTAAAAATTCTTTAGAGTCCCAAACGACATTCAAAATGCTTCAAACAATTGTGACAACTCTCTCATCCAGCTCTACACTAATATAATTCATTTGTCCAATTTTTTACGGTCTAGTATTATATTTTGACCGTGCTTAATAAGTGTCAATTTTAAAAAGTCAGATAAATTTTCCTTTTTCCCCTGAGTAGATTCCAAGAAATCCTATAAAGTGCAATGACAATATCTCCAGAAAGGGTACTGTTGAAAATTATAGTACATTTAATGAAGACGTCACTATAAAAAGTTGAATTTACGAGATTGTGCCAAAAGGACACCGAACCAGTCAATCAATAACTTAGTTTTTTGGGGATGTTTTTATCGTATAGGATTGTATCAAGTAGTGTGCATGGTTTCTCCATTGAAATGGTAATCAAATCTGTCTATACCACGACCAAACCCTTCTGTAACAGTAATGCATCTTCTATTTTGAACATCAAAATAGGCAAGGTGCATATGCATTATGTAGAGATTTTGCAGACAAGGATGATTTGGTGACAATGACAAGAAGAATGTGATCACGTGTGTCACAGAGACTCTGTTTCTTGGAATGTGATGGTCAAGAGTTACGAGGAAAATTGTAGGATTTGGGGTGCAATAGAACTGTTTGATGAAATGCCTGACAAGGGAGTTCTTTCTCTTCGAGTTCTATGAATATCACTGCCTACACGAAAGAAAGACACCCACTGGATTGAAACTGTTTAAGGTGATGCAACAAAAGAATTGTTGTCAGTTGGAATGCTATAGTAACGGCACTCTCTTGCAATTCACGGGTTACAGAAGCGTGGTGCTTGTTCGCCCAAGACCAACTTGATTTCCTGGTCTAAAATCACGTCAAGTTAAGCCGTTAGAGAAATGTAGTATGCCAGTCACATTTGCTTAGTAGTGCCTTAGCTGCTACTGCTGATATTGCAAGGCTTTCAGTGACTCGGTCAGTCTACGCACAACTTCTGGAAAGAGGTTTTAAGTGCAACATAGAAAATTGCTCCGTTTCTATTTTCTGATTCCTAAAAGTCGGGTTTGATAGTGTCATAGTGCAACTCTCATTTCATGGGCCTGCACCAGCAAAATATCAAATAGCGTGCATGGTTTGGTTATTGAGGCCATTATGATCTTTCCATCAGATGAAAAATGAACGGTCGAGTCGGTAGTGAGAGCAAGATGCATGGACTGGATGAATGGGACGGTCTTTCTGAAAACACAGTTGGTCGATTCAGGGTAAGTCATTTTTACTTGGGTTCTACACTGTTGGATAGGAGCTTGCCTTTTTTTTATTTCATGGGGACAGCCCAGTAGTGGATACTTCCTCATTTCGTCAAGAGTTCTGAGAGGGCTTTGTCCTCACATGTTGGGCTGAAAGCCCAAGGCACATTCCAAAAGGTACTAATATTGGAAGTTCATTCTTGGGTTACCTTTATCGATAAGCAGGTGTCCGGGCCTGCTAACGCGCACCTCTACTCAGTGGTGGAGCCAAAATTGAGAATCCGGGAGGCCGAGTTCATGGGCGGCTCTAGGATTTTCATCTAGTACTGACAAAAATACACAGTGTATTTATGATGAAAGCTGTATGCAAAAAAAGTCGTCTAATTCTCTTCAATTTTTTAGTGTTTCCACATTGAATCTAATGTCAGACAACTATTATCCTTATATGTTTATTATATATGGGCTTTCATAAGTGGGCCATGCTTGTTTTGATTGTTAAGGCTATAACAATTTGGTTCAAATTTTGTTGGAAACATTTAATTTAATTTCAAATGAGTAACCATGCGCTGAAAATAGCAAAGAAAATTTAATTTTTATCTAAATTTTAATTTTTTTTCAGTGCATTTTTTTAAACTGCGGGGGGGCTAGGACCCACCCCAGCCCTAGGCCGGCTCCGCCCCTGCCTCTACTAATCTTGGGAGACCAATTCCACCGTCCAAAAGGTACCAAATTTAAAGCAGAGCATAGCTTGACTAGCCCCAAAGGGGAGAGTTACTTAACATGTCTACAAAAGTTAATCTTTTCGGTCACGCAAAACATACTTAAAGGGGAGTGTTACTTTACATGTCGACAGAGGTTAATCTTTTCTACCAAGCAAAAAATTACTCAATTGGTCAGTTTACACTGAAATTATCTCAGTAGAAGTAAAGTAACAATTCAAAAAGTTGTTTGTTTGCTTGTCTTCTCCAGGGAAAACTATGGGCCTCCCATGTTCAAAGGACCTTTCCAATTCTCCATCGTTATGTTTTCCATGGCCCAATGTCCCTCTGCTGTAATCACGCAGCAAAGCATTTAGATATATCCATTAGTCAAATGAGTTACTGCATGCCTGTCATTTCTCGACTTCATTTAAATTTTGTTTCCTGTTATATGAACAGATTCATTGCCCATTCAGATGATCTATGCTTTTTTTGTTCTTCACTTTTATTTCGGTGATTCAGATTGTATATGAAGCGAAAAGAGAACAACCACGGTAGATATGGCTATGTGGTGTTGTTACTTCCTTACTGTGTTAACAGTTATGTGTAATTTTTATTGTTCTTAAGTTCTTATACACATTCATGATTCTTGCACACTCTGTGTGAGAGTGTTTGATTAGGAGGATTGATCAGAGCTATTTCAGAAATGATGGGTAGATGATGTTAATTTCGTTTAGAATGGTTTTGCCAGATTGTTATGTCACACATTTAACAAAATAACTGGCTTTAATTTTCTGAATAACTGCTCAGGAGAAAACATGAACTTGTCTAATCTTAATCTATGAGGCATCACTGGACACAAACATGCTGCACATAGATATGCATGACACTTCACTTAACAAATGTATGTGGACGAATATAAGTAGAAAATCGCGTTGGGTGAATAATTTGGAATGCAAATAACAGCACGAATAACTAGTTAAGTCTAGTCATCCCCTTTCGTGTAATACGTGCCTGCATAATAGTATTATGAGAGTCTATAACAATATGATTAACTAATATTATTCGCGGAAGAACTTGTATGTACTTTTTTCAAAAGGAAAAACATGAGACACTGAGTTTGACTGAAAGAGTTCTTTTAGGAACCCTGACCATGAGAGTGCATCATTAAGAAATGATTATTTCACAATAAAGTTGCTGCAATCATGGCTGTAACTCTTGCTGGGACATAATTTCTGGTGGCATGTTTCATTCAAGAACATGGTTCATGGGTGTTTGTTAAATGAGCTTTAGGCCTTTGGCAACTGGTTTGAATTAGATTAAAGGTGTAAAAATGGTGACTTTAATGATTCCATGAGGAACTCTTAAACTTTGCTATCTTTGACTTGAAGGCAAAGTGAACAAGTATTAAATTCAACATACTAAAGAAAATTAGTACTCCATCACATGAGCATATAGTAAGGCAGAGCAAATCATGCTCGCCTGTATGTTTAAATATTGTCTTCTTTTTTTTGGTACGTGTTTAAATATTGTCAGATGAATTCATTTTTTGTCTTCACTAAGCATTCTTTTCTTTTCTTTTATAGATACTCTCTCTGATGTGGATAAAGACTTTTTTGTTTTGGTAAAGACTGTTTGCAAGGAGTGCAGTTTCATCTAATTACAACATTATGCGGCGGTTTCATTAATACAAATTTATAAAACCAAGATTGCTCACGAATACAATCGGCTCTAACTCCTTTGTTATATTTCAGTTGGTGAGCTGCCCTTCCAATTACTGATTTACCCTTCCACTGTATGAGTGGGCCGAGTTCGGATTTGTGGAGGTGCGTGTAAGCTGGCTCAGAATTATCAAAAACAATGAAATGGCCCAAGCACTGGTGCGCGTTTCTTCTCTTGATTGGTTTCGGGCTAGTACATTTCCAGGCAACTTATTTTCATGTTTGTCAAACATTTTTCTTTCTGTGTGCAATATGGTTAAATTTGCTTTGGTTTCTTTTACTGTGCATACTTAATTCACTTATTACATGGGTTCTCCTCTAAGGTTTAATGAGTAAACTGTAAACAGCATAAGTATGAAAGGTGAAAGTGAAACCTTGTATTAGAAGGAAAATATATACCAATCTATACATAAAGAGGTTTTTTCTTTTCTTTTCTTTTTTATAGTGAACTTTTTTTTCTGAAAAGCCTGGTTGTGATGGAAAGTGTGGATGTGGTAGACAAGCTGATGACGGTGAAACATAAAATAGCTTCTAAAAGAGGGACAAGATTAATAAAGAGGGAAACAGTAGTGGTCCCCAAAACCTAGTCAGACACCTCCACATTTGTTTGTATCAAAACCCCCCTTTTCTAATTGAGTTATTTTGTCTATCATAAATTTGTTTAGGCATGGGACCTTTCAGTTTCCTGTCATACTAGAAGCCCTTTCGGTGTGAAGCTTTGCTGCAAGTCAGCTGAGATTGGACCCACCTTGACTATCTGCTGAAAAATTGGCTTGGATTTTTGAAAAAAAAAAAAATCAATGATAAAAGGGTAAACCCAAAATTTACCCATCACAATATAGACATCAAAGATATAAAAACATAACCAGTAACCTCAAGGGATAGCTCAAGTGCAATAAGGATGGGCTGAAAATCCAGACATTCTGAGTTCGAAATTTGGCAACCCCTTGGAGCCAGGCTGCAAGAGAGAAATCTCGTATGAGAGAGAGAGAGAGAGAGAGAGAGAGAGAGAGAGATTAATAAATTCTTTGCTTTGCGCCAAAAAAAAAAGATAAAAAGAGAGAAATCTCTTGTGAAGTTTCCAATCTCGGAATGGATGGCTTGACTTTTACCGGACCGGAGAAGGGAATAGTCGAGGTGCATGTAAACTAGCCCAGAACCCCTGACCGTTGAAAAAAAAAAGCATAGAAAATGATATGTAGTATTCTATACAGAATGTAGGTAAAGTGATCAGTAAGGAAACAGATAGAAATAATGGAAAAAAGAGGGTAGATTTTTAAATTAAGGTACCATGGCATCCCCACAAATTTGTCCCTCTATCGCTCTATTGGTCGGTTCTGGGACTCCCTCTCAAAAGAGGAGTGTTAATGTTGCCAAATTTGGCCAATAAAGCAACCAAAATCAAGTTTTGGGCAAATTGAGACTGGAGAACTATATTACCACCTTTATGGGTAGGGTTGTTAGTGATTTGGGCTGGACTAGAAAGCTGAGGGAAGGTTTTAGAATATCGGCCGTTAATTATCGTATCGGCCTGTATGTGTCAATTTGTATGCCTTCTAACCACTGTTTTACCCCGATTTACCAGTGAGATGAACAAGTGCAAGTGTATTGGCTGATTCCCGTAACATATTGGTTCGTTTTAGATTCATAGACTAGTGATCTACCGTTACGGTTGCTAATTTAGGCACCTAAAGAGTCTTTTTTGGTCCAAAATGATTTTTAAAAAATTCACGAACATAACAAATGATTCCTAATTTCCCACTAAGCGTTGTTCGATACTTTCTGATGTCAGTTACACTGCAATCGTGACTCTTGCATGAATACCACTATTTAAAATCTTTTGTTGAGAATAGAAAGAAGACAGGACAAAAGCATACAGTAGGAGAAAAGGGTAAGCATATCCTCTCTGATACCATGCTTCATCCTTTAATGGGAGCCTTGTGCTCTAGCCTCTAAAGGCATCTTTGATTAGAGGGTAGGGGTGTCCACTGATCGGATCCGGACGGATCGGATACGGATCCGATCCGATCCGCTCAGAGCGGATTATGGTTTTTAAGATCTGGAACCGAACCGAACATTCACAGATCGGATTGGGTCGGATCGGGCGGATTTGACAGATTAAAGAAGAATTATTGAGCGGATTGAGCGGATCGAACGGATCCGATCGGATCCGGATCCGGATCCGGAACCGCCAGATAAGAAATTCCAGATCCGGAACCGAATCGAACATTCACGGATGGATAACGGATGGTTCGGATTGGTCGGATTGGCGGATCGGATGATCCGCTGGACAGCCTTATTAGAGGGATTGAACAAAGAGGTTAGATCCACCCGAGGGCAGGGATCGATTCCCTCCCCCTACATTTTATATTTCCGAAGTACCAAAAAAAGAAAAAAGAAGAGGCATTAGCAAATAATAATTATTTTTTTGTGTTATGATAATAGAATTGGTCATATAAGGTTGTGTACCATTTTTGGTCTACTGAGACCTATTATTTTTACCGTTGGATCGAGCAGGTTTGTTAACCCATGCAAGGGAATATTTGGGCCAGATCTAGTCTAATCCAGAGGCACTTGTTTATTTTTTATTATTATTTTCTTGGTTTTGACATGGTTGTCCGGGACAGGTTCTGCGCACCTCCACTAATTCCCTTCTCAGTTTATGAAGCAAGTCATTCACTGTTAGAACTAAGTTATTGATAAGAAATTACTTTCTTGTTGCCTGACCCCAAGAATCGAACCCTTATCAATTGTGTGTGGAGCAAATCTACCAACCAACCAGAGTAATGGGACTAGGGGACAACACCCTCGAAGGTGGACCTGAGTGTCTTTGGGTAATTCTAAGTAATTTACAGTATTGAAACAGGCAAACCAACACCCATGCCCTGCAACAATACTCCTTCCATCAATGCTTTCCATCTATATGCATGGCCATTACATTTGATTTTGTGTGATGCATTTGGGTACTAAATTCAAAATGACCAAGTGCACTGAAGATTTTAGAATCCTAGAGGGAAAATGGTAATTATGACCTTGACCAACCATACAAAATGATGAAGAAAAGAATCATTGAATTGCATAAAAGGTGCTAAGCTTCGCTGCCATTCATGAAGTCAAACCTAATAAAGCAACTCCTTTAGCTTTAATATACCTTTTCTAAATTTTCGTTAGGGCTTAAACCGGGGATTGTCGTCTTCTTTAGGGAACTATTCCGGGTACGTACCTGAGTGTGTTTTTTCCTTCTTTGTGACAGAGTTCCTTTGAAAGACCAAAGAAAACAGAGAACAAGGCAGATGGAATCTAAGAGAAATCGTAAGGCCAAGATATCAGTCTCAAAATATTGTTGATCAGGATGCGGACCTATCGCCACGAAAGTCGGATATTCTTACGAGGCTATTCGTCTTCCACCTATAGAATCCTTTTCTCTGTCTTGACCTTTGATTTCATATACATGGGATGGAGGCTATGATTTGGAGTGGGAACCTTAAGTACATACTTACATTGACCCTTCATCGTTGCCTATCAAAATAAATAAATAGCCCATACGTACATGACATGACATAGTCGAATACTCGAGTAATTATCTTATTTAATTATTTAGAGCGAACGAGTAATTATCTTTATCGGTCACAACGTAGTGGTGTTATGGACGTCACCCAAATCTTATTCGATGATATACATCTAATTATACATCCAGAGGCATACTTTCCTACTCCTATAATATTCTAAAAGTCAGCCACCTAGTCCCCAACTAGGCACTAGGCGAGGGTCGAACGCCTGAGTAGACGGCCTACTAGTCAGAGTCTAATCCCAGCCTAGGTTCTAGGCGGCTGACTAGTCAGCAACTAATCCCCACCTAGGCGCCCCTCTTCTGCCCGACTAGCACAAATTGATTTTTAGAATATTGCTCTCCTTATTACACATAATCTAATAGGGTTCCCCACTCTTAATCAAGGGCTTAATTGACTTTCTGACCAGCTTATGCATGCCAACTCCTTTAAGCAGATGAAAATAGAAAATGAGTTATGGATTCTCTTTCATATGGTTATTAAAGCCTAGATAAATAGGCGTATGCCGTCATTTTGGACCAGTGCATAGTACCTACTAATGAGTTGAATCTGCATCTAGAGACCAGAAAATGTTTGTGCTTCTTTTTGAAGCTTTTGTAGAAAACTGAACAAAAAAAAGGCTTTCTTTCCCTTAATCCATGCCAAAAAGCTAGAACTGGCTCTCATGTAAAGAGATTCTAACGCATCATTTTTGGTGTTTGCATGCTTTTTCCCTTTGAAATGGCATTACATCTGTTTTGCTAATGCATTCATTTTGCAAGTGCATTAAGTGAACATCCCTCTGACTAGTTATGAGTGCAGGTGATGATTAGAACGACCAATGTCTCAGTACAACATTATTGCATTTTAAGTGGCTAGTTAAGGGGTTGTTTGATAAAACTGAAAATTGAAAGCTGATTGATAAAACATATTAAGCATTGAATTAAAAATGAATTTTTTTGGGTTCTAATTATCTCTTAATTTTACTAATGGTCATCATGTATTTGTGGTAGTGGTGGAGTAGTGATTGGGAGGTGGTGGGGGTGGTGGCGGGGTAACGGTGGCAGTGGAGTAATGGCGATGGTGGAATGATGGTGAGTTGTGGTGGTAGTGGAGTAATAGTGGTGCAATGGTGGTGGTGTAGCGGTGGTAGGTTATGGTTGTGGCATGGTAGTGGTGGTGGTGGGCTGGGTGGAATGCTAGTGGTGGTGGAGTGAGAGCAGTTGTGGAGTGATGGCGGTGGCATGGCAATAGTGGTGGTGGTATATGGGTAATGGTGATAGTGGCGGCGGTGGCGATAGTGGTGTCGTAGCAGTGGTGGTAGTAGTGGTGGTAGTTGTGTGGCGGTGGCGGTGTGGTGGCTTGCTAGTTATGGTGGTGATGGTGGAATGATGGTGTGGTGATAGCGGCGGTGGTGGGGTGATGGTTGATTGTAAGCACACAAGAATTCAGCCCAAATTAAGTAGCCCAAAGCTACCTAATTTTTATCAACCCTTTAGCCTACATGTTAAGTGACACTTAATTTGTTAAGTAATATAAAATGTGGTTATCAAACCTACTTAATCACTTATTACTTAATTGATTTAGTTTTAAGTGCTGAATCTGTGTTATTAAACAAGCCCTAAGCTGCTGTTTGTTCCTGATAGGGTGAATATGCTGTTCATGTTTGGCTAGGAGGCGATATTTGTATTGGGGCATTTATTGTTTTGTATTGTTTCAGTTAAGGGTATTTGGGTTGGACAAGTCTTATTTCAATCCTCAGTTTTTGTTTTGCTTTTGTCTGGGTCGCTTGTTGATTTCTTGTCAATCTTGAGCCCTCGGGGCTTGAGTGGCACATGATTGTCTTAAGCCCTTAGGGCTTGAGTGACATATGATTGTCGCAGGGTTAGAGTACCAACCTTGTTGAAATGATTTTCTCTCGTTGTGATGTCTTTTTCTTATCCTACATGTAAGATATTTATCCTTTATGTAAGATATTCCGGACTGTTGATTGTTGAACAGACGGTTGTGATTGCTCACTACCGGGTTAATGAGCAAGCTCACTACAAACCCTCACACTCGGCCTATTTACCAAATTAACTTTATACCCTCACACTTGGCCTATTTACCAAATTAACTTTATACATAATTGTATTAGTAAAAATCGCTTAGGGTGAGTTCTCCAATGGATTTATCAAAATTTGATAAAATCATGCCCTTGGTTTTATCCATTGGTGAAGAGTTGATAAAATCTGTAGATTTTTGCATTCAAATTTTATCAACTCTAAAAAATCTACAGATTCTATCAACTCTTCTCACCAATGGATAAAATCAAGGGGTTAATTTTATCAATTTTTTGATAAAATCCATTAGAGAACTCACCCTTAGCCATTTTACCAAAATACCTTCATTCTTGGCCGACTAACAAAATTACCCTTATACTTTATTAAATTATAGAATTACACTCCAAACTTTATAGAATCACCATATAGTCCTAAACCTTGTGAATTTCTGAAATTACCCCTAAGCAGAGATAGTCAAAATTACCACATCGCCCTTATATTATCAAAATTAACATTCTACTCTTATATTTCAATAAATTATGGAACTACCCTTATACCTTGATGAATTACAATATTACTCCTACACTTTATTAAAATACACTTTCACCCATTATGTTTTACTAATCTACACTTGAACCCTAATTCACTAAGTTATTCAATTACATATTTGGCTCTCACAAAATTGTTAAACAATTCATCAAAGAGTTATAAGTCAAAAAATGAATTTATTTGCTAGGCTACCAAAACCCAAAAGCCAAAATGACCACCCTGAATAAATTACTGAACTTGGCGTACATGTGAAATTGTTGTTGTTGCTTATTTTGTTATCTTCGTTTTAGTTATCATGGAAATGTTGAATTGCTAGAATGGACACTAGGATCATTGGGGTTGGAGTACATACGTAGAAATCACCTAGACGTTATTAAGTTAATGGAAATTGGAAATTTTTTAAGATTGAGTTGTGACGAGATGTGGGGAGGTCATCCTGTAGAATCTCGGTGATGTGATTGGCGGTCAGCAAGATGGATTATGGTGGATATGAAATTTTACGAATGGCAGTCAGCCATATATTGTTGTAAGCTTTGGAAATCCTAAGATCAGGCCCGACCTTGAGATTTTCGTGGCCCCAGACGATAATGTAAACCAGGACCTTGTGTTTTTCTAGATAAAAAATTAAAGACCCAATATTTATATCAAATGATAAATACCGTGTTCCATATTTTGTCTTTTTTGTAATTCGTGTCTTCATGTTATGAATACGCACGAAGTGTTTTATTTATTTTCGGTCATAATTGTCTATTCTTATTGAAAGAATTGGAAAATCAATTGAAATGGGCAACGCGAACATTTTATGAATACGCACGAAGTGTTTTATTTATTTTTTCCCTAATTACTACACCAGCAAATTTTTTTCAAAAAGTCAACAAATGATAAGGATGTAGTGGAAAGGGAAAAAAATGAAGAGAATGTAGAAACTGACTATGGTAAGAAAAAAAGAAAGAAAAGGGAAGAGAAGGTAGAAAAGGAAAAGAAGGGCCCATGAGAATTGAACCCTGGCATTTACTAGGAAACACAAAAACCTTTTCACTATGCCAAATGCTTCTGTATTTCTTGTAGCGCAACATTATATATTTATTACTTGTTATGAACATATATATACCTAATTGGGGCCCTAAAAATGGGCTATTTTTTGTGAGCCCCAGACCTGGGCCTACCCAGCCTACCACAGGGCCGGCCCTGCCTAAGATGTGACATTGTGTGATTGCTCCTTATGAATTAAGCAATACAATGTGGTTTGTATTATAGTTCCAAGCCATGATCTATATACTCCCAAAATTATGGTCAATTTGGGCTAGTGGTAATGGTATTGTAGACACCCCAATTTTGACCCGAGAAACTTATAAGCATCCCCAAGGATAAAAATGCCCGATAAGAGCATGAGAGGCTTGATTGTGAACTTGGAAACCCCTCCTAAACCTCTTTAAAATTAACCCAAGCCTACACCACCTTCTAGTACATTCAAAACCCTCTTTTTTGATATATAATATGTCCCAATCCATTTTGAAATGAGGGAGATGTGCCCGTTTTACCAAAACAACTTATTTTTCCGACTTTCTAAGGGTAAAATGGTCATATATTTTTATGTACAAATCATCTTGGGTTCAAACACTTGGGTTAGAAAGTAGACTTGACAAGCTTTCCAACGCTTCAAACCATGCGCAAAATGGAGTTTGGTAGCACCTGGAGTGGCCCCACGAAGTTTGAAATTTTGTGCTGTCTCCAAGTCCAAGCGCCTGGATTGGATGATTCTAGGCGCCTGGATTTGATCAATATGGGCACCTGGACTCACTCCAGATACTTGATCCCCAAGGTGAAATGAGAGGGAAGGAGCATCTTGTTGAACTTTGAAGAGGATTTTTGGAGGGATTTCTAAGTGATAATGGAGGGAAGATAGGGTATCCTGGTGGACCTCTAAGGGTTCAAATGGCCCTTTTTGAACCTTATGTTGCCTATATAAAGCCCCTCCCCTCCTCCATTTGAAAGGGGCTGAAAAATACTCCCTCCTCTTATTGTTATGCTGTCAAATTTACTCCAGAAAATCATTTCCAGTCAAGCCTTCCCATTTTCAATCACTCTTAACATCAAAAACCCATTCTTTCATCACATTAACCATCCATACTTCACTTCCCACACACAAACTCCCACCATTCAACCATAATCAGCCCTCAATAGCTCTGAAAGTCCAAGTTCACTAGCTATAAGCCCACAAAATCCACTCTAAAACCCATTCAAGTTCATAAATCAAGCCATAAAAGGTAGTCTTTCTACCAAAAATGCTCAAATAGGCCCTGAGGGGACATCAACCAAGCTCTATCTAGTCTTCCATACTGGATTAGAGTTTGGGAAAAGTCTTAAACATCACAGAAAGAGGTTTTATTTTGTGCTTCAGTGCCTGATCCAGGCACCTGGACTTGCATGATGCAGGCGCTTGGATCCCTTCTCTCTTATCATGATTTTTGGTTCATTTCATGATGTACTGTTTCATTTGAAGCATTGGTACTTCATTTATGGCTAATATAAGCATTGTATAGTTTAGATGGTTGCTCCATGGCATGATATAAGTCATTTAGAAATCAAACTTAGTGTTCAAAAGAAAGCATTTTACATTTTAGGTCAAGGAATACATGATGATCTTTATTGATTTAAAACAACATCAGAAAGAGGGTCATTTTATATGAATAAAATGCATCAAAACATAATGTATCCATCATATAGTTGTTTAGGTCATTCCATGGTCAAATTTATCTTGTCTTCTTCATTTCTTCTATTCTGGTAGTGCATTCATTCATCAAATGTGTAAAAAGGGTCATGGTGCATGCTAGAAATAAGTTTATCACTTTACATCCGCTAAGCATTCCAAAATCATGCTTTCTTAAGTGCATATCATAAAATAAACTTGGAGATCCATTCAGTTCATAGTGTCACCAAACATCATTTTGTGGGGGGACCCACCCCACATGTGAGAGGGGGTGTGGCAGAGTGTGGTAGAGAGGCTAATACTATGCCACCATCCCTATCATGATTGTGCAAGTTAAGAAAGTGAAATTAAAAAGATTAAAGAAAACCAAGCTACTAACATCTAATTGATCAATTCACGCTGTCAACATTATAAGAGGGGAAAAAAGATTGAATGAAAATCAATTACCATCCAACGAAAATCATTTTGAAATTTGAAATTCGCTCATGAATTAAAGGATGATTTTTATTTTTCAAAATGAGTTTATTTGATCATGTGTTTTCTTAATCTGTTTTCTACTTCTTCTTCTTTTTTGTAATTGAGAGAGAGAGAGAATTCTAAATTGAAATTTCTCTATGACGGGTTAGATGTCAAAGAGAGAGAAACAGGATTTTTGAAAGTTGAAATTCCCATATGAAAAGATGGTTCGTGTTGTACATGAGTTTTCTTTCACATCGTATTATTTTTGGATGCACTTTTTTTTTTAATAAACCAAAAGTTATATTAGAAATGTAAGTCTCTTAGACCAAGTAAACACAATTTGATCCTTGAGATAAAATTTGTTCCCAAGTATAGATGTTGTTAGAAGAGAAATAAGAGATCATTCAAACATGGAAATGCCACATAGGACATTTTGAAAAAAACCGTTGTGTAACATAATATAGATACTTTTGAAATTCAGACATTTGTCGTTGACAAATAATTAAGGAACTGCACTAGTAGATTATGGGAAAAAAATTGAACTAGTTAGAGAAATTTAGGAGGGACTGAGGGGGTGTTTCACTAAGGTGGTTTTTTTGAAAAAACTAGTTTTTCAGGGTTTTTTATGTGATGTATTGTTAGAGAACGACCTGTTTCAATTTTTGAAAAAAACAGTTTTTTGTTAGTGGAACACCCCCTGAGTTACTTACGGGTGATTATTCAATGATTTTGGACCACCACCATGTGGTGGTGTTTTAGAAGTCTTTACGACCACACATGGACCTGCGGTCCAGTCTATTCATTTAGTACTAGACCCCGGAGAATGTCTGGTGGTAAATGCCATTTGTGGCGAGTAATTATTTGTTGTTTTTAGGGGTGCTTTGGCAAAACAGAAGAATGTGGTTTTTTGGTTTAATTTTTCGTTTTGTCTTTGTTCAAAATTTTTTTTTGCATTTTTTAGTTCTGTGTCAAGTTTTCGTGGTTTAAGATTTGTCTTGACAAGACGAATTCAAAAAGTATAAAATTATGGTTGAAACTGTTTTTTTTTTAATAAAGCCAAAATTAAAACCAATAAACTGGTTTATTTTGTTTTATTTTCGGCTTTATTCAAAAAAAATTTGTTTAATTCAACCATAATTTTATACCTTTTGGATTCGTCTTGATGAGACGAATTCATAAACCACGAAAACTTGACGCAAAGCTATCAAATGCAAAAAAAAATTGAATAAAGATAAAACGAAATAACCAAAAACTAGTTTTACGCTTTTTTGCCAAGGCACCCCTTAAAACAGGTGATCTCGTCCCCAAAAAGAGATTATTCGCGTGATATGCTTACCATAACTTTTAGTCGTTTTCACTTATAGTTCTGGATAAATCAAAAGGCAAATCCAAATTTGACCGACCAACTGTATTAACCGTCGTGTTTTTTTTTTCCTTTCTTAATAAACATTGAAAAAACAGCCTAATTAATTAATTAATTAATTAATTAATTATACATTAGTGGGGTCAAGGAATCTCGTGGAACTTTGTTGATTTTCTTGACAACCACATGGTGAAATTGAATTTGATTATTCTCGTAGCTGAATGGTTAAATTGAGCCAACCAGGAAAAGGTTTTGGTCTTTTTTTTATAGTCAGTACCCGAGCCATCTTACGCGCACCTCACCAATCCTTCATTAGCTAGCGAGAATCTGAAGGGGGTCGATTGTCTGGAAGAATGACATCGGATAAAAGGCATACTTCTCAAGCTTGAGATTTGTTCAGTCGCTAACTTTAGATCCGCAAGATAAGTCAACGTATGCATAAACTAGATTGAACATGTAGTCATCAAAGAAAAAAGGAAAATTTGAATCAAACATGAGACTTGAAGTTAAAAGACTTTTCAACATTTGATCACTTTCTAAGTGTGTTCCTTTTATTTGAATAAACCTAAAATTAATCTAATAATTCAAGTATTTCGGTTTTATTCAAAAAATATTTGGTTTGACCATAAATTTATACTTGTTTGATTCGTCTCGTCGAGAGGAATCTAGAAACCACAAGATTTTGACACAAAACTAACAAATGCAAAAAAAAAAAATTGAATAAGGACAATGAAAAAACCAATAATCCGTTTTTGGTTTTTTGCCAAACGAGCCCTAAGTGTGTTCCTTTTATTTGGGCTTCTAAAATTTCAATTTGCATGCTATGAATATTTGAAATGACAACCTTTTAAGATGAAAGCAAATATTCGAGACCAAGTAACAAAATTTTCATGGCTGGTTAGTTTAATATAAACAAAATTTTGGAACTACTCTCGTAAATTGTAATGTAAGAGGTAAGTTTGACTAGACCTATTAATTTGTGTGATATGCTCATTGAATCAGGTTTAAGGTACGGGTTGCATAGTTGTGCAAAGAAAGTCAGCATAAATTCTAATTGAAAGAAGAACAGGCGTCTTACCACTATTGTTGTGTTTTCTTTAGGATACAAAAACCATCAGTACTTGCGCAAGGTTGTTAGACTGGTCCATAAGAGCTGAAGCAAGAAAAATGACAGAAAGAACAAGAACATTTTTATGTGATAAGGTTTAACCAATCCTTCGTGGAGCGGCCTATTATAGACCGATGCGAACATCATGAACTGTCCCGTAACAAAAGCATCCACCACTCCCACCCATCCCCGGTTGTCTTTTATGAAGAAGCTGGCTACAACGAAAAATAGCTGCAACATGAAAAATTATTGAGTGCACTGAGGCACGTGGTTCCCAAACACCTTCTTCCCCTCACATTGTTGATGTGAGACTCGAGATCAATTGTATATATCAATATGTTGTGAAGAAATGATTTAGAATGTCCGATTGCGGTGCCCAAAATTATTCCCCGTTCCACTAACTCAAAAAGTAAAAAGCTTTTTTAAGGCATGTCATTTTTTCACAATACATCACATAAAAAAGCAGTGAAAATTCAAAAGGCCAATAAGCCACAATAATCTCTCCACCTGACAAACAATGTCATCATGTCAATTTGAACTTTGAGGCTACTAATTGGGTTCTCACAAAAGAAAAATTGAAACAGCACAACTACATACCCAGAATGGTACCCGGAAAGTGCCCCAAATTTGAACTTCAACGGTCCAGATTCACTTGCCCAGAATCTGAACCGTTGAAGTTCAAATTTTAGGCACTTTCTAGGTACCTATTGTGGGTACCTAGACTTTTTGAAAATGAAAACCAAATGAAATATTTTCCCACCAAAAAGGGTAGTCAGCCAAGTGATAACAAACAAACTAAAACGAAATCTTCCATTTATGTGGGGTCAAGAAAACCCCCCCAACAATCGATGGTCCTATCCCTAGAAATTAGGCTTTTGTTATTAGGGCACCCTTTCACCCCTGCCACCAACCCACCATGATGACATGGTACCCATATTGTAGGAGAGGGGTCCTTATTGCTTACCCCAACTTTCATTTTTGGAGAAATTCATGTTTGTGCTTGAGAAGTGAGAACCTGTTTTTGTGCCTATGAACGGTGAGGAGCTACTGGCTAGTCCCATACTATATATAAGTGCCACCAGGTACACTTGTCCTACTCTGAATATTTGTGCTTTAACCATTTCTGGTGGAGGGTACCTAGAGCTTAATTGGCCCAAGACCCAAGGGTTAGTAAACTGGTTCGTGAGTTTACTCCCAAGTCTCAACACAATTGAACAAGATTCGATTATTGGGAGTTGGGATTAGGCTGTAGTATAAAGTAATTTGTTGTGAATCCCCTAATTCCGGCGTTGATAAGCCTTTGCTTGAACCAAAGAGAGAGTTAGTTGAAGTTCAAATAAACTGACATAGACATCCCTAATTGTCGGGGAAAAAAAAAAAAAGCCTAATCCCCATAGATCTGTACTGACAAAAGTACCTGAAATTTGAGCACAAAATAGGTTTTGTCTTGATCCTGCAAGGCTGCAACAGTCAAGAGCATCCATTGCTTCCATAAAATTCCAAGCACTCCTTTCCATTTTGTCCTTAAGATCCACTGGGACCACACTTCCCCACAAATTACGTTAATTTTTATCTTAAGGTTCTGCTTGTGAAAGCACACAATTCATACACGGGCAATTTTTATTTTTATTTTTTAAATTTTATTATTTGTTTATTTTTTTATTTTTTGGAATTCACTAGAAGACTCGGAGGAAAGGAAGCATGCATCTGACAAACATAGAACTCTCACCCAAATACCATGCTTAGACAGAGGTGTTTAATGGATCGTGTAATACGACTCGTACTTGTCAGCCCAACCCATGTGCACTTATTAATAATTGTGTTATATTGTGCCGTGCCATGACACATACAATACTCTTGGGGCTAGCCCGGTCCCTCAGCGCATGCAACAATCCATGCTGTGTGCCATGCTAAGAACGTGTCATGGTCTATTCGTGTGCCCATGTGAACTGTGGTATATGTCATAGGTGTCTGTGCTTATTAGGGCCTTGTAAAGGGGAAAAAAAGAAGAAATCTTCAAAAGGTTATCAATATAATTCTTATCGAGTTAACACAAAGAATCACCAATCCCATATATATGTTATAAGCTTAATATGGGACAATTGTAAACATAAATAGAAATATTACTTGCGAGCACGTGCTTTACTGTGTCTATGCCCGTTTCCCAAAACGACAGTCTCACCCGACCCAACTAAGTGTACGTGTCGTGCAACATTGGCTCATTGTTTCTCGTGCCAGCACGGCCCAATGTACACCACCTCGACACCAGGCAAGTTAAATATCTTCTATTTATGTTAGGTTCGTGGTGGGGGTTATTTTAAAAATGACTTTCTAGATTTATACAATTCTACAAAAGGAGGTAAAGGATAAAATTTGGAAAGATGTAGAATCTAGACATGTAGGCTTGTAGCCCACCCTTAATAGTGTGTGTGAAAAGGGGACAAAAAGTGATCAACACTATATATCCCAAATCTTTCTCTGCAAAAACTGTAGACTAGTGTATTGTGACAAGATTTTCCACAACCGGAAATCTCTGGATTTCAGTACTTGCTAAGATTTCTGATCCAAAAATGGCCTTATTCTGGAGAAAATTACGATCCAAATCATCAACAGAATTTTCCTAGATCCCTACAAAATCATTGGGTGTGTTTGGTTCTAGAATTGTAAAAGTAAAAAGAAGAAAAATTTGGGTTTTATCCACAAATCCAAGCTATATATGTTTTGGTTACGATTGCTTTTTGTTGCTAATCTATGATCCAAACACACCCTACTGAGAACGAGTTATCTTTAACAATGATTAGCAGCCGCAATCGGGATAGTGGGGGTGAAAATTTCGAACACAATACGTGAACACGATGTAAACCTTACACATTCATAGTTTGAGAGATTGAGTGACTACTTTATGGCTATGAATATGACATGACACAACAACAAGTGAGACTCTTGTTTGACAGTATTGATAACTGTTTTATTTTTTTCGTGTCGACCTGTTAGAGCATTCTTATTTGGGGCACCAAAATTTTCACCAAATTTAACTTCAAAAACACCTTTTATAAATTAGCAAGTCACTTTATAAAAAACCTACAAAATCAAACTCTCTATTTTAACTTTACTATATTAAACTATTCCCCTCAAATCTATTAAAAAAAAAACTCTCTACACACAATTCTATACGGCTGGGAGAAGTTTTGGTCAAAAAATAGAGTTAGTGGGGCACGTGTCAATCAACCCAACCAACCCCCTTTAGCCATTAATTTCTTCCCCCCACTCACGCGTCGCCACGTGGCGCTCCACCCCCCCCCCCCCCCCCTCCTCTCTCCTTTTCTGGATGCAACCAACGCCGGAAACAATTAAAAAAAGCTTTGGTGCGTGAACAGTACCGCACCAAATTTGGTGCGGTACTGTAGCAAAACTAATTTGGTGAAGTAAAATAGAGAGCCTGATTTTAAGGGATTTGGAGGGTTTGGCTACTCAATTTAACTTTTAAGTTAAATTGAGTAGCCAAATAAGGATGCTCTTAGCCTGAATTATACACAATTAGTGATAGTGTGGCAAGAACCCTATTGGAAGCCAATGCCACCGAAATGAATAAGATTCGTATTTTATTATACTACTTCAATTCTAGGGTTTGTTTCTAACATGTAGAAGAGAAAGGACAAGAAAAGAAAATAAAATGAGAGGAAAGTGGGAGGAAAATTTCACTATTTACAATACCTAGATTTTTTATTTTCTCTCTTCTTTCTCTCCAAACCAAACAAGAGGAGGGAAAATTTTTCTGTAACTTTTCTTTCTTTTCCCTTACTTTCCTCAAGTTCCAAACACGCCCAGGCTTTACTCTTTTGGCAAAATTTTTTGTTGGTTTTATAATTTATGTAATTATGATAGGATGAGAAATGTTATTATTTTTTGTTATTGATTAAATAGGTTACAAGCAATGAATCCGTGCTATACACATGAGTTTATCCAACATAAAAAATGTGTATGAGGATATTTTGAGTAGACATAAAAGAATGTTGATATTCAACACATTGGCTATGATTAGAGATCATAAGAAATTTTATCAATATTACTTGGCTCGATACACAATAGGCTAAGCAGTTTCCCATTTTCAGCATAAGTGCTAAAAGTGTTAAAAATAATTGTTGTATGTGAGTTAGATGCCATGCCTCGGAATCCGTGTTTGACAGTGTTTTCATTAACTGAATTATGTAAACAAAGAGGTTTGGCTTAAATATTTTGTCCAAAATACGTGGATAAGTTTCTTGTTGATTTAATCTTGAAAAATAATACTGATCATATTACGAGAAGACACATTTTTTTGAATCAGTGTTTGAAAGTACAACTTTAACCCTGAAATCACGAGGGTATGAACGAGATCCTCTTTCAATTTTCAAATCGCTTCAGTTTGGCGTAAAAGGAGTAATAAAACACTCTCTAAATAATTGTACTAACAAAGATGGAGTGTTAGTTCGATTGGTTGATGGGTCATTTCCACATATAATTAACCAGTGTTAAATTTTTAGGGTCAGACTAAAAGAAAATAATTTCTAATGAATTCTCTAGTTCCGGCGTGTGTGCCTGTCCCTTAACCGCAGCAGACAAGAGACTAATCAAGGTGCATGTAAACTAATCTGGACACCCCTGAACATTAGCAAAATAAAAAAAAGAAACATTATCATTTTTATTTTATTTTTTAATTCGTTATTCCTAATCTATTAAATGGAAGAGAGGGGAATGGACTCGATCTCAAGATGCAGTGTGGGATATTCAAGAGTTTTACCGCATGACTTAGCCGCCACTCTCAAAACACTGTGATTGAGTGTGCACAAAGATCCAAAAAAATTGATCAAATAAATGCCTTCTACACTTTTTCTCTAGTCAATGTTTTGCCAATTGGGTCATGACTAAAGGTGGCCAACTCACAATCTTTTTCCTTCAGAAAGGATGGAAAAAACTCAAACCAAAAAAAGAACAGTATGACGAATTGTTGCTTTTATAATTTTTGGTTGGGGAGACAAAGGAATCCTTGCAATTGTTCCACCTTTCAGAGACCATGTTAGATAAAGGGCAAAAAATCATAAAAAGTTAGTGGTTTTTCAGAAGAAAGAGTTGGTGGGGCAATGTGCTTGACACACATGTCACGTCACTGTTGGGGGCAAATAGCAAGAGATTGCTTGCAACTTCTAGTGTGATTGGAGGAAGGAAAATGCTAAGTACAAAAAAAATTACTCAGAAAGTACTTAGAAAATGACAATCAGTGGTCCAAATTCATTCCAAGTGAAGCTGGGCCACTGAAGTGAATCCGAGCCACTGATTGTCATTTTCTGGGCACTTTCTGGTAGAATTTATGTGTACTAGCAGTGCTGTTGGAGGAAATATAAATATATAATTGGTGGAAGTAAGAACAAAGTTAGGTATCCAGAAGTTTGTCCTGGGTCAATGTGTTCCCCAAGGATGACTGGGGTCCTTTTCATTATATGCCCGAATTAAGGAGTAATTTTTGCGTTTATCAGATGATCACCTTATTTTCTTGCTATTTCTTTTTCTTTTGTTTGAAAGATAGGATGTTAGTATGTTAGAGCAACTCCACAAATTATGAACGGATGTAATTTATTTTTTATTCACAA
Organism: Vaccinium darrowii; assembly: GCA_020921065.1. NCBI lineage: Eukaryota > Viridiplantae > Streptophyta > Magnoliopsida > Ericales > Ericaceae > Vaccinium > Vaccinium darrowii. The sequence goes on along the minus strand of CM037159.1, from coordinate 11,970,002 downwards.
ATTGCACATCTTTTCGTAGGGAACTAGTAAAATGAAACAGACAGAGTACATTATAATATATACTAAGCCAAATGGGATCTATTTGTGACGACCCGCCACCACTTTACACAATACTGTCCGCTTTGACTGCCCAAGCTCCAAGGACTTTCTAGTAGGGTCACCCATCCCGGATTGCTCCTAGGGCGAGCACGCTTAACTGTGAAGTCCTAATGTGCTTTGACGCCCGCACAAATTCAAAAGGCCTTATGCAAATTCGAGTATGATCTATTATCTTATATCACAAAACTTTGTTGCATCCAAGTGAGTCATAAGGCTATCACACTATTCAACACACACACACACACACACACACACACACACACATTATAATACCAAGGAAAAAGTGGTATGTGATGTTACTAGGGGTAAAGAGAGAGGGAGAGAGAACTGGGAGAGTTAAAAAATAGTGGGGCCACAAATATGTGTGTGTGTGCGCGCGCGCGCGCTGTGGTTGTGCTCAATTTTTTTGCATGAAAGAGAGAGAGTGTGTGTGTGTGTGTGTTAAAAAGTGGTGGAACCACAAAAAAAAAATAAAAATTAGGGGAGATTAGCTGAACAATTTGGACAAGGTTGTAAATAAATCATATTACTTGGGGTAGGATCTAGAAAATAGACTATGGGGTCTTGGGGCAAAATTAACAAAATGTCCAAAAATATATGTACATGTCTGTACTAAATTTTAATACAGTGAGGTTAGTTGACCCTATTGCCTCTATTTAATAGAGAAATGGTAAGCTCGTGAATAGATACTCAGTACATTTACCTAGGAACTGTAGCAAAATCATGTTGTTTGTGTGTTTTTGCTGTTCTGTTGTAGGTGTGTTTTCTAGATTGAGCTCTCTACTTTACGTGTAGGCCCTTTGTAGGTTAAATTACAATAGCAGACCAACGTCGTTCTATCAATTTGAACTTGAAACTTCACACACTGACATGTAAGTGCTACTTACAACCGCTTGAGCTACTACTCTTATCTTATTCACTCGGTCTCGATCAATAACTAACATAGGGGCAGGTTTAACATAACAAAATTACCCATTCTCGTTAGAGTGTTTTTTGTTAAGTAAAAACTTTAGTCTTGCCAAAGCGATGTGATCAACTTTAGGTTATTTGCTAGTACAACATAGCAGTCGCCGGTGGCAGATCCACCATTGGCAAGGGGTCATATATGTGTCCCTTAAATTTTTTGAATGTTTATGTTTTCACCCCAAGAAATTTATGGTGTCTTCCATCTCGTCCCAAAAGAATTGCAGTATTACCCCTCAAATATTGAGAAATTATCAAACCAACCATTCTTATATGCCGCAGAATTAACAAAAGTAACTCACTAATCATGGTACTTCGCCATTTTCTTTCTCTAAAGGGCACCTAAAGTGGTAATTAAGAGTTTATTGGCTTTAGCTTTTTTCTCTCTCAAGATAATTCTGCAGGCTTTTCCTTGAGGTCTTCTCGGCGAAACCGACGCCGCCAACGTGTCTCTAATTCATCATTCCCTTTTTTTTCGATCATAAATAAACAACAGATCCCTTTTAGCAGTGCACCCATTTCGCTTCTACGCATCCCCTCCATCATTTCCCAAGCCAATCAGTGGGTCTCTTACAAGTCATCGAGTATGTATGCCATTTGGACCTTTTTTCTCGCATGTGTTCTCTCTTTGTTTTGTACTTCATCTCTTCACTTCGTATTAATTTTTCCTTACTTCTTATCTCTTCTGCCTTGTTTGGCCATGGAGTGGGTAAAATATGATTACCCTACTACTAGGCATAGCACGTGCCTGATGACTTCACCACGAGAGGGTGAGTAGCTTGGCACCACCTGGGGTACACGTGAGCCCTTTGCCGAGCTGGTTTGGCCATGAATAAGGCTAAAATGATTGAATAAATTAAATATATACCAGGATGTGCTAGCTCGGTATAGGTCACAAGGGAATGTCCCTGATATGGCCGAGCTAGCAAAGCTATGAGTAAAGCTTAAATAGCATTCTAGGATACATAGATTCAGCTCGGCGTGAGTAGCTGGGTTATGTACGAGTCATACCGAGCTATGAGGGAGCTCGGCGCTGCCACGAATAAGGCGGTGAGACATTCCAGAATATTCTACAACGGTTCCTTATGAGATAAGGAGCAATCCCGTGAAATAAGGGATCGATATGGGAAGTCCTAATGTGATTAGGAGTATGCCCCATATAGGGAGGAATCCTATATGGAAAGAAAGACCTCTGCCAGACGAGATCTGGTAGGGTATGGGAACTCATCTCTAAATAGGAAAGTCCTCTTAGGAAAAGGATTCCTAAAGAGAATAGGAAACAGGGGCACGAGATGCCTAATATGAAGAACATTTGTACCTATAAATACAAGGCAGTAACCATGACGAAAGGTACGCTGTGAAACTTACTTTCATACGCATTGTGATTTAAGAATTCAAGTACGTGATACTAACTTAGGCATCGGAGGGCCTTTGCCAACGAGAGGCAAAGGTGCTCTAACCCTTTTTCTGTCTTGCAGATCTAGGGTTGGTTCAAGGAAGCACGTGATCCAGCGTAACGTGGAATTTTCCCCGTACAATTGGCGCCGTCTGTGGGAAAACGATAACGGAAAGGCTTGTTTTCTTCCAAAATCAACAATGGTGCTTTCAGAGCCCCTTCTGTGCACCCCACGAGGAAGGGACGTAGAAGATGATGGTACCACGCTTGTGTATACTACGAGAAAGAGCACAAGGGTGGACAAAACTCCTCTGGTTCTAAGAGCCCCACAGAAAAAACCAGCAACAAAGAAGTTTGACATAGGGAATATCCCTGAGATTCCAAAATTCAGGGATACACGCCTAATACACCATGGTTCCCCAAGGGCGAGACACTCAAAAACACCACCAAGAGGTGGGGAGGCCTCCACCCGACGTGAACGGGACAGGAGCCCCCCAGGAAGGGATGGTCACAGGCACACAAGGAATCGAGAGAGGGAAGATAGCCTTGACAGAAAAGAGCAAGAGGCAGAAGAATTGGCCCGTGAAGTCACCCGACGGGAACGAGAGATTCAGGACCTGAAGAAACAACTCCAAGAAAAGGAGAAAGACTTACGTTCACAGACGAGATCCGTGCATTATGAGGAAAAGGGAAGAGATCGTCACCACAATAACGCCTCCACCGACCGAGCTGCCTCTCCACGAAAAAGGAGAGACAGGAGTATTTCTGTGAAAAAAAGAGAAAGAAGGAAGCATGCTAGGGACAGATACGAGAGATCTGGGTCCAATGAGCATATTCCCGAGCGGCACACAAGGAGGGGGGATGCCGGCCGAGCTGAGAGAGGTCCTAAAACTGCAAGAGAAGCAGCTAAGGAAGCCCTAGGCCAGATCTCAAAGTCGCCATTGGCCCACTGGATTCGTGCAGAAAAGGCACCGAGCAGGGTGAAACACTCAGCGTTCATCCCTTATGAAACTAGCACGGATCCTGTGGCTCACATCCAACACTACCAGCAAGCCATGTTCATGCATGAGCAAGATGACGCTTTGCTATGCAAGATGTTCCCTTCCAGCTTGGGAAAGGTGGCTCTGAGTTGGTACCACAAGCTCCCAGAGGGGTCAGTCCTATGTTGGGCTCAACTAGCTGAAGAATTTACTGCTCGGTTTTTAACAAGCCGAGCAGCTCCAAAAACTTTTGATGCATTGACTTCTATGAGACAGAAGGATGATGAGACATTGCGGCAATACTCCAAACGCTATTGGGAGACCTTCAACGAGATTGAGAATTGCAGCGAGGAGTATGCTCTAGCAACATTCAAGACAAGCTTGCCCATGCATAGTAAGTTATGGGAATCACTTACTATGCATCCAGTAAAAACGGTGGCCAAACTCATGGAAAGAATCCAGGAGCATGCACGGGTGGAGGATGATATTTTGCAGGCTGGAGGAAGGATTGTGGCAGGGCAACCTCAGCTTCCGGAAAAGAAGCCAGTAGAGTCAAGGGCATACAAGAAGGAGTACGTAACAGGACGGAAAGACTACACTCAGCAGAAGAAAGAAAAAGCTGATCCAGATCCCAAGTCCTACTTCAGCGTTATGGCAACTTTCAACATCCCCATCTATAAGATGTTGTACAGGATCAAGGGCGAACAGTGGTTCAGAAGGCCCCCAAAGATGACTGGGAACCCAGAAAAGAGAAGAGCCACTAACCAGCACTGCAGCTACCATAAAGATTGGGGACACATGACTGAGGATTGTGTGGAGTACAAAAAATTCCTGGATGAGAAGGTGGCAGAGGGCCATCTCAAAGAATTTTTGGCTGATAGCAAAAATGATGCCGAGCTGATAGAAGAGCTGGACTACGAGAAAGGTCCAAAAGGGACGATCCATATGATACATGGACTCGTTGCCCCTTACACCAACAATGAGATAAGACACATCCAAAGGGTCAACGAACAAGCAAAACAAGTAATGAAGCTCGGCATGAAGAGGCCGAGGGCAGAAGGGATCACGGAGACCCCAATCACCTTCACTGATGATGATCTGGAGGGGGTATCAGCGCCCCATAACGACGCACTAGTAATCACCCTACGAATAGGGGAGTACGACGTGGAAAAGATCCTTGTTGATCAAGGGCCAGCACAGAAATTATGTATTACGATACTTTCAAAAGGATGGAGCTCCCAGTAAGCTCGTTGCAGAAATGCCTTATCCCCCTAGTTGGCTTCACTGCGCAGACGGTGTGGCCCATGGGAAAGGTCACACTACCCGTCCGAGCTGGGTCAGTGGTGCTAAAAACTGATTTCCTTGTGGTGGACATCCCCTATTCTTATAACGTGATTATAGGAAGAACTTGGATGCACAAAATGAAGGCGGTCTCCTCAACTTATCACCAAAAGATCAAGTATCCCGGAGCAGATGGAATAGAATGCATCAAGGGTAACCAAAAGGTGGCCGATCAGTGTTTTACCATGGTACTGAAAAAATCCCCAAGGGCCGAGCTGGTGCAAACAGTCAAGGTTCCAGATCAACCAACCATGGAGGACGTCGGGGGTGACCCTGCCAAGAAGACGGTGGAGGGTTTAAAGAAAATTCAGATTCAGGAGGACGATGCGGAAAGGTATTTCCTGATCGGCGAGACCCTCTCCGAGCTGGAGGAAAGAGACCTGGTCACTTTTCTTAACGACCACATTGATGTGTTTGCTTGGACCCCCCAGGAGATGCCTGGAATTGATCCTAAAGTCATATGCCACCACTTGAACGTGGATCCTCAGCACAAGCCAGTTGTGCAGAAGGCAAGGAGGTCGGCACCACAGCACGCAGACGCTGTAATTGAAGAAGTAGAACGACTACTAGAAGCAGATGCCATACGAGAAGTGAGCTATCCAGATTGGTTGGCCAACACAGTTGTAGTCAAGAAAAAGAATGGAAAGTGGAGGGTATGTGTGGATTTCACAAGCTTCAACAAAGCATGCCCCAAAGATAGCTTCCCACTTCCCAGAATTGATCAACTTGTGGATGCTACATCAGGTTATGAGAGGATGAGTTTTCTTGACGCATATCGAGGATACCATCAGATAGCTATGTACGAGCCCGATCAGGAAAAGACGTCCTTTATCTCCCCCAGGGGGCTCTACTGCTATAAGGTTATGCCGTTTGGGCTGAGGAATGCTGGAGCAACCTATCAAAGATTGGTGACCAAGATGTTCAAGGAACAGCTCGGCAAGACTATGGAGGTCTACATCGACGACATGGTAGTCAAGAGCAAGTTGAAGCCTGATCACCTAGCCGACCTAAAGGTAACTTTCAACATCCTGAGGAAATTCAAGCTAAAGTTAAATGCTTCCAAGTGTGCCTTTGGAGTCAGCTCGGGGAAATTTCTTGGGCATTTAGTGACTAAAAGAGGAATTGAAGCCAACCCAGATCAAATCACGGCTCTGCAAGGCCTTCAAAGCCCAAGGACCACGAAGGAGGTCCAAAGGCTAACAGGAATGGCAGCAGCACTCAATCGCTTCATCAGCAAATCCTCAGACCGCTGCAAACCTTTCTTTCAACTTCTGAAGAAGAGAGACGGATACGAGTGGGGAGCCGAACAGGAACGGGCTTTCCAGGAGTTAAAAAGCTACTTATCATCACCACCCTTGCTCTCTACTCCAGAAGTTGGGGAGCGGTTGATACTATACTTAGCAGTATCTGATCATGCGGTCAGCTCGGTCCTCCTACGAATAAAGAGGACGGAGCAGGCTCCAATCTATTTCGTGAGCAAGACATTGTTAGAAGCTGAGACACGTTACCTACCATTGGAAAAACTGGTATATGCTCTAATTGTTGCATCAAGAAAGCTGCCCCATTACTTCTTGCAACATCCCATCACCATATTCACTGAATACCCACTAAGGGCCTTGCTCAGGAAAGCAGATTTCTCTGGTAGGATCTCCAAGTGATCGATAGAACTAAGTCAGTTCGACCTCGATTATCAGCCCAGAACAGCAATCAAGGGGCAGGTTTTAGCTGATTTCATAGCAGAATTCGCTCCGACAGTGGCCCCACCACCACCAAGTCTCCACGAGAAGAAGCAAGTCAATAATCCTGAGCCGCCAACGAGAATGGCCGAGCTGGATCCAGACGAATGGAGGCTTTACGTCGATGGGTCAGCTTGCAACAAGGATCTGGAGCAGGGGTTGTGCTTTTCTCTCCAGAAGGACTGATACTGGAGCATGCACTACGGCTGGGATTTAGTGCCACAAACAATGTAGCAGAATATGAGGCTTTGCTAGCTGGACTGAGAAGTGCTCTAGAGCTCAAGGTACATAAATTACAAATATTTTGTGATTCCCAACTAGTTGTTAACCAGCTTTCAGGATAATACGCTACGAAAAGCGAAAAGATGGCTGCGTACTCAGAAGCAGCCAAGGATTTGCTAGACAAATTTGATAGGATCCATATCCAGCAGATCAGCTCGGGTCAGAATGCACATGCAGACTCACTGGCCTGTCTTGGGTCAGCGGTCAAGACGGAGTATCGCCGCACAGTTACAGTAGACTATCTGGGCGAACCAAGCATTGGCCGAGCCGTGGAAGTCGTGATGGAAACAAAGCTTGGGCCGAGCTGGATGGACCCAATAGTGGCATACCTACGAGATGGGACCTTGCCAGAGGATAAGAGGGAAGCACACAAAATCAGAACCAAGTCAGTACGTTTTTGGCTCTCTCCAGAAGGTAAGCTTTACAAAAAGTCTTTCCTTGGCCCATATTTATTATGTGTACACCCAGCCTTTGTTCAGAAGTTTTTCCACGAAATCCACGATGGAACTTGTGGGGGACACACTGGTGGGAGATCCATAGCCACCGAGCAATATCCCAGGGGTACTGGTGGCCATACATGCAAAAGGATGCAAAGGCCTTTGTCAAGACATGTGAAAAGTGTCAGAAGTTTTCCCCTCTCATCCGAGCTCCAGCGGAGGATCTCTTGCCTCTAACCAGTCCATGGCCATTTGCCCAGTGGGGATTGGACATCGTAGGTCCTCTCCCTATGGCAACAGGGAAACGAAAGTTCCTGCTTATTGGTACTGACTACTTCACTACATGGATAGAGGGGGAAGCTCTTGCCAAAATCACAGAAGCTATGGTGGAAAAGTTCGTCTGGAACAAGATAATCACAAGGTTTGGGGTACCGTACTCTATTATCTCAGATAACGGGTCCCAGTTCGGCAAGAAGTTCAAGGCCTTCTGTGCTCAGTACGGCATCAGAAATTATTACTCGACCCCTGCCTACCCGCAGAGCAATGGCCAGGCAGAAGCCTCTAACAAGACTATCCTAAAGAGTCTCAAGAAGAGGTTGGAAAAGAAGAAGGGAAAATGGCCAGTGAGCTTCCAGCCGTGCTTTGGGCTTACAGAACCACCCCACGGCGATCTACGGGAGAGACGCCGTATTCCCTTGCCTATGGGACAGAGGCAGTGATTCCCCTAGAGGCTGGATTGCCAACCATTCGCACTACTCTGGTGGAGTCAGGGGGCAACGATAAAGCCCTGGCCGAGCAGCTAGACCTCGCCGAGGAAAAGAAAGAGCGGGCACTCATTACCTTAGCAGCATACCAAGAGCAGCTACGAAGGAGCTACAATAAGAAGGTACAGCCAAGAGAATTTAAAGTTGGTGACCTAGGCTATGTTTGATAACCCTATTCAGCACTTAAAACTGAATAGGTTAAGTAAAAATAAAATAAGTTGGTTTGATAACCAAAATAAGAGGCACTGAATATTTTAAGAGGAAGGAAGAAGTAAAGAACAAAATATTAAGTAGCTCCCCCCCTACTTATTACTTATCACTTAACACGCTCAGCAACCCTCCCTCTTTTCTCGCCTCTTTTATTCCATACTTGCCCACGCCTCTTCCATACCCACGCCTCTTCCAGACGTTATTCCACACCAGCGACAGCAGAGATCCAAGTCTGTGAAACTCTCTCCTCAACACCATCTCCAGGTTTGCTCTCTCTCTCTCTCTCTCTCTCTGTGCGGATCAGTTCTTTAACTGGGTTCTAGAACTTTTTGTTTGAGATTTTGATTTCTGGGATTTGCCCTATGTTCCTTATAATTGAGGATTTCTGGGTTTGCATTTTTACGTTGGTGATTGGGGAAATAAGGGATTTTTATGTGTTGTATTTCGACGAACGGGTTTGATTGTGATACTTGACACAATCAAAAGAATGATATGGATTTCTGGGGTTTGGATCCCTTATACGCATGCCTGAAATAAATACAACATTTGTTAATTCTATAATATGGATTTCTGGGGTTTGGATTCATATGCATCCCTGTTTTGTGTGTTCTATGGCCGACACTTGTTATTGAAATAATCACTTGGTAATTTTTTATGGGTTCTATCAATGACACTTGTTAATTCTATAATATGGATATACTCATCCCTGTTTTGTGTGTACGTACATAGAGGTAGAATATTGATAAATACAACAACAAATGACTTCAAAAGTTGAAATATTAGAAGTATTGATTAGAATACTACTTGATCTTATTAAATTTCTGCTACTTCACGTGGGTATTCCCTGATATTGAACCCAAGTTCTTCTGTTTTATAGTCTAGCTATCTTCAAAATGGTTTAGAGACAATGACAAACTACATGAAATTTAAGTGAATTGAATCTAAAGCTATTTACTTGTAGGGATGGCTTCTGGTGATGGTGGTCGAGCAAATTGGAAAGATCCAGAACTCTATAAACTTTTTATCGATTTGTGCTTGAAAGAATCTACGGAGAACGGAAAAAATGGTGGTAGTCTCAAAAAAGAAAGTTGGGATAGGGTTCGGGTAGCTTTGAACAAAGAGAAGAACGTCAACTTATCTCAAAAACAGCTGAAAAATCAATGGGAGTATTTGAAATCAAAATATGGAGAGTGGTCAAAGATAATATCAAAAACTGGTAACGGTTATGATCCTGTAACTAATACCGTCAACTGGAGTACCGAGGAATGGAGTGAGTACATACAGGTATCATTACCCCTTATCTTAATCCTTTTTTCCTATTGGTTTCAAAGTTATTGAAAGTCAAAATGATACTCATGAATATGAGGTTTATGAAATTATAATTTTACAGGCTAATCCGAATGCCAAACAATTTCGATATACTGGACTTCAATATGCGAACGAGTTAAAAGCATTATTTGATGGTGTTAGAGCAACGGGAAGATTTTCATGGGGGCCATCAAAAGAAGGGTTTCCTGCTGATGGCACTCCGTCACAGTCACAGTCAGAAACATACATTAATCTTGACACTGGATCTCTTGAGACACCTTCTTCGCCAAATGACTCAGCAAAACCCGACAATAAAAGGAAAAAGAAAAACAAATCTGATGAGCTTGATAAACAATTGCTTGAAGCTCTTCAAACTTTGCAAAATTCTGATGGGCCGACAATTGAAGAATGCAATCGTATTCTTGATGAGATGGAGCTTTTTGATATGAGTGACCCACTATATATAGTTGCATGTAGCATTTTCTGCGAAAGCAAGGCACACAGGGAGCAATGGATGTTATTACGTGAAAAACCACAAGCAGTTAGAAAGGGCTGGATACAGTTGAATGGCAAGAAATTAGGATTACTTTGAATTTTAGTAGACATTCAAATATTTTTTGAATTTCAGACATTGCTTATGTTTTTTTTTTTCTTAATTACATTTATCTGGAGCTCTAGCTTTCAATAAATATATTTGTCGTTGATTGGTTTGATTGCAATTGTTTTGGTTTGAAGTCCTTTTTTTTTTCATAGATGTATTGTAGTTTTTACGTCATGGTGTTTATCTCCTTTTTATCTGATTAAATACATGCGATGTTGGTGCAGTATGTTGTCTGATAAGCAAAAGAGTGCATTAAAGGTTATCACTCTTATTTTGATCATCAAAATACTAAGGAAAAAACGTATTGTCAGAAGGCCCGATACTGTCTCATTGCTTACCGGACCTGGATATGTGAAAGAAATTCTAGATGGAAACCCAGCACATATTCAGGAGATGTTACGGATGAAAAAAGAAGCCTTCTTAAGTATGTGTCAGCACTTTCGGATCAGAGGATGGCTTCAAAATAGTCGTTACATATTTGTAGAAGAAAAGGTCGCAATGTTTCTCATAGCATTATCTCAGAATATACGGAATCGTTTTGTGAAAAGAAGATTCAATCATTCAACACAAACAATACATAGGTACTTTTATGAAGTGTTACATGCTATGTTGAACTTCTCAAAGGAGATGATTGTTGCCACACCTTATGATCAGCCTATGGATCAAATTCAACATAACCGCCGTATTAGACCAGTATTTCAGGTAATTTTTAATGTAGAATTGAGATGTATTTGGATTGGTTTCACTTTTATATGGTGACACGTAATTTAATTTGTTATGCTATTATTTTCTAACTTATAACATTAAAATTTTTAAGGGCGCGGTAGGTGCACTTGATGGAACTCTTATTTCGGCGGTGGTGCCACCTGATCAACAAGTACCATACAGAGGACGAGGAAAGGGAGAATGTTACCAAAATGTGCTTGCTATATGTGACTTTGATATGTTGTTCACATTTGTTTGGGCTGGTTGGGAAGGAGTAGCGCATGATTCAAGGGTGTTAAAAGAAACTATGAGTGATCCAGCTAACAACTTTCCAATTCTTCCGCCAGGTAAGATTATTTTTTAAAAATTTGATTGTAGTATTTTGTAGCATGATTTTCCTTCTTTTTTGCAGGAAGATACTTTTTATGTGATGTTGCCTATAGTCATACCCGTGGCTTTATGACACCATATCGAAATGTGCGGTATTGGTTATCTGATTTTCGAAATGGTCGTCGCCCCAGGAACAAAGAAGAGCGATTCAACCTTGCACATGCTAGGTTACGGAACGTGATTGAACGTGCTTTTGGAGTTCTGAAGGCTCGTTTTCCAATACTAAAAAGAATGTCATCGTATCCATTCGCGGCACAAAGGAATATAGTAATTGCTTGCATAACCATGCACAATTATATTCGGAGAACTTGCATTTCAGATATATTTCTTGATGAATTCAACGATCCAAATGCTTTTTACGGCAATGCTCAACAACATGTGGATAATTTAGAAGCAGGAGGAGGATCGACCCAAGCTGACCAAATTTTTATGCTCAACTTACGTGACCAAATTGCAGTGCAATTAAATGATATGAATTACTATTGAGTGTCAAATGCAATTTTTATACTTTAACATTTGACAATGTTTGATTGTTATGATTTTGATAACTCATGTTTTTTTTTTCATTTAATTGATTTGGTTTTAGGATGACAATATCAATGTTTGATTGTTATGATTTTGATAAATGTATGGTTTTTTTTTTTCCCATTTAATTGATTTGGTTTTAGGATGACAATATCAATCTATGAAGGGCAAAGTTGGAAAATGAGTGAAATTAAGATTTCAGCTCTTTGTACAAATCAAACAGCTTATTTGATTCAGTGTTTAAAATTCAGTATATATCAAACAGCTTATCAGCTTAAGAAATTCAGCATTCAGTTTTCAGTACTTAATTTTCAGTTTTCAGTTTTCAGTTTTCAGCTTTATCAAACATAGCCCTAGTCCTGAGGAAGGTTTTGGCCAACACCAAAGTGTCCTCAGACGGAAAGCTTGGACCGAACTGGGAAGGCCCATACAAGATCGTAGGGATCGCTGGCATTGGGGCCTACCGCTTGGCCGACCTGGATGGGGAACCAGTCCCACGACCATGGAATGTCCAGAACCTCAGAAAATTCTTCCAGTAATGTTTGTGTGATTACGAATACAATCACATTTCTTTTAACAAATTCGCATTCGTTTTTTTTTTTTTTAGTTGGGATTACGAGTAAAATCACCAACATTAGTTATTCAGATTTTTTGATATTTCTAGCATTACTGAAATGTTATCATGATTTTGGTTAATATGAACCGCAATTTCCACCTCAAAATTTGGATTCCTATTGGGGAGCAGAGGATATGTATATCTGCAGTGAATATGTGTATTTGCAGCGAATATTGCACGAAAGATCCTAGGTATGAAAAAACTTAGGGTTTTGCAACGAATATTGCACAAAAGATCCTAAGTATGAAAAAACTTAGGGTTCTACAACGAATATTGCACGAAAAGATTCTAAGTATGAAGAAACTTAGTTTGCAGCAGGTATTGCGACAAAATACTAAGTATGAAGAAACTTAGTATTATAAAGTTCTAAGTATGAAGAAACTTAGTCTAAGCAGAATGCTAAGTATGAAGAGCCTTAATCTAAAAAGAGTAGTATGAAGAAACTCAGCTCGGCGAGCAAATATTGCAACAAAGGGCAAGCAAAATCCCTAAAAAACTGAATTAAAGAGTAGAAATGTCACCGGGCCACATATGGCCAAAACTGGTCACCCAAGACCAACTACCAGCAAAACCAAAACAAAGTGAAGTACGAGCATAACGAATCAACGTAGCAAACAGGCCACAGGCGGCCGAATAAAGCCACACAGGGCCAAGAGTAAAGTTCAGAAACAGATAAGAGAAACAGCAGGCATCAAGCCTCTTCACTACGCTCATTTGCAGTAGTGGCATCGTGGGGATCAGCATCCATACCTCCAGCAGAGCCCTCAGCAGAACCACTCGCCGAGATGGTAAGATCAGTAATGGGTTCATCTGTCTGAGTCTGTGCCTGGGGTTGAGCTTCCTGATTGGGCTGAGCTTGAACATCAAGATTATCCTGAACAGCAGCCATTGCACTCGGAAGCTCCATGTCGGTCCAGAAGGGGGAAGACGGATCCACCCCAAGCTTGGTGAGGCACCGTTTCCACGCTGCCCCCCAGATGGTATCCTGCACGGCGGGCATTTGAGCTTTATAGTGCTCCGTGACCTCCAGGACGGCACGGTCGTACTCAGCTGCTGCCTTGGCCTCAGCAACGGTCAGCTGGTTACTCAGTCCATGTTCAACCTCCTCCGATCTCTTTACCAGGTCAGCGTTCTCCCCCTTGAGTGCCTCCACCTCAGCTCGGGCTTCCTTGAGGGACTGGGAGTACTGGGCGTTTTCCTTCTCCGCCCTCTCCGCCCTTTTCTGTTCCTTCTTTAGCTCCTTCTCAGCCTCCTTCGCCCTCTCGAAACCCACGTGGGCCTTCTGCATAATCTGTTAAAAAGGTGTGGAAAAGGAAAAACAGAACATGAGCACGAGTGAAGGTCTACATGTGAGAAGGAAACAACAGAACTATGCTTACCTTGGCACTAGACTGATAAATGGACTTCATCAGCACTTCGTAAGAGCTATTCTTCTCCCTCTCTATATCATTGGGAAGAAGAGCGGCTCTGGCGATGCCGAATGCCACGTCGGTGGAGGAAATTTTGTCAATATCGCTGACTGGGGTGCCATCAGGACGGGCAAGTATTGGGGCCCAGGGCTGTGCCAGCGGCTGGAGTTCGGACGGGGATAAGCTGGCATCCCCAGTTCTTCTCCTCAGAGTGGGAGGCTGGATTCGTTGAGGGCTGCTCACCGGCCTCTTTTCCCTCTGACGCTCGGAGAGAGATAAGGGGGGTGATTGAGGAGGCTGGTTGGTTTGGCTGGCCGGAGGAGCACGAGAGGCTCCACCAAGGCTCAGGGTGTCTAGCAAATTGATCGGCTGTAGAGGCATGTCCAGGCGATCTGGCGAAGGAGAATAACCTGGCGAGTCGTCCGAGTCCGCAAGAAGGACCGATTGCTCGGCTAGTGATTGAACGAGCCCGCGATGATCCAGACCACCAACTCCTTCTGCTTCTTCTGTGTCCTCTTCAGCTACTCTGCCGGATGTGCTCGGCTCAAGGTCAGTACGTATAAGGATTGGAATAGCAGTCTGGATCTCAGGGATATGGGCAAGGGTGACTTGCCGTTGCAGGTCCTCAGGAGCTTGGGACCGTGTTGACCTCCGCCTAGCTCGGCCTTTGTGGGCACGCGACCTTTCTCGATCCACAGGTCGGCCAGTGGTAATCACGGAGTGGGGTGGTGGCCAGGCGTGTCTTGACCTATGCTCTCCTTCCCTCCTGATATTGCCCCAATAGAACGGTGTATAACCGAGCAGTCGGTGAGCTAAACGTCCGAGTCCTACAGGAGTCGGTTCGAAGCCGTCCCACCAGAGGGCTTTGGCAATATCCTCGCGATGGAGCTTGTCGTGGATCAAGCGGCCACCGTGGTTGAGATTATCCGCTGCAAACAACATAGCATGAGAGTGGTCAGCCACAGTTAAAAAACATTAGAGGAATGAAACCAGCTCGGGAATAAAAATACTAACGTAGTCCGCCAGTGGAAGTGGGGCAGGGAAAGCCAATGATCTTCCCCTTAGCGTCCCTAGGCTGCCAGCTGCCAGTGACTACGAGATAGTCATCTGCCTCTCCCTTTGAGGAATTTGGTAGATCGGTGATGAGCTTCTGTTTTGGGTCCCTAGCTTTAAAGTAATAATTTTTATGCTCTGTAGGGACCACACTATAGAGGTAGTGCAGATCCCACCAATCAAGGTGAAGGCCGAGCAACTCGTTGAGGGCAACGGTGCCCATGACTACCCTAACGAAATTAGGGCAGAGCTGCATAGGGTTCAGCTGACATCTGAAACAGACCTCTCTGAAAAACGGGTGTAATGGGAGCCTAAGGCCTCCCTCGACTATGAAGATCAAGGGAATGTGGATCTTATCTTCAGTTTGACCTTGTTCTCTCATATCATTTTTATTGTCTAAACGGAATTGAATATCGGCAGGGATACTATAATTACGACGAAATTCTACGATTTTCTCAGGGGTATTTAACAGGGTTCTATGCCTACCCATCACTGTGGAGAACTAGGGTTTCGATGTTGAAACCCAGTTGAGAGAAGAAGAAGATGAACAGTAAAAGGGGAAAAAACAGGAGAGGGCAAAAAGAAGAACGAAGAGGGTCACTTACGTGAAGATGTGAACCTAAAGGGATACTTTCCGGCGGGGAAGAAGGTGTTTTCCAACGAGAATCGGAGACAGGTCTGTTGCAGAGGACGTAAGCGTCGAACGATGGCAAACCAAGCTCTCTTCTCTCTCTTCTTTGCTTCTGATGAGTATGAAGTGAAGGAGAAGGGGAGGGGTTTTTTGGGTTTAGGGGGTGTTTGGGAGGGAAAAGTAAATCGTTATCCCGCCCGAAAACCCATGAAGTGGAACGTGACATACGTGAAACGTCAGCGTAATCGTCCTTTCGACTTATCCGAGCCACCAAAGGGTCATTCACATTTAATATGAAAACGACGTTGCCACCCACGTGGGGGGGAGGCGTGCAGAAGAAACATCAAGAACCGTTGAAGCTCTGCGCGCTACTGATGCGTAACAGTAGCGGCAGAGCTGTGGAGCAATTGGAGTGGGTAAAATATGATTACCCTACTACTAGGCATAGCACGTGCCTGATGACTTCACCACGAGAGGGTGAGTAGCTTGGCACCACCTGGGGTACACGTGAGCCCTTTGCCGAGCTGGTTTGGCCATGAATAAGGCTAAAATGATTGAATAAATTAAATATATACCAGGATGTGCTAGCTCGGTATAGGTCACAAGGGAATGCCCCTGATATGGCCGAGCTAGCAAAGCTATGAGTAAAGCTTAAATAGCATTCTAGGATACATAGATTCAGCTCGGCGTGAGTAGCTGGGTTATGTACGAGTCATACCGAGCTACGAGGGAGCTCGGCGCCGCCACGAATAAGGCGGTGAGACAATCCAGAATATTCTACAACGGTTCCTTATGAGATAAGGAGCAATCCCGTGAAATAAGGGATCGATATGGGAAGTCCTAATGTGATTAGGAGTATGCCCCATATAGGGAGGAATCCTATATGGAAAGAAAGACCTCTGCCAGACGAGATCTGGTAGGGTATGGGAACTCATCTCTAAATAGGAAAGTCCTATTAGGAAAAGGATTCGTAAAGAGAATAGGAAACAGAGGCACGAGATGCCTAATATGAAGAACATTTGTACCTATAAATACAAGGCAGTAACCATGACGAAAGGTACGCTGTTGTGATTTAAGAATTCAAGTACGTGATACTAACTTAGGCATCGGAGGGCCTTTGCCAACGAGAGGCAAATGTGCTCTAACCTTTTTTCTGTCTTGCAGATCTAGGGTTGGTTCAAGGAAGCACGTGATCCAGCATAACGTGGAATTTTCCCCGTACAGGCCATTTCCTTTATGATTTTGTTTTCCCCTTTTTAGTCTCACCTCTGTGTCATTACAGAGGACTTAAAAGCTCGATTCTCACCACGTGCAAGGACTAAGTTGAACATGTAACAACATCCCAAGAAAAATATCGTAGGGGCAGGCCGTACAATAGGGAATGATCAGTATAATCACTCCCCTAGTCAGGGAATGATGGGTGTTTGGATGTAGGGCATGCCAAGACCGTGACGTGGTCTAATAGTAAATAAGGTTACAGAGCCAAATTCGGACTTCTTAACAAATGATTGTGTTACAACCCTTTTGGGAAGGTTGTAAAAGTGATAATGTAATACTCTAGAACTTAATTTTGTGACTTTTAATATTTTATGTGTTAATTGAGTGTTTTATGTGCATATGTGGATTTATTTGATTGATGGGCACACACACACATGAGGGACACATGCACACACAATCATTTTCCCTTAAGAGGCCAATAATAGAGTTAAAGGGAGATATTTTCTTTACCCGTCTGATTTCTTTTACGTTAGTGAGAGAGAGAGAGAGAGTACGAGTGAGAAGAAGAGAAGAAGAGAAAAGAAGGAAAGAAATCAAAGGGGAGGTGTTGTTTGTGTTGATTGAAGCTCTAGTAGGTAAGATTACAAGCTTTTGAACATGATTTTCATGTTTTGTTATGGATTCACTTGCATCTAGAGGTTTAATTTCTAGTTGGTATGATTTTGGGTTGAGTTCTTGGCGAACTCAAGAACCCTAGACCTTGAACCCATGATTTTAGGTGTTTAGAACTTGTTTTGAGACTTGTTTTGCTAATTATAGGGTAGTTCTTGAACCTCATATGTTTGAGTATGTTTTGGCCATGTTTTTGTGTGTGTTGGAAGTATCTTTGGTGGGTTTGAATGTTAGGAGAATGAAGAGAATCGAATTTTCATTTTTCAGAATTTTTCTAGGTGGTTCCGGAACTAGGTTTTTGCGGTTCCGGAACTGAGTTTTTTGTGGTTTCGAAACCACTATGCCTTTTTCAACAACTTTTTCTATACCTCGTGGTTGATCTTGCATACTTCTAGGACTTCATCTTAGGCATGTTTACACTCATTTGGCATCTCTTAATCACGTTTTCATTATATTAATTAATATAGGAGGTTCGGGTTTGCACAAGGATCGAGGTGAGTAACCGATACATAATTTACATGGTTTAAAGCGCGATTTTGTGCTTTTATGCAAATGTTCTATTATTTCACTTGTTTTGTTAAATGAATTGTACTCCATGGATACTAAATGAAAGGTGGCTATATTTTGTATCTATTAATGGCATCCTTGATGTCCCAGCTTGTTAGGGGACAGTGCTAAAAGGCTAGCAAGGTTGATGTGTTTGATACGGGATATGCATAGACGTCTAAGCCTATCCACACCGGGGATGCCTGGTGGTATGATTTGATTTGTTACTGGGATGTGTATTATAAATTGGATTTGGAAAGATATGAATCATTTGGATGAAATTGTGCTTTGCTTAATTAATGTGTTTTCTCAAATATATCCACGGAAAGCGTGTGAACTATGTATCGATTTCTCATACGAGCTTTATCTTATGACGTTTTTCCACCTTTCAGGCGACGAGGAGTAGTCGGGAGTGTTGATAGTAGCTTTTTGTGAGCGTGCTTGGTGGTAGAAGACTTATGTTGATATGGCTTTGCTCTAGTCTTCGCTTTTCTTGTACTAGTGTGATCGTGGGCTTTCTACTTGGGAACTATCGACTTGTAAATATTTGGTGTGGTTTGTATCTAGGTAATGTTAAGCACAAGCTCTGTTGGATACTTAAAGTTGGTACTTGTAACCCTTTTTGGATGTATAATACAAGTTATGTTTCCGCTGCTAGTTATCGTGTCCCTTCTTAATCATCACTTTTGGATGATATTTATTTATGTTTCGGCCTTGGTGACTGTGTCACCAACACTTTGTTACGCTTGTGACCTTCAGGGACGGGTCCGGGGCGTGACAGATAAGGACTTCACATTCAGTAAATGATTGTATGAAAACAAGAAATAAACCAAACATCACTTGTATTGTCATACATAAAGTGATAAGTAGGGTAAAAGCATGCTAATATTGGAATTAGAAACTTGTCACTTATATTATCGGAAATAAAGTGACCATAGCGTAGGAAAAATAAAAATAAAGGGATAAAAGCTTGCTAATGTCGTAATTAGAAGCTTCGAACGTAGATAAATCTAAGAAGCTGTAAGAAATTAATGAAAAGACATTGAGTTTTGAGGTGTGGAGCCATTGGCTTGCCATGTTTTCCCCTTTTTATAACAGTGAAGTCCCTAAAAAATAGCACAGCAAGACCCTTAAAGTGTGCCAAGTGGGCTACGGTCCAACTTCGTCTAAAACTGTTCCCACTTATTCAAAAAAGCTTGAAACATACCCAACCGTTGATATTTATAGTAAATGCTCTTATTGCTGCCATGTGTCCCGTTTATAATGGTAAAAAACGGGCATAACTCCTATTTTCCAAGGCCTATTATTGAAGGCACGAACTATTTAGACTATATTCATGGCTTACCTAACCTGCATGTAGCAAAACTACCCTCGTAGCCGTTGTAAATATTAAAAAGTGGAAGAAATTCCCTCCTCAATACCCTGAAAAGCTGCCAAATGCATCTGGAATTAAGCCCTGAGAATGTGACAAGTGTCCACGTCTCCAAACCACTTCCTTTTATTTCTGGGAAATCATATTGATTATAAACGTTGATTGCAAACCAAAATCCCTTGATGGTTACCTCGTGGCCCTTTGATTTGGTCAAAAACTCAAGTGCGTCCTATTTTTTTGGACCTATTCCCTTATTTTTCTCATCTATTTGACCATCTTCAACTGTAACTTGCTTCATTAATTACCATGTGGCACTCATGACCAAATTCTCATGTATTTACCCTTGTAATGCATAAAATCCGAGGAAATATAAAGAATATTCTCTTGATATACCCTGAGGATCTGTCAGGGAATACAACCAGACCCTGAAATATCTCAACTATCCTGAAAAATAGGAGTTTGTTGCTTACTGATAAGGAAGGGTAAATCCGGTGTTCCCTTGTCATGTTGCAATTGGTCTCTCCACCATTGATCTTTTTGCATAAACTTGCTCAACTTTGACTTTCCCATTGACCAACAATGCGGGCCATCTAGATTTTGGCTTTTTGTTGACCATGAACCGGGCTCACTTGTCATTTTGCTCAATTTTTTGGTTTTTTCCAAAAATGGGTGTAAACAGTATCCTTATTTTCCCAACACTAATTCAAATAGGAGGGTAGAATAAGGGCATTTTGTTCATAGTTTTTGTTGCGCAACCTCAGACTAGAATTTTCCAAGCTTTCGTTTTTTAGGATCTCGAAGGGTCAACGCAAGAATACCTAGCATGCTCATTATCTAACCAAGAGGTCTCTGATGCTCTTCATGCCTCATCAGGCGACGCACACCTTCTGCATAGTGCCAATGCAGATTGATTGTAAGGAAATGGCTACAATACACACCCATTAAAGATGTATATCATATGCACATATTGTATAGTTCAGATTGTGCCATATTGTATGGTTCAGATTGTGCCACCCCATGGCAAACATGACATTCCTTTTTGTTTTTCGTAACTTTGCAGCAATATGATTCGTAACATTTTCTATGATTTGTAACATTTTGGTGTGCACGTAGCTTTCATAAAAAAAAAAAAAATCGTAACTTTTGTAGGGGTGCTTATGATCATAGGCGGATGCATTAAGGGCACAGGGGGGTCACGTGATCCCCCTGGAAATCCAGGAATTTTTTTTTTTTTTGGAGGTCAAAATTTGGAAAAGAATTCACCAACTAATATTGAACAAATCTGTACCCCGTGGCGGATTAATGCTTTTAGTTTCACCAACAAATAATTTAAGAAAGAATTCACCAATTAATATATATTGAACAAATCTGATTGGGATCCTGCTATAAAACTATACATGAAAAACTTTATGAATATGTATACTCCCCCGTCCCTTTTTAAATACCCATTATAGGAATACATGCAATTATTAAACTTTTCTTCAAAATTCATTCAGTACTAATCAAAAAACTGAAATAGATTGATCATTTCTCTATCTTTGTCGTTGTCCATTCCTTTTCTTTTTCCCGTAGGACTTTACTTTATGTTTTTCAAACGTCATGAGCACAATACGTATAAAATGTTTCATAATGTTTTAAGTTAAAACCTTTTTGTTTAATGAAGAATTTTTAAACATTTTATTAATTTCTTGGTATATTTGTTATATTGACTGTGAGTTTTTTTTCCTTCAAAGTTATGCATTAAAGGTGACTCCCCTTTGTAGGATTCCTGGATCCGCCATTGCTTATGATACATACCGAAATAAGGGGTGTGTATTGTAGCCTTTTCCTAATTGTAATATTCCATTAGCTTTGTATGTTGTGTAGTTTTGTTTCATGTAAACTACTTATTATCTATTGAAAATTCTACCATTTAAAAAAAAAAAAGCACTAAATGTGATAATTGTGTTCAAAACTAGGGATATTTATTTTTACAAAGAAACCTTTTTTTTTTTATCAGCAAAAAGATTCTCATTCATCACAATGATACAAAATGAAATCAGTACAGTAAAAAGAGAAATTCATTGAGAGAGTCTCGGAAAATGCACACTACCCTTCTACTACTACTACTACCACTACTACTACTCATCAATTCTCAACCTATTTCTTCGCCTCGCGAAGTTTTTTTTTTTTTTTTCCACAAAGGAAAAAACACCACCACCTCCAAGAAGGAAAAAAGACCTTTAAAAGGCTGAAAAATTAATTATTGGAAGAAATTATGACTCTTTTTGGCCTTTTCATTTGAATAGACTGAGCTGCAACAAACCAATACAAGTGGGCATAAAGCTAACAAAAAAATTATAGTGGTTTTGGGACCACTTAAAAATCCACAGGACATAAGGTAATGGACAATAGGATGACTGCAGTGAGCAGCCTTTACCACAAACTTGCTGCATATACATATGGTAGCGTATCAGAAGAGGAAGAATTAACGATGAATTTATGTCCCTCGAATTTTTCAAAGGGCTTTCAACCACAAATTATTAGTAGGTGTAATTTCATTCTGATTAGTCTAGTGGTTGTGCAACAGTATTTAGTATTTTGAAGTTGTGGGTTCAAATCTTATGAAAAGGAGTTTCATACTTACATACGCATTGTGATTGGTTGGGATGGAGTTGGATAAAAATAAGTTCTAATTTCAGGGCAGGTTCCCTTAGCAAAAAATATGGAATTAAAAAACCAGGGTAGTTTAAATTGATTTTTTGAGTCGTTGACTATTTCAAAGACATGTTAAGATCAAAAGCTTTAGCAAGTACATGCATAACAATTTCAAATGAAAACTTAAAATTTAAAAAATGAACGGAAAAGGCTTGATCCAAACAGTTTTCCCTAAAACCTACAGTTTTATGAAAAATTGCTTGGATCAAACCCTTTTTGGTCATTTTCTTTTGGTTGATTGCTCTCGGGGATCCTTAAAAACATGTTTTAAATTTGCATGGTTCAGATCATCAAAATATGACCAAAAACTTTGAGGTGTGTACCATAGGAAAGTAAGGGATCCCTAATTAGAAACTTGTTGTGTGTGTGTAGCCGAAAACATGCTTTAAAAGGCATGTGTAACCACCAGTGGACCTCCGCGCTCCGTGGGCCCGCTCTAATAGGCATTAAAAAGATCTGGCACTTGTTAAAACATTGGTTGGCATTTTTCTCTTTGCATCCGTTGCGGCATGCTACTTGTATCGATTGTACCCATTGCATTGTACTTAACTATTTAGAGTCGCCACTTGGTTTTAGGAACCAAGAAACCGTCCAAAGATTCTGTTTGGATTTGGAGCTAGGGTATAAAAAGGGGGAAGGTATTCGGCACCCATCTTTGGCCAACCACATAGGTTGGCCTCTACTTTGCTTGACATGGGGCCTTTCTATAATTTAATTTAATTCACAAATAAACTGACTCGTTAGCTATTAACATGCATGAGTGATAACTGAAAATTAAACAGATACGGGATAGAGATGTGGGAGCATGCTAAAACAGTTAATGATGATACAAAGCAACAAAAATAAATGTTCCCGAGCAAACTGATCAACCGGCCAAGCAATTGATTAATCGGCCGAATGATCAGATGGGATTTAATGAGCCAGTTGATGCACTGATGCGTTGGCCGGGATCCCTTCTTACACTGGAGAGTGCATAAACTGAATGCGAGAGGAAAACGAGTATGGCTGTTGAAATTGATTAGCCTAGAGGCTTGATTGGCATCCCACTTTGTAACCTCAGTCGCTTGATTGGATTATCAAGGCTCGAATCTTGAAGTTTCGTGTGATTTGTTGTTGAAAAACCTAGAACTAGGGTTTAGAAAGAGGTTTTTTTTATTGTGTAGTTTTTCAATTGGGGGGAGGGGTTTTGTAGGATGATTCAGAGGTGTTTTTGTGTGGGTGTAATTGCTCCAAGAGTAAAAGATTGTATATCGGATTGGGTCGTGAAGGGGTGTATTCATATGGCTTAGGAGATAAAAGACTAGATTAGGTAATTTTGGGATAAACCTGAAGAAAATTATCTTCATTGTAATCGTTGAGAGTCCTCGTCGTGTACACCAAGTGGGGTGACCGGATTCGGAGTCCTCGTCCGATTGAAATTCCTTGTGGAATGTTCCCAAAAGAATCAGCATATCGATGTGCCAACCGGACCATCAATCTCACGAAGATGTTGACTGGCCGGTTTGCTAATTGATAGGGATGGCAATGGGGCGGATCGGTTCGGGTTTTGGCCGATCCGCACCCAAACCCAAAGGGTTTCGGTTCGGTTCGGGTTCGGTTTGGAAAAGGGAGATGATGAACCATAACCTAACCATTCAGGGTACAGGTAATTTCGGGTAACCGATTTTGTGAAGGAAAAAATAGCTACCCATTTGGGTAACCGAATTGTACCCATCCCGCTCCGCCCCAAACCGTACTAAAACATGAATAAATTGAGTTTAGGATATTTTATTATCTAAAAAAAATTGCAAAAACATGAAAAAAATAACAAAAGGAGACTACAAATATCAGTCAAGAGACTCAATACTATAATATATAAAATATCAATCAAGAGTCTCAAAATGTACAGAATGTGAGACCAAAACCTAACCTGTGAATATCTTACATATATATACGAGAGGTAAAGTGTAATTTTAAAATATACCTAAGGGGTTTATGTAATATGTATATATAAAATAAGGGGTTTTCTATGTAATTAACATGTTTCGGTTCGGTTCGGGTATAGGTTCGGTTCACAGGTAAACCCATAACCGAACAGAACCCGATCGGTTTTCCATTTGATAAAATGGAAATTTGCTAAAATCAAGTGGATGATTTTAGCAAATGAAATTGGGAGGAGATTTTAGCAACAATGAATCTGGATATACATATGTCATCCACTTGATTTTAGCAAATTTCCATTTTAGCAAATCAAATGTCATCCACTTGATTTTAGCAAATTTCCATTTTAGCAAATGGAAAACCAAGCCTAAACCACACCCGCACCCACGGGGAAAAAATCGGTTACGGTTCGGGGAAAAAAGCAGTTACGATTCGGTTACCCATCGGTTTGGTTGATATTGCCATCCCTACTAATTGATCGATTGGCCGGTTTGCCAGTTGCCTGTGGCAGCCTGAGGATTGATGCTTAGCTTGGACAAGTGTTGAAGGCTGAACAGTTGATGGGTTATGGTATGAGTTGAGGTTCAAAGGGTTCAACTAGTTTATATGGTTCACAACTTCAGATCACAGCCTGCAAGATCGGATCATCATCGGGCATTGCCCAAGGCAGTGGCTTAAGACATTTGCACGGCCAAATTTGGGTATCTACATTATGAAGCCACGTACAAAAAAAAAAAAAAGAGTTCATGAAAAAAAATGTAATTACTTTAAGTATATCAGGACGGAAATTGGTGAAAATAGGGTTCTTGTCTAGCCACCTAGGCTAACTTTTCCAAATGATTTTAGCAACCCAATTGCGAAAAGCTAAAATCATAGTTGATTTTTAACAAATGAGTTCACTAGGTGTTAAAATCATGGTTGATTTTAGCTTAAAGTCAACCATGATTTTAACACCTAGTGAACTCATTTGCTAAAATTATGGTTAATTTTAGCAATTGGGTTGCTAAAATCTTTTGAAAAACTAATTAGAAAATGAAACGTTTGGCAGTAGGTCCTACTTGAGGACTGATTCAACTCGACGATATGAAACTGTGAGGGACAGATATTGTTAGTGGGGACGAATGATCTTTTTGGTGCACTATTAAATTTTTTGCATTTAGGGGGGGAATAAATACAAAATGTACTTAATCTGTAAAAATGTCTTCTTTCTTTTTTGTATACTGATGGAACAGTTTTATGAGAACTACGAACTAAAGAAAATGGTAATGAGTATTTTTTTTTTATATAACTAGATGTCCAGGCTATCTTTCCTGCACCTCGACTAATCCTGGGAGACCAATTCCACCGTCCACTAACAGGGGGCCCATTTAAAGCTAGAGTACTGGCCCTAAAGGAGTTGATAGCATCTACGAGGTTTCGAACCTGAGACTTTAAGATTAAGCAAACCCCTAAGTTCAAAGCATTGACCACCAAGACGCAGTCCTTCATAGTTAATGGTAATAAGTACTCCATTAATTACGAAGGACTAAACTATGATGAGCAGAGCACCTCTTGCAAAACAGCTGAACGTACTTACAAAAATGGCAATAATTTTTTTAAACTAATTTTCCAAAATATATTTGCCCATCCCATTTTACAGCAGTATATAACTTGTTCACATGTTATCGATATTATATTTCAAAATGATTTTTTCCAATTCATGTTATAGTACTTTGCAGGTTTTACGAGATACTAGATCGACTCATAATTGTGGGTCCAAGGTAGACCTGTTGGGATTCCATCCAATGTGGGCTGGATGGGAGTGATTTCCTATTACGTTTAGGATTTCCTATTGGGTTTAGGATTTTATATCTCTATAAATACTCTTGTTGTCTTTATTTTTGGAGTGTGGTAGCACAATGTGAGCGGCATACGCTGCGAGTATGAGAGGGGGAGCTGGTTGTGGCCTCTCCCAACCAGAGTGGGAGCTGGTTATTGCTCCCCGGAGAGATTTTTCATGTGTATGTATTTGTAAATATATATGACAGAGTTTTCCTCAGATTTCTTGCGTGTGTTTGAGTGTGTGCGTGACTCGGAATGCATAACAAACTAGTATCAGAGCTCAAGTGGAGCGTGAGGTCAACGGCTTCGCGCTTAAAACTCACGGATTCAAGAACAAAAAAAGAAAAAAAAACCGAAGCCAGTCGGAGATTTTGCTCACGAAGTTGGAAGAGCTACACACCAGGAGTATTGGACGGACTTTGCAGAGATCGGAGGTTGACCGAAGCAATTGGGTGATTGCAGATTCGCAGCGGTTGAGCCGTGGTGATCAGTTGGAGAAGCTAGTGAGTAAGGATACATTCTTTCGAGTGTTGCATCTCTGTTTGGTGGGTGCAGATACACTTGATTGGTTAATGGCACATGTGCTTACTAGAGTGACAAATCGAAGTTGGTCAGCGGTGATCGGAGGCAATCTAGTTCAATCGGATTCGAAGACCTACTATTAGGATTTGCAATCGTGATTCGAGCTGCATTGGATTAGATGATGAGGCACCATACAAGCTTGTGAGAGTGCAATGACAAATGGAGCCGATGTCAGGCATAGTCAGGCAGTATGGGTGTTTTGTGACGTGAGCAGAAGAGGCAACAGTTGCGGATGCACACAGGATAGGCGAGGGATTGTATTAAGGAGTTGCAACTGGGATGGTACTGGATGAGCCGAGAGTGGAATTAGGAGTGTGCAAAATGCTGGCTAGCAATGGTGATGCAACTGGTTGCTGTGGGTTGTTCATGGGAGCTCCGGACAGAAGGACTGAGATGGAGATCAAATGATGCATCATGGTATTCTCTTTCTTTTGTGATTTTGTGACTGGATCCTCTCCGAGATATGCGGCCGCATGGTGTGGAGAGATGGAGTCACGGATTATGTCCTATGATTGAGCATGAGCATCCGGGTTTGGATGCGGGCACTCCGGTTAGGAGGTGCAGGATTGTGATCAACCGCAGAAGATCTGGCTTGCAGGGATACATTCATTCGAGTGGTGTACCCAGTTAGGGTGCGGAGATGCTTGTTTTGGGAATAACACAGGCGCTTGTCAGAGCGGTAAATAGTTGGCGCCACAGAGATCTAGCAGGATTTGTTCACATCCCTGATTCACGAGAGGTGTATCCAGATTTTGGGGGTGCGGAGGAACTCGGTGGGGGATGCGTATCAGAGAAGGAGTCAGCCTTTTCGCAAATGGTGTGTGAGATCATTTGGAGAAGCGAACCTCTGGTGTGAGCAAAGGGTAACTGCATTCTGTTGACAGGACAGGATGCTAGAGTGGTGAAGCACGGCTAGATGAAGTTGCGGGCACTCGATGAGGGGGTGCGGGCTCTTGGTTATGGAGCGCATACACCTTGGCAGGAGGTGTGCAAGTGGAAGCATTCCAGTTGAAGGGGTGCGGTACTCGGTTTTTCTGATTAGCTGCGAATTCTGGTTTTGCAAGGATACACTCTTTCAAGTTTTTGTACTCTGTTTGGTGGTGCATGGATGCTCAACTGGTTAGTGACACAGGCGCTTGCTAGAGGTAGCTGATTGGAGGTGGCGACATGGGGGTGTTGCAAACAACTTTGCCCACTCGGTGTGGAGGGGGTGATTTGTTGGGATTCCATCCCGTGTGGGCCAGATGAGAGTGATTTCCTATTACGTTTAGGATTTTCTATTGGGTTTAGGATTTTGTATCTCTATAAATACTCTTGTTGTCTCTCTTTTTGGAGTGTGGTAGCACAATGTGAGCGGGATAGGTTGAGAGTGTGAGAGGGGGAACCGGTTGTGGTCTTTCCCAACCGGAGTGGGAGCCGGTTATTGCTCCCCGAAGAGGTTTTTCAAGTGTATGTATTTGTAAATATATATGACAGAGTTTTCCTCAGATTTCTTGTGTGTGTTTGAGTGCGTGCGTGCGTGACCCGGAATGCACAACGAACAATTGTTGAGAACATGTGTGAAAGATTGGAGTCCCATATTGGATAAACAGAAAAAGAGTTGGACCTTAATATACAATTAGATGACTCACTACTTACAAGGCTTAGCCTTTTAAGTAGATATGGGTCATTCAATGTATATTGGGTCCATATGATGTGGTGGACTTCGTGGATACTCCTCAACGGATTGGGCCTACGCGCACAAGGGCAGACCTCAGGCGGATTAGACTCCTAACAAGACCTACAAAGAGTTTAGAGGGATATAAAGAGACGGGGCATGGGGAGGAGCTGATCCTGAATGATAATTGACTCACTTTTCTTTTGGTTTTGCTAGATGATAAGAGATTAAGGATTAGTTATTGGAGGTAATAACGGAGTCAAGCAAATTTTTCACGTGGTGTTCAAAATTTCAGTACCTGAATCACTTGACAAGTAAGTGGTTGCTAGCTTATGTGGTAGAGTTCTTGAATGCCCCACACTACATCTCGGGATCGAGTCTCATTCCCTCTCCCTATGTAATAGATTAGGAATGACGAATAACAAAAAAAAAATCAATTGACAAACAGCAATCAGTCAGCAATTATGTTCTTCTTCCCATCTTCTGCTCTGTTTGGTGACGGATGGATGAGTAAATGACATCCGCATAGCTTGTTCGTATGCCCTGTTCCATTTTTAAATGACTCACTTTCACCGGGAAGTAGCACTGCAGGGTTGTAGTGGGCATCCGACCCATTGATCCCGCAATTAATTGTCCAGATTTTATCTTGGCACTTGCATGATCCGAGTTGTTCATTGCTTAGATGAAATCCGAGCCGTTGATTACCGGCTCAGATGCTGCACTACATGATTCCCAGTCCCGCACACTTTCACCTGGGTAAATAAATTTACGTTTGCGAAATTCTAGAGTACCTTTATAAATTTACGTTTGGGTACGATACGTTTACCCAAACCACCCTCGTACCTGAATCAGTTAATTCTAGAGTACCTAAATAAATTTACGTTTGGGTACGATACGTTTACCCAAACCACCCTCGTACCTGAATCAGTTAACACCAAAAGGATGAATAAAATCATAAATGGCATTGTTTGTCTACCTTATCGTACAATTAAAACGGTCCAACTCATGAGTGTTTGGCCAAAAAGTGGTTTTTGGTTTTTTGATTTTTTGGTTTCGTCTTTATTCAAATTTTTTTTTACATTTGTTAGTTTTGCGTCAAGATTTTGTGGTTTTTGGATTTATCTTGACGAGACGAATCTAACAAGTATAAATTTATGGTCAAACCAAATATTTTTTTGAATAAAGCCAAAATACTTGGATTATTCGCCAATAATCCAAGTATTTTGGTTTTATTCAAAAAAATTTGAGTTTTAACCATAATTTTATACTTGTTAGATTCGTCTCGCCGAGAGGAATCCAGAAACCACAACAGTTCCTCGGCTAGGTTCAAAAACGAAAGGGGTCTGAAACGGCAACAGTGTGAGATTACTTTTTCACTTACCATGAGTATTTATTTCGGGTACATTATGCCTGTTCATGGATGATTAATATGTCAAAATGTGATTATTAGCCAATAATCCAAGTATTTTGGTTTTATTCAAACAAATTTGAGTTTTAACCATAATTTTATACTTGTTAGATTCGTCTCACCGAGAGGAATCCAGAAACCACAACAGTTCCTCGGCTAGGTCCAAAAACGAAAAGGGTCTGAAACGGCAACAGTGTGAGATTACTTTTTCACTTACCATGAGTATTTATTTCGGGTACATTATGCCTGTTCATGGATGATTAATATGTCAAAATGTGTACCTTCTTAGGCATTATGAAAACTCAACATTAGAACACATGTAATTTTTTGGATAGTAAATATTTTGATGAATGACGAATCTATAAAAATTTGTAATTTTTTTGGGTAGTTTTGAATAATTAATCTGGAGCACTTGTGCTTTTTTACGTTAAATTATAATTAATATTTTGACTGCCACTTTGGACTCGAAAACCTCGTTCCACCACTGGAAATTTGGAATCTACCCCATACATCATGTAGTGGAGGAAATTCTATCAAAGCAACGGTGACAGGTCACATGAGGACGAACGGACGGAGCCTGAATTCTGATTTGGAGGTGACACTCAAAATCAATATTTTCCCTCTGTCCCACAAAGATAGTCTATTATTAGATATCATGCACGGAAGTGCTTTATTTTTTTTATCCGAAAATTGGAAGTTTTTTTGGAAGTGGATTATCTTTACAAGTGGAGCAAGTAATTAGCATAAAAAGAAGGTACAAGTGTTCTAAAATTAATTATTTTTAGTACCCCAAAGGATACACGTTTTTATAGGCTATAATCATCTATTAACATACTTAATACCTAAGCGATTAATCACTTATTAATATGCTTAATAATAAATAATAATACACGCCTTTTAAAAAATAACATTGCTCTTGTGATACACAAAAATAAATTTTCTTTCGGGCCCGGGTTAGCATGTGCCACCCGGCCACGCGGTCACTGAAATTGAAGGATGGGTCGGGTGGTGGTGGGACGAAACAGGCATATGGGGGGAGGGGGGGAGTTGTATCTCCATCCTCCTGGTATTTATGCTGCAGAAACAGAGCACGAACGTTTAGAAAAAAATATTAGCTGGTGCCTACTCACCAGGGATGGAGCCAGAGGGGGGCCAGTAGGGGGCAGTTGCCCCTGCAAGGGAGAAAAAAACCTCTAGTATTATATAGAAAAAAATAAAATTTCCTATGAATTATTAGACCCAATTGCTGTTGCTGCTCCACTTCCCTTGTCTACATTTTTTTATTATATATATATATATATATATATATATATATATATATATATATATACAATAAGCTTCTAATGAGGACTCCCTCATGCGGAATTCCATGAGGACTTCACCATCCGGATCAAATTTTCATGATCCGAACCGTTAGATGTGTTTAAAATGTGTTTTCCAAGGCCACCGCGAGGATTTTTGAAAAAAAAATACCCGGAAGGGCTTGATCCGTTCAGTTTTTGTTAAAAACGCTATTATAGCGTTTTTAACAAAAACTGAACGGATCAAGCCCTTCCGGGTATTTTTTTTTCACGAATCCTCGCGGTGGCCTTGGAAAACACATTTTAAACACATCTAACGGTTCGGATCATGAAAATTTGATCCGGAAGGTGGAAAAAGCCCTTGGTCCGCATGGAGCTTCCAATGAGGGAGTCCTCATTAGAAGCTCATCCTATATATATATATATATATATATATATATATATATATATATATATATATATATATATATATATATATATATATATATATATAGGGGGCACTTCTAGTGCGGACTCCGGACTTCCGGACCTCGGTGATCCAAAAATTTTTTTGACGATCCGATCCGTCCAATGTGTTCAGAAGGTGTTTTCAAGGGTCCACGCGAGAAATCTTCAAAAAAAAAATACCGGGAAGGGCTTGATCCAAGCAGTTTTCGCAAAAAATATATATATACAGTTTTTGCGAAATTTGCTTGGATCAAGCCCTTCCCAGTATTTTTTTTTGAAGATTTCCCGCATAGACCCTTGAAAACACCTTCTGAACACATTGGACGGCTCGGATTTTCCAAAAATAATTTGCAACACAAAAAAAAACCATTTTTTTCTTATTAACGGGAGGTGTGGACTAGAAGATTGGGCTATATATATATATATATATATATTTGGAAACACAACTTATATTGATAAAATCAGGTACAAATTGTGGTCCGTAGGCTTAAAAACATCGTATACAACAAGTACTTAGGTCCGAAGAAAAACAAGAAAAGAAAAAAACAACAAAAAATGATCCTTATTTTTAGTAATTTCGAGTATTAATTTCTTGTTTTGGGGATGTTCCCCTGTTTCTTGGTTGTTGTTTTTTTTTTTAATTAAACAATTAATTTACCGCACAAAAAATAAACCGTTCTCAGTTTTTTTTATCTTTTTTTTTCTTTTTGAAAAATTTCTTGATTCCAAAATAAGGTAACTAGCTTTGCATATTTGTTTATTTGAACATTTTCGTTTTCACAACCATTTCATTTATTTGGCTGAAATGAGTAAGCATTTCTCGTAGATGAACCGAGATGTGCATAAACTGACCAAACACCCTAACTTCATCAAAAAAATCATGCCACTTAGGTGTGTCAATGTAACATTGTGAGTGTTCGTCAATAGTTTGTGATAACGTCACGTGATATCACTGTTTGATACCCGATATTTATTCCTAATAAATAATTCACGACTATTATGAAATTAGAATGGCGACAAAAATCCATTTTTAATTACATAATTTATTTCAACTACATGATTTGTCTTCATATCAATGTTTGTTACAAGCATGATTTCAGTCCATTACATTCCCCAAACAAATTCCTTGCTAGAATTTTTATCCGTTCAAAAACACAACACACACCAATCACACGCTCACACGCTTTCTCAAAATAGACATTCTGCTCTCCACATGATTGACCAGAGTTTGATTATTAGAGTCAGGTAGTAAGAAAGTAATTTTTTTATGAATCCGCTAGTCCCAGCTTGGGGATGGCCTAAGGCTGCCTTTAACCGGACCATAAAATAAATTAGTCGTGATGCATGTAAGCTGGCTTGAACACCTGACCGAGTGATCGTCGAAAAAAGAGAGAGAAGACATTAGCATATATGCCCGCGCTCACAAACACACAAAAACATGCGATCAAACGCGCATGCAGGCATGCACATATTTATTAAATATATATAACTACATGCTCTATCCCCCAATAAATTAATAAGCTGAACAGAAGTAATTACATAAAGTTTACAATCTCAAAACAAATAGTGGGCCTAATTTAGACAGATGAGAAACAAAGAAGAAGGATCGTACGGGTTGGTATCGTGGTTAAGGCCTAAGGTTTAGGGGGGTTGTTTCATTAAAAAGGGTCTAGGATCGAAACCTCTCAGGTAGTATTAATTCATTTGAGTCAATTTATACAGAGTTATACTAAGTTTTGTTTTGACTTTAAATAGAGCTAGCTTTCACCATTGGATGATGTGATTGGTCCCCTTGATTACTCCAATGTAAACTGAAAAATTATAGGGACACGCCACTCCACCACACCAGCTTACGTGGCACTGCATGATTGGTGATGGGAGAATAAATACATTGAAACTATTTTACAATCACCAATCATACAGTGCCATGTAGGCTAGTGTGGTCGGTGGTGTGGTGGAGTGGTATGTCTCTAGCATTGTTCATGTAAAACGGCCGAGACACTTAGTTATAAAAATACAAAATAAAAAGAAAGCTAAGGAGCCAGAAAGGCCGACTTGGGGATTGAGGAAGTTTAAATAAATCAATAATGCCAGTTTATACATACTAGTACTATTATATTTCATTAGTTTAAGAGCACGAGTTTAGTTCCAGCAATCTAGGTAATTAAATTAAGTGGCTCAAAAATGCAGCAACAAAAGCCCATAATTACAGTAAGAAATTTTAAAAAATGGGTATGGCACGTACTGGTGAATAATATAATTGGAAACACTAATAAAAAAAGGGGAACATTATTCCACCACAATTAATTGTACAGAATTATGACAAGTACTTTAATAATTTAAACTGTCTCTTAAGTGTCTTTTCGTTTCAAACCAAAACACCCACCTCTATAAGTACCCTTAATTCCAACAATATGATGCTATCCCATTATTATGGATTAGCTATCCTCATGGAAAATACTATTGTTTGTTCATTTTTTTCTATAAAAGTGTTGTCCGTAGAATAGATATATATTGGACACGCTTGATTGTCGAATTATTTTTTGGAACGGTAGAAAACAACTAGGTTAGTGTTGAGAACAAAGAGGACCCGTGGCCACTGAGATAATAGAGGCATGAGATTACATGTAGTACGTAATTAGTTGGACCCGGGGGTCATGCTGTCCCTTCCATCGGAGCCGTTCGTGCTCAGTGATCGACGGCCCAAATTAGTTCGGTAATGAACGGTGCAGATTTATTTGAGTCCAAACAGATCTGGGCTGTTGATCACCGAGCACGGACAACTCGTATGGGACAACATGCATTTGGGGACAGCATCATCGATCCCCCAATTTTGATTAGTTGTACTATGTTTGATTTGAATGTGATAAAATGGTTGAGAATGATTAATCAAATATCTTTTTTGCCGGTAAAACATGGGCGGAGGGATGTAAGTACAAATGGCACTCACTTTGATTTTTCATAACACATTTGAAAACGAAATTTTCTATTTTGACCCTATAAAAAATCAGTAAATTGGCCTAAAGGCTAA
Source organism: Vaccinium darrowii (assembly GCA_020921065.1). Taxonomy (NCBI): domain Eukaryota; kingdom Viridiplantae; phylum Streptophyta; class Magnoliopsida; order Ericales; family Ericaceae; genus Vaccinium; species Vaccinium darrowii. Next base: position 11,935,884 of record CM037159.1, on the reverse strand, counting down.
GTTTGGGGCTTTAAAAGGTGTTTAATCCAGCCTAACTTAGTTTAAAGTCTCTAATACATTGATGTGAAATTTTTGAGGATTCAAGGGCAATACAAGACAAAAATACCCTTAATGATAAAAAAAAATTACAAAAAGAAGCCGGGGCATTGATGTGAAATCTTTGTTGATCGACTATGATCATTGAAAGTGACCCATGAAAGTGTCGAAGTCTGACCCATTCACGTCACTTTCCTTCTCTCTGTCTTTCTCTCTCCCTCTCCCACCAGTCACTATCTCTCTCTCTCTCTCTCTCTCTCTCTCTCTCTCTAATTTTTGGGTTGGGTTCAATTTTAGAGGATTTGGGTTCTTTGGGATATGGTATAGTGGGTTTAGGCATTTTGAATTTAGGCACTTAGGGTGCACTTTTCCAATTATAGGGTATTAGACTATTAGTGGTTTAGGCACTTTCATAGGGTACCATAGGATTTTAGGCACTTTCATATGGTACCCTAGGTTTAGGTTTAGACACTTTCATTGTCTAACGGGGGCGTATTTGGAATATGTAGGTGATTTGTCCTTTTTGGCATTAATAAATTAGTTTGTGTCCTCTTTTCATGATTAACTCTTATACCATGTCCTTGTCGAAGAAAGATTCATAAAAAATATATAGAGTTATAGATTGCCAACTTGCTTCAAACGCATACAAACGACATGTATTTTTTTTCCTTTCGAGAGTGGATAGTAACCTCTTAATTTAATTGTTTTCTTGATCTAATTTTGAACCCACTAATTTAAATTTTTGGCTCCGCTTTTGACTAAACGAAGCTGAGTAGACTATTGTTGTTTTCTACCAACTCAAATCATGTTGTGGTTCGATGTACAAACAATTGAGATTTTTCATTAGGTAGTAACACCGATACTTAGTTATCGTTACGACCTTATATACTTATGTCTAGCTATTTTATTGTACATGGGTTGATTGATGAAAATGATATCTCGTACATCAAATGAGACATAAGTACACTTATCCCCAGAGTATCAAACGAGTCTTGTATGTAGTGCCAGACCAACAAACGAGGTCTCGTTAGAACATTCCTCATCTTCTTTGAAACCAACGATGTAGAGCGAGAAATCTAAATGCAAACTTTATCGATTGATGATACCGTCACGTGATATCAGATGTTAAGCGTGATATTTATTTCTATTGTTGGAATGAGAAAATGATCGTGGTAAAGAGGAAAGAAGAGGGGAAAGACAATTGGTAGTGGGGATGGATGGGGTTGGAGACAGCATGCTAGGTGAAGTGAAGGGTTGTGGGTATGGTTGGTTATGGGGGGCAAGTGAATGGCGCGTGGATAAAAATGAAATGTTTCCTACGCATACAACAAGTATGTCGAGTGAATGAGGGTGGATTGGGTTACAAAGTCGATTGGCCCATTACCCACATGTTTATTCAATCACATACCTCTTTTTTTGTTCTTTTTTTTTTTTCGACCATTAGGAGTGTCCGGGTCAACTTACGCGCATGACGCATCTCGCTTGATCCCCTCCCGGACCCGGTCAAAAGCAGACAAGATCATCCACGTGGGCACTGAATTCACAATAAATTACTCTCTTACAGCTGGACTCCATGTATGCGTAGCAAATCCACCAACTAACTGGACTAAGTATCGATATTGTTTATCAATAGTATAGTACTTTTTTTTTTTTTGGTGCTTCGGGATATTTATCAATCATATACTTGTATACATACGCAAACATACTTTTACACCACTGCATATTGCTTTATGGCATTATCTGAAATTCTGTTTTTAACCATTTTTGCCCATACACTCGCTGTGTGTGTTTCCCACTCATATTTATGAAATATTGGACTGGGGGCCTATGTGTCCTAGGCCCGGCAAGTACTGTGGTGCTTATTAAATAGGATGCCATTGCAAACAATCAAGAACATAGTACACCATTGCAAACAATATTTATTGTGACATTATTATTTATTGTTACATTAGGATTAATTATTTATTGAGATTCAATTTTTTAATCCGTCATAAAAAATAAAATAAAAAAAACTTTGAATTACAAGAACCAAAGTTAATCTTATCGTATCGCATTATCAAATAATTACTTTCTCGTGGATCCGCTAAGTGGTTGATGGTAGTTTTGAATTCTGATAATGCCAGTAAGCAATTTTATCCTCTTTGTTTAGGGAGAGATGAGGAACGATGACGGCACGGTGCGCATGGAGCTGCACAGCACGCTACGGAGCACCTCCTCATTTCCACAAAACACCCTCCTGTATCAATTACAAATGTTGAATTCACATCTTAATTTTTCCATTTGACTGGGGATCTTACTTGCTCATGTGCTTTTTCCTTTTTCTTTTTTTTTTTTTCCTGATGCAACTTACTTGCTCATATGTCAGTATGAACGAAGGGTGAATCTATTGGCAACCTATTTTTTGCTATATATGACCCAATTCCTACATATAACTCAGATGAGGTGGCAAAATTTCATTTTTGCTAAATACCATCCACAAAAATCATAGAACTTCCAAAAAAGCCTTTATTATATGACCAATTTTGGATATTAACTCCCGAAAAACGTCAATAAATTTGGATATTAACTCCCGAATTGTATACTAGTTTTCGGATATCAACTCATTCAGGAGTTCACTCCCGAAAATTATTTTTACCGGGTTATAGGTAGCAAAAACCGGATTACGAGTAATGGATTTAAATTCTTCGGTTTTAACTGAATGCCATTCATTCCTGCGTGACCTGTATTTTCAGAGGATGAGCTCATTCAAGAGCACAGCAGGACAGAGTAATTGAAAAATGATACGTACACAACGCACAGCCACAACGGAAGGCCACAACGGCCCCAAAACGACGTCGTTTTGGGGCCCTAACCCATTTTTAAAAAAAAAAAAAAAAACGAAAATTTTCCAGAATTCCCCTTTCTTCCCCCTTTCGGCCTTTCGTGCTCCAGTCGTAATATAGAGAGAGAGAGAGAGGACGAACGGCGACTCCAACCACCGCCGACTCCAACCCCACCGAACGCCGCCTTCGCCTCCTCGACCACCACCACTGCCATACACAGCCGCCTCGACCATCACCTCTGCCGTACGACGATGCCGCTGAGAGAAAAAAATATCGAAATCAAACGAGCTAAAGAGACTCGCAAATTGTCCAATTCATGCACAGCCAACAAATGATGCAACACCCAAATGTTGGATCTTAACGAGAAACATGGTACCCACATCAAATTTTTCTTCAAAATTTTGGAAAACCAAGTGCGATAACCCAAAAATAAAAAGGGTTCTTGCAGTGATTAAGATTGAGGGCAATGACCTCATACACTGTTAATAACGAGACAAATTTTCCCCTTTTCACAATCTTGGTTCAAAAACAATGTGGACCACTCTCTTCTTCGATTATTCTTGTTAGGGTTTATGCCCCAACAAACCAGAAGAAGAAGAAGAATATAAGATGAAAAGCCCCATTTTTACAAATTGATGAACACGAAATCAAAAGAGTGCCCTTGCAGCAAACACAACACTGACCTATACAGACCGTGGTGGTGGCGGCGTTGATGGTGTGGCGGTTTCGTGGAGCGGTGCTGGTGTTCGTACACACACAGAGAGAGAGAGAGAGAGAGAGAGAGAGAGCGACAGCGTGTACGGAGGTGGTGGTCGTCCACAGGAGTGGGAGGCGTCCTCGTCAGTGTGGTCGGCGGCGTAGGCGGTGGTGGTTGGGTGGCAGCCTTCTCCTCTACACTCTTCCTCCTTGCGAAACGTCTGAGGATTTGGGGAAGGGGAAAGCCTATTCTGAAAATTTTCGTTTTTTTTTTTAAATGGGTTAGGGCCCCAAAACGACGTCGTTTTGGGGCCGTTGTGGCCTTCCGTTGTGGCTGTGCGTTGTGTACGTATCATTTTTCAGAGTAATTATACGCGGAAAAAGTGGTATTGACAGTAAAAGATGCTAGGGAAGGTTCCGTGTGTAGAAAATTAAAAAGTGGTATCAACACAAAATTCCTGTGGGGGTGGCTTCGCCAGAATATCCTCTTTGGCCCTTCTGGTGTAGAATGGAAGGTGGTGAACTGACTGAGCTCTGCCTAAACCCTAGCTCCTTAACTGAGAAGAAGACCTGCACACATGAACAACCACGTTAGTGCCTAGCCCAGACGGTGGTGGTCTGGGAAGGCACTCCGATGGCTAAGTAAGTAACCGGAGAAGAGAAAGTAAGCCGGAAACTTAGAGAGAGAAGGTGAGTTAAGAGGGTATTGAATGAGGAGAGAGAGATGCCCAGTGTGGTAGTTGGGCTTAGTATTTATAAGCAGAGGGGGGCGTGCCTCTTACGCCCTCCGTGCCCCTCACGCGCGCGCCATCCGTACCACGAATGACAACTGATGTGATCTCAATCTTTGCTGCAGACGCCACGCTTCGGCTGACGTCATGACACATGGGTCTGAAGGGTCAATTCGCATAGGGATATTTCCCATCACCCACGTGCTCATGCAGGCGTAGAAGGCAGGGTAAGTGATCGCCGCATTTAATGATCCATCATGAACTGCCTAACGTGTCAAACACGCCTCCGCCGACCTCAGGCGATCCCCGAGCCCCACAAGACCAACGTTAACCGACTCGGCTTGTGGGATGCTCGGTTGCTCGGATAACCAAAGTGCGGAGCAGTGAAGCCCCCGAGGGTTGTTTGAGAGCTGTACCGAGAGCCAAACGTCCATGGCATCCCCGGACGCGGAGGACTACCTACAAATCAATATTCGTCCAGATCCGGACCTCCACACTGTGAGCCGAGAGCACATTGCGTTCAACGAGAGCAAGCCGGTTCGATTTACATTCGCTTTTGCAGATTCTGAGGAGGTGATCCATCACCCTCTCATGGAGAGGGTTGGGCCCCACTAGTCCTTATGGACCCGGCCGCTACATTACCATTCTATACCCACCCCTTGAATGAATTAAGTAATCTTTTTCTTCACATATTAGTCTCTTTTTTTTTGGTTTGGCAAAAGTCAGTATTAGTGAGGTTTGAAACCCAGTCAAATGAATGAGAGTACACTAACCTCCGCTAATAGATATCGTATGTTAGATAATTCTTAACTACTTCGTGGTTTTCTCCTCGTTAAAGAAAATAAAATGTCATTTGGTTGTAAATTTTATATCGACAATGAACAAGTAGTGATCTAGCGAAGCCGTTCAAAAAACAAAAAGTAGTGATCTAGCGAAAGCATTTTCACAATTGCGATGATCCATATTGATGCTTTATTTTCAATTGGTTGTTTCTTTTTTTTTTAGGAGGTAGTGTCACATTGGACGTGATTCCATGGAATAGACTATGAATGATTTTACAAAGATATTATTTCGGAACTATCATATTCACAAATATTATCATATATTTTACCTTTTTGATCATCTCTAGTTAAGGATCTCGAATTCGACATGATATATTAAGTGGATAAATTAGAATTTCCAAAACTCATGCCAAAGTGTCAATGCGTAACATGTGTTACACATTTGACATTTATCTTCTCCTGTTGTGAAATTTGGCACGTGAAAAAAGTAATATTTCAAAATTATTTCTTTGAAAAAAGTAATATTTCTTTGGATAAAAAAGTAATATTTCAAAATTATAAACAATCACATTTAGGCTAAGTTTTCACTATGGTATTTTTAGTATTTTCAGTATCTATGGTGGTATTTTTGGTATTCTCCCATAGGTCATTTTCCTCATATAAATCAACTGATTTAACACTTAGTGGAAACAACATACTCCTTTACTACAGTCGAAAGACTGTATTTTTAGTGAAAAACTTAGCCTTAAAAGCTTGCAAAAACAGAAGATAACAAAACTAATCCAAGTACACATTATTGAAGTAGTAAATTTGGCATATGGATTGGAGTGTAAATTTTTAAAGATGTCAGCTATTAACATACTAATTGCTACTTAGAGCATCCACAATGGCCTAACCAAAATTGGATAACCAAAAGTTGCCACATAAGCTTTTGATTATCCATTTAGAGATTGCTAAAGTTAGCAATGTCAAGTCCCACATTGGTGTTTTTTGTCCATAACAAAAAACAATGGACCCCCCTATCACTTATTCAAATGACAAACAAAACTTGCCACATCACTATTTCAAACTAAAAAAAAAATTATGGAATTTTTTTAGTAGTACAAAACAGTTTTTCAAAAAAAAAAAAAAACAGTTTATAAAAAATAAATTTTGAAAAAAAAAAGTTTTTAAAAATAAACTTTTGAAAAAAAAGTTTTTTAAAATGAACTTTTTAAAAAACAGTTTTTTAAACTAAACTTTTGAAGAAAAAAAAACAGTTTTTTAAATTAAACTTTTGAAGAAAAAAAAAACAGTTTTTTAAATTAAACTTTTGAATACATTGTTGAGAGAGAGAGAGAGAGAGAGAGAAAGAGAGAGAGGGGAGGAGAGAGAAGGTTTTTGTCATTTTGTGTAATGGTGTGTGTACTTGATTGGGTAGATGTGGAGTCCATTAAATTTGATTATTGGCAAAAGGTTGCTAGTTTTGGTTATTCAAGTGCCAAAATTTGATTAGTTGCTAAGAGGTTGTTAAGTTTGGTTATTCCAATGTGAGCACTTTTTTTAACAAACATTGCTAATATTAGCAACCTTTTGGTTTTGGTTAGGCCAATGTGGATGCTCTTAGTCTTCAAGAAAATTTGACGTCTCCAAATTCGTAGCCGATGGAGGAGAAGATTCCCTCAAGAAAAGAACACGGAAAACAATTGTAAGAAGTTTATGTGCTTAACCCCAATCAGGGTGTCAAACAGGACAGACTGGCATAAGCCCATATGACATGAGCACGATACGTTTAAGAGCGGTACAACTCGATACATGCACGACACGACACGACCCCTAAAGATGGGCTAGCCTGGGCTAGTGTTAAGTGGCATGTGGCACGGGCACGGGCACGGGCACGAATCAAAATTAGGAATACTTAATTTATAGTAGTAAACTAAAATCATGGATACTTAATTGCTACCCAAAAAAAAAGTTTTGTGAAATCATGATACGTAATACTTTATTTATAGTTGTAAAATTCAACAAAGTGACCACTTAAGTGCTTCTTCCGCCCATATATACTTAATTTTGTGCTTATAAGGTTTATGAAATGCAAATGATTGATACTTGAGTAGGTGCCAACCTAGTTATGCTCTGCCGCCTGCCTCCCCCCTCTCTTTCTCTTCCTCTTCCTCTCTCCCCCTCTCCCTCTTCCTATTTTATTTTTTCGTCCTCCTTGGAATGCAGTGGTTGTCTTGGTGTGGGCGGGTGGTGGCGGTTTGCTGTGGCGGATGGGATCCTAGTGGTGTAATTCTAGCCATTTATGGGGTTTGTTTTTTATGGATCTTGGCAGCCTTTTTGGGGTCAAATCATGTGAGGGATTCGTGGCGGTGTGGGTTTCAATGGATCCTCCCTACCTTGGATGTAGGTACCTACTGGGTTTCCTCTGCTCTCCCTCTATTGGTTTTGTTTCCTCTACGCCTTCATTGGATGAGTCTGATTCTGGGCCTAATGGTAATGGGAGTTGCAGCTGTTGACGGGTGCTTAGAGCGGAGGTTGTGACGGCTGGCTGGTGGTCGGTGTTGTAGGATGTTGGTGCGGTGGCTCTGGGTTGATGGCTCTAAGGTTTTGGCTACCTTGTAGTTTGGGCTTATTTGTTTGTATTGGGTATGCCCTTTCGGGGCTAGGCCTTTAGGTGTTTGGGTTTCAATGTTTGTATTGGGTATAACTTTCTTGGGCTAGGCCATTAGATGTTTCCGGTTTTGTCTACCGGGTGTTTTGGGCCCTCATCCCATCAGGAGTTTTTAATTTCTTCAACTTTTATTGGAGTCCTTTCCCCACTTCACCAACTTGGTGTACCCTTTGTCAAGTTTTCACTATTAAAACTTTATTGCCGAGCGAAAAATAAACCTAGTTGGGATGCACATAAACTATAGTGATGCAACTCTTACCTATTTACATCCAGTGTATTAGGAAATTGCAATTATCAATCTGGATGTTTTTGCCGAATAAAAAAAAGATATTTGTTTTTATTAATTTTGTTGTTTTATTTTATTATAACTATTTGCAAAAAAAAAATCTGTCTAAAAGATATTTTTTTCTTCTTTTTAATGTCCAATAAAGGAAGCTCAATTGAGGAGGACACGACACTAGAGTTGGCACGCCACAGAGTTATGCGTGCTCATGGGTTAGGCCGGGCCAAACATATTCTCAAATAGGCTGGCACGGCACGACATGACACTACAATACTAATAAATGGCCAGGGTAAGGCTCGGCACAATACACGTTTGGCACATAATTAAATAGGATGGACTGGCATGGCACAACTATTTAATACCTCTAATCCCAATGAGTTTTTTTTTAGAACGAGTTTGGCTAAGTGGCATCAGACAACAACCAAAACGCTTCCTATCAAATCTCTCGAAGGCCAAAGGGTCAAAAGCTTACGGCAACAAAAAGTTTGTCCCACCATTAACTTCATGGTCTCGAGGTCAATTGAGGGTGCCCGCAATTTAGTTTAGACACCCGATTCCGAAAAAAGAAAAAAGAAGGTTATGTACATATTTTTTTTGGGGGGTTGTCACGTGCTATTGCCTGGTGATTAAACAAGCGTGCCAAGGCACTCACGTGCCATAACGTCTATAAATACACTCATTGGTAAGGACTGCTGAGTGAGTAGTGGTCGAGCAAAAAAGACTACAAATCTCGTATATGTGTACTATATACTACTACCATATTTGAGCCATATCCAGAATACATATACGAAGGCCATATTTAGCAAGTTTTATAGATAAATAGAGAGGCCGATTCTTCCTTCTGTCTCAAACCTACCTCTGTAATTTGTAACCCAACAAAAACCTGTTGGGGTAGAGACAAAGTTATACAAACAGTGCGAGAGAGAGGGAGAGAGAGTGATGGAGAGAGAGGGTGAAATGGTGCCATCCAAGTTCAAGACTATTTGTGTATTCTGTGGGAGTAGCCAGGGGAAGAAGAGGAGCTACCAAGATGCTGCTATTGAGCTTGGAATGGAACTGGTATAGTTTTTTCTTCACATAATGGCTTTGTTTTCATACAAATTTAACCTTTTTTCACATGGGTGATTGACAAATGTTTGTTTTTGTCATGTGGGTTTTGCTTTAATGCGTTTCTTGCAATGTTTTCTCTGAATTTATGGCATGGTTTGGGGCTTTTTTTCACATGGGTCGTTGACACATGTTTGATTTCTCATCTGGGTTTTTGTTGGAAATCATGTAGTTAAGCTGTTTGTAAGTTGGTTCATAGGTTTGTCCTTTCATTCTACAAGTTTTACACTGATACCTTCAAATGGGATATACTTTTGTTTGTAAGTTTCTACTTGTCCTGTTTTGGAAGTTTTTCAAGCAAGGCCTATAATGTTGGAGGATGTTTGTATACAAATCTCTGTCTCTCTCTCTCTCTCTTGGTTTATCATCTTCCCCCTTTTATGGAAAAAAGATATGTACAAACAAAACCCATATTCCGAATCAAAAACAAAGGCAGACCCATATCTGTTGGACTACTGTGGAATCCAACTTAACCTTTCTTTCCTCATTTCTGCAAGGTTGAGAGTTTAATGGTTAAATGTGCACATCTATAGTTTTAGCCCAATCACAGCTTAAAAGAGCTCCATTTTCTTGGAAAAGGGCAAAAAAATTCCGAAAAAAAGTCCATATTATAACACAAATTTGCAAGTTAATTCAAAACTAACCGTTCGCATCACGAAGATAGAATCTTGGATTTGTAGCTGTTACATAAACTTTGTGTTCTAATTTGACATTGTGTTTTTTGAAGGTCTCAAGGAACATTGATCTAGTCTATGGAGGTGGTAGCATAGGCCTCATGGGTTTGGTTTCACAAGCTGTTCATGATGGTGGTCGGCATGTCATCGGGTGAGCTTTACTTCTCTTTCTAATCCTTCAATTTTTGACCTCAAAAGTTTCAAACAAGCAGTAAAAAAAACACTAATTAGCACTAACAGGATAAATTAGTTAGTTATGTATTCAATAGTATTATTTGTGTTGTGCTGTATATACAACTAATTTTGTCATGTTATTGTCTCTCTGCAGAGTGATTCCCAAGACTCTCATGCCCCGAGAGGTATGTCTGCTGGACTGCTACACACCTCAAAAAGTCTTAAGCCTTTCCTTATTTAATTAGCAGCTGAATGATGATAACCCCACTAAACTACAGTTACTTCTATTTATTTCATTTTCTGAATTTATTTCTTTATTTGTTTTTCTTGGGTTGCTCTTTTTACTTGGAGGAGTTCTTTTTTCTTTTTGCTAATCAAAAATTAAGGGGGGGAAGGGGTCCCCTATTATAGCAATGTCCCTTGGGCCTTGAGCATGATCATGGAGACTCCAAACATGCGACGGGCCCGTGAGGAACTAATTACTCGTAGGGTTCTACAAAACTCATACGGGATAAGGCACAAGTATGCATTTTTTTGTACGCCTCAAACCTTTGACCTCTAGGCCTACTTTTCTTTGTCTAGCTACTTACTTTCTTTTCCTTCTTCATTACCTCCATTTAATATCTTGCTAATGGTTTTGTTCAATTTCATTGGTTTGTTCTCTTATCTTCTTGTTCTTTATCCTTCTAGTCTGTGGCTCTTATAGGATTTCTTTCTTTATTGGTCCTTCCAACAACCATATGGACAAGTCTTACTAATAGTACTCTTTTGGTAGACACTGCTTCACCCCTTTCATTTTTCTAGGATTCAAATGTATTTTTCTGATTTTAACTTTGTACTTCACATCTTTATTTGATCATTTCAGCTTATTTTTCCAAGTTTCAAATTATATGTATACTAGTATATTTGTACATATCACAAACACCACACACACATCATCTAGTAAATCCATGAAGTATTGGCCCATGGAAAGGGCTGACTGAGGATTTTTGGACTAAGTGCACCGTGCCTGCAACCCTCATCATTGCTTCACTGCACAAGTGCACAACAATCAATGCTGGTTTCCAGTCTTTTCTCTCTCCTCTCTCCCTCAATCTCTCTCTAAAAATTTCAGCTTTTTCAACGTTTTTTGCCTTGTGGGTCTTGGTACCTATTTTGCAGTTAACTGGTGAAACAGTGGGAGAAGTGAAGGCGGTTGCAGACATGCACCAAAGGAAAGCAGAGATGGCTAAGCACTCAGATGCTTTTATTGCATTGCCAGGTTTGTATCATTAACACCCTGCAAAAGTTCTTTCACTATTTTGCAACTAAAATTCTGAAGCACATCAAGTTTGGCTAAAGCACCTCAGGTGCTTTTATTTTTCTACTTCTAGCATGAAAGATATTATTATGTCTCTTGTTTTGGCTCTTTATACAGTAGGTAAAAGTGTGTCCATACTTGATCAGTTGATCTCTAGTTGTAATGTAGACATTGACAAAGTAAGAACTGGATGTTCTTTTAGTCAAACTGCAAAGAACTTATGTTTGATTACAATAAGATTTGTTTCAACTGCCCTAACTTGATCCTTTAGAAACTGCAGTCTACTAGTTTGATAAATGGTTTGAAAGAAGAAACATGCAAGTGTTCTTCAGTTGTTGTGTGACTTAAAAACTCTTTGTATTGTGCAAATCTTCTGGGTAATGTTGATATAAACAAATGTATAAATCCTGGGACAGAAACATAAAAAGAGAATGCTAACAAAGAAGAAGAATTTGATTATCATTTTGTATACAAACAAATGTAATCAAAATATTTGTTCATCTCTGCAGTCCCTTGAAAGGTGCCGTGGCAAAGGGGACTCTGTATTTCTCTTCAAAATGTGTCCCAAGTTGTTTGGCATTTTCACCTAAATAATACATTTTCTTAAGCACTGACAAAAAATATGAGCTATGTCAGAACAAAACCATTCCATATATAGTACTGGTAATAAAGCAACTGTGTGAAGGCTATGAATGATCACAACCCTTTTAACCATTCCTCACAAAACCCAATGCACCATCATGAGAAGTCAACCTTTCAAACACTACTTTATTGCCCCATCAACATCTTACACTGAAAATTAGAGGTTGTGACCCTGAATAATCTACTTCTTTTGTTTTTCTCATTTGTCTGAATTTTCGCCTTGATGTGTTAGCAGTAGTAGCCTCTGATAACAAAAAACAAAAATAGGTTCCATTAACGGAAAATAAAGAAAAAAGAAACGAAGTTATCAGATAGTTTTTGTCAAGCAGCAGTTATACCAAGCAGAGAAGTCATATTCAACCCAGCTTTTTGTCATCATGTTGATTTCAAAGATTTGCTAATAATTTTCAAATTGTCTTTTGAAAAGCCGTTTAATTTTTATTTTATTTTATTTTTTGAATATTTGCTCGGTTAATTTTTGAATTGGAACCAGTTATTTTACAGTTCATAGGCAACTCAAATACTTCTCCAAAGGGGGAGAAATTGAATAAGTTTTGAGCTCAAGTCACACTGTCCCTTTCTACCAGATAGATAGAGAGTTTTGAACAATTTGAGAAAGCTGAGACCAACTGGTGTTTCTAGCCTTCATGATAAATGACATGAGACATGAGACCATTGTTATCTACTAAGCTAAAATAGTTGACAAATTTCGTTATAGCCAGAGTAATTATGCCCTGACCATAAAATAGCTGAACAGAAAGTAAAATCGGGAAAAAATAAAAATAAAAACACTTTGCATGAAATGATGATTTTTTTTATTGAAAACAATAAAACATTTGTCTATAATAGTGTTACCCTTTTATTCGTCCTTGGATTCCATTTGGATATTCGTTGGATGTTCCATTTGTGCAATTCTTCTTCTTAGTGGTATCCGTTTTTCAAATTTCTTTTTCTTTTTCTTTTTCTTTTTCTTTTTCTTTTTCTTTTTTCTTTCTTATTTCTGTATTAATCAGAATGGCATATTTCAATTTTACTGTGTTTTTCCTTGGGTTACAACAACTCAACTCCAACTCTTGATGTTGCAGTCTGTGATGTGCTAAATCTTCCAGTTGTAGACTTGTATTTTAAGCAACTTTAGTGGATATATCCGATCAATAGGTTGTCAATATGTTCACTTTATTCAGAGTGACCGGCAATATTTGAGCTCCAATGGGATATATTATTGAGTTATATGCTGCATGGTCATTTCTCAAGCTTCTACGATATAGTGGGAGAAAAAACTTTAGAAAATACTAAAAAGAGAAGGAAGTAAGGAATGCAATTTGCTGAAGTTTTACTTATTTTAACTAGTGCAACTATTACCAATCCCGGGCTTAAGGAATTTTATGTAATGGATTGCATGCAGGTGGTTATGGGACTCTTGAAGAGCTACTTGAAGTGATAACCTGGGCTCAACTTGGCATACATGATAAACCGGTAATCTTTTGTTTAAAAATTCGAGATTATGTCCCATTATTGATGACCTCTGCTCTTATCAGTCCTTTCTTCTGCTGTACTAACCGGATTTTAATCTAATAACTTCTGAATGCACATTCTGTTTTCGTTTTTGCAGGTGGGTTTGCTGAATGTTGACGGATATTACAATTCGCTGCTGTCATTTATCGACAAAGCTGTGGAAGAAGGTTTCATCAGTCCAAGTGCACGCCATATCATTGTATCTGCACCAACAGCAAGGGAACTAGTGAAGAAACTGGAGGTAATATATACGAAGTGCCATATGTTTTACTTGCTATAGATTGATTTTTCTCCTTGTATAAATGCTTCTTTTAGTAAGTTGCTAATGGGAAAAAGAATTAGTCACCATATGTTTACTGACTATTTTTTGTCGTAATAACAGGAGTATGTTCCGTGCCATGAAAGAGTTGCTTCGAAATCAAGCTGGGAGATGGAGCAGCTCGGCTACTCTCAATCGTATGATATCTCCAGGTGTAACGGATTCGCTTCGTAGAGAAGTCTCGTAGATTTGGCATTGACAAAGAGGCTAACCTAAGAAAAAAGATTATTGATATTTTTGATGTGAAGGGTTTCTTTTTTGTAAATTTACTTGCTGCAAATGACCTCAAGATGTCAAATTTCACCATTCCCTTCAATTGGAACTTTGGTTTCCTTTTCCCATGTTGTACGTACTAGATGCACCTTTTTAATAGTAAACTTATTCAAGTATTTTGCATTGTCTTTGTACTGTTCTTTTTAATGTTGGAATGGCCATCTATTTGTGCATGTTGGAGATGTTATATGGATGCATGGGACACTACACATTGATGTACGTATTCTTATCGCAATTTTTTTTAATATTACGTAAGAAAAGCGAGTGATTTTCATGCTCGCCGTTTTTATGTCGGCTTTTTATTTGTCTACTTTATTTATGTGATTATGGTAAAAGGGAAGTGCAAAAATCAATTTCATATATATATATAGGCAAAGCTATCGTAGCAAATATATGAAACACAAGTACGACCCTCAAATACATGTACAGTACTGGATGCACCTCAAAGCGAGCACCAGGATCAGTAGATCCTCAAGAAACTTGTTTCTTAATTTCATATACTTGTGGTGATATTCAAAAACAGACTTATGCTAGGAGTTGTTAGCGTGAGTTTTCGCTAAAAATACCGTCTTCTTACTATAGTTTAAAGTGGGTGTAGTTTCTGCTAATTGTTATTTTTGTGATGTATATGACGGGAATGACTTGTGAGAAAATACTGAAAATACCGTTAAAAATACACTTGAGGACAAGCTTTCTATCAGTCCGTGTCAATGAAATCTATTTGTTTTGAATTGCTTCACCGTTGTTTATCTTGTTAGCTATGTTGTTGCTTGCTTGTTGTTGGATTGATACATAGTGCTCAGCTATTTGCTTTGGGAGTTATCGGGAGCTGGTGTACCTTCCAGGGAGTCTTGGTTGGAAGTCACATGTGGTGTCTCTTGAGCATAATCTTGCCTCAAGCGCAGCCCATTGACAGCTAGTTGACTTATGCTAGGAGTTGTTAGGTAGAGTTTCGCTAAAACTACTGCCTTCTCACTATAGTTTAAAGTGAGTGTAGTTTCCCCTAATTGGTATTTTTGTGATGTATGTGAGGGGAATGACTAGTGGGAAAATACCGTCGAAAATGCACTTGAGTACAAGCTCAAGAATTCCGTTTTGAAAATGTTCAACCTTCATGGAATTTGAACTTGCGACCTCTCGAGGACAAGCTCTTTAGTCGCTTTCTCATACACACTTGGCCAAACCTCTTGACGGGGCAATTGTGTACTACGTGTTATGATCTGTTTTTTCAAGTAGTAGTTGTTTGTTGTTAAGGTTTGAGGTAACCGGTAACTGAATGGGGCCATGTTTTGTTGATTAGAATGGAGGGATGGGCCTCTTTGTGTTCATCTAGGACAGAATATCCTCTTTTAAAATGACAAGCATATAGGTAAAAAAGACTGTATCCACAATGCAGCGTCACAGCAAATAGACGTAGTTTTTTTTTTTTTTTTTACTCCAATTTTTTTTTTTTTTTTTTTGTAAAAAATAATTATGGGCATGTATTGTAGTGGGTAGGGTCTCTATCAATTCGTGGGCAAGGGCTGGACCACTTGCCATGGCCATCTTAGGACAGGACAGTATTTAGGGTTTGTAAATTTTGGGGCCTCAGTTTCATGTCTTGGTTAATTTGCATGTGCTTCATTTCAATGCAGGGCGGCACTGGAATGATCAACACCACCAAATGCATTTGGTGGGTGAAGTGTCCATTTGAGGAGTTTTTTTTAGGGGGACAGAATGGATCCCATAAAAGAATGGAATACTTTTTTTTTTTTTACAGTCTGTCCAAAAGTAATCTTTAAGAGTGCATTCTTATTTGTAAAAGTGTGTGCATTCTTATTTGGCTGCCTTTGGCATCATTGCTAGATATAGTGGTGGATCCGCTCTTTGGTGGTGTTTCGGCAGAGTGATGGTTGAGTCCGTTCTTTCCATTGAGGCTTGGGCTTTACGTATCGCATGTGACATGGCAAAAGATGAGAACTTGAATGGGGTTATTTTTTAAACAGATTGTAAAAGGCTGGTTGATATTCTTTCTCACAGCAAGGTGGATTGCCCCTAGAGTATAGCTGCCATTGTAGAGGATATCAGAATATGGGCTTATCATAGACAGTGGTCTTTCAAATGGTGCAAGAGGGAGTGCAATAGAGCGGCCCATTGGCTAGCCGTTAATTGTAGAGACAAGAAAATTGTTCATCCTTTGGGTTGTATTCCGCCCAATCTAGCATCTGTTTTAGCAAATGATTTGGTTTAGCTTTTATTAATACAATTGACATTTTCAAAAAAAAAAAATACCGGTCAGAGCATTCTTATTGGTAAGAAAGCACTTTTATCGTCCGTCCAATTGGCGGATAATAGAAGGACTATTTTTTTAATTACCAGACGGTGTACCTTAACTAATTATGGGGGACCAAGCAAAATTTCGTGTGGACTGACCTCAAAGGAGTTGATAGCCGCAGCGAGGTTTCGAACCGACTTCTTGTTATACGATGTTAAAATGGGAGAAGATGAAACTCAAGGTTAATTCGAAAAATTAAATTCCCGCTTTGAATAATACTCCTAGTTCTTTTCGTTTTCTAATACTCCTATAACACACTATACTGAGATGATTGTGACCCCATGCAACAATTTAGTATGGCAAATTTTCCATGTTTTTCTTATACATTTTTTTAGTATGGCAAGTTTTTCATATTTCTCAAATGTGACATTTATTACAATATTTGAGAAAGAAATATTGGATTGAATTGAATTGAATTACACTATACAATGAGCCCTCTATTTATACAAGGAGAGGGAGCCTAACTATGGAAGGAAACCATTCTAACTATGGAAGTAAATAACCTAATTACAATCAAATCATGGAAATGTCTAGGTGGATGAGCCTTGGTGAAAATGTATGAGAGATTCATAAATTCCTTGGTTAAGATAAGCAAATGATAGGTATGTTGTTCTTCAAATATTTTACTTGCATAGTACACTATAAGCATGAGTAACCAACATACACTGAATTTGAATTTCCTACATATTTTACGTCCTTTTTTTTTTTTTTATCTTAACACGATTGCTATATATTATGCAGATGTGGTTGGATTGATTGTTAACAGCCTCTGAAAGTCGAATTACTCCAAATAAACGATCTACGGTTAGAGCCATTGTGTTGCTCGATCGAAGGTAATTTATATGTTTGTTAAATAAATTCGTAAGATTTGCATTTAACCTTTATTCTCTATGACAAAATTGGTAAACAGTATAATATTTGTTCGACTTACGTTGTGGGATGAATTCGCAACACGAGATGGGATGCATCTTCTTAGTAGTCTGCTCAGTAATAATGTTTTATTTGCTACGGGGTTGAAGGTTGAATACTTTCACGGTATGTGATTATGATATCTACTATTTTTAAACATTTTTAAAAATAATAATTCAAAAATTAATTGTTATTTTATCTTCTAGGTCCACAACTCAGCACATCATCAATGACTAGCAAATTATATGTTAACCACAAATTTCGTACAACAGGCCTCCGTGAATGGTAAGTTTAACATATATAGATATATTTTTCTTGGTAATCAAGTTAAATATATATTAATCATTCAAGCTACTATCATTACAATATGTTAACCCTCAATCTACATCATAGAATTAAGATGAATATTATTTTTCTTGCAATTATTATCAATAGGACTAACAATCAGACTTGCTAATCTAGGCTCGCCAATGACAAACGCATAAAGAAGTTGGTAGTGTGGAATCGGATGAATGGATTTTCAATTTACCAGTCAGTATTAATATCAAATGCAAAGAGGATCCACATAAAGGAGTTTGTGTCAATGCCGAACGTAAGATTTCTTTGTGTTTGATTTTGTGGTTAATAATTTTGTTCCATTTTATACCTATGCCTCAATTATTGAAATATTTGTGTAGGTTCAACATTTTTTGCATTACTGGACGCATCGAGAAAATAGACATTGAACACTTGTGGGTTAATTTGTGCAAGACCTGTTTCCAAAGAGTGGATGATCAATATGGTCATTATATTTATAATCGATGCGGACTAGAGGATGCCCATACAATAACTAGGTATTAAACATTTTTTAAAAAAACATCCCCATGCATAAGGTATCATATTCAGATGGTCTGAATTGATTGCGTGAATCTTTAGGTATAATGTCAAGATGACGGTGAAAGACTCCACTGGATCAATGGAGATTTTGGAAAAGCACACAAAGGCAGAATTTATCTTGCGATGCGTACCGTTCTATTTGAAAAAAATTATGTCACAGGTAAAAAACCAAACAATTAAATATAAATTCAGTGTATAACTACACCAACACCTTACTTTGTATTGTTTTAACAGAATAATGGGGTCAACATGTTACGAGAGTACATTTCTCAGTATCATGATCGTGCATATGCATTCATTATAGTAGCTCCAAAACCTCTGCGTGATGAACAATGTACTCCTGTGGTAACATACGTGTTAACAGTTGATTGGTCCGAAGAATTTTTGTACCTATTCAAAGGTAATAGACACAACTGCCTTCATTGTCAGATGATAATAAATATAAACTGATGTTGTCTACTATGTCTTGATTTTAATAATTTTTTAATCTTATACATGTAGGACTATCGAGAAATGACAAAGGAGCATTGGAATCATCGTGATGACAACTTTAGAAAGGCATTGGGAATCATTATGACAGTTTTAGATATTGGGTTAAGTTTCAGAGACATTTGTTTAGTTTACTTCTACTAAATTGTGAGTAGATGTCATGAATTCTTTACGAATTGCGACAATTTAAAATATGTTGAAATTTGTTTGGTTTGAATTTTGATTAAGCATGTGCACTTGGATTAGCTCCGTGCATAGCACGGGTTTGATGCTAGTACTCCTATAACACACTATACTGAGATGATTGTGACCCCATGCAACAATTTAGTATGGCAAGTTTTCCATGTTTTTCTTAAAAACATTTTTTTAGTATGGCAAGTTTTTCATATTTCTCAAATGTGACATTTATTACAATATTTGAGAAAGAAATATTGGATTGAATTGAATTGAATTACACTATACAATGAGCCCTCTATTTATACAAGGACAGGGAGCCTAACAATGGAAGGAAACCATTCTAAATATGGAAGTAAATAGCCTAATTACAATCAGATCATGAAAATGTCCAGGTGGATGAGCTTTGGTGAAAATGTATGTAGTTTGGTTGGATGAGAAAACTGAGACAAGGCGAACACCACCCCGAACAACATGTTGTCATATGAAGTTACAATCAATCTCAATATGGTGCGATTGTGAAACACGTCATTATGAATTTTCACATCATTAAAGACATATGGTGTCGTGGCAGGTTGCTTAGATGGTAGTTCACTTTTGGTGAACCGAGTTGAAGGAGGGTACTATTTTGAGACAATGATACAGACATATGACGTCATGGCAGGTTGCTTTGATACCATGTTAGATATCTTGGAAGGGATTAAAAATGAATGAGAGAGAGAGAGAGAGAGAGAGAGAGAGTGCATGAGCACTATTTTCCCACATTAGTTATTCTACAAACGAACCGAGTGACTCGGGAGTAACTTGTGGCTCGGATAGTAATCGAGCCAAGCTCAAGCTCGAGTTTTAGGCTTGTAGCTCAGCTCCAAAAGTTCGGCTCATTTGTACAGACTCAGCTTGTTTAGAGAGGCGCATTAAGCAAATTAACCAGGCTCGCCTCATTTACAAGCAAGCTGAGCTTGAGCTCGAGTTTTTGGCTCGTTTACTAAACAAGCCAAGCTTTAACACATCAAACCTCGGCTCGGCTCGGCTCGGCTCGTTCCCACCCCTAGCTATGCTGAGAGTTTGTTTTGTGATCCAATTTCTTAACGGAATTGAGGCCAATCAGACCAACAATAATGGGCCAACTTGATGGTCCATGGTCTAAAACAAACAGGCCCAGGCTGGTCGCTCCCCTGGTAGGCAACCCAACCTGTTCTTTCCCTTTCCAAAATTTAACAGCTCAAAATGTGGCGAAAGGTCCTGTTTCTGCAACCAGGCTTTTCTTAAACTACGTATATAAGAACGATTGGAAAAATTACACTGGACCAGCTGGGATGACTTACTCCACCCAAGTTAAAACTTGGTTGAATCCTCAGACCACACACTTTAATATTGTGCATAATCATAATCAACTCATGTACGCGTACGCAACATGCACAGACAGTGCATCTCAACCATCCAAAAGTATTTTTGATGGTCCGGATGTTAAAACACTCTTTGACCGGTCAAAGAGTGTTTCAACATCCAGACCGTCCAAAAGCATTTTCGACAGTTGAGATGCACCGTCCATGTATGTGAGTACACAGACGTGCATGCGCGAAGTAATTTTGAATCATAATACTATATTTTCTCTGAGTTCCAGAAGGAAGGAAGAAAAGCTGTGCATGGATCTGCCCTAAATAGTGCAATCTTTTTAAGTTACAGTTGTGATAAGAGCTCCTAATCTATATATGTTTCAGAGAGTTACTCCCTCCGTCCCATAAAGTTAGATCACTACGAAACTACGTGCAACTTTCAAACTAAAAAATAATGTATTTACCAAAATAATTTTTGAATTTTTTTTGCACCGTATAAAAGTTCTCGATGAGATCTATCAAACAAGATCCATATTGACTAAAAAATTATTTTCGTAAGCATGTTATTTTTTAGCTTGAAAATTGCACGTAGTTTCGTAGTGATCTAACTTTATGGGACGGTGGGAGTATTGTTTATCACTAAATCAGTGAATTATGCATCCCTTTTTGTATTTTTTAGATAACTCGGGTCGACTAATCCTGATCCGGCCTACTCCAACCGCCCACTTGCGGGTGCCAAATTAAAGTTGGAGCAAAGCTTCGTATGAATTGACCCTAAAGTAGTCATCCGAAAGATTCAGAACGTGAATTTTTAGGAGGGAGCAAACCCTTGACCACTAGGCTAATCCTTTGGTTATTACGTACTTGTTCTAGTCATGTGCTGATTATTTTAAGTCATAAAATCCTCTACAAGATTGCTTGGTCAATGTACAAACTGAGACGAGGTAACCATTTTAACCACCCTGACCTCAACTAACTTACCAGATCCAAGAAAGGAAAAAGAAAAAAAAGAAAAACGATCGCACCATTCCCTTTTCCGGGTTGGATCGGTTTCGCAATCGCTCCGTCCCGGCGCTACCCGAATCAAACCCTAGCATTAGCTGTGAAATAATGCACAGGCTCGCGTGTTTTGTGCCTTTTGTCAGGACTACGTTGGGTCCCGTTATTTGATTTGAACCATCTATACTTCTTCTCACGTTGCCTTTTGATTGGGGCACTTTCAACAGTTTATTTTCAAAATCATTTTTAGCTATTTTTTAAAGAAAGTGTTCCGATCACATAGTTACTGATGTCCAATAAACTTGAATGGTATAGCTCATCAGCAACACAAAAAATGTAAACGGTTCAGATCAAATAACAAGATCTGTCGTGGTCCTGTCTTAATGCACGACGCAGACCTTGTTCCCATTCGCAGATGCCATCGGACTCTGAGGCAACTAGCTTTGTCGCTTCGCTCTAAAACCCGATCGGTACCGGCCCCGGCCCCGCCGCCACCCGGTAATGGAGTAAGTGTGACGGAAAGGCCCAAGACCTCTGTTTCCAAGCCAGGCCACAGGGACATCCCAACAAATGTTTTGGATCATGCCCATGAATACCATGAGTGAAATGGGGGTGTCCTTTCCCAACTACCACTCTGAATTTAGTATTCAGAGAGCATATCTTAGGGCAAATTTTGGGCTCTTTTAAGCAATGTAAAGACGTTCACTCATTGGCACCTTTCAAGGTACTCCATTTCTCTCTTTTTTTTTTGTACTCCTCAATTCACATGTAAGTCTACACACATAAAGGTGAATTGGCAACAAACATTTACATGGATATCCCAACTTCTACAACACTTGCTTCAAAGCTTTGTTCTACACTTTGCACTTGCTTTACCTAATGTCTATTGAGCTAGCAATTCCTAGCTATTTTTAAACTCATCAACCTAACCTTCTGCTAAGTAAAACCAGCTCCTATAAAAACAAATTTCCCCGGTATCGAGAAACATAAAACTCATATATCCCTCCTAAAAAGAAGCGAGTATTCACCGGATAAAAATGGTGCCACGTTGTAGAGGAGTGGAAGGATGTCTCCTTTCCATATTTCTCTCCATCATCTTTCTTTCTTTTGCTGCTAACGCGGCGGTGAAGACATATGATTTCAATGTAGGTTCCGAAATCTATTCAACTTTCGATATACAGTATAATTTGTCCTGTCGACTTTCTTGCATTTGAAAAAGAAGTTAAATACCTGTTTTTTGTTTTGTTTTTTCTTTATGGGTTTCAGATACAAGTGAAGAATGTGAGCAGACTTTGCCATGCAAAACCAATAGTCACAGTTAATGGGATGTTCCCAGGGCCTACAGTCTATGTGAGAGAAGGAGATCAACTCCTGATAAATGTCACCAACCATGCACAATACAACATATCTATACATTGGTATGTGTGCTTAAATATATAGATGAAGATAGACATTCTCATGCATGGATATTGGAAAGACAGTACTCTATAATCTATATAACACAATGTTGTTCTTTTTGCAAGGCATGGTTTGAAACAATTTCGCAACGGCTGGGCAGATGGACCAGCATATATAACACAGTGTCCGGTCCAGACCGGCCAGAGTTATCTTTACAATATCACTGTCACGGGTCAACGGGGAACGTTATGGTGGCATGCGCATATCTTGTGGCTAAGAGCAACCGTTTATGGCGCCCTTGTCATAATGCCGAAGGAAGGAACTCCATTTCCATTCCCTCAGCCTTACCTGGAAACTAACATAATTTTAGGTCAGGATTCAATACGTTTCAGCATAAGAAATCTTGAAACTAATAGATAGAGAATGCTACGAACACTATTTTTCTGAGAAAATTAGCAAAATGCAGTTCTGGCTGCAGTACTGGACTCCTTCAGAATAGTGTCGCCACACTGATTGGCAACACATTTCTTTGGAAATTTACAAGTTCAGAATAACTGTGCTACAAACCTTTACACATATAGATGTATTAATGCAACATATATTTGTCATGCAGGGGAATGGTGGAATCAAGATGTTGAAACAATTGTTAACCAAGCTAATAAGCTGGGGTTGCCACCTGGGCCCTCCGATGCTCATACAATCAATGGGAAACCAGGGCCACTATTTCCATGCTCTGAGAAATGTAAAACCATAGTGCTGATTACGAATGTGTTTGTTTGATATTGTTTCCATTTTCAGGTTTTAGCTCACTTTTTGCAAAACCACAGAAAATTTGCTTTGCGAACTCTTTCCAAAAGTTGATTTTGAGTAGATTTACAGAAAAACAACCCATGTTCCAGGAAACACTAGAAAAACCTTCCAAATTTTCTATATCTGTTTTCGAAGAAGTCAGTACTTTTGCTTCCGAAAATACTGAAAATCAAAATCGAAGAAAGCGAAAACAATATTTGCAGACATAGACTACCACGAGTCTTTGTATCTTCATCACCTCTATAGTTATGTTCACAAGTTTTTTTATTGCAACAGATACATATGCCCTGGAGGTTGAGTACGGAAAAACATACCTTTTGAGGATAATCAATGCTGCACTTAATGACGAGCTCTTCTTTGCCATAGCTGGTCACACCATGACAGTTGTGGAGATAGATGCAGTTTATGTCAAGCCCTTTACAACCCAAGCTATACTGATCGCCCCGGGTCAGACCACAAACGTTCTCATAAAAGCTGACCAACCTCCGAATCGATACTTCATGGCTGCAAGGGCTTTCGAAGATGCGCCAATCACAGTGGATAATAAAACTGCTACTGCTATTCTACAATACAGAGGCATCCCAAACACAGTACTTCCAACTTTACCCCTATTACCGGCTTCAAACGACACCAAATTCGCACTGAGCTACAATAGCAAACTCAAAAGTCTAAACTCTCCACAGTTCCCTGCAAATGTCCCTCTTCAGATTGACCGACATCTTTTCTTCACTATCGGTTTAGGAGTCAATCCATGTTCAACTTGTCCAAATGGAACTCACCTTGTGGCCTCATTAAACAATGTCACGTTTGTGATGCCACAGGTGGGGCTTTTACAGGCTCATTACTCCAATATTTCAGGAGTTTTTAGAACCGACTTCCCAGACCGGCCGCCAACTCCATTTAATTACACAGGAGCACCGCTTACTGCTAACCTTGGAACTACTATTGGGACTAGGCTCACTAAGCTGCCTTTCAATTCTACAGTTGAATTGGTGTTACAAGACACCAACCTGCTCTCTGTTGAATCTCACCCATTTCATCTTCATGGGTTCAACTTCTTTGTTGTGGGGACTGGGATTGGAAACTTCGATCCCAAAAAAGATCCTGCTAAATTCAACTTGGTTGATCCGCCGGAAAGAAATACAATTGGTGTTCCTACTGGAGGTTGGACTGCTTTCAGGTTCAGAGCCGATAATCCAGGTAAAAGACACACAACTACTGTAAATAAGCACATTAATCAATAAGACTACCCTTTTTCAAATTTGATGGATACGCTGACCAACATATGTATTTGTGTTTCTATAGGTGTCTGGTTCATGCATTGTCATTTAGAACTTCATACGATGTGGGGGCTAAAGATGGCTTTTGTGGTTGAGAATGGGAAGTCAGCTGAAGAATCTGTTCTACCACCTCCTAAAGACCTTCCACCCTGCTAAATTTATTGCATCTGAAGAAGCTTTCAAAACTTTCTCATTGAAGCAAAAAGCTTCTCCTTTTCACCTGTTTCTACATTTTCAATCTACTACGTAAATATTGTAATTTCTTTTCCTGCAAAACTTGCAGCTGATTGTTTGGGATGAGATTCACATAATTGTAAAGCAAGATATTGTTTCGGGGTCACCATTATACATTTATACCTCCATTTCTGAAATAAAACTCTATGATTATGCATTTATTTTCTGAAACAGCACTCAAGAATCGTGATGATGATGAGGTAAGATTCAATTGTGGAGATTAAGAATAGACCCAACAAAAATAAAGGAATAAAGTTCTGAAGTGAATGCATAGGGACTGGAAACCATGTTGTGAGCAGAGTGATAAGAAACTGGTTTATGCCTTGCAGCAAAGCTCAGAATGAGAGACTAACTTAGCAAAACTATTTCAGCTCAACTATTATAGTCAAGAACAGCTACTTTACCGTCTTCGATCCTTGTATTATATGTGCAATATACCAACAAAGACAAATGTCTAAGCAGTAAGGGAAGCTAACTAAATGTTCTCTATTAAGTCAACCATTTTCTGGTAGTTTAAATTACCATAAGGCTATTACAGCATCAGGGACAGAGTTTAACTCCTGCAGCATAGAATAAGCCTGTTTCTATACTTATCTTCACTCTGGGATACATCAGGTCAAAGGAAAGGTAGCTCAACACCAGAGATATTGGCCAATAGGACATATAGAGCACTTCAAGAATCCTACCAAGACCCCTTATGTCTTTCCATCTTGACAACACCATCCTCCACAATTGGATCCTGGGTTGCAAAAACTTATTCATATTACCAGTCCTGTAGCATCATTTCATGTACTCGTACAACCCAAGGAATGAGAATGAAAAGTTGAATATAAAGTCGACAAAATCAATATAATCTGAAACTGCTGTATCAGAAAAATAAAGCTATCCGGCCATTATCTAGTCAATAATTAAACAGAACCAAGAATCATCCATTATTCAGCAAATACCAAAAAATATACTGGGATGATGTGTTACTTGACCTTTTTCAAAGACAAGTTCGCAAAACTCAACATTTTCACTACTGTGCTGGTGGCTTTAAACTGAGGGCATTGGTAGTTTAGTATTGCTATGCTGTGGTTTCCGTCTGCAAAAAATATTCCAGCTTCTCTTGGTCTTCACCAGCTTCTGAATCTCCCTTCTCATCATCTGACACTCTTTTTCAAGATCAGAAAGGCGTTCTCTCACATCATCAATACCCACAGCCCTGTCTTGTGTGGTGAGTGCAAGGTTTCCATTGGGATTTTGTGAGCTCTCCAGATTGTCAGAGACAAAGAACCAACCAGAAATTGAAGTGCGCAGGCGAAGCTGTTCAAAGAATAGGACTTGGACAATAACTCGAAGAGGTAACCTCTCATTCTGTGCTGCATGGGTGCTAGCCTCTAACGAGAGCTTTTGGCAGTTCATGAGTCTGCTAATTTGCTCCCGCTCTGAATCTGTGAGCCAAGGATGTGCCTGAAATCATGGCATGTGTTTGCAAGGTCAAAAGTAAATTCCTGATCAGAAAAAAGGTATAATGTGACCCATTAACTTAGCTTAGTAGCACGTTTTAGGCCTAAAACTTTAGGAGTCGTCCTTTCTAGATTGCTTTATGAAAGTCTTAGCATGTTAATTTGTGTTTATAGGAAAGGATGGAGCCAAAGCAAATGCAGGCAAGAAAAAAGGAAGGTGGCTTCTAAAAGTAGTTATTTCTCACATAACTCGAGCGCAGATCATTCTAGTACGTGCTATGCCACGTGATCTAAATCACTATACTGAAATATGCTTCTTGCAAATGATAAACATCCAATAAAACTCCATCTTATTTTCTAAATTATTCTTGTAAAACACCTTTGTTGGAGTATTTTGACCAGTTCTTTTACATTTTGTCTTGCAAAGCTACAATCTACCAAGATTTTTATTGAAATAACTAGGACAACGGTTGGGATAACTAAACTCATTGTCTAGAATGGTATTGTACTGTGTTTCAGAACGTGTGCTCCAATAAGTAAATTGCAAGGGTATTAACTTTTTCTGGTAACATGGCGTGAGAACCATATGGTGGCCTGGCATTAGGAGTCCCAGTCAAGATTTTATTAAGGTTTTGAAGAGAAATCAGTCTCTGAGGGTGTACATACCATGGGTGTATTCAAGCACTATAACCTTCCAATTAGAATAGGAGATAGAGTAGCATATGTCAGCTTCATTTACCCGTTGCTAACCAAATTTCACATTCACAAAGGCTAAATTGTCAGGAAGAACCAAGTCCTCTGTCTAGTAACTTCCAAAAGATTCAGAATATTTCTGTAAAAATTCAAACTGCTAATTTTATCGTTCCCTTCACAATACATGGTTTTTGACAAATTTTACGGAGAATTTGGTAACTTTTACCTTCAAATATATATCGATCGCACGATAAATGCCATCAGCAAGTGGCCTGGCATAATCAGGGACAGCAGCAGCAAGCATCTGGAATTTCGGAAACTTCAGATTAACATCCGGGGCCACGTCAGCAAGATACACATCCACCAGATTGGCCACCATTGTTATCGCCGTCAGTGAATGCTGGTCCCCTTCCATTGACTGCCCCTCTTCAACTATGCAAGGAGAAGAAGATGATGCAGCTGCAGCCTGATCCATCAACATGAAATGATCCAAAATCCTTTGAAAACAGTCTATATCATATAGAGTCTCCACTGAGTATCCCATATTTGGTATCATTACATCTTCTAAAGAAGCTTGGTCTAACTGTGCCCCTACTCTTTTCTCTAAACTTTCTCTGCACGCAGGACTTGCATGCAAAATCATAGCAGCGTGAAGCAATCTAAGAAGAAACTGAGTGTTTGTAACCCCTTTCTGAATAGGAAGTAACTCCACAATCTCTTCAAGTAGAGTTCTTTGATCTGCCTCAGAAGGGACAGATATGCTGGACCCTGAGTTAGCATGATTTGTGTCCTTATTCAGCAAGGGAAGATTCCTTTTGGTGTAAAACATGAGGGACCCAGCGATTTTTTCGGGCTTCATGCCTCCTAATTCAATAGCTTGAATAAGTCTTTTATACAGAGGTAATGTAAGAGTGGACACATCTTCATACCACCAATCATCAACGGCATTTTGTGTTTTGGTTTTAGTGGATATTCCATTCCATAAGGTGGTGTTTTTGGGGCTTGGTGTACTATTGGATCCTGAAACAGGCCAATTAAGTAAGTTTGTATCTGAAAAGGTTTTCATTGACAAGGAATTAATGCATCTAGTGACAATGTGGTGTTCCTCTGCAAAAGGTAGAACTTCTTCACAGGTTTTGAGAGCTTTGATTGTGTCTGCCCAATTGGAGAAAACTTCGTTGAGGAAACCCTCTGTTTGGGCAATGAGATTCCCCTCTCCAAACTGTTCATTCATTTCGAGGTACTCAGCTGCACACCTAAGACCAACTACATTCAAAGCAGTGAGCTCCATTTTCACGCCGTAGCAAAATTTGGCAATGAGCTCAAATGATTTAGCTCCACCAGGTATGTCATGAAGTTGCAACACACATGCTGATCCATCGCCGCTAGACAATTCTCCAATTCGCTTTTCTAGAAGTCCACTTCTTGACATCAAGGGAAACTGAAGCACATTGAAAGGGAGAAGAAATTTGAACATTTAAGCATGTAGCATCAATGTGCAATGGTTTAATTGATTTAAATTGCAGCATTCTAGGTGCAAAACAATGGCAGGTGAATATAATATACATTCATGAGAAATCTGCACCTTGTGAAGATGAAAGGCCATCTCTCCAATTTCAACAGTTACATCACTCTGAAGCCCACTTGTGCACTGCCTGAAACGAGAGCATAAGAGGCTCCGTGATGCTTCAGTCAATCATATCAACATAGGAAAAACTTCATGGCCACAAACCAGTAATTCACCAACCCATATACATACTTAGGTATCAAGACACAAAATTGTGAAGGAAGTCCCACATCGCCTAGGTTCCAAAGTAATGTGAAATATATAAGCGTAAGGGCACCCTCACTAGAGCTAGCTTTTGGAGTTGAGTTCTACCCAAGACTGTGTAACATGGTATCAAAGCTGGGTACCAGAGATGAGTAGGGTGTGTGTCTCTCGCCTGCACGCGGCAGATGCTGCCGAGTGAGCACGCTGTGCGTGAGGGAGGGTGTGAAGCGAAGTCCCACATCGCTTGGGTACCAAAGTAATATGAAATATATAAGCGTGAGGGCACCCTCACTTCATGAGCTAGCATTTGGAGTAGAGTTCTACCCCCAAGACCGTGTAACAAAAATAGTATTTACAAAGGCCTGCAAGCACAGTGTCGATCAGGTTTTGACTTGAATAACCAAGGGTCACCACTACATGGTTCCAGCTTGTGTGTTGGATAAATCACACGATACCATGAGATTAAAAAAATTCTACATGCTGCATACGTGCAGGTATGAGCCTGGTGGCACAAAAGTTATGAGATATTCCAAGAAAATAAGTAGTATTTTCATATCTTGCAAACCACCAAACTGTGTATATAGGAGTGGAAAGGTACCAATAGTCATCATAAATATTAGGATAGAAACAACTATTTTGTTTGGTCTCCCAACACATTCACGTGATTCTTTTTTTTGTTGCAGTAATAGTAAGTATAGCAGTATGCTCTCGTTTCAGAAGCATTATACAGATTTGATTCCGTGAACTGTATCCCTCTATCTGGAAAAAATATATTATAGCGGCAACACATAAAAAAGTTATTACCCTTCAATTTGGATGATCAGAAGTGCAGGTTTGCTTGGATTGCCTAAAATAGCTTCATTATGATCAGACATGCAGGTTTGCATTCTTTTATCGTCGTAATCCTTCAATCTAGACGCAGAGGCACAAAGGAATGTTTCATGCAAGCATGAATGTATGATGTCAATACAAAGGGTTCAGACACATCATTTCAATCGTTCCTATGTTGGCTACTACAGTGCAAATATGTGGGCAAGTGATGAAAATAGGAATATATGGTCATGTTCAAAAAAGGATTCTGGCTGCAAAGAGAACATCAGGGTGGATTATTGTATAGATGAGAAAAGTAAGAATATAAACGAATGTGATAGCATATAGGAGAAAGTCACAGGTTGTACCAATTGAATATTGAATGGGAGAAATTCATTCGAGATACTATGGCTAAATGCAACACAGACACGGGTGAAGTGTTACCACATTACACAATTACTTGTTGTACGAGCATGTGCCTTTTAATAGGGGAAAGCAGGTAAAATAAGTCATTCCCCAAATTACTGTGACAAAATGTTCTTGAGTAGAATTGCAAATTGTAAGAAGGATTCCCGCTTGCATATGCAAATTAAATAAAGAAACTAAATAAATAACAAAATAACTATATGGGAAAGCAAACTGTAAGAAAAAGAAGTCGAAGCACTATATATTCGAGAGATCTTCAAATCAATGAGGGGCGTGGTGCATACAAGAATACTTCCTAATTGCTGACAATGATCAGCAATGCATCTGCAAAGCAATATTGGCAGTGTTCAATAACATACTTATTTAGTAGGAGAGGCAAAACGAAAGGCCATCATCTTCGCGGAACAAAAAATTTCTCACCTAACCTCCCGTTATGACTTACGTGAAACCTCATATTTGTATCATCGTAAACTATTATCTCCTCAAATTGATTAATAAAAAGTTGCAAAGCTTCCTCGTAATGAAGCTCTCAGTAAGTACACTAAGTCTAATTGAACCCGTGGCGAGAGATCATAGCTCAATCAACACACACATTTCAGCAAACACATATGCATGTATCACCAAGAATACAAGGTAACAAAAACCAAAAACCATCACATTCCAAATTCATCTTCCAAAACCAAATAGTTCAATCCCCAAATGCAAAAACAGGACAAACCCACATCACATTGGCCAAAAATAAACAGAAACCCATGTCAAATGAATGCCTCCAAACCAATATCCTTGAGTTAAACAAAAGAAAACGAATTCAATTCAAAAAGTACTACAAAAAAAACTGCCAGTTGTTGTTACCAAGTTTGGCCTTCACGATGAAATGCTTCGGATTTAGAACCAAGCCTCATGAATGCCATGTGTTAAAATGGTTCTTTTAATCTGTGAAAAATATAAAATTGAATCGGCTGCAGAAGAAGAAAAACCCAGTTGAAGATATACGTGAAAAAGAAAGTAAAGGTGGTATTATGGTATAGAGAGAGAGAGAGAGAGAGAGAGAGAGAGAGAGGGAGAGGGCGGGTTCCGAGTCTAACGGGGCAGTGGAAGGGGAGAAGGAATCAGTAGTTGTGATCACTTAGATGAAACGCTTGCAGTGAAGAGATTACAATGGAAATCCTTTTAGAAGCAGTTACACAGATGTCATTGCTCCCCTTCAACTTCTCCACCCTTTTTAGATACTCTATTGAGCAAGCAAAACATGTCAGCACTTATCACTGGCATCATCACTATACAAACTAATCAAGAGGAAAAATTGAAATGAAAAGGATTTCAAGAACATATTTTTTGTCATACCATATTTTTTGTCAAATTTCAAGTTATCTTATTGCTTAGACGAAAATAGTTTTTAATGATCAAAAATTATTTTTTTCTAGAATTTATGCTCACACCACTAGTTGCCTGCTTTAATATGAGTGCGATTTGAGGGTGACATTACTGTCACTATTATTTATTGAAATAGTATATGTTCCACCCCTAAAATACACTTTTTGGTACAGACGGGATTACTTTTTTGTGAGATCCATCCTATCTCAACTAATAAGAGTGAGAATAATATTCACCCTCTTTTCCTGAGGGTGAACAAAATTAAACTCCCCGTAATAGTATATACTAGAGTAAAAGTATATAATAAGGCCAACATACAGAGCAAAGTACAAGCTCTACCTCGGTAGAATTCAGAAATTAAATGTCTACAAGCACAACTTTAAAACACGACCTCAAATATAACTGCGTCCGGAGCTGTTCGATGGATGTGGCCGGCCATGATGTTTGGGTTGCCTAAGCCCAACCCTACAATTGGTTGCTCACCTACTATTAATTCATAAAAAAATAAAAAGACATACAAGTAGAAATTAAATGTCTACGAGCACAATTTTAAAACACAACCTCAAATATAATTGCGTCCAGAGCCATTCGATGGATGTGGCTGGCCATGATGTTTTGGTTGTCCAAGCCCAACCCTAAATTTGGTTGCCCATTTACTATTAAGTCATAAAAAATAAAAAGACATAAATACAAGTCAAAAAAACAAAATCAAAATGTAACCCCGATTACAATGCTTTAAAAAAAATTTATGATGTAAATACAAAGGGTTCAGACACATCCTTTCAATCGTTCCTATGTTGGCTACTACAGTGCAAATATGTGGGCAAGTGATGAACATAGGAATATATGGTCATGTTCAAAAAAGGATTCTAGCTGCAAAGAGAATATCAGGGTGAATTATTGTATAGATGAGAAAAGTAAGAATATAAACGAATGTGATAGCATATAGGAGAAAGTCACAGGTTGTACCAATTGAATATTGAATGGGAGAAATTCATTCGAGATACTATGGCTAAATGCAACACAGACACGGGTGAAGTGTTACCACATTACACAATTACTTGTTGTACGAGCATGTGCCTTTTAATAGGGGAAAGCAGGTAAATAAGTCATTCCCCAAATTACTGTGACAAAATGTTCTTGAG
Source organism: Vaccinium darrowii (assembly GCA_020921065.1). Classification (NCBI taxonomy): domain Eukaryota; kingdom Viridiplantae; phylum Streptophyta; class Magnoliopsida; order Ericales; family Ericaceae; genus Vaccinium; species Vaccinium darrowii. Next base: position 11,903,390 of record CM037159.1, on the reverse strand, counting down.
TAGAATTGCAAATTGTAAGAAGGATTCCCGCTTGCATATGCAAATTAAATAAAGAAACTAAATAAATAACAAAATAACTATATGGCAAAGCAAACTGTAAGAAAAAGAAGTCGAAGCACTATATATTCGAGAGATCTTCAAATCATTGAGGGACGTGGTGCATACAAGAATACTTCCTAATTGCTGACAATGATCAGCAATGCATCCGCAAAGCAATATTGGCAGTGTTCAATAACATACTTATTTAGTAGAAGAGGCAAAATGAAAGGCCATCATCTTCGCGGAACAAAAAATTTCTCACCTAACGTCCCGTTACGACTTACGTGAAACCTCATATTTGTATCATCGTAAACTATTATCTCCTCAAATTGATTAATAAAAAGTTGCAAAGCTTCCTTGTAATCAAGCTCTCACTAAGTTGCAAAGCTTCCTCGTAATCAAGCTCTCAGTAAGTTCACTATGTCTAATTGAACCCGTGGCGAGAGATCATAGCTCAATCAACACACACATTTCAGCAAACACATATGCATGTATCACCAAGAATACAAGGTAACAAAAACCAAAAACCATCACATTCCAAATTCGTCTTCCAAAACCAAATAGTTCAATCCCCAAATGCAAAAACAGGACAAACCCATATCACATTTGCCAAAAATAAACAAAAACCCATGTCAAATGAATGCCTCCAAACCAATATCCTTGAGTTAAACAAAAGAAAATAAATTCAATTAAAAAAGTACTACAAAAGAAACTGCCAGTTGTTGTTACCAAGTTTGGCCTTCACGATGAAATGCTTCGGATTTAGAACCAAGCCTCATGAATGCCATGTGTTAAAATGGTTCTTTTAATCTGTGAGAAACATAAAATTGAATCGGCTGCAGAAGAAGAAAAACCCAGTTGAAGATATACGTGAAAAAGAAAGTGATGGTGGTATTCTGGTAGAGAGATAGATAGAGAGAGAGAGAGAGAGAGAGGGCGGGTTCCTAGTCTAATGGGGGCAGTGGAAGGGGAGAAGGAATCGGTAGTTGTGATCACTTAGATGAAACGTTTGCAGTGTAGAGATTACATTGGAAATCCTTTTAAAAGCAGTTACACAGATCTCATTGCTCCCCTTCAACTTCTCCACCCTTTTTTGTTACTCTATTGAGCAAGCAAAACATGTCAGCACTTATCACTGGCATCATCACTATGCAAAGTAATCAAGAGGAAAAATTGAAATAAAAAGGATTTCAAGAACATATTTTTTTGTCATACCATTTTTTTTTTTTTTTTCAAATTTCAAGTTATCTTATTGCTTAGATGAAAATAGTTTTTAATGATCAAAAATTATTTTTTTCTAGAATTTATGCTCACACCACTAGTCGCCTCCTTTAATATGAGTGCGATTTTGAGGGTGACATTACCGTCACTATTATTTGTTGAAATAGTGTATGTTCCACCCCTAAAATACACTTTTTTGTACAGACAGGATTACTTTTTTGTGAGATCACTTTTTTGTACAGACAGGATTACTTTTTTGTGAGATCCATACTATCTCAACTAATAAGAGTGAGAGTAATATTCACCCTTTTTTCCTGAGGGTGAACAAAATTAAACTCCCCGTAATAGTATATACTAGAGTACAACTTTAAAACAGATTAAATGTCTACAAGCACAACTTTAAAACACGACCTCAAATATAGCTGCGTCCGGAGCTATTCGATGGATGTGGCCGGCAATGATGTTTGGCTTGCCTAAGCCCAACCCTACAATTGGTTGATCACCTACTATTAATTCATAAAAAAAATAAAAAGACATACAAGTAGAAATTAAATGTCTACGAGCACAATTTTAAAACACAATCTCAAATATAATTGCGTCCAGAGCCATTCGATGGATATGGTTGGCCATGATGTTTTGGTTGTCCAAGCCCAACCCTAAATTTGGTTGCCCATTTACTATTAAGTCATAAAAAATAAAAAGACATAAATACAAGTCAAAAAAACAAAATCAAAATGTAACCCCGATTACAATGCTTTAAAAAATTTGTATGATGTAAATACAAAGGGTTCAGACACATCTTTTCAATCGTTCCTATGTTGGCTACTACAGTGCAAATATGTGGGCAAGTGATGAAAATAGGAATATATGGTCTTGTTTAAAAAAGGATTCTGGCTGCAAAGAGAATATCAGGGTGGATTATTGTATAGATGAGAAAAGTAAGAATATAAACGAATGTGATAGCATATAGGAGAAAGTCACAGGTTGTACCAATTGAATATTGAATGGGAGAAATTCATTCGAGATACTATGGCTAAATGCAACACAGACACGGGTGAAGTGTTACCACATTACACAATTACTTGTTGTACGAATATGTGCCTTTTAATAGGGGAAAGCAGGTAAAATAAGTCATTCCCTAAATTACTGTGACAAAATGTTCCTGAGTAGATCTGCAAATTGTAAGAAGGATTCCCGCTTGCATATCCAAATAAAGAAACTAAATAAATAACAAAATAACTATATGGGGAAGCAAACTGTAAGAAAAAGAAGTCGAAGCACTATATATTCGAGAGATCTTCAAATCAATGAGGGGCGTGGTGCATACAAGAATACTTCCTAATTGCTGACAATGATTAGCAATGCATCCGCAAAGCAAAATTGGCAGTGTTCAATAACATACTTATTTAGTAGGAGAGGCAAAACGAAAGGCCATCATCTTCGCGGAACAAAAAATTTCTCACCTAACCTCCCGTTGCGACTTACGTGAAACCTCATATTTGTATCATCATAATCTATTATCTCCTCAAATTGATTAATAAAAAGTTGCAAAGCTTCCTCGTAATCAAACTCTCAGTAAGTTCACTAAGTCTAATTGAACCCGTGGGGGGAGATCATAGCTCAATCAACACACATTTCAGCAAACACATATGCATGTATCACCAAGAATACAAGGTAACAAAAACCAAAAATCATCACATTCCAAATTCATCTTCCAAAACCAAATAGTTCAATCCCCAAATGCAAAAACAGGACAAACCCACATCACATTGGCCAAAAATAAACAGAAACCCATGTCAAATGAATGCCTCCAAACCAATATCCTTGAGTTAAACAAAAGAAAACGAATTCAATTCAAAAAGTAATACAAAAAAAGCTGCCAGTTGTTGTTACCAAGTTTGGCCTTCACGATGAAATGCTTCGGATTTAGAACCAAGCCTCATGAATGCCATGTGTTAAAATGGTTCTTTTAATCTGTGAAAAATATAAAATTGAATCGGCTGCAGAAGAAGAAAAACCCAGTTGAAGATATACGTGAAAAAGAAAGTAAAGGTGGTATTATAGTATAGAGAGAGAGAGAGAGAGAGAGAGAGAGAGAGAGAGAGAGAGGGAGGGCGGGTTCCGAGTCTAATGGGGGCAATGGAAGGGGAGAAGGAATCGGTAGTTGTGATCACTTAGATGAAACGCTTGCAGTGAAGAGATTACATTGGAAATCCTTTTAGAAGCAGTTACACAGATGTCATTGCTCCCATTCAACTTCTCCACCCTTTTTAGATACTCTATTGAGCAAGCAAAACATGTCAACACTTATCACTCGCATCATCACTATGCAAAGTAATCAAGAGGAAAAATTGAAATAAAAAGGATTTCAAGAACATATTTTTTGTCATACCATATTTTTTGTCAAATTTCATGTTATCTTATTGCTTAGATGAAAATAGTTTTTAATGATCAAAAATTATTTTTTTCTAGAATTTATGCTCACACCACTAGTCGCCTCCTTTAAAATGAGTGTGATTTTGAGGGTGACATTACCGTCACTATTATTTGTTGAAATAGTGTATGTTTCACCCCTAAAATACACTTTTTGGTGCAGACGGGATTACTTTTTTGTGAGATCCATACTATCTCAACTAATAAGAGTGAGAGTAATATTCACCCTCTTTTCCTGAGGGTGAACAAAATTAAACTCCCCGTAATAGTATATACTAGAGTAAAAGTATATAATAAGGCCAACATACAGAGCAAAGTACAAGCTCTACCTCGGTAGAATTCAGAAATTAAATGTCTACAAGCACAACTTTAAAACACGACCTCAAATATAACTGCGTCCGGAGCTGTTCGATGGATGTGGCCGGCCATGATGTTTGCGTTGCCTAAGCCCAACCCTACACTTGGTTGCTCACCTACTATTAATTCATAAAAAAATAAAAAGACATACAAGTAGAAATTAAATGTCTACGAGCACAATTTTAAAACACAACCTCAAATATAATTGCGTCCAGAGCCATTCGATGGATGTGGCTGGCCATGATGTTTTGGTTGTCCAAGCCCAACCCTAATTTTGGTTGCCCATTTACTATTAAGTCATAAAAAATAAAAAGACATAAATACAAATCAAGAAAACAAAATCAAAATATAACTCTGATTACAATGCTTTAAAAAATTTGCAAAGTGGATTGCAAGCAATGAGTATTGAACCATGCACCATGCACCAAAAAAAAATTGAACCATGCACCTTATGGTTAAGGAATGGGGTCTTCCCACTGAGCCCAAGAGCTACATTAGTATTTATTATAGAGTTGTTGGGCTTACCCTGGGTCAGCTCATGTGGACCCATGTGCAATGTGCATTAAACGACTCTGGATACAATTATGTTCAAAAGTTGTGTTTTAAAATTGTGTAGGTACCGTTGCTAATCCAAAAAATGCTACCATGACCCTCTCCATTTTATGAAATCATAAACTTTACAACAATTCCTCTCCGAATGAGGAGAGTGTTCATTAGCTTAATTTTAACTTATGAAACGCCACCTGCATTTGTCAAAGTTGCGAAATACTCCTACTCGGCTTTTTTTAGTGGTACATCATTTTCAGGCATGCATCGAGCTTATAATGGATAATCAAAACTGATCATTACGTAGTGCGGAAATTTATTTATGAAAAAAATTATATTTATCAAACATCTATAAATATCTAACATGAAAAAAAATTAAAAGTATGACGGTGTTTGATACGGATCGGTATCCGATCAATATTGAGTTTTTACATAATGACATTCTCAACGACACGGACGATATGAGCGGTTCGGATCATCTATTTGTGGGTTGTGTATGTGTATCCTTAGAATAGCATAGTGTTTGAAATTAATTTTTCAATACCTTGATGCTAAAGAAATGATTAAAAAAAAAAGTATTTCAAATGGAGTAGAGGTTGATAAGTTTAGGTCATTCCAATGCAAGCCTTTTTTTTTATTTAACATTGCCAACATTAGCAACATTTTGGTTTTGGTTAGGCCATTGAAACTGCTCTAAGACATTAGCTTAATCGACTTATTTGTTCTTTTTGTCCTATCAAATATTTAAGATATTAATTTAGTCCCTCCAAAATTAAGTGAATCCATTTAATCCCCCAAATAAAATGATTTTGGTTCAATTTACTCCCAGACAGACATTCTGTTGTCTGCATTGGTACAACAACTTAAGAAATGTACAATTGCTCTCATAAAAGACATGTTCTGGAGATATGCACCAGCCTCATATGTTCAAGGGTTTGATAGAGCCGTGACAGACTTGAAACAAGTTGATGAAGAGGGAAGTGGGTCGTAGGGTTACCAATGAAAGTGTGGACTAAGCAAGCATTCATTAAGGCACGACGCTACGTTGGATTTGTACATTACTGAACAACGTGTGTGAGGGCTTCAACTCTACAATACCGGAGGCGACGAAAAAGCCTACAATCAATATCGATAAGGTTATAAGACTATTTTTTTTAAGAGATTCCAAGAGAAGAGAGAGGCCGTATGAAAGGTAGACGCAATCGTCTATCCACAAAAGAGAAAAAAGACTACCAAGGAGAAGTTGGACAATGTTGAGTGTGAAATCCCACATTGCTTTTGTATTATGTGAAAATAGTGTATATGAGGAAATGCCCACCAGCTACTTTTAACCTACGATATAATTTTTTGAGCTACGTGGTTACGATAAGGGTAGTAGGTCAACTAGCGCAGATCCTTATAGTAGGTGGATGTCTACAAAGAGTGGGAGTTAAAGTAAGAAGTTCATAATGTGTAGCTACTAGCTAGTAGGGAATGGAGTTGTATAGAATGGACCCTAATTGCTTGTATCTTTTGTTGCCAGTATCATGCAATTTTTATGACAATGAGGGTATAAATCAAAATGTATGGGAGGGTATATTATACTGGAAAATGTATGTATCCAGCCTAGCAATGCTACGGTGACAATATTTGGATACTACATTTTGGGTACCGTGTGATGTGTCACTATTGCATTGGTAGAACGTATTTCACAGCATGACATATGGGACGCATTCTACCAATATATTGACGACACATCACATGGTACCCAAAAAACGTGTTCACCGAAGTGTTAGTGTATCTAGCCAATCGGTCTAACGTGTGGGTGAACATTGGACTCTCATCCATGCTGCCTCTTCCTCGAAGACAACCTCACCGGCCCAAGAAACTGAAAAGGATGGGAACCATATGAACCAACAAAAGCAACAAAGCTACGAAAAAGAGGAGCCATCCATTTTTTCTGTTTGCACTAATGGAACTTATTCACGTATCTATCGATATCTGATCAAGCAAAGTTTGTGCACAAACGTTGAGGACTCTTCAGTAGTGGATGATCCTCCTCCTTAGTCTTATGGTGGTTGAGTGTCAATTGAATGGAGGGTGTCTAAGCTGTGAAATCAAGTCCATATGTGTAAGATGTGTTATTAATTCTGGGTGGTTGGTGAGAATTGTATGAACTTGTTGCTTAATTGACTCTCTATTCTGAGGTCAAGTGGTAGCATTGGCTCACGCCCACTGCCAATCGATCCGCAAGAATCAAGGAAGGCCTGATCAAAGGCACTGCTTTGTTTATGTTGTCTTGAAACTTAGCCACCTCGTACTTACTCGAGAGCTAAAAAATAAGCGGTTTGAATTTTTGTTGTGGATTCACGCTTCACGGTAACCCAAAACTGTACCAAACCGGATCCTAAAGCCTGTTACAACACTATCCTCCTCTCTCAATCACGACTCACGAGTATAATCATCTATGTTATGTTATGAAAGAAGCACTACCCTCATCTTGCTCCTTTTATGCAACTAATCCATTTACCTGGTCTTGAAACTTAGCCACCTCCTACTTGTTCGAAAGCTAAAAAATAAGCGGTTTGAATTATTGTTGTGGGGTCACGGTGACCTAAAACTATACCAAACCGGACCCTAAAGCGTGTTATTCTCTCTCTCAATCACGACTCACGAGTATAATCGTTTGTATTAGGCCTCCATTTGTAGTTAAGGTCCTTAGGGACAAAAGAATTGTATCCTTGTCACAAGGACTCCGTTTGAGCAACAAATGAAAGAAGCAATACCCTCATTGTAACCGTTGTTTTTTTCCATGTGTTTTCTTCTATATATGTTTTTCCCTTTTAGTTAGTTGGTCATGATTATGGCACTAGATTGTGTATCTTTTTCTTTTCTTTTCTTTTTTGGCAATCAGACGTCTCCGGGCTAGTTTGTATTCACCTCGACTAATCCATTCCCCGGTCAGTTAAAGGCAAGCCATCCATGCCGAGACTAAAGTATTCACAAGAGAAACTCTTACGGTCTGCAGTCTGCTCTAAAGAGATTGCCAAAGTTTCGAACTCGGAATTTCTGAATTTACGGCTAGATTGTTGGATCCGTTGCGCAACAAACAAGACAACGGAAATATGGGTAGAGTTGTCGGTAACTGTCATGTTGAAAGGTCAAGGTGCACAATTTGCAAAGCAACCCAGACAACTTGCTCCTTTTTATGTAACTAATCCATTTACCAACTTCATCACACCTATATAAAGGCCAACTTGATCACTTGTTAAGTCATCCTTCTACTCAGAGAGACAAATATGACATTGACCAATGAAGATGATGTTGATGAAAGGCAATCCCTCTATGTGAGGAAGTATAACAAGATGGTAAAGCAGGTGATTTGATGACCGATATATATATGGATCACACAACTCTCTCTCTCTCTCTCTCTCTCTCTCACTCTCATATTATGTGTTTATGATCCATTTATCTTGCACTTGCCCTGTTCGTTTGATGGAACTAACAATAAATAGATAGACGTATAACCTCATCGTATTAGTAAGAAGAATGCTAGAAACAGCTCACAGAGTTATTGTTAATGTTGAAAAAATATATTGAAATATGTGAAAATTAAGTGCGTAAAAATGTGTGAAAATATATTGAAAAGTACAAAGAAATAAAATAAAGCATTGTAGTATGCGTTTTTATTGTTTTTTTATGCTTATTGCCAACCTAGCTAGTGAGCTATCTATAGAAGGAATCAATCATTAGATACATGGATTACCATATACTAATATTGTGATGTTAATAGCTTGTCAAAGAAACGGGCTCTCATGAGCGATGTAAATGAATTTTTCAATAGCGAATCTACCTTTATGAATTTACAACAAAAAAGAAAAAGACAAACTTATTCAAACTGTCAGTTCTTTGATTTTCTCAGTTTGATGAGCTAATTGAGATTGTGGATGCTAAGACGTCGCAACGAAAGAGAAAAAGGGTATGTTCTTATGTAAGTTATTTTTGGAAACGGATCTCCCCGATTTTCCACTGTCCGTTTGTTGGCCCCTTTACAAACTCACTTTAATGATTGAGACCGTTTATTTTTTGAACCTCGTTGATAAGATCTAAGTCCTTGTTTTTCACAAGATTTCGCAAAATGCTTGCATCTCTATATGGTCAACCATTTCAAGATTCCTTTAATTCTGAGAAAACCTCGACAGACGTTCGCGAAATTTTTCAGAATTGATACAGAACTTCAAATTCATTATCTTATAGGAGTATATGATACTAAAATTTGGTGTATACGATTTAGAGTCCACAAAAGCGCAGATCCACCTGTGCTATTGGAGGGAATCACATTACACCGCCTGCCGGAGAAAACAACGGCGGAGCTGCTGCCACCGGTAAAGTTAGAAGCAACTCAAAAACTGCGGCCAGGAGTCAAGTGGACAACAATAGGAAATTGGTGCAGACAATAACAAGACATCTCCAAGAACTGAAAAATGACAGCCCTCCTGATTCTGATTGCTTCAACCCAACCGATTAGCTAGTTTACAAGCAACAACCCGTGCTATGCACGGATTCATAGTGTTTTTCTCCTCGAACGAAAAACTTGTATAAGTAATTACGTTTCCTTATAGACAAATATTTCAGAAAAAAGTAGAAGGCAACTTTTCCCCTCCAAACACTCGCATTTTACCTTGCGTCCAAATCATGATAGGTGCGTTGACTCCTCGCCAAAAGTTGTGCGCGGGCTCAAGTCCTCACCTGCAGTTGCCTGTGCTGGGAAAAAGCCCGGCATGGTTCAACAAAAAGAATACTCCGGCGTTCCCCAGTTGGACTGCTGGGACAAGTGCTGATGATGAACCACTAGAGCCCGAATGCTAAATGAAAATTCGACAATAAACCAAAATGCTAGACCAAACAACTTGAGTTTTTACCAATGTCTATTGTGAAGAACAGCCAAAGAGAAAAAATTATAATTCAGTCAAAATAAAACTTAAACTGATGGCTTTGTTTGGGTGGCTTAAGCAAAAAAGACTACACATACTTCCGTTGAAATGAATGCTGTTGTACAACAAATTACCACGCACATTCCTCTGGCCAAGTAAAATTCGTGCTTCAGAAGTATGTACGGTTGTTCAACAATCTGATTGTCACCAAACTCGGAGCAAAGTTTCGGAGTGCATGATGCATAACTTGAAATCGATCTTCCATAACAAAGCTTGTATGCCTACCGAGCATTGCAGTTTAACTTCACGCTTTCGAGCTCTTGTTTTAAGGACCCCACTCGTTCAAGCAAGTCCATTTTTTCCTGGTAAGAGGAAAAGTTAATTGAAATCAAATGAAACAGGGAAACTACAACACAAATATAGGTTTAAGTCCATAGAATCCTGTACTTTATGGGCCAATTTGTTTTGACGGGACTAGCAGTTAAGGGATATACGGTTCCACAAGAATACAAGATATACAATCGACCAGATCAGTAGGGGTCGGATTACTACACCCCAGTGAAATAGTGTATATCCCACGCTATGTGGTTTTCTATCCAAAGCATGTATAGTCCGGATCGTAAATATTTTAATCAAACACCGGATATTTGGTCGCCTATATATACAGTCTAATGACTCTAATCTAATGCTCATATCCAGTCAAACAAACGGGTCCAATAATTACCGAGGAGAGAAAATGGTGTCTCATTAACGAAGGAAGAAAATACTAAATGAATACGAAAGGATCTAACTATACAGGTTCAAGGAAAAAAACAAAACACCTGTTGTAGCATTTCCGCTTTCCTGTTAATGCCAGCATCCTCCACCTTCGTTGTTAGAGACTTCTTCATCTGTCAAGGAGCATCAATTCCGGACGTAAGATGCATAACAAGTAAAGACAAATGAAGGAAAAGTTAAATGAATATGCATGCTATTACAACTTAGCCATTCCAATCTCTAAAGGCTGACAACGCAGTTAAATTCTCATCATGGTCGGGAAACATCATTTTCATTCACGTAATACGGAAATAGCAGAGCGTGTCCAATTACCACCAACTTGTTCTCCTCAGTCCTCACATACCACAAGGTAGAGATTGAAGCCAACCTAGTCCAGGAGTCTAGGACAACAGGATTACAAATTTAAGCCTCATTCGGCACGGTAAGACCCCAAACTTTTAGAGAATCCTATTCAACAAATATCATAAAAAATAATAATAATAATAATAATAATAATAATAATAAAATAATAAAAATATCTGGTGTCCAAAGCCACCCAAAGTACAGCAGTGAAGCATTTGAACAAAAGAAATGGTATAATACAAGCTCGGCCATAGTGATCCAGGACTCCCGTGTGGAAGGGCTCTCGCTCAACAGATCAAAGGTACACCGGGGGATAACAGGTTGATGACTCCCAAGAGCTATCATCGACGGAGTCATTTGGCACCTCGATATCGACTCAATATGCCAAAAAAAAAAAAAGAGGGTAATAACATGTTACATCACAATCTTCCATGCTAAATCTACCATAAAAGATCCCCCAATGTCATTCTTTTGGAAGAGAACACAACTTCACAGATGAAACCATCATATTACCATGATTTACAATATACGAGGCTTAACTGGTTTCAGCATCCACTACAGCAAGGTCAACTTTGGCTAGAATCAATAGTAAATATCAGAATAATTTAATCAAAAGGTAGTGACGCTGATGCAATAAATTAAATTTCTTGGATCCAATTAAATGTAGATTGAACTATTGCACTTTCAAATCTTTACGTGATCTGAGGACTCAAGAAAAATAAAAAATGCAATACAGATCTAGTAGCCTCAAAGTAAGATTGGAATGACAGCTTGCTTAGAAATGATTTATCAGTAACCCACATGGCCAGACAAGAAGTGCTTGCAAAAACAGAGAATTCAATGCAAATCAAGATACTATCTTGATTTATAATTTCTAGGAGAGGCCATGCGTGGGCTTAGTTGTTGCAAACATAAGAGGTGCTCAACAATCATTCGGTATATGTACTATGAAAGACAGGTCATCCACAAAATGGTTTATTGAACTGTTCATTACCGGTATAAATGTATAACATGAATAGAAATTTCTTCTGGGGAGATTATACGACAATACATGTTGTTGACAGGACTTAAACAAGGTCTTATGCGATTAGTTTATGTTCAAGGGCAGGATTACATAATAGAATTAACCGGTTGTTCTACAATGCCTATTATTATAAGAAAACTTGCCCACAAGCAGTTCTTGTTACAACCCAACATCTTTTTATACCAGATTTGAATATTTGTTGAGCAAAAAAAGACGCCAAGCAAAAGTAAAGTGTTGCATTGATCATGCCAAGGAAAAAGGTTAAAATCCTTCAGGCACAAGTCCAGATGGACCACAAAGACCCTATAAAATGCTGAAAGTTTAAGTCTTCACTTGGGCATGAAATCCAAAACATGTATTCTTTAACAAGTTATACTTCCCACCATGCAAACAATTCAAAATTTTACATGAATTTTGTAGAACAAGAAAGTCTGAAATCACCCATCAGCTGTCACAAACCAAAGGTAGATACAATCATACAAGCACTTTACACTTAATGCAAACAACAAGAAATCCACTCAGGAGAATCAAGAGCAGCTCTAGATGATGAGATAACGGGTAGAGGCATTAAAAACTGTGGTATTGCAATCTGGAATATGCTTACCTCAATTAGTTCAGCAGCACACTTCCTAGACCTTTCAACCTCCTCATCATATCTCAGCCTCCATTCTGCAGATTCCTCCATCGCCTCTCTGTTAGCCAAATCAAACTGTCTTCTACAAGAAGTCAATAAACAGAAACATCAGTTATTGTTGCAAAGAGTGAAGTAATAGACCTTGATGCTATAAAAAGCACAAGTGATAAATATCCTGACATATGCAAAAAAGGATGAACTTTATTTCAAACATCACTTATCTCAAATGTCTGAATGTTGTTGTAACCATACGCAAACTCACTGAAACAAAGAGGGATGGAGAAACATCCACTTGAAGTGTTTGTTTGAAGTTGAAAAAACAGTTTCATATTAACTAAATATCTCTTTTATCTCAATATGCGAAGGAAGTTAAACGAAAAAAGAGAAAAAAATTAACACAACAAAGACTAAAATAATTTTCAAGTTCTGCTTCACAAATGTATTAGTATTATTAAGGCCCAGTTTTCCAAAAGATTTTAGCACCCATGTGCTAAAATCATGATTTTTCAAATCAAAAAATGAAGTGGTTCCGTGTATCGTTTTTCAATTTTTTTTGCACCAAACAAAAGTACACGAGGGGTACTTTAATTTGGTGCGAAAAAAATCAAAAAATGATACACGGAACCACTTCATTTTTTGATTTGAAATATCATGATTTTAGCACCTGGGTGCTAAAATCTTTTGAAAAACTTAAGGACTATGAAGCATGCGAACGTGTACGAGTACGGCTAAAAAATATGTGTACGGGTATCACTTATGAGTATGGCTATAAAGAACATGAGCGTGTCCGAGTACGAGTATGAGTACGATAAGGTATGTCCATAAGGCAAAACCAAAAAGATGTAGGGTACCTGTACAGCTGGGGTACGGCCGCAAAAAGTGAATCTATATTATTTAGAGTACTGTACTACACATAATAATTGCACTTCAAAAAAAGAAAACAGTTAAATGATTTGGGCAACTAAGATTCGAACATCAACTAACAATTTCATGCCAAATTTACCACACAAATCAGAGTTGTGTCATCACACTTGAAAACCTACGAACCAAATCTTTATTTTTCTACCGTATTATGCATAGAGAAAAGAAGTCTTATCACCTTAGCTTTATCTCTATGTTGGCTACAGCTTGATTTATATTTCCATCGAAGTACCGGTACCAGATACGATAAGAGTAGAAGTACAACAAGGTTTTAGAAGAACTCATGCTGTATGGGACTTCGGGTACATTGATACAATGAATGCTAGAAAAACAAAGTAGGGTATGGATACAACAAGGGTAATATCTTACAGCTGTAAAAACTTTGTTGTAAAACTTAGAGGTATGTGCTACATAAAGTAATTGTTCTTATAAAGGTAATACGCAAATGATTGAATCCAACAAACCACAATTTAATGTCAGGCTGAAGGTGCAAACAACAGTTTGATTCCATTATACTGGACCAAAGTCTTAATTCTTCAAGCATGCCAAGCATAGAAAACAGTCTTATGAAGATAACTTCGTCACTGCAAAGTGTAAACCAAAGTACTAGTGGATGGGGTGCGGCTTGGGTCTATGAGGACGGCAAAAACCATATAAAAAAATTTTGGTACATGTTTCGTGTACTCAGAACCCAAGTAGAAGAACCATGCGAAGTACAATACCTATTACATTGCGGGCTTGCAGGTAGGTGTGCGCCGTGCGGCATGGTTTTATAACTACCCATTCTTTCAACCAGTGTTTTAAATAGCGCGCGCTATTGCACTATAGAGCATGGCGCATGGCGAGGCGCACCCTTTGCGCTATGGGGGGTCATGACAAGGCGCACGGCACAAAAGCGCACAAATGGCGCTATGGCGCGCGCCACAAGACGAGGCACTGTGGCGCCATAGCGCGCACTATGCCATAAAATGTTTTAGCCTTTTTTGTTATCATATATGCCACAAATCAATCTCAGCCATTGATTTATGATGCACAAAAGGTGGGCAATGTACTGGATAAATGCCTTAACTCTAACCCTACAAATCAGAGATATCTATTGTATTCATTAGCAACAGCAGCGTATTATCTTCCTGCCAGCAGCAGCAGCGTATTATCTTCTTATGTCCATTTTTCTTCTTCTCCTTCTTCTCTCTGTTTTTGCATTCTTTTTTTTTTATCTTTATTTTTTTCAGCACTTTTTTTTTTACAAAGTTCTTTGTTTTTTTGTTTTTTGTTTTTACAAGTATTGCTGCTCTGTTTTTTTTGGCAACTACTGCTGCTCTATCATCTCCTGATTCTCCTCTGTAATTACCGTATCCTTAATTTTGTTGTCTCCAAAGCTAAACGTCTATATGTTAGCTTTTTATGGATTTTATGTTTTGCTTAGCATTTGGTGGTTTAAACATTGAAATGTTTATGTTTTATTACATTTGAACGTTTTAAAAGCATTTGCTTGTGTTGAAAGTTATGCCTATTTTAGAATTCTACTCGTTATAATAAAGTGCACCAAGGTTTGCTATGGCGCGCGCCGTGCCGTGAGCTATTGCTCCAGGGGATCATTGCGCCTTGGTGCGCCGTTAGCCATTTAAAACACTGCTTTCAACAATGGTAGAGATGGAAAAGATGGAAAAACAAATGCTAACAAATTTCACATTCATGGGCAGGCAGGGCAATATGGATCCAGGGGTGCTAGAAATCAGCCCCAAAAAATCGCCTAAAACAATGTCATTTTGGAAGCCAAAAGGGTCATAAGAGATGGGGCTTTTTTGGAAACGTAATTCCCACTAAATCAAGGGTTGAAACTTAATTACCACTAGGCCAAGTGTTTTTTTTTTTTTTTGAAAACCGAAACAACCGCGAACATTATTTCTAGGTCAATTTTTTGGGGGTTTAGGCACTTGGGATATCATACGGTTTCATAACGTTTTAGAAGTTTAGGCACTTTCATGAGATTTTGGGGGTTTAGGCACTTTCATACGGTTTATGGGTTTAGACATTTTCATAGGGTTTTAGAAATTTAGGCACTTTTATGAAATTTTGGGGGTTTAGGTACTTTCATACAGTTTGGGAGTTTAGGCACTTTCACACGGTTTGGAAGTTTAGGCACTTTGGGTTTAGTCACTTTGAATTTAAGCACTTTGAAAAGGGAAAAAAAAAACCCAACTTGACCCAATGAAAATTATTTTCTCAAAAGTGGACTTAGGGGTAATTGCCCAAAACGATGTCATTTTGCGCAACTTTCACAGTGATTTTCAGGAGCTTATCTCTAGCACCCCCAGATCCGGGCAGTATAAAGAGTATTCTACTTTGTCCTTACAAGCCCTAAATTGCAATGTGAAGATTTCACAGTGCAATTATGTCAACCCTTTTTCCTTCTCTCTTTTCCGCTAGCCTAAACTGAAGTAAAGCAAGCTTAAGCATTCAAAAGAAAAAAGGATGAATTCAAAAGAAGGAAGCAAAACAATGGATTCCGAATTAAATATCTAATGAACAATAAATGTAAATATATCAACCAGCAGCTACTTTCTTTCTTTCTGTTTTTCATCTAGGCTAAGCTGAAGTAAGCAAACTTAATCATTCAAAAGAGACAAGTCAAATTGGATTAGAATTACTGGATCACAATCCCCCTTCTCTTCTGCCTAATGAGGATATGGAGAATACCATCACATGGTTGCCTCATCCAAGTGAGAGATTTACCATTCATTCTGCCTGGGAAGCTGTCAGAAACAGAAATCCTGTCCAGAACCAGACTATTGTGGTCTGGCTCAAGCGGCATGTGCCCGGATGGACTTTTATTTTATGGTTGGCTCTCCAACAAAGGCTGAACACCCCTAATAGATTGGTAAGCTGAAGAATGAATGTGGATAGGGATTGCAAGTTGTGTGGCTGTGGTATTGAGTCTCATCATCACCTTTTTTTTAGTGCGCATTCTCAATATGGATTTGGCAGCAGGTGGGCAGCAAGACTGGAATTTCTAAATGCCCTTGGTCTCTCTCTGACGTTGTGGACTGGTATGCTCATAATGTTAAAATGGAAAAGGCTTCAAGAGAATTACTCAATGGGGTTCTTTGGCTGCATCTTTTTCCTACATCTGAAGGGAACGGAACCAAAGTATTTTCCTTCATAAGGAGCAAATTTTCTCGGCGATTATGTCTAGCATTAGGGAGTTTCTCGGCTCATTCCGAATGGTGAGGTTTGGGGTCATCCTCGTTTTTGCTAGGGCCCAAACTGAGTTGGTTGGTTTTCCTTGTGTTTTGCTACTTCCTATGTACTCATGTCGTTTAGGATTTAATTCTGGCCTGTTTCTTGATACTCTTGTAATGCAGCGAGAGACAGGTTCAATTCAAAAGAAGGAAAAGAAAATAGGGTTTCTCAATTACACATACAATGAATAAATTGGTACTAAAAATTTACAGATATAAACTTGCAGCTATTTCCAATGAAATAAACACATCGAAGGCTTCATAATTACTCAGTACCAAGTAGAGCTATGTAATTACAGAACAAAGTGGAAGATGAAGTACAAAGATAAATTGCAAGAAATTTGGAATCAACCTCAATAATTCAGCCTCGTCGGAAGAAATTTTGTACTCGAGAACCCAAAGCCTGAAGTAAACGGCGATACCCAATAGCATAAACAACGCCAACCCAATTAGTAAAATTGGTCTCCTCCCTCGTCCCCTCATTCCCGAATCCAACTCTTCTCTCTCTCTCTCTCTCTCTCTCTCTCTCAAAATATACTGGTATATTCCACCATACTCGGGGTATATTTCAGCTCCGAGCTCTAACTGGTCTTTTCCTTCATAGAGCATCCTTATTTGGGGCACCAAAATTTTTACCAAATTTAACTTCAAAAACACCTTTTATAAACTAGCAAGTCATTTTATCAAAAACTCACAAAATCACACTCTCTATTTTAACTTTACCATATTAAACTATTCCCCTCAAATTTATAAAAAAAAAAAAAATCCCCCAAAAGGTTACTTAATCTCCTGCCACGTGTGATTTGATCTCCCGCCTGGGGAGATGTTTCCCAAGCAGCATGTGATTTGAGGGGGACCCCTGCCCCTTCAGCCATTAATCTCCTGCCACGTGTGTTATGACTGGCCCACTTCTCCTTTCCCCTCCCTCTCTCTTCTCTCGCTTCTGACGGAGAAACCCGAAAAAAGAATAAAAAACCAACAGATGCGTGAACAGTACCGCACCAAATTTGGTGCGGTACTGTAGCAAAAACTATTTGGTGAGGGAAAATGAAGAGCCTGATTTTGAGGGGTTTTTGAGGGTTTGGCTACTCAATTTAACTTAAAAGTTAAATTGAGTATCCAAATGAGGATGCTCTAAGATCAATAATGATCCAATATGTCAAAATTTTAAAGCCTTGCCCTCATTTACTTATTTATAGATTTCGTTTTGAATTTTTTTTTTTTTTTATAAAAACACTTTGCTTCTTTTGTCCTTATTTTCTTGGCTCTTCAAATAACTAAATTATAAAACTTTTTTTCCCCAAAAGATTAGAATGACTAAGTACATATATGAGTCCCACAGCAGTGGTAGTGTTCTAAGAGCATCCTCATCAGGATCACCAAAATTTTCACCAAATTTAACCACAAAACCACCTTTTATAAATTAACAAGTCACTTTATCAAAAACCCACAAAATCAGACTCTCTATTTTAACTTTACTATATTAAACTACTCCCCTCAAATCTATAAAAAAAAAATTCTTTCCCACCGAGAATTTGGATTTGTGGTCCACCTGTCACAACCCCACCCACCCCTTCCCTTTTTCCCCTAACGCTGCTCCCTTCTCCCCCACACACGTGGCCCCCCCTCCCCCTTCCCCCTACCCTTTCCCCTGACGCAACAGCAACCGAAAACAATAAAAAAATTTTGGTGTGTGAACAGTACCGCACCAAATTTGGTGCGGTACTGTAGCAAAAATGGTTTGATGAGTGAGAATAGGTAGGCTGATTTTGGTGCATTTTTAAGGGATTGGCTCCCTATTTTAGCCAAAAAGTCATTTTGCTCATCCTGATGAGGATGCCCTAAATATTGGCCTTGACGACAGCTGGTTGATACCCAAGCATTAGGCTAACGCCTAGGTTAAAATCGGTTTAGGCAGCCAACTAGTCAATTGCTAGGCGCCTCTCCTTCTCTGTCCAACTAATCCCTAGAAAGTTTTAAAACACGATATGTGGCGAATGAGTTTGGGAAACTGCCACGGGTCACTGGCCAATCTCTCGTGTATTACTAGGTTACACAATCATAAAAAATCACAAGTACCCAAAAAAAAAATCGAAGAAACTGAAGAGCACCCCAAATTTATTTTTAGGAAAATAATTTTGGCACTCTCATATTTGATAAGATCACACTTCAAAATTTATCTTCTAGTGTGCTTTGAAAATTCTGCTATGTGTATTTTGATAACAAAAAAAAATTCTGAAATGTACTAATTGTCAAAAAATAACTCCACTTGTGCCATGTTTAAAGTCTTACATTGTTTGCGGCCAATCCCAAGCCCAAACAAAGAAGAAGGGTTGTATGTTACTGTGTTAAGTAGCTGACAGCTAACACGTAAAAAGCTTCGTTAGATCTCTATGACATGAATCCTAATATGAATATGCCAAATGCTAGGGTGTTCCCTTTAAACTTAAGTGAAGAGGTCACCTAAGAGAAAGCTCAATGGAAAAATAGAATTCATGTAACCGACCCCAATTGATTAGGATATAAAGCTCGGTTCGGTTTGGTTTGGTTACTAATTGTCAAAAAATGGAGTGCCGAAATTATTTCCCTTGTTTTTAATAGTCATCCGTAATTTTATATTCTCCATTGCTACATTCTTTAAATTTATTTCGTCCGGATCAACGGGCACGACTAACTGCCTCAAGATTAGCATCCTCGTCATTAATTAAGGAGTTAAAAGGGCCTACACTGTATGGCCGAAACCCAGAAAGATTGAGGGTAGATAAAATGGAAACGTGGGTGTTTTTTAGTGCAGTATTCGAGCCATTGATTTTGGCAATCAACAGCTTAGATTTAATCTTGGCAATGGACGGCTAGGATCCGCAAACTGTCGAGATGAAATCAGGACCATTGATTGCCAATTCGAGACTCACTACAGGAGTGCCCTACAGCACCCCGGATCCAGATAGAATAAGCATATCAGATCAAAGAAAGATAGAATAAACATATCGGGACACCGCACCCAGTGTGGTTTACAGAGATTGGTTCATTACTCTTCCAAGTTCCCAGGGAAGTGAGGTTGTGACTCGTGAGTTCCAATTCTCATTGAGCCTCGCTGACGATGTACTCGACTCCCGTTGTAACCACTAAAAACTGATCCACTAGCAACAAAATGAACATAGAATAAACATATCTACACTTCTGTAATGTAATAATTATGTAGAGCAACTTCTAAGAAGCATAGAGGGAGCTTGAACTCAGCATAATCTTAGTGGTTATCCCTCTAACATAATATATTTTGGAATGCTATCCTGACACTCTGTCAGGATCCTTACCCAACTTATGGTCTATTTCAGATTTTTATTACCTAAGAAGTCAAACAATTCAAGAGTGACTTTGCAATAAAAAAATATGTAGCATATACGTATTCACGCGATATATATTAAAATCAAAAAGAACAATTTCTAAGAAGAGATAAAGATTGGTCCAAGTAGCATAACCAAGAGCGATCCAAAAGGGTCAGGCGACTCCACTCAAAAGTGAGAACTTATTTTTTTACTAGAATGCTCCAAATTTTGTACTAAAAGTTTATTATTATTGGATAATTTAAAGTTAATTAGTGAATTTGGCACCATTAAAATTGTGGTATGATGTTGCTCCAAAGTTTTAATACTAGTGTATGAAGTTGTCCCAAATATTCCTTCCAAATAGAAAACAATATACTTTTCCAATGCAAATTGCGAAAAACCATTTCGCATGTTAACGGGAATCACTTGATGAAACCTTACGTGTGTAGATTTTTTATAGAATGATTTAACAATTTCATCTTTTGCATAACAACATGACCATTTCATATTCTATCATATTTGAAATATGAAAAGTGCATAAAATTAAGATTGTTAAATCAATGTGTATGTAAGATTTTGCTTTCATTCTAAAAGTTATATGTTGACCCACTAACCAATGTTTTTGGCTCCGCCCCTGGGCTTAATCCTATTGGTTATTCATCCGAATATATTGTATTTGATAGGTTATCGTGACTCTGTCAAGATTACTATAGATTTTAGTGTCCCTCTATTTGGATTTTAAATCTGATAAGTCAGGCAATTCAAAAGTGACACACTATATATTAATTAAAAATAAAAACCTTTATGAAGAGATAAGAGTGTTCAAGGTGGCATAATCCTATCGCTACGTTATTCATCTCAATAAACATTTTATGTTGAGATTCCACTGTGACTCTGTTAGGATCACCACGTATTTAATGATGACTCTATCTAGATTGTGGATATCACTAGTCACGCAATTCAAAATTCAGATAAGTATATATACACCATGATTTATGACTTTTACAATTAATAATAGTAGTAATATACATTAGTTGTTAGCAAAAAGGGATTTAATCATTTCAAAATTTGAATGCTAAAATTGTGTCACTTTATGTGTGTAATCATTTTCAAACAAATCACATTAACTCAATTGTTGTGATTTCATGTGGGAAGACTCATAAGTCCTTTCTACATTCTTGTTTAAGTGTAAGGACGTGCTTCATTAAAAATGGAGATTAAGCAGCCACACTAAAATTTAGGTATTTTCGCGAGAAAATTTACTATCTACACTGAAATGCAAGTACATGTGACAAAGTGATCAAAATTTCAAAATTTTCCGATGAAATCTACCCTCTACTCTCTTTTGTAGCCACGACCTCATTACCCCTACAATCGCCACTATCCATTCAATGCTAACGGGACCCTTATTCTAGCCGACAATCATGTCAACCTTGAAAGTTAGTGCAATTTCAGTAATGTTTCACTTTTGTACTCAAAACTTAAAATCAAAATCAAAATAATTTAATAGAAAAGTGAGAAATTATTTTTAAAAAAAAATTTACTAGGATGCTCCAATTGAAAATACAGACAAAAATTACCAAAAGTCGCAGCATCTATATCACCTCCTCCTCCTTGATATTATATTATTATATACTCTATATACTCTTACTATTTCATTTTATTTTTTGAACTACAAAAATCTTGTCTCAAATAGCCACATCAGAGCCATGTCACCAGTTGGATAAGTTACGTAAACGCCCAAAATTTCTTTTTTTACTTTTTAAAATAAAAAAAAAAATTTAAACACGTAAAAGGATAGGTCAGTTATCCTGTTTGCTCTTACACTAAAAAAATTAAAAACTCAAAACAACCTTGGAGGTGAAATCTACCGCCTAACTTGAACATGGAATTACTCTAAAAAAATTAAAGTTTTGACTGAAAAAATTGTTTCTTAAATAATTTATTATGTACTTTTAAACTAAGTTCTCATTCTTATTATCTATTTTTTCTTAATTTTTTATTAATTTTGTGTCAGTTTTTTTGGAATTTAACATTCATTTTGAGGAGGAAATGTAAATTCTTGTTATGAATAAAATCTTAAAAATCATTAAAAAAAAGTTGGAAATATAGTTTTTGAGTCTTCTTCTAGTTTATTACTTTGGTATACATTTATTTTAAAATTCAATTTATCTCGTCAAATAACCATAAAAAATAGTACTTCAAGCTGAGTTTCCATTATCATCCAAACAGTATTTTTGGTATTTCTACCAGTTGTTTACAGCGTGAAGACAAATCATTTTCCTCACATACATCACAAACATATCATTTAGAGAAAACTACACCCACTTTTAACTACATTGGGAATACGGTAATTTTAGTGAATACTGTTTCATTTTGTCTATAGTGTGAATGCCAATAGGAGAGTCTACAGTGTGAGAGAATTTTCACTGTCGAGTGGGTATTGCCCACGTGGTATCCACTCGGTAATTTCAGCTGCCTAAAACGTGATCCGACGATCTGGAAAAGGAGAGAGAAAAAGAGGAAAGAGAGTGATCAGGTGAGAAGAGAGAGAGGGAATCAATATGAGTCATCTAAAACACTTTTAAACGGACAGGTGGTACCCATTCGGTATCCGAAATTTTTTCCAACAGTGTGAATGCCAACAGGAGAGACAAGTACTCAAATGGGGAGACAGAAAGGAGTAACTCTTGGAGCACGGCCAACCTTCTACAACTGCATTCACGCCGCGCGGGGCCTAGAATTATGTGTAATTTTCCTACCATACATTCACAAGGCAAAAATTCTTTGAGTACACACCAGCGCACATCAAATACACAGATGGTGCATCCTAATAGTCTAAAAACATTTAATATTTTTGTCGATCCGAATGTTAAATATTTTTTGACCGGTAAGATAATAATCTAAAAGCATTTAACATTTTTGACGGTCCGGATGTTAAGTACTCTTTGACCGGTAAGAATTAACTCATACCGGTCAAAGAGTGTTTAAAATTTGGACCGTCAATTTGTTAAAATGAATGGTTAAGATGTGTTCCTGCATGTGACGTACGCGAGTATGCATACCCATAGCCAGACTATTCACGAAGAGTCTATAATTATGTGGATGAATTCATATAAATGTGGGACCCGGGGGGGTTGCTAAGCACCGTGCAGTGCATCCCTCGGCCGTCCGATCTTGTTTGGACGGTCAGGATGCGTCCGGAAATTTTGATTTATTTTTTTTATTTTTACTGGTAAAAAATCAAAGCAAATCTAACCCGTCCAACACACGATCGGACGGCCGAGGGGTGCGTGACACCCCCGGATTCATAAATGTGTGGTGATAAAACCCTCCGCACTGAGCACTGAATAATCATGGTGGGACAATTCCATCTCAAAATCCAAAGCACAGTTGTGCATAACACCCCCGAATTCATAAATGTGTGGTGATACAAGCTCTCCGCACCAGGGACGGAGTCAGGAATTTCACTATGCAAGGGTGAATACTTTTTCTAAAATATTTTGCAAGGGCGAGCCTATATAATTTATTGGAAAGTTTCTTGTTCTATATAATATTAAAGGTTTTTCTCTTTTCTTGCAGGGGCGACCGCCCCTACTGGCCCCCCTCTGGCTCCATCCCTGCTCCGCACTAAGCATTGAATAATCATGATGGGATAATTCCATCTCAGAATCCAAAGCCCCAAAATCTCAATTGGGGTAGCTTCCCATATATGGTTTCCAGTCCAATGAATCAAACAAAAGCCACAATCAAAAAGAATTTTTGTTCGTATCAGAATAGACAAGGATATAACAAACAAATAAAGGTCAGGCAAAGAGCCAAAGATCTCTCACTCTCATTGGGCACTACATGAATTTTACTCCAAGAATTCTTCTAGCTAACTTGTAGCTTTCTCTCAACCTTTCCCTCACCTACCACCTGAACCACCCATCTTCGGCTGCCACTTGCAAGCAAGTTACCAACAAGAGCATTAATCCTATACATACACGGTAGCGTTGAGTGTTAGTCCAGTTGATTAGAGGGTTTGCTATCTATTAATTGATTAGTGTTCAATTCTTAGAGTCAGATTGCAAGAAAATAATTTCTTTTGAATTCTCTAGTCTTGGTGTGAATTGTCTGCCTTTGATCAGATTGGAGAGGAGATTAGTCGAGATACGCTAAACTGGTCTGAATATCCTTGACCATCGAACAAAAAATCTAAATAATTATGTATAGTCTATATTTTCCAATGCATCGCAAAGTTGGTTCGATATGGGCTCATTTTAGGGTCATCTCGAGGTTAGTTTCCCTTAAAAGATATGCATATAGCTTAGGGTCTTTAGACAAATTGTTTCCGTTTTTTGGACTTTTAATTAATGTGTGTAAGGAGAATAATTTGTCTCAAAATTAGTTGTATTTTTGTGGGCTTTTGACCGTGAAGTCTGCTTCGACAATATGGGATTCCTTTGTTTTGTACAGTCAATTGATTATCTACTTTTTACAAAAATCAAAATTTAACGGAGTACTCATTCGTACAAGATGTGTATTTTTGTGCATCCTTTGGTGTCCAATGAACGTAAATATTTGCATATGAATGTGCTCGACCACTTTACGAGATGAAATGCTCAAATGATCGAGAAAAGTCTTGTGTGGCTTAAACACATAATGTTCTGTAAACCTCTCCCCTCCCAATCTCATATCCTCACTTGCTATTCCTCTATCAATTATCACTCTCACGAATTTCAGTAATCTGAGATATGTTTTCTCGCTCACAAACAATACAATTAGTGTACTGTGCAATGGGCATAACTACAAAACTAAGAATATGGTAAGACGACTTCAAATTATTAGTAGGAAAAAATGTGACTCGCAACTAATAATTAGATTTAAAAAATATAAGGGTATACAAAGTTCTTCTCCTTTTTCGAATATCAATCAATACAATTTTATTCGAACAATTAGATCGCTATATCGAAATTGAACCCAATATAATGTTATATATATGGCGATCATGTATCAATCAATAGCTAATCAAGGTTCTCGACAAGCTCGAATATATGAATGTCTCCGATCATCAAAGTCCACCCGCGAGGACTTAACAAAATGCACACCATTCGACATAATTTTGCTTGTTAAAACAAAAAAAAAAAAAAAAAACTACTTGAACACAATTTCGAAATTGCACTACGATCCAAAATGTCAGACTACATAAATGAGCGATCCTCCGATCCCATAAAACAAAAAGGCCAGAGGAACGAACTCACAACAAAATTCCAGCTCCCCAAAATTCCATGTAATTGCATATAGGTCCCGACTCGCCGTTATTAATAAAATTACGCTAGCACTAACCTTCTCCGCTAAATTAATCTTCAAACCCAGTTTGTTTCCAAATTGCATTTCTGACCCTACTCAAATCCCTCCCTTTCAAAGTCCTCCCATTCCCTTCATGAACAGAGAACGACGCCCTCCTCGTCCTCGCCAAATACTCGTGCGGTGGAATCCGCCCGTCTTCGTCTTCATCACCACCCTCATCGCCGCCGTCTTCCGCCGGCCTTCGCCGGTCGTTGCGGACGACCTTCGACCAATCGGGAACGTTCACCGGCAGCGACGCGGAAGGGCCTATCGGCGGCCGCCTGTCAACCTCGGCTGCGGCCCCGACGCTCTTCCGCCCCGTTTTTCTCAAAGTGGGTATCGGGTTTTTCGACTCGACCGGAAATGGGTTTTCGCTGGAGTCAATGTCGTCGTCCCAGAGGTCGGATTCGTCGAACTCGAATTGTGCATCCGAAGGGGTTAGTGATGTGAAATTAGTATCGTCTCTCCGATCAAGGTCTCCGCCGTGGAGATAGACGTAGGTTGGTTTGTCAAGGTAGCTTGTTCTTCTTGCTGCCATCGGAGTTGGTGGGCGGTGGTTGTGTAAGAAAAAAGAGGAGAGTGGGTTCAGTTTTTCTGAAGTTTTGTTCTGTCATTGGGGGGATGATTGATCAGGGTTTTGGGCATTTTATAGTGGAAAGTGTAATGGATAAGATTTGTTCTAAAATTTTGTCTTGGATCTGGCTCCTCTATAGTAATGGGAGAGGAGCTTTCCGTCAGTCCAGTTTGGTCTTGTTTGGGTCTACACTGAGCTCACATTAATTATCGGAATCATATATCATGTAAATCTCGTCGAGTACTTAAGTAGTCCAAAAATTCGTGTTGATCGGATACCGTTCAATACCTCATCGGATCACATTAATTTTGAAAAGTATGTACGGGAACTACTTTTTCGACCTTTTTCAATACAAATTCTTTCTGATGATGTATTGAACGGTATCCGATCAACACAAGTTTTTGCAAAGTTGAAGAACTCGACGAGATTTACATAATGTACGATTCTAATCATCAATATGAACCCGTTATGTGGCCGAAATGGACGAAAAGCTCCTCTCTCATTACTGAAAAGGAGCCGGATCCTTTTGTTCTCTACTATAACTCAAGTGTTTGGGTTATTTTAATCGATAACTGGATTAATTTTGGATAACCAATTCAGGAACAATCTATATGGCAAAAAATATTTCGTTACGATTTTACTACCTCCGTCCAGATTTGTTAATCCATTTTTGGAGTTTGTACCACTTTTTAAATGATTGTATCTTATAATTTATAATGTTTTATATGTAATTTTTTAAACAACGTCTTATAAAACTAATCAAGATCTATCAAATAAGATCCATAATGGATATATAATTATTTACCAATTTATTGATGTCACTAATTTTTTATCCGGTTGCAATAGAATGAGAAACAAACAAATCCGGACGAATGATGTATTTTTTTAGGACGCGACGAAGTATGATTTCATTTTAAGCGGGACCGCGTCTTAATGCCGAGAAAGCAATGGAAGTAGTTATGAAAGAAATACAGAGTGTAAATGGCGACAAAAAAGAAAAGATAACTTAAAAAGCGAAACAGATGGATGAGAATTTATATCCATATATTGCGAGTTTAAGGGGGGATTTGTAGGAGGGTCGAATCTATTAAAAAGTTTAAAGTCATAGGTAAAGTGATGTTTATTTTAAAGGAAATCATTTTCACACTCCTCTTGTATCCATCCGTAGTCTCTTTTTGGTTCTTATTCACATGAAATTACAAAACCATCCTTACTACTCGGGTTCACTTTCAAAAAATGAAGGGCAATTTGGTTATTTCATGTGAATAAAAACAAAAGAATGAGTGTGAATGTTATTTCCCTATTTTAATTTTTATATTATGATGACCGCATTTGTAAGTATATAATATGTACCGTTTCAACTCGCAAACTTTAGTAGTTAATTATAATTAGTTTGCTTCGTGTGTAGCTCATTACACCAATTATTATGCATTTGCCACATTATTTGGTAAACAAAAACATTGTTTGAAGTTGTTGTCCTCATCTAATACCTCAAGAGACGATTTCAAAAGATCCTCAAATGATTTGACCAAACAGTGTGATTTTTAAATGTTAGAGGGGCCAATCGTCCTTAATGCCTCCACCACTGTTTGGGATGGCTTAAAAATTAAGGTGTTTTCCCAAAAAAATTGGTATCTTTATTATCATTATTATTATTTTCAAAAGATCCTCAAATAATTTGACTAAAAGTGTGATTTATAAAAGTTAGAGGGACCAATCGTCGTTAATGCCTCCACCACTATTTGGGATGGCTTAAAAATTAAGCACTTTGTTTGATTGAGAGTTTTGAGAAAAATATTTCTCAAAATATTTTTGAGATATTGTTTTGCTGAGTTTTTAGAAAAAATAATAATTAGAGAGAAGTGTAATAATTGGAGAGAGATAGAGAGAGAAATGAGAATACTGATTGGAGAGAGGGGTATGTGTAGAGAGAGAAATGTGATTAATGATTGGAGAGATGAGAGATAGGGAAAAAATCTTTTTGAATTTTTTTTTAGAAATGTGAAGTGAACAAAGTGAAGGAGTTTTCCCAAAAAAAAATGGTGGCTTAAAAATTAAGGTGTTTTCCAAAAATTTTGGTATCTTTATTATCATTATTGTTATTCATTCATAGTCAAGTCAACGTTTTTGCACTTTTTCTTGTTCTAGACTTCTTGTTGCCGAGAGATAGGGGAAAAAGTGAAAAGATATGGATGAATAATAGTAATACAAAGGATAGTGACTTCCACACCCTTTTTTAATAAGTGTGCCTCTTTTTTTTATTTTTAGTGAAAATTTTACACATTTAATCTTACTTGAAGAGAAAAAAAAAAGTGCACTTATAAAAAAGGGAGTATGAAAATCATTTCGCAGAATAAACAATAGGAAAAAATATTGCTTTTTTCTTTTGGAATTTCTTTAATGGTAATGCACTCGAAAACTGAAGAATACTGACCATTAGATGAATTTATTTTAGAAAATTGATATTGGCACTTCTATTTTCTCTATTGATACTCTTTTTTTTGTCTGTATTTGTACAATGCAAGAGTAACTTCACGTAATAAAGACAAAAAAAAGGAGTGACAATAGAAAAAAGAGGAGTGTCGATATCACTTCCCTTCTTTTTTATTAAATTAAATATGATTTCCGCAACCTAAATATTGGGGTAAGGAAAAATTGCAAAACTACAAATTTTCACTTTGGTACTCGAGATGAGCAAAACAAATAGTAATTAATTTATTTTTATCTAGTTAAGAAATACTCCATCCGTCCCATATTGTTGGGCCTCTTTATCTTTTTGAACATCTCAAAGAATTATTTATATCTCATGATCTATGGTTTTTTTTATCATTCCAACAACTTTGTTTAATAAAACTAGATCTATCAAAAAGATCCATATTGAATATAAAAAAAACTTAATAAATTGCAAATTATAAAAAATTCTTTGAGACGTCTAAAAAAAAAAAAAGGACCCAACAACATGGGACGGAGGGAGTACTTGATATCTAGTCTAGAAAAATAAACTACCATTTGATATCTGTTACTCGCTAAGGTTCCTTTGGCAAAAAAGTAATAAGCTGGTTTTTTGGTTTATTCATTTTGTCATTATTCAAAAAAAAAATTGCATTTGTTAGTTTTGCGTCAAGTTTTCATGGTTTATTGATTTGTCTCGACGAGATAAATCTAAAAAGTATAAAATTAGGGAAATAATAATGCCAAAACCATTTTTGTTTGTGCCAAAACTCTAGTGCACAAAAGGCTTGTGCCTTGCACATGGTACAAGGTTTTTAAGCACTACATTTTTTGCGCAAACAAAAACAGTTTTGGCATTAACACCACCCCATGGTCAAAACTTTTTTTTTAATAAAGCTGAAAATAAACCAATTTATTGGATTAGGTCATGTTCCACTAACAAAAAACTAGATTTGTTTTAACTCAAAAACTATTCTATTCCACTAACAAAAAACTCTCCCAAAAAAGTAGTTTTGTTTTAACTCAAAAACTACTCTATTCCACTAACAAAAAACTCCCAAAAAAACCAACTACACTTTACAATAAACTACAACTAAAAAACCAAAAAAATACTTTAGTGAAACAAGTTGTAGATTTAAACTACAACTAAAGGTCTAAAAAACCAAAAAACAAGTTAGTGGAACACCCCCTAATTTTGATTTTATTTAAGAAAATTGAGTTTTGATCATAATTTTAGAAATCCGTGTCATTTTTATTACTTATATCTTTCAATATGAATTTTTAAAAATATGCAATATATATGTTGTTTGATAGACCTCAATTAATTCTATTATACAAAGTTCGCAAAATCATAGTAAAAGAATGATATAAATTATCAAAAATGGCACGGATTTAAAAAAAATGAACCAACAAAAACGGACGGAGATTGTAATTTTGGTGTGAAAACATTAATGGTCATTTTAATTTAAAGACACATAATTGTATTAATGTGAAAACATTAATAGTGAGTTCTCTTTCTCGGTAAGAAATTTCCTCATATGATTGGTAACACTTACGTGAGAATATGGTCCTTGTTATTTTAATTTATGTCATTTATCACCAAACCACTCAAAACAAAAGATGGCAAAGGATATACAGTTGGTAACCTCGTGCGACTACCACGCCTTAAAGACAACGATTGAAAGAAACATAATTGTTAATTATTGAAACTGCGAGGATGTATTTTTTGCATTCTTCATTTTCACCATTCGTGATCTCCAGCACCCTCGAATTTGTTCGAGTTGATGCAGACTTGATTGCTTGTGTGTACATAAATCATCATGAAAGACAAAGGGGAAAGTAGGAATAAGATTTTGATGGGTTTTTTCTAGAATCAGAATATTCTTGAAATCTCTTTCAAATCTTAACATATTTTCCATGATAGGAAATATTTGTTTTGCTAGTGTCTGTTAATAGAAAGTTTCTTTTCAATGCCTCTTGTTTTGACATATTTATTTGCTAGTATCTTTTAATTAGGAAGTTTCGTTTTAATACCGCTTGTTTTGGCATGAATAATGATACAGACACACCCTTTCAGCCACACTCTACCACACCCTCACTCACGTGGGGGTGGTCCCCACACCCACATACGAGTAAGGGTGTGGTAGAGTGTGGCTGAAAGAGTGTGTCTGTACTCTGTATCATTTTTGTTTTGGCATTTTCAAAGAATGCCGCTTGGGATAGGCCCTTTCGCATCGCTGCCGGTCATCCAAACACAACCTTTGGTCATTTATTTCATAACATGTTTGGGTCCCGGTAGCCTATAAATAAACGTTGTAAGCCTTAGGGCAAATCAGTTGATTATTATTGAATGAAAAAGAGTTTAGAGTGCGATGCTCTAACCTATCAAATTTGTGATCGATTGTTGCACGTAATTTTCTGTAGTTTATATATAAGGCATCCTGCATCACAATTGTTCAGCCACGAAACACTTGGCTCAATTCTTAAAACGCATTCCAAAATTTTCATGATACAGGCATAAACCAAAATGAGATGTAGAGTGAGGTGTTTCTTTTATGAATGTCTAGTTCAATTAAAAACACCTATTATTAATTTGGCCTCTAGAATCAAGATATACAGTAAGTCATTCGAGAATCTTTTTTTTTTTTATCAGACTTTGATTTTCTTCGATACTAAAAACGGGATTAGTCGTTGGAGTTGTGTAGCTCTTTCTTAGTCTTCTTGATGATCGAAATTGTTTATCTTTTAAAGCACATCAAGAATATCAAGTGTGAATATCAATTGTTTTCTTTGGATTACTTGGATGCCTCCATGTGACAATTATCTGTCAAACATCAAATTCCAATAAGTGATTACTTAAAATGAATGGAACATAAAAGAGAGGTAGATTATTATTTTGGACCCCTTGTACTTTAAGCTGTAATTGTTTTTACCCATTGAAGTTCAAGATTAGACACTTCGACCCCTGAACTTGGGATAAAGTATCATGTTAGTTTTGCATTGGACATAATGGGCATTACACGCTTATAATTACCACTGTCGTTCGTCAATCACCTCTGTTCTACCCCTCTATTTTTATCTTTTCTCTCGTATCACTTGACGCTTATAATTATTCGCATACTACACAATCCTAATTTATATTAGAAACTATAAAAAATCAGGGGCCCTAATTTGGGATAAAAAAAAATTGGGATGTCTAGAAGCAGTTGCTTCTTAGGGTTATCGAAATGTAAAGTTATATTAAAAAATATATAAAGTACACTAAAATTTGTGTTTTTTTTTTAACTTACTGTTAACTCGGTAAATTGATAATAGAATTATTTATTTATTTATTTACTTATTGTTAGCCCGATATACTGATATAGAATATAGAATGACCCTTTCAAATAAACACTAGTATAAAATGTCGTCTCCATGGTCTATTAGTAAAAACACGTGCAGTCTATTAATCCAAGAAGGAAATAGTGACAACGCATGTGATATATTAATATCCAAAATATGATTATTAAATGTGATCATACTGGCACAATGCCAAAAAAATGGATATTCTAAAACGTGCAAAAGGTAAAATAAATGGACATTCAATGCGCTTTTCATACCTTTAGTATTATTTTTGCCATTTTTTTTTTGGTAACATTAGAATGGCACCGTGGTAGATCATATATTTTTTACCACCTCAATTTTAAAATATTTGTCCAGTCTACAAAAAGAGAACGCAAAAAATAAGTCAAAATTTTCATGTAAAAAATTCCAAGGAAATGATTTTCATACCTTTTTTTTTTAATAATTGTATATATTTCCTTGTCTTTTAATGAAAAAATTCCTATAAAAGTGCCCTACAAAACGAGGATAAAAAAAAAAGTGCACAATAAAGACAAGAAAATTGCAATTAAAAAAAGTGAGCGCGAAAACCATTTCTCAAATTCAAACTTTTAACTATCGAATTTGTCTTCAAATAATCACATTATTCTTATGATGAGTTTCTCATTTGCTAAAAGCAATCCCCAACTTCCTTTGGCTTTTAGTAATCGGTGCTAAAAACGAAAAACTTGACCTTAAATTCTCTTTTTGCGGATCTAACCAACATTTTAAGACGAAAAAACTAGGTGTTCTAAGTAAGTTTTTATAGTAGACTGGTTTTTCACCATTTTTATGTGATATATTATGAGAGAATGACATGTCTTGATGTTTGAAAAAAACTGATTTTTTTTTTGTTAGTGAAGCAGATGCTAAAGAAGCCTTTTGGTGGCGTACAAGTAGAAAACAGTAGGGGTGCACAAGAAAACCGATATAACTACCAAACCGATCCGTCCGGACCGAACCGATCGATTTGGTTAGGTTCGACTGTTCATTGGTTTGGTTATGCTTCTAAAAAATTAAGAACCGGTAATTATGGTTCGGTTACTGGTTCTCAATTTCAGAACCACGGTTAGAACCGAACCATATAAAATTAATATGTGTGTGTGCGAGCGCGCACGCGCGCATATGTTTTAATATATTTATACATATACAAATTTATGTATTTTGATTTGGTAAATTAATATATTTTTTTCCTAGTAATGTATTTTTTTTATGTCTATTTAGAGTAAAAATCAATTTTGTTAAAAAAAATTTCTACTAATACCAAATTACCAATTTCAATTCTTTTTTTGTTCCACCTTAATTTCACGATTGCTACTCAAAGGAAAACCCAATTCTCTTACTTTCTATTCTCGATCTATTTCCTAATTTTCTATTTCTTTTCATATTTCTTTACAATATCTCTTGATTCTTCCAACCCTAAAACTATTTATTTTATGAATTATTTTAGTGCTCTAAATTCTGAATAATTTTTTGAATTAAAGTGTCCCTTAATCGGGTAGAACCGAAATAGAACCAAAATCGGTCCAGTCCTGCGGTTTGGATCTGGACAGGTTCTATATGTGTGTTGGTTAGATTTTGGTTCTTAGTTTTTTAAAACCGGTCGAAATGGTCCGGTTACCTAATTCACAAAGAATTGGTCCAATCCTGACCGTATGCACCCCTGCAAAACAGTAGAGCTGATAGAGATGTTCAACCATTGAAAAACCCTATGAAACGTGGACCAATGGGATCAGTTCCACACCTGTTTCTGTAATTGGTAGGCTGGTAGCTCAGAAGTTTGAAAAGCAGGGAGAAGTCAATTAGGTGGTGGGGCCCCACCACCGCCCATCACAATTGGTCAGTATCCCATCGTCCTTATCGTCTAGAAACGTCACGTACGAAAAACTCTCTGGCTTACGTGTGTGTCGTACTATCTTCAATTTGTCGTGACGTGAGACGCCATCCCCGGGTCGGGAAATAATGCAAAAATGATTATTACTTCACTGAACGCTACTGCGTGCAAACTGCATACGCGTACCCCAAATGCACACCAGCACATCTCGATCGTCCATTTCAAGAATCAATGGTCCGGATTTAAAATAAATTCTTATCTGTAAGAGTTAATTCTTACCGGTAAGAATTCATTTCAAATCTCAAACGTCGAAAAAAACTTTTGGACGGTCGGGATGTGCTGGTGTGCAAATGAGGTACGCATCCTGGTGTACGCGAATCATTTTCGTCACTTTCATCCGTCTAAAAAATTAGGCCTGAATCTTTCCTACTATTTGATTTTATGGGAATATAATATTAATTTGGTTGATTTTAATATCATCGCACTTGCATAAAATCAAATGGGAACTTTAGTACCCTATAAAAGTAGTACTCAATTTTCGTGTTAAAAAAAAAGCAGTCATCTTCACCAAAATATAAGGTAAAAACATAGGGGGAGGATCACATCAGTCGTAATGGAATGAAGATGGTAAAAATCAATACGATGACATAGGAAAATAGAGCCTAAATGATTGGTTATTAGACTGGCTCTCATGAAAGAGAAAGCCCCAAACAGAACTTTAATAATTAATATGCATTCTTATCTTGTTTTGTTGTGCATGGCTTCATTTGAACAGGAAAATTCGGTCACTGGAATTCCTGTTCGAACGAGAATTTATTTGTCTCTCGTTCTATTTCAACCGGATAAAAAATTAGTGATACCTTTAAATTAGTAAATAATTATATGTCAAATATGAATCTTATTTGATAGATCTCAATTAGTTTTATAAGACAATATTTTTGAAATTATATAAAACATTACTATACATTAAAAGATATAATCATTTGCGATGTAGCACAAACTCCTAAAATGGACTAACAAATTCAGACGGAGAGAGTAGTTTTTTTTCACCACATTATTTCAATTAGTTTTAAAATTTGATGCAAAGAAATTTTAAATAGTACGCTCAAAAGTAAGTGTAGGTCGAAATATATAATTACACCCAATGCAAACTCGGCCCAAAGCCACATAGGAGAGCATGAGTGGGCCCAATTGCCGCCAACAACCCGTGTTCCAGAATGTTATTGGATCATCGCCCAACCTGCGTCTATTCAATCGAGCCGGACCTTACACAGGGTCACGATTGAGCAACGGAATATAGGCGGGAGCTAAGGAACAAGAATATTCGTCTCGACGTAGGAGCACCAATTTGTGATCAACATGTAGTTGGACCGTGCCGACCAACTACGGTATGGTATTCAGAAATCGTATAGGCCGTATACGTGGCATGGGTCCCACTTCTTCCCGGTTGTGCATCGTACCCCTAGGTCGGGATAATCCGTAGTACGGTTCGGCCATGTGGCACCTCAGATCAACATATATGCGTTCCCAAGATCAACCTGACCAACACACAGTGCTTACGGATCATCGTGCATGCGTTCAGTCAGGGAGTGGTGGTCGAGTGCTGATTGTTGGGCGGGAACATCACGTCGTCTCACGAGGGTAGCACGCGAGATCCTACCCCTCAATTTGAAGGCATTCCTATAAATACTAAAGTGATAAACTCTGACAAGTATGCCCTTTCTTCCTCCTTATAGCTCTATCTTCCCCTTTTCATTCAGGGACTAATTTAGCCATCGGAGTGTGTGAACTTCAACCAGTGGGGCACTAATTTGGTTCCTTATAGTTTAGAGCCTAAGGAAAGAAGACTAGCCACAGGCCCACAGTGAAAGTCTCATCGGAATAGTCAAGTCAAGGAGATGGAAGTTTAAACACCACCACCTCACAATAATTTTTTTTTTATTCAATAACTTTGTGAGATGGAAGAAGTATTTGCTCAAGCAAATATGCTAGAAGCATACTCCTTTACACACAAGTGTGTATGTGCACTTGTGTGTAAAATGAGTATGGTTGGAGAATGATTATTTGTTTGATAGTGCTCCAAAACTGAAAGGCTTCTACCACTTCTCCATTATAAATTTATGTGAGCACCTTCATCAAAGTGTGACTCGTACAAATGTGTGACAAAAAGAATTGCGAGGCCAGGATAGCTGGCAAGTTCACTTGCCTCCTCAGTGGAGGCGGAAGTTAGAGCCCCACGAGGGGCGCGGTTGTCTAAAAGAAAAGTGTGAGAGAAAGGTCTCTGGAGCTCTGATGGTGCTCCATGGGCAGTGAATAATCACTCTGAAATAGTTGACCGTTTTGGGTTTTGTCGTATTGGCTGGCAAACTATTCAATTCCTAAAAGTTCGGACCACGACTTTTTTTTTTTTTAGGAACTCACAATGGGTTTGAATTACTCCTGTATTAATTTATTTTCAATGTATGTTCTTTTCATATTGGATTATTTTATTTTTGAGTTTACGATATTTGAATTGTTTGATTCATCCCAGAGCAGTTAAAAAATTCAGAAGAAATCAAAATAAGGCAAAATAACATCGCCTGTCCCATAATTGTTGTCCTGCTCGTCATTTTGTCAATTAAAAACTCAAAAAATACATTTTAATTATTTTAACCTTTTAAAAGTTCTGTAGTGATGTTTGTGTTGCCTCAATTTTCTTGCAGTCATGAGTTTGTTAAAGCTTTCATTGTAAGTTTCTTAAAAAAATTTCTGATTCTTGTCATCAAAAGGAATAAAAAAAAATTAACCAAAAACTCTAAAAAATCAAAAGAAAAAAAAACAAATTATTTAAAAAAGTTAAGGAAAATAATGTTTTGGATTCTTTGGGGTGTTCTACATTCAGTTAAAATAGTTGTATATCCATGGGGACCTTTTATGGTCAGGGCAACTAAAAGAGCAAAAAAGTCAAATCTTGTTTAAGGGGTGATTTGGCTAAAACGGAAAAAAAAACCTGATTTTTTAGTTTATTTTGTTTTGTCTTTATTCAAAAAAAATTTGCATTTGTTAGTTTTCGGTCGATTTTTTGTGGTTTCTTGGCTTGTCTCGACGAGAAGAATCTAAAAAGTATAAATTTATTAGCCAAACTTAAAGTTTTGTGAATAAAGATGAAAAATAATCTAAAAAACTGGTTTATTTTCGGCTTTATTAAAAAAACTATTACTTTTTACCATAATTTTATACTCTTTGGATTCGTCTTAACGAAATAAATCCAGAAACCACAAAATCTTGACGCAAAACTAACAAATGCAAATTTTTTTGAATAAAGACAAAACGAAAAAAATCAAAAAATAAATTTTTTCTTTTTAGCCAAATCTAAATCTCAAGTGAGGGCCACCCAAGTGGGTAAGGCATTTAATTTTAACCTCCAAGAATTTGCTGAGGGTTCGATATCCA
This sequence comes from Vaccinium darrowii, assembly GCA_020921065.1. Classification (NCBI taxonomy): domain Eukaryota; kingdom Viridiplantae; phylum Streptophyta; class Magnoliopsida; order Ericales; family Ericaceae; genus Vaccinium; species Vaccinium darrowii. The sequence continues at coordinate 11,866,633 of CM037159.1, read as the reverse complement.
CCCTCTAACACTAACATACTAATTACTAATTAGTACTAACATTTCTTGCTTGTACAAAAAAAAAATTTAAAAAAATTAAAAAGTCTTGTTTCAATCATTATAGCAATCCATATGGTTAAATTGAGAGTCTTAGAAAATACAAAAAGAAGAATGAAAAATTAGCATTTGATTGGTATGTAAATAATAGAAAGTGCTAAAAAGTTAATTTCCTTGTATATTAGTAGTTCATTTTTATGCCAAGCTACAGGTGCAAAATGACATACTCCGGGAACCAAAATCAACAAAGCAAAAAATGAAAAGCAACAATATGAGACAACCAAACAACACATTCGATTACTTTTCTACTTCTTATGATTTTGATCCCATTATTCTAATGAATTGTCCAAGTATGAAACAACAACCTCAATAAAATTATAAAATTTTCCTCTTTTTAGCACGAGAATTTCGCTAACAATTGATCAATAAGAGAGGATAATATCATTGAATGTTAAAAAGTCAGAATTGCGATAGTTTATGTGCAGTATTTCAATATTTCATGGATATAGAGACAAATTTTTCACAAGTACGAATTCCAAGTTTTTGCGCATATTTCATTCATTAATATAAATTTTCTAGCCGTAATACATATTCAGCTTTTGAATACGAAATACCAAGTATGTTTATGGAGTAAGTATTGACCTCGCTGCCCAAGATTCCTGGCTCCACTCGTAAGACCAAAAACAACTACTCTAAATTTTTTGCCAAAAACTTGATGCACAGTGCATATAGCTGTTCTGCCATTATCAACACTTTAACAATACTACCCATTTTACCTATCTTTTTATTAAAATATTATTTTTTTCATTTTTTAAAATATACATATACAGTCAGGATCCTATCAGGACTCCTTGACATAGTCTTACGTCCACACCTCCTATCCCCCGACCATTTGGTAGGGATCCGATCCGTTGGATGTGTTTAAAATGTGTTTTTAAGGGTCTATGCGAGCATTTGTCAAAAAAAAAAAAAATACTCGGAAGGGCTTGATCCGAGCAGTTTTCGATAAAACTGCACATAAATACATATATTGCAATTATATCAAAAACTGATAGGATCAGCCCTTCTGGGTTTTTTTTTTTTTTTTTGACAAATCGTCGTGTAGACCCTTAAAAACACGTTTTAAACACTTTGGACAGTTCGGATCATCACAACATGGCCGGAAAAGGGGAGGTGTGGACGTAAGCTATGTTCGTTGCCTCCATACCCATAGTCGTCGTTCGTCGCCTCCATACCCATCGCTGCCGATCGAAAGCTCCATCGTTGCCGTCGATCAAAAGATCTTCGTCCATCTGTGTCGCCGTCGATCGACAGCTCTTCGTCGATCTGTGTCTCCGTGGAAGATGTTATGGCTTCTGGTAGGGGAAGAGAGAGAGAGAGAGAGAGAAAGAGAGAGAGAAAGCAATAAAAAAAATGGATGGCTGGCCAACAGTGCCACGGTATTTTTTCCTAAGCACTGTTCAAGTATGGATGGTGAACAGCGATTTAGAGTAGCTGCTGCACCTCCCTTTTCTTCTTCCTCTTCTCTATTTTGCCTCAAAAATGGGTTTTGGCTTAGCTGGTGATGCTCTAAGATAGACCCAGAACGAAAAAACAAACCCAAAGTTGGTTTGCCAATGGAGAAGCAACGAAAAATTGATCATGTGGTCTTCTCACCAAGTGTTGCAGAGAACACAATACCAAATAATTATGTGCCAAGAAACATTATGGTGAAGACTGACGAGCCCTAATCGCATTCGAGAAGCAGATTGGATGGAAAACATTCCAGTCACAGAATCACACAGCCCTTGTTTTGGTACAAGATGATCATGAGCTTCTCATTTTCCGTTTTTATATGATTTTTTTTGTTTCAATTTTGGTTCATATTGTAACGACCCGGATTTTTTTGGCTACGTTAAATTTATTAAAAAGAATTAATAATTTAATAAAAAGAGTTTTCATCAGAGTACACGTTGGAAAACGTGAAGTGCAACCCATTACAAAATACTTAGTACGATTTGAGAAATTAATAATACAAATCCAACATTAAAATAAAGGGGTGGGTTCTACAGATTCAGATTCAGATCCTGATTCCGGTTCTCCTCCTGCATCTGATCATAATTCTGACCCTCTTGCGGATAGACAAATTCGCCGCCATCTTCCTCGATACCTGGAGGGGGGTGGGCCGTAGCACCATGAGTCGACACTCAATAGATAATCCCAACCCTACTAACCCCTTACTTTATAAGTAATACACGGTTTGATATAACAAGGACATAACATTATGGAACAGATAAATTGATTCAATATCAAGCATCAACATAGTAAAGGAATAAGCAGGAAATAAATCGTAAGGCAGAAATTAAACACATAGCTGTTTTCATTACTAGCCATTAACTTACATGTTCATCTAAGTTCTCAGCCTAGAGAACTTTCCTCCCGGTTAACCACCAAGGAATATGACCAAACTGTGATTTACTTCCCCCTTGCTTGCCCGTGACTCGGGAGCCCCGACGGAAGGCATAAGTTATGTACTTAATCCAGCCGTCAGCCGCCTCGCAAGGATGAATTTCCCAGCTACGAGTGGCAACAACCAACTCCTGTAGGTACTGGGCTACGAGTGGCAACAACCAACTCCTGTAGGTATATAGCCGTAACTCGGTCTATAATACTTCCACCCTTATAATGCCTCAGAATTCAAATGAAGCAAATCACAGAGTGTCACATCCTAGGGTTTCGAATCAAGGCAGACTGCCAAACAATCCTCCGAAACAAATCACTTGGCGGAACTGCCATTCAACAACAATCTCGGGGTAACTCCCCATCAATCAATTCCAATTCACTTTTCCATTTACCTCATCGTCTATGTGATATCCGCGTACAATCACCCAACCCGGGAACCTAATTGTCCATTCTAACATTCAACACGTTTATGAGAAGTGCACTTAACAGCAGAAGCAAAGCGATAACAATATCTCAAGGGTCACAACCGAATATCTCAATTCACAAGTTCACGAAATTCAAGTAATCGAGAACCAAGGGTCTAAACGTAATAAACCCAACTACAGGGGCCAAAACACAATTTACTAAACTATTGGGGTCAAAACGTAATTTAAAGATATTAGGGGTCACCAACGTCATTTTAAGTAAGTACAAGGGTGTCCAACATAATTTCACAACTCTAGGGTCCTTAGTGTAATTTTACAACTCTGGGGCCTTTTTGTAAACTAACATACTACAAGGGCGAAAATGTAATTTTGCCACCGACAAGGGTAAATACGTAAAAATACTTTATTTTGGTTAATAAAGTCCTAACTTGTCACAAAACGCAATTCCGTGATTTTCTGACTAAGTACAAAACTACACATTATGTAATTTACACCCTTAAGGGCAAAATGGTCATTTTACACCCGAAGGGCATTCTGGTCATTTCGTTAAACTCCCAAATTTCCAGTAGTGACATTTAGTTGATAAAAATAGGTTTCGTGAACGATACACAAGTACGTACGCCGAATTTCACAAAATTACACTTTAAACCTCAAATTTTAACACAACGATCAAGAACAAGCTTAAGCACAATAAATTTATGGAGAAACTCATATAAACAGTTATTAAAGTATTAAACATGCTTGGAATAATTAACAACATGAACCGCGATGGATCTAGAGTTTACTAAGCACGAACATAAAGTTTCGGGTCAAAAGGGTACATCGAGACAAACATCAACATCATATATTTTACATTTTGATTTCATTTCGTTCGGGCTCATCGCAAGCCCCAATATCAAGTCTAAGGCTACTAAATATACTTAGGAGAAAGTAGGATAGCGATTATCTACCTTAGGTCCAGACGAAAAGCTCGACGGTAAAGTCCGGTGATACCTCGAGTGGCAATGAAGAACTCTATTGCGAACAGAATCTTTGGGCTGCGATATCAGGTTCAAATCTCGTCCGTTCCCAGCGATTCTTGTGTCTAAAACAAAGCTCTCGAAGTGCTCTACAACGTTGAAGAAGAAGTTTAAGCCTAAAACGCACTCCAACAATGAGAAAAATGGAGATTTGTCTAAGGACGGTGAGCTGTCTGGAAAATGTGGCCGGAAGAATTTTACTGAACTTTGGATGGCTATAACTCACTCAAAACTTCATCAAATCAAACGAGACCAGTTGGGTTTGAAAGATAAGACAATTTTCTAACTTCTCAAACAAGAACCGCTTGAAAATATGATCTGTGGAAGAAATGGGCTTGTTTCCAAAATTGACAGTTTACGGGGAGGAAAAACAGGCAGGCATTCCAAAACATGTTGGATTTGATCCATTACTTTCAAAGAACTTATGTCCACGAAAAATCACACTTATACTAGTCACCAAGGAGAGTAATCCCTCCAAAAATCAGAACATTTAAGGGTCATTTGGTACCCGTAAAAATTCGTACAAAACAGAGGTCTGTACAAAAACGAATGAACATGGAACAGCCCAGTTTTGGAAAATCACCATAAATCGAGTTCTTAATATTTTGGAGTGATTCTAGTGTCAAAAATTCCGTGGCAGAACGAAGTTCAAAAGCTATGAAGGGACCAAAATCAAATTCGTACTCCAAAGGTGAGAAAATGGGAAAATACAGTGGCTATACGAATCTGTCTCGAAACAGATTTTCCAGATTACAGACCAGATTTCAAAAATTCATAATAAATCGAATTCTCAATGGATTTGAGTGATTCCAGCGGCAAAAGAAAGAGCATCGAGTGTACTATAAATCATAAGAAGGAACCAAGACCTAATTAGAAGTTTAAGAAGGAGAAATCAACCAAAAACCGAGACCCTGTCAGTTATAACGAGCTACTGTTCATATCCGCATATACACACGAAAATTTTCGATAAAAATTTATAAAAACGAGGGAGATGAGAGCTATACTTGTAGAGGTGAAGTGGGGAGGGGGAGATGGTGGTTGGACGTGGCGGTGGTGGTCGCCGGAGGTGTGGCAGCCGTAGCTTCTCCCTTTCTTTCCCTCTTTTCTTCTTCTCTTCTTCTTCTTCTTCTTTTATTTCTTCCCCAGACAAAAGAGGGGACAAGGGGACATGGGGGAAGAAAGAGGTACATGGGAGGAAGAGAGGGGGCAGGCGTGGGGTGGTGCAGCAGGCGTGGGGTGGGGCGCGAAGCACGACGTGCAGTACAATTTACTCCGAGCAGTGTTCTAACTGTCCGGGTTTCGATTTCCGAAAAATACCAAAATATTCGTACTGACTTAGAAAATCGAGGGCGACGTCGCCGTGTGCTCAGAATCGTTTGGAAAAATCTTGAAAGTAGAACACGCATTACGATGCACTCGCCAGGTGAGCGTATCTGGTCGACTCGGGTCCCACAACTGTAGTAGTCGTGCTAGTGTCATCTGCGTAGCTCAAAATCATCATCCGCATTACGCACATTATTCTGGCCGTTCGTCCGGGCTCACTGGTGCCAAGTCGGTTGAAATTATTCTGTGCGCCTCGAGCGCCAACTCGTCTAAAGGAAATAAAATAAATAAATAACTAAATAAATAAATAAATAAGAGACCCGCAAATGGTCAACTAAAGTCAAAGTTGGGTAAAATTAAATTAGGAAAATTAATATATACAAATATCACAAATTTTATTTTTTGAAAATTTGGGATATTACACATATACTCTTGTACTTATTCGGTTCCTCTCGTTGAGCTGAACGATGTGACGTAAAAATTCCACCCAAATCTACCAGTACTAAAAAATAAGAGAAAACAACAAAAAGATAATGCCAAAAAGTTCTCAAAAAGTCAAGCTAAAGGGCCAATACATAAAAATTAACCTGGCAATTAGGAACGGAATCTAACTTATTTAGAGAGTCAAAACAAACTTTATTTAAGTAGTGATAGACGTTACATCTCCTCCACTTTTAAAGATTCGACCTATCTTTAGAGGATTATGAAGATATCCATAGAGAACTCGGATCTTTAAACAATAACGCTATCTGTAAAAAAAACAATGGAGAGTTCAAGTAATACGTCTAGATTCATACTAGGTGTGACTTAATTTCAATTTACACATTATATTTAGCTACCGGCAGTGAACTCGTCTTATTGGCAGTCATAAAGTATTGCCTAGATTTCTCCCTCCAATAGTCCAATGTGAGGAACGAGCGCACACATAGCGTCCACACAATATTTTTGTGTGTATATTTTTCCGTGTTTACTGGAAAATTTATGAACATCCAACGAGTAGTTATGAACAAATAAATAATTGTTTTGCAATACTTATGCGCATATTCTGTACGGCTCTGTGTATGTAACGATCGTTACGTTTTCATTTTTATTTTCTGTCAAATGATGAGTTAAAGGTATACATGTGCAATGACGGATTTAGGATGAGCCACTGTGGGCACGGGTGCTCACACAGCCAATTTCAGAGTTATTTATTTTTTATTTTAAGAATTTACCTATTGACTAACTTTAGACTAAACTAAAATCTTATTGGCTGTGTTTGATTTGTAATTTAGTTTAGTTATGATGATGTAAGCTGGTGTAATGAGTGGAGAGAAATAGAGAGAGAAATGAGGGAAATGATGATGTCAACAAAACTAAAATAAAACTAAACCCCCTAACTGAACAGGGCCATCATTTTCTGCCACACAAACATCATCCAATAAAACGCTTGAGAAGGTCAAAATGTGAAACCCAAACTACAAATCTACAATCATCTGCAACCGCCAATCGTCCTAGTGTAGAGACCCTTGTCGGATGATCGGAGTCGTTCATAATTTTCAAAGGGTCTTGCTAACGTGTGTCCAATGAATACACAATAAGCACACAAAAAAAACACACACACACACACTCCAATACAGTTTTTACACTTTTCAATACAGTTTTTTAACCTTAGCATTAATGTTTACTTGTTCCCCGCAAAAAATTATCTCAATTTTTTTTTGAACGGAAAAAATTAGGTCAATTGGATATCAGTAAATGCTCCATCCATTTATCCAATTTTTTGTTTTGAACCAAAACCTGAATAAACGGATGGAGCGTTTACAGATATCCAATTGAGTTGATTTTTTGTGGAGTACAATGAATTATTATTTTGAAAAACATGAACGGCTCCGATCATCTTTGTGGGACCCAGAATAGTCCCAAATAAACATATTTTGTACATTTTATGTACAAGAATTTATGTACATAAAAAAAATGTTTTTACTAGTTTTTTTACTACTTTTTTACTAGTTTTTTTAACCAAAAACAAAAGTTCAAATTGTTTTATCATTTGTCACAAAAAAAATTTCTTTGAATTTGTGTCTTCATTGTGCCCCTCGCTACTCGTTTTTCCTAGCCACGCCCCACTGTACATGTTTCTTTGATTTGTTGGATAAAACTTATATTAAACAAAGCATTATACTCGGTTATAAGCTCATTTCGGTAAGCATAAATCAATATTAATATTATGCAAGTTAAAAAAATGAGAATGACTTCTTATAGTTATCCGGTAGGTACGATGTTTAGCCAGTAGTTTGCAGCCCACATGCGATAGGTTGGGAATTCAGAGGCCATGTTATTAAATAGTGTGGGTTAGTGTGAACACATAGAATTGGGTAGATTCTCTTTTTTTTTTTTTTTTTTTTTCTTTCTAAAACAATTTGGGCATAGTGAATAAGGTTGATTTATTTTCAAAATGCGGTGTGCTTGGACACTTAGTCTAATTGTTGCAAGTTTATTCTTAGGTTTTTCATGAAGATTTTGTGGAATATTGATTCGTCTCGGCGTGATGAATTGGAAAAGTAAAAAATTATGACTTTTGCCCAATTTTTTTGAGAGATATTCAAGAAAACTTATAGTCTGGACTCCAGACTTGCGGACCCCTATGATCCGAGCATTTTTTTGGCGATCCGAACCATCCAATGTGTTCGAAAGGTGTTTTCAAGGGTCCATGTAGAAAATATTAAAAAAAAATAGCGGATAGGGCTTGATCCAAGCAGTTTTTTGCTTTGCAAAAACTGCTTGGAAAAACTGCTTGGATCAAGCCCTACCCGGGTTTTTTTTTTTTTTGAATATTTCCTGCTTGGATCCTTGAAAACACCTTTTAAACACATTGGACGGTTTGGATTTCTCAAAAACAATTTTTAAAGTGAAAAAATAACATTTTTTCTTAAATCCGGGAGGTCCTTATATATATAGGGGGCGGTTCCGTTAACACAACGAATAACACAACATTTGACACAAATTTTTTTTTGTGAACCCCACGCTAATGATCGGAGCTGTTCAATTTATTTAAAATATGTTTTTAAGATTACATGTAAAAAATCAACTCATTTGAATATTGATAAGGGCTTGATCAGTTCATTTAGTTGATTCCTGTCAGATTTTACAGGATAAATTTGAATGAAGCGATCAAGCCTTTACTGATATCCAAATGAGATGATTTTTTACAGGTAATCTTAAAAACATATTTTAAACAACTTGAGCGGGTCTGATTGTAAGCATGGGGCTCCGATTATCGTTGTGTCAAATGTTGTGTTATTCGTTGTGTCCATGGAACCGCCCCGATATATATATATTCCAAAATATTTAGATGATTTTCATATTTTTTTATTTTTCCGATTCTTCCCGTTGGTATATACACGATAGCGGTGCATTTCTCGTCGGTTCCCATAGGATTTTCATAATTTAAGCCTACATACCCAACCCTAAATTATCTTAAATTGTGATTTTGTGGCTATCTTTTAACTCTTATTACATCAGTGGGCTGAAAAAGAAACTACGATGATAGGCTATTAGGAAGTGGTTCCGCTTTTAAAATTATCTTGGCCCTGTCCATATCTACTATATCTTCCAATATTTTCTCATTTTGTGCAATGTTTTCGGCCAGCTGAGATCTTAGTAGCTGGAGCCACCTATGTGGTGCCCATAAAGGAGACACAGAAATCACAACAGTTATATGTATACCACTAGTAGAGATATATGTTTGATGTAATGCGTTGTGTAATAAATTGGAACCTTGACAATTTATTCATTGGAGAGGTGTTTTCCATTTGTTAAAATGAAATTTTACATAAAATCATTTTGTTTCCTATTTATAACAATTAAGTTGTTAAAAACTAATTTTCTCTCACATACTCCTTTTGTTAAAATCACCTTACTGTTTTTAGTAAATGAGTATTGGAGGTGTTAAACTTAGAAATTGATTTCTGGTTGCTAGATTGGAAATTAGTTCCTGGTTCTTCGTTCTTGTTTTTTGCATTTGAAAGTAGAAACTGGTTCTTGTTTTTTTGCTCGCTTGATTGGAAACTGGTTTGAAATCTTGAACCAATATGGTTTAATGTAAATCCAATTCCAAATATGGCATTAGGTAATGCTTTGTATATGGTTACTTGCTGGTTCTTGTATTTTTTTTTTTTTAGCTTGCTAGTTGCTAGTTCAGTTATAGAATGTAATCTGTGACTAAAACTGAATCTAATTCTTGATTTATGGATTGAATTAGAACTGGACTATGGGACTTTTAGTTTGAATATGAATTGTATTTTCTAAAAATCGTAACTCACGTATTAGGTGGTTGTGTCGGTTCAAAAAAATAAAGGTGTGGTTGTGTGGCCATCTCTAGCTGTTATTGCATCAGTCGGCTGATGAGATAGAAACTACAGTGATAGCCTGATAGGCTATTAGCTAAAAGCCAATTGAGGAAATCATACAAATTACTAAATGATAGATGATCGAAATGAAATTTATTTTTCAAAAAGTGAATATAAAGGGTTTTAATATTCCCATCAACTCTAACGCATCATTTCTATTTGTATTTAAAAAATTTACCTCCAATAAACACATTTAACAATGCGCTCACAAAAATAAGATGAGTATAAAAGGATGTCGGTGCATTGTTATAATAAATTTTTATTTGTCAACTACACCTATGATTTAAAAATCTTAATAAACATGTTCAATATTAACCTCATTTCAAAGATACCGCAGTTATCTTTCCAATGACATTGATTCTCAAAATAATAGATGTTCATGTTAAAAGTTATAGGTATTTTACCAATCTATAACAAAATGTAATGTACGAGGGGCATACTAGGTATTTAAATTCAGAACAAAGAACTCACAAGGACAACAAAGGGATATACTCCTAGAAAATTTGAATGGTGAAATAATCCTCCTTATTTTTTTTGGTACTCCAAATTTTGAGTATGGAACTCAATCCTCCCAAATAGAGGAAAATATAAAATATGAGTTGGAGGAAAATTTGAAGGTATCTAGTATGGGTTGGAGATACATTTAGGTAAAATTTGAATTGTTTAAAACATGTTATATATATAGTCAATGTGTATATCAGTCCTCTAAACAATCACATTAGTTAAATATGGGTAAGTATTTGGATTCTAATGATACTTATATAAATTTTTGCATGATTTATCCACTCATCGAGTCTTTAAATTGAACATCTCAAGTATAAAATAGGACAAGGCGACCAGTTGGTTGATTCCACGTCTACACTGATGAAAATCACATGAGATAATTACGAAAGCAAACCTAGTTTCTATACTCATGAAATTAAATAAAACCAACTGGTTGATTCTATGTCTTCACAGATAAGGATCACATGAGAGAATCACGCGAGACGACCCCAATTTCAACTACCCACCTGATTGGGAATCATGATTTAAAGGGATTGGACTTACGAAAACAAATCTGAAAGTACACAAGAACCTAAATTTACGTGATTCAGCCATTGTAGGCTTTGTGTCCAGATATTATGCGGTTCAATTGATTACTAATTTCAATTGATTCTAATTTGCACATTATGCACTACCAATTTTAAATAAAAGCGGTAACACGATATCTCCACATATTTTATATTTGTAAAGTGAACTGAAGTGCGATTATCTCGCTTAATTTTTTTATAAGAAAAGTCAAACCCTTATTCAGCTTAATATATCCAAGAATTCGATGCAACAAAACTTCTCATTTGACATGTCCAATTCAAGTTAAAATGGCCCAACACATTATCGTATGCGTTGCTTGGACCAGTCATGTACAAGTGGTTGAACCTAAAACTCCACCAAATAATCTTAACATTTTTGTCGCTTGAAAATCTCTCTAGTATATATGAGTATCTATAACCACACACTCAAAAGAGCTGAGTCAGAATTTTCGGTTACATCAAAGATTCATATGCAAGTAATTTTTAATTATGTTTGCTAATCTGAAGATATACATTTCTTTGTGTTGTGACTAGGGTAACAGGTTTGTTTATTGGGTGAGAGCTCAGGCAATTGTGAGCTAAGCTAGGCTAGAGAAGGTAGCTCTAGCTCTACCCAATATTGTTTTGAAGCTTACAGTTATTCCAATTTTGTGCAGCATTCATGCCCAAATAACTTAAACAAGGCCTTAAAGTTTCAGCTGGTTTTTGTGAACTGTGATCTTATAATGGAACCAAAGAGAAGCCATCCTTTTTATAATTTTGCTGTCACTATTTTAGTAAGTAAAAGAAATAACGGTGATCTCCTTCGAACATTGCCAATCTGATTAAATACATACAACGTTCGAACCTGATCCAATGGAACATCAGATAATCTACTTAAATCTATTTAACTATGTCGATCTCTATCCTATTTTGTTTACTTTTTACGAGAAGTCGTGTCATTAACTCCAAAAAATATTCCTTCCGTGAATAATTTTTCAACTAGTCACCGAGAAGTGAGTTAGCCAGCTTGGTTGGTAAGGTTATTTCCGTCAATTAGTCTATCGTATTTAAAAAGTTAGGCCGATTAAGTTTATCTCACAGACTCACACAGTTGAAGGGATGTGATTGATCTGATATTTTAGTTAAGTGGGGAAAAGTGATACTCGGTCATAGGCCTTGTTTGATAACACAGATTTAGCACTTAAAACTGAATCAATTAAGTAATAAGTCATTAAGTAGGTTTGATAACCACATTTTATGTTACTTAACAGATTAAGTGTCACTTAAAATGTAGGCTAAAAATTTGATAAAAATTAAGTAGCTTTGAGCTACTTAATTCTGGCTGAATTTCTATGCGCTTACAATCTGCCATCACACCCCGCCGCCGCTGTCACCTCCACCACCACCATTACACCACCACCACCGCCACCACCACCACCACTACCACGCCGCCGCCACCACCACCACAGCCACCACCATTGCACTACCGCCATCGCCATGCCGCTACCACCACAGCCACCACCATTGCACTACCGCCATCGCCATGCCGCTACCACCACAACCACCACCATTACACCACCGCCGCCGTCATGCCGCTACCACCACAACTACCACCACCACCACTGCCACATCGCCACCACCACTATCACTGTTACCCATATACCACCACTACCACAATCACCACCACCACCACCACCACACCACAACCACCACCATTGCACCGCCGCCATGCCGCTACCACCACAACTACCACCACCACCACTGCCACACCGCCACCACCACTATCACCGTTACCCATATACCACCACTACTATTGCCATGCCACCGCCATCACTTCACCACCACCACTAGCATTCCACCCAGCCCACCACCATCACTACCACGCCATAACCATCACACTACCACCACTACACCACCAACATTGCGCCACTATTACTCTACTGCCAACACAACTCACCATCATTCCACCACCACCATTACTCCACTGTCACCGCCACCTCGCCACCACCTCCCAATCACCACTCCACCACTACCACAAATACATGATGACCGTTAATAAAATTAAGAGAAGTAAAACCAAATTTTTTTTTTAATTCAGTGCTTAGTTTGTTTTATCAAACAGCTTTTCAGCTTAAAAAATTTAGCATTAAGTTTTCAGTACTTAATTTTCAGCTTTCAGCTTTCAGTTTTCAGTTTTATCAAACAACACCATAGTTGGAGAATGAGTACATTATGCATATTTTATACAAGAGAAGATGAAGAAAATAGGGATCATTATTGGAATGTCACCCATAAAGAGCGACTAATTGGAATATAAAAATTCAATTCTTTGTAGTTACTGTATTTGACCACTCACTATTGTACATGCTCTTACCCAAAAGACCCTAAGGGTGTGTTTGGGATTCGTGATTTTCCATTTTGGTGGTTTGGCCACAAAGTTACAAAATGCATTCTGAGAAATGTCTAGAGAATGCATGATAAAAAAAATAAAATAAAATTACCCTTAAAAGTACTTTTTAAATATTCATTAGGAATTTATGCATCACTCTTCTAGAAAAATATATCCTGCACATTATTATTCAAATAATTTCAAAAATTCTAATTCTAATAATTTAAGAATCTGTGATTCAGAATTTAAAACATAATTGGCTCCTAAACACCACCAACTCCCAATATTGGGCACTAGGCCTTCCATTCGGAGTATTGGGCTTTCAAGACTGCCAACCCATGAAGGAAATCAGCCCACTCGACAGATTTCCTAGCCCAAGGACAAACAGTCAAACACACTCTCTCTCTCTCTCTCTCACACACACACACTCACTCAATCCGTCACCGTTAAGTTTATCATGACGAATAAATTAGAGGCAAAACCCTTGAAGAAAGAATCGAACCGTTGACCTCTTACTTAGTTGAAAAGACTCTTGCCAACTTTGAGATTCAATAAAATGCATATCCTTTGGCTGTTTGTTGTATGTATAACTAATGTGAATGATGGATTAAAGAAAAGAAGATGCTTTTTATTGGATCCTTGTCGGTTGTGTTTGGTTTGGGTTTTTGGTTTTGGTTTTTATAATGATTGGAGGGAGAAATATGGATTATAATTAAAAATAGGAGTTAATGATTAGAGAGAGATAAAGAGAAAAATAAAAACAATATTTAAAATGGGGGTAATGATTGAATAATAATTGAGAAAATCGGGTCTTGAAATCCAAAACGAACAAGGCCGTCTAGTTTTAACTTGAAGTATTTCAAATATCTCCCATGAAATTGTCAATGTCAACCTTACGCTGCGCGTGTCTATTGGCTAATGGCTACGCGTAAATGAAACAAATATTGATTTTCATGAAAGTTCGAAGAAAATTAATTGGAGAAAACAACTGAAATACTGTGAATTGAAAATTACGAATCGCTTCCCCTTTATGCTTTTTAATTGTTGAAACCCGAAAGACTAACGCTCCCAATTTTATTTGCTGGAGTACAATTGTTTAAGTCAAGATCAGGACTAGCTCCTTGTTCAATCTTGGTTTCCAACATATTAAATGTGAAACCATTAGCAAAAGATACATAAAATTAGTACCCTAACACTTCTACAAAAATTTGTCGCAGACAAACTAAATAATTGTCATTGTTTTTGGTTTAATAGAGATATGTCATTTCTCGTCACATCCGATGATGGAAGGAGCATCAACGAGCCTCCCTTCTTCACTAATGAGACGTTCCCTGACGATGCCTCCATGGTTGGCTCTTCCAATGGAACCCATTCGTGAAAAAATTCAAGACAATGTTTGTCGACCACGAAGAAATACCGGACTACAATCCTATTCGCAAGAATTAAAAGGTGATAAGGATTCTATCTTTTTTCTAGAGGGAGTGAGAGAGAGCCCAAACTTTGTATTTGAAGTGAAATTGTGTAGTTTTGAGTGATGATTCTTGGATGCAGGTCGAACGCAAACCCCTGAGTGAATAGCGCGTGCTGATGAATAACAAGTAACACCAGCAACTAGAAGTGTTGAATGGCACTCTTTATTGGCACTTTTATGGCACATGATTAAGAGCGGGATACTCACGTTAGCCTAGCTCCCCACGGAGAAGGATCTACGCTGGGCCAGTGCCACCAGACTAACCATTCTGTCTTGCGTTGTCGTGCTAGAGTCGGGGGATTAAATTGTGAATGCCATATCTGGGCTATGCAAGCATCCGATTATTGGACACAGCTCTTCAACTTCCAAGATACTATCGTTGATACCATCGCCGAAGGTGTCACCGACTTGGTTAATTCCAACCTACAAACCTTCACACCTAGTGATGCTTAGTAAGCCGTAAATGTGAAGAGTGGGTAAGAAAAGAGAAACTTGAACACTTAGTTTGACAGAATGAAGAGTATATTGATTTATGGAGAAGTACACAAATAAAAATGATAAATGTACAACAAAAGTCTTCAATACGTCTACAACACATTTGCATGGTGTGTGGAGCCCACACACAGTGTTGGAGATTTTTGTTGTATATGTATCACTGTTAGTATGTGTGTTCTCTTGCCTTTGCCAAATTAGGCTAGCTCCCGGAACCCAGGTAGAGTTCTAAAACACCCTTGAGAAACTTTCCACCTCCTCAAATGGCTTCCTAGAATCCTCAAACACTCTAAAGAATTATCTAGATATTCGTTTTCTAGAATATTTACCATTGTGTATATCTTTCAAGAATTTCCCACACAAGTCTAGATTATTCCATGTAGCCTCCTTATTAGTAAAACCGTGCCTACACTTAGTTTTGGAGTAGTATGTGTGTTACCTTTGCCAAATTAGGCCAGCTCCCGGAACCCAGGTAGAGTTCTAAAACACGCTTCAGAAACTTTCCACCTCCTCGAGGCTCAAATGGGTACTTTAATTTTAGAATTTGCGTGAAGGGCTTCCTAAGAGATTTTATCAAGATTTGATAAAATCAAGTCCTTGATTTTATCCATTGGTGAAGAAATCTTGATAAAATCTATTGGTGAATAAAGAATTATCTAGATATTCCTTCTCTAGAATATTTACCATTGTGTATATCTTTCAAGAATTTCTCATACAAGTCTAGATTATTCCATGTAGCCTCCTTAATAGTAAAACCGTGCCTACACATTCCAGCTTTAGCTTTCCATATTACATGGTCGAAATTTGTTCGCACTGACCCTTGTCTCTTCTTGCCCGCAACTTCTAAAGTTGTTCATTGCAGTTGAGGGTGCTCTCGTTTATTTGGAAAGTGTTTATGAGTTTGATTTAGCACTTTTGGCACTGTGGGGGTGCTTCTCGCCGGAGTGGACTCTCTGCACTTTCTGGGATGAGGAGGGTGGTGAAAAGGGTGATCCTTGCTTGAGCCTTATCCTTCCCGCCGGAAAGAGTAACCTGCACAAGTAGGCAACCACGTTAGTGCCTTGCCCGGACGGTGGTGGTCCGGGAAGACACTCCGATGGTTAAGTCAGTCACCGGAGGAGAAAAGTACGCCGGAGATCTAGAGAGAAGAATGGAGTTATGAGAGTAGTAAATGAGGAGAGAGTGAGAGTTCCAACCCCTCTGCGGTAAATGCAGTGTGGCATTTATAGGCTGAGGGGCGTGCGTCCCACGCGTTCGGTGCCCCTCACGCGCCTGTCATTCGTTCTCGGAATGACAGGTGAGGTGACCATAATCTCTGCCACAGACGCCATATCCCGGCCGACGTCAGGCACGTGGGTTCGAGTGGTCAAATCACCTCGAGACATTCCCCATCGCCCACGTGCTCCTGCAGGCGGCGGTGGCAGAGTAGGTGACTGCCGCATTTAATGCTCCATCGTGGAATGTGTAGCGTACCTGGTACGCCTCATCCGAACGAAGTAAGGCCCGAGCCCCTTCACACGACGAGGTCAATCGACTCGGCGGGTGAGCAGCCGAGCATCCAGGGTACTCGGCAACCGCTCGGCTGAGATTCCCGAGGGCATCCAGAAGGTTAGGCAGAGAAAGGCATATCCTCGGCCATTCCTGCTCGGCATGCATCATTCAAATCCATATTCGTTCAGGACCACCCATCCTCGTTCTCCGCCGAAGGAACCATCCCCTCGGCACTACAGAGACGGATTGAACTGCATTCAGTTTTGCTGATTCTGAGATAGTTGATCTTTTTGGCTTAATCTGGGTTGAGGGGTGTGTGCCCCCTGTGACCCCTATGAACCCGGCCGCTACAATAGCCCCATCAACTTCCCATGCCGAGGGATGATGTATGTGGGAGTTGATTCAACCGGGGACGGCGGTCGGAGAAATAGGCTCGGCACCTCCTCGCCGTGAGTCGGAGTAACGTACTCGGCAGGCTGCACCGACCGTTGAGATGGTGGGTCTCCGAGTGCAGTTATCCGAGCGGTCGAAGGTAGTTGGCATTCGGAGCGTCACATCAGACAGCGACGTGAAGAGATGTCTGACGCTTTGGTTCAGGAATCTATGACGCGTGATGACGCCCTTGCCACGCGTCGTAGCGTGGTTGGTCCGAGCGCCGGCGTGTGGATTCGCGCCCAAATATTTTGAACGGGGAGGACAGGTGTCAGGCTGTCGTTGGTTGCCGCTTCGTCTCCGAGCCGGCACCATTATTGCGCCTATTCACCGGCCTAACCACCTACCCCCTTCCCCTATAAATATGAGACGGGGAGGAGAGAGGGGACCACTGTCACTTTCTCTCTCCTGCGCCAGAGCTCTGCATCGTCGCCGCCACTACAGTACTCCACCAAAAACCTTCAAAAGCACGTTTTCCGGCGAAGATCTTCACCAAAAATTCAGGTATTGTGTTTTCTCCTGCTTTCTCTACGTTTTTTCTGTCATTTTTGCGCATTTTTGCTGTATTTTGGGTGGTTTTTCGAAGTCCTTTGCTTTTCGTATTTCTCGCCTCTGTTTTCGTTTGAGTTTTCCGGCGGTTCGTGCGGCGGAGCACGGCCGCCGGATTCTGGGCTTCAAGAACACTCAACGTGTTCTTCCGAGCGCCCATAAGTCGAGCGCGCTCCCCTTCGCCGAGAGGCGGTGAGCCTCCGATCGCGTTTGTTCCGTCTTATTTTTGCCGAGGGATAATAGGTAGGCGTGGCTTTCGGATAGTAGACAACATGAGGGGGGCTCGGCAGGGGCCGAAGCCTAACCCTTCGCATTTTTTCCTGAACTTAAACCTGTGCATATCGCTAATGGTTGTTTCACCCGTGCACTGTAGGTTCTCACCCGGATGAGCTCGACCTCTTCGGACTCATCTCAAGACGACGTCCTTGCCGACTCTCAGTTCAGCGATTTCGTCCGAGACATACTCGTCCGAGAACAGTTAAGAAGCCTCGGGAGGGATTATAGGTGCCAATCCCAACCGCTGAACGTTGCTCCCCTTCAAGCCATAACACCCGAGCGCTGGATGGAGATAGAGGAGGAAGCCAGACGCGCCGAGAGCGGTGCTCAAACTTCCACCTCCGAACCGACCCCAATACCGAGATCAGCCCCTGACACCGGGCTCCCGAGCGACAGCCCCTCGTCACCCCGACTCGACCCGGCGGATATCCCAAGTTCCCCCGTCAACTGGTCTCCGGATCCGGAGGTAGTGGAGATAGACAGGGAGACCGCGGGATTCAAGGAGCCCGAGCCTGCCGTGCTGGTAGAGGTGGACGCGTTCTTGGCCAACAGGATGGACGTCGAGGAATCAGGGCCGTTCTCCGAAGGCGAAGGCTCAAGGGAGGAGCCCGTAGCTGAAGACGAGCCCGAAGGGAGGTCGGCCGAGGCGGAGGAGGAGACGTCCGGAGCTGCCGCCGTGCCTGAGGAACAGGCCCAGGAGTCCGCGGATCCAACAGCGGACGAAGACGTCTATACGGATGGGGGCGTAGAGTACGGCCCCACGTGGGAATCGATCCCGCCGCCGAATCCAAAACACGGCGTCTGTAAGTACGTCAGAGATTACTTTGACGGGACTGCCGAGAAGCTCGCCCTGTTTCGAAGGGACTACCAGATCCCTGAGGACGTGGAAATCTCCCGGCCTACAGATGGCCGAATCCACTACCGCCGAGGGCAGATCACCGTGCCGCTCATGGCAATCTGCGAGGGCGGCCTGACTTTCCCGATGCCGAGGCTCCTCCAGCGTTTCCTGGATCTCTACCAATTGGCCCCGCACCAGCTCGCCACCAACGTCTACCGAATCATCAACTCGGTGGTGAGGCTGTCGGAGCTGCATAACATCCCCTTCCGCCTCAACGACCTCATGGCCATTTACGTGGTCCAGAGGAGCCCCGCCTACGGGAGATATTACTTCGCGAGGCGGCCCGAGTACCCCCCCCCTCATTGGGAGCTTGTCTGACTCGGAGAGGCACGCCTGCGAACTGGTCATCGTTCGGGGCAATTATGAAAAGGCCCTCGGGGACGAGTCCTCGTGGTCCATCCCGTGGCGCCGGGGGAAGCCTAGTAAGTCCGAGGGCGCATGCTTAACACAATTTTCTCTATATATTGCTTCCTTTATGCATATACTGTTAAACTGCCGAACACTGACGTTGTTTACTTTGTATTTGCAGAGTGCGGGGACGTGACCAAGTACCTTGCCAGGGACGCCGACGACGACGTCATCGATCGTATTTTCACGATCCCACATCGCACGGCCCCCGACATCCTCGGATACGCGCCCTCCTACAAGGGCTTTTTAAAGAAGGGGAAGGAACCAGTGCCGAGGGTTGGTCCACGGCGAGTGAGGCACTTCGACCCCGACATCTCGCGATCAGGGGCTGGTCGGTCGTGAGCGTGTACCGAGGACATCCACCCGCCTCCCTCAGTCGTTCATCGCGGGAAGCGGATCCGAAGACGCGATGGCCGGGGCTTCGGCGCTGAAGGAGGCGCAGCGGAAAGAACGGGCTGAGAGGAAGAGGAAGGAGGCCGAAAAGGCGGCAGCCCTCCAGCCAGGGCATTCGGCGGAGGGGGAGCCTTCTGAGAAGAGAGCTCGGACGACCGAGCCCTCCGAAAAATCCGAGGGGCCCCTTCTGAAACCTCCGATGCCTCCGACACCGACCGTCCAAACGCCCCTGGCCGAAGCCCAGCCGCAGGGTTCGGACCCGAGGGACAAACGGGTCCTCTCTGCAGCGTCCGACGCCGCGCCCTCTGAAACCGAAGTTGTCGAGCCGTGGGTACCGGTCATTCAGTCCTCAAGCGGCGAGCCGGTAAAAAAGAACGCCAGCGTTCGGGAAAGCCGTAAAACGGCAATGACCCTGCTGAAGGCCCTTGCCCTGCCGAGGGATATGAAGGCCATTTCCAAAAACACGGCCGACAATTATTCCGAGCTCTGCACCAGCATCGTGATGGTAAGGTTTTAATTTTAAGCTTGTATTTCACCAAGTCTTCTCCTTCGGTATACTAATTGTTGATGCCCGTCCACCTTCCCTTTGCAGGCTGGTCAGTCGGCGTTGGCTCTCGGCGATAAGGTGTATAACCTTGGCGTTGAGAAGTCTTCGGTTGAGAAGAAGCTCGAGGCGGAGCGGAAGGCCAGGGTTGAACTCAAGAAGAAGGCTGAGACCCTAGCTGCCGACGGCCATCAGCTTGAGAGGCTGCTCCTCGAGGCGCGCCGTGACCAAAAAGAGGCCGAGGAAAAGGCCGCGACCGCCGAGAGTAAGCTCACGGCCGCCGAGGAGAGAGCTGCCAAGGCCGAGAGGGATCTGAAGCACGTCCGGGACGATCACGCGGAGATGATGGCTGCCGCCGACAAGAACGGCTATGACAGAGGGGCGGAGGAGACGCTTCGGAAGTTTGCCAAAGAGGTAAATGACAACGAGGAGAAGGCCTTCAAGAAGGGGTATCTCCTCGGTCGTGCCGGCTGCTGGGCCGAGGCCTTCTCTGCGGCCTATGACATCGTCGCCGTTCCTGCGGAGTCTGTGCTACGGACGTCCCTTCCTCCAGTCCCCGAGGCTGCGATCCCGGAGATGCCGTCTGACGATGAAGAGGATGCTCCCGAAGGTGATGGCACCGAGGAGGCAGCTGCCGAGCTCAACCCCCTCGAGGCTTAGATTTTTGTCGCAAATTTTTTTTTTTTTTTTTTGAAGTCTTTGTACTCGGGTCCGAGGCCCCCCATCTTCTGTAATGAATGAATGGATTTTGATTTTTGATTTAATGGATGGATGTCTCTTCCCTTTCTGATTTGATGTTTCGATATTTGGATGATTTTCACAAGTAATGGCTCTCGTGGGTAACGAAAACTGTAATAACCGAATCGTAGCCACCGGATTGGTAATGAATGACAGCCCCTGCTTCGGCAATTGGCCGAGAGCTAAATTCCTCTCTGGCACTCTGCCGAAGCACCATAGTTGGAAAAATAAAAAATGTCCGATTTCGCGCCGAGCGATAATCAAATGCAATAGCCCGTAGCCAATTTGATAGGTTGGTCCCGAGACCAGGGGTACCTTCCCCGAGCGCATGTACGTATTAGCACTGCTCCGATTGACACAACCATACGTTCCATCGAATGATAATGATTGTTTTTGCGGGTAGGGTCATTCAGCCGAACGGTGATGATCTAGACACGGTTCTTCAGCCGAGGATGAGGACTTGCGAAAATGGGAACAAAAAAATTTATAACCGAAAATAGGATCTTATCATTAACATCTCGGTTCCCAGGCATTACAAAAAGCTGCCGAGGGCACTATAAAGTAAAAAATGATAAACATAAGATCCTACCCGTAAAATTTTCTTAACTTTGACGCGTTCCACGGATTGCTCACAGTCGTGCCGTCCATTTCGGCGAGTTTGTAAGCCCCATAGCCAGCCTTGGCCACAATACGATAGGGACCCTCCCAATTGGGCATAAACTTTTTCTTGTTCTTCTTTTGGACGACCGCTCGGAGAACCAAATCATCGATATTGAAGGGGCGTGTACGAACATGCTTGTTATAACCCTGAGCGACCGTCTGCTGGTATGCAGCATATTTGATGTTAGCTTCGTCTCGGAGATCTTCAATTTGGTCGAGCTCAGAGGCCAGGTGCTCGTCGTTTGTGGCCGGGTGGAAAGACTCGGTTCGGGTGGATGGAGCAAGAGCAGCAAGCGGGAGGATAGCCTCCGTCCCATAAGCCATGGAGAAAGGTGTTCGGCCAGTCCCTCGCCGAGGGGTAGTTCGATAGC
This sequence comes from Vaccinium darrowii, assembly GCA_020921065.1. Taxonomy (NCBI): domain Eukaryota; kingdom Viridiplantae; phylum Streptophyta; class Magnoliopsida; order Ericales; family Ericaceae; genus Vaccinium; species Vaccinium darrowii. Next base: position 11,844,833 of record CM037159.1, on the reverse strand, counting down.
CCCAGAGGACCTTAGGGAGTTCCTCCACCCACTTCCCTCGCTTATTGGTCAGACGACGCTTCAAGCCGGATGAGATCGACTTGTTCGAGGCCTCGGCTTGGCCGTTCCCCTGAGGGTAGGCCACAGTGGAGTTATAAACGCGAATGTTCTTCTTTTTGCAAAGCGTCTTGATTGCCTCGGCGACGAATTGGGTGCCGTTGTCGGAGATGATAGCGTAGGGCACGCCGAACCGAGAGATGATGTTTTTCCAGATGAACTGTTCGACCTCGGTGGCCGTGATGTGAATCAGGGGCTCGGCCTCCACCCACTTCGTAAAGTAGTCCGTGGCCGTGATCAAATGCTGAAACCCTCCGGGGGCCGTAGGGAGGACGCCAACAATGTCGAGCCCCCACTGAGCGAATGGCCATGGGCTGGTGATCGGCTGTAGTGACATAGCGGGCTGGTGCAGAATGGGGGAGTGTTTCTGGCATGCCTCACACTTTTTGACGTAGTCTTCAGCGCTCTTCCTCATTTTTGGCCACCAGTAGCCTTGGGTAATGGCTCGCTCGGAGAGAGTCCGCCCGCCTGAGTGGCTGCCACAGCTCCCCTCATGGAGCTCGCATAGGACGTGGGGAACCTCGGCGTCATGCAAAACGCGTAAGTCAGGCCCGATGTAAGTTCGGCGATAAAGCTGGCCGGTTGGAGACAGAAAGTAGGACGCGGACTGGCATCGAATCCGATGCGCCTCCTTTTTATCCGAGGGAAGCGTTTGGTCTTTGAGAAAGGAGACCACAGGATCCATCCAGCTTGGACCATAGATGCCGATGGCCATGACGTCTTCGGCGCCCTGCTCGAAACTTGGCACCGCAATCTCTCCGAGAGTAATCGTCCGCGTGCCGCCGAGCTCATTGCACGCCGATCCGAGGGCAGCAAGAGCGTCGGCATGGGCGTTCTTAGCTCGACCGATGTGGGAGAAGTGGATGGTCCTGAACCCCTTTTGTAGCTCCAGGACATGGCTAAGGTATTTTAGCATCCGAGCCTCTCCAGAACCGTAGTCGCTGTTCAGCTGATTTACCACCAGCAAGGAGTCGCTGTAGACCTGAAGTTCGTCAACCCCGAGAGCGAGGGCAAGGCGGAGTCCAGCGATTAAGGCCTCGTATTCGGCCTCGTTGTTCGTGGCTGGGAAGCCGATGCTCATAGCGCACTCGTGGAGGGTTCCCTCGGGAGAGATGAGCACAATCCCGGCACCGGCCCCTCGGCTGTTGGAAGCGCCGTCCACGTGCATGCGCCAAGTCTCGCCCATATATATGGTAGCCGTTCGGGGAGGGGACCGCTTGAGAACGAACCCTAATTGGTCGGGAGCGGTGGCTCCCTCGACCGTCCCGACCCCGACATCCTCGGCAGTGATCTTCTCCTGGAGCTCACTTTCCAACCGCGGGGTGAGCTCGGCGACGAAATCCGCCAGTGCCTGACCCTTAATCGCCGTCCGAGGTTCATACCGGATGTCGAAGTTGGCCAATTCCAACGACCATTTGCAGATCCGATCTGAGAGGTCCGCCTTACGCATTACAGTCTTCAGGGGGTATGCCGTGATCACCACGATCGTGTGGCTCTGAAAATAGGGTAGGAGCTTCCTTTTGGCCGTGACCAGCGAAAGTGCTAACTTTTCGATTGGTAAGTATCTGGTCTCGGCCGGGAGCATCGTTTTGCTCGAGTAGTAAATCGGGAACTGCTCCAGACCCTCCTGCCTAACCAACGCCGAGCTCACGGCATGGTCGGACACTACTAGGTAGATATATAGCTCTTCGTCTTCCCTTGGTATGACGAGCAGGGGCGCTCGGGACATGTATCTCTTGAGCTCGGCTAGTGCTGCGTCGCACTCGGCGCTCCAGAGAAAGGCCCTGTTGCTGGTCTTGATGGATTGGAAGAACGGTCGACAAGCGTCGGATGACTTGCTTATAAACCGATTGAGGGCAGCGGCCATCCCTGTCAGTCGTTGGACTTCCTTGATCGTCGACGGCGCTTGGAGCTTCTGTATGGCATCCAACTGGTTGGGGTCGGCCTCGATTCCTCGGCGCGTGACGAGGTACCCCAAAAATCTCCCTGACCCAACCCCGAATGCACATTTCTCGGCGTTAAGCTTAAGACTGTGCCTCCTGAGGATGGAGAAGACCCTGCCGAGGTGGGAAAGATGGTCTTCTGCATATTTGCTTTTCACTACCATGTCATCTATGTAGGCCTCCATGATGTCGCTGAGCTCTTTGGCAAACATCCTGGAGACCATTCTCTGGTAAGTAGCCCCGGCGTTCTTCAGGCCGAAGGGCATGACCCGATAGCAATAGGTACCTCTCGGCGTAATGAACGCCGTCTTCTCCACGTCCATAACGTCCATTGCGATCTGGTGGTACCCCCGGTACACGTCCATGAAGCTGAGCCTAGCATGGCCAGCCGTGGCATCAACCAGCTGATCTATCCGAGGGAGGGGAAAACAGTCCTTGGGGCAGGCGTCGTTGAGGTTCGTGTAGTCCACGCACACCCTCCATTTCCCATTCTTCTTCTTGACTACCACGGTGTTCGCCAGCCACGTGGGGTATATCACCTCTCGGATCGCCCCCGCCTCAATCAGGCGGTCTACTTCCTCCAGGACTGCATCGGAGTGGATCGCCGAGGACCTTCTCGGTTTCTGCACCACTGGCCTCCTAGCCGGATCGACATTGAGGGCATGCGTGATGAAATCAGGGCTGACGCCTGGCATTTCATACGGAGTCCACGCAAAGACCTCAATGTTATCCTTGAGGAAAGAGACCAAGTCGTTCCGTTCGGGGTTAGAGAGGTCCGAACCGAGCATGAAGTACCTGGTGCCCTCCTCATCGATGGGCACCTTGACCAATTCTTCGATAGACTTGTCCTCAGCCTTTGTGCCGACGTCGTCGAGAACAGGAGTGCATTCGGGGACCTCAATCCAATGCACCTGCTTGGGCGGTCTGCCCTCTCTTCTGTCCTTTTGGCGAACGGCGTTGACGAAGCACCTCTTCGAGGCCATCTGGTTGCCTCGGATAGTTTCTTGTCTCCCAGTCGCGCCGATGAACCGGACGCATTGGTGGAGGGTCGACGCGATGGCCCCCATCGCGTGGAGCCAGCCTCGTCCCAAAATGGCATTGTATGGGCTCGGGGAATCCACCACGGTGAACTCTACTTGTAGGTGCATCGATCCCGCCCAGACCGGGAGGGTGATGCTGCCGAGCGGGTATACTGGGAACCCAGAGAATCCAACTAATGGCGTATCGGAGGGGGTAAGCTCATCACGCGTTCGTCCAATGGCTTTGAAGGCCGAGTAGTAAAGGACGTCAGCGGAGCTCCCCTGATCCACCAGGATTCGTCGGACGGATTCCACGTGGTCGATACTCACCTCGATTACCAGGGCATCGTTGTGCGGAAGCTGCAACCCATCCAGATCTTGTTCGGTGAAGTAGATAGTGTATGGATCTAATGGGTCCTCGTACTTTCGCTTCGGCGCTCTACCGAGCGTCATGACTTGCATGGCCGCCTCCATCTTCTGCAGCTCTTCGTGCATCGAATCGGCTCGGGCCTTCCCGACCGGGCCGTGGATGGTGGCGACCACCCCTGGGCGCACTCGATCTCCTTGCGCCTGTTGCCCCTGCGGCTGCGGGACGACAGCCTGCTGGTCCGGCTGGGGAGCTGCCCCCCTAAGCACGGTGGGCGTGCGCCCATGGTCTATCCATTCTTCCAGACGACCCTCGGCAACTAATCGCTCGAGGTGTGCCTTGAACGGTCGGCACCCAGTCGTATAGTGGCCCACCTCATTGTGGTAAGTGCACTTTCCTTTCTGGTTAGGATCCGAGCCCATCTTCTCCTCCGGCCAATAGAACCATCGCTTTCTGCCGATTTCTGCCAGCAGTCTGTAGATAGGCATAGTGAAGGCGGTGGTTTCGGCGATGTAGTCGTTGTCATTACGAGGGGGCCTCTCCCACCCTCCTCCGCTCTTGCTGTTCCTGTCGGCGTCCCGGGGACCCCTGTTCCCGAATGCCCCGCCCCGGTCATTCCTCCCTTGCCTCAGATTATTTACTTGTTTTTTCGCGTCTCTCGGCGTGCTCTTGGTGGAGTTTCCTCTCGACGCCTGGTCAAAAAACAGCTCTTCCAGCTCTCGGAATCGGTTCACCGTTTCCATTAACTCCACCATGTTTTTTGGAGGCCGCACCATGAGCTCCTTGAAGAGGTCAGAGTGGTTATCCAGTCCATTTTTGAACGAAGTGGAAGCTATCTTCTGATCACAGCCTTCCACAAGGCTGTACACCTCCCAGTATCGTGCAATGTATTCCTTCAGGGTCTCGTCCGAGCCCCTCTTCATGTTGACCAGCGCGTCGAGCGTCTTTGGCTGTGTGTTGCTAGTCACAAACCGCGACGTGAACGCGCGCTCTAGCTCATCGAAGTCGTTTATAGACCCCGGAGCGAGCTGGCTGTACCATAGGAGCGCCGTTGTCCCGAGACTCATGGAGAACGTTCGACACATCAGGGAATCACTATGGCCGTAGAGCTCGGAGACTAGGCGATACTGCTGGACGTGGGTGATCGCGTCAGTTGTTGGCTCGTACTTATCGAATTTTGGGATTTTGACCCCGCGCGGTGGGGCGGCTTCTACGATGGCTCGGGAAAAGGGGGACCGCTTTGCTTTCTCTAACCTTGAGTCCGCGGGAGTCGAGCGGTTTGGATCCACCGTTCGGTTTTCCGCGTGCAAGTGTTTTGCCGTCCCCGCGTTTCGGTGCCACAGGTCGGGCCCGTCCGCGTGTCCGTTACTCCTTTTGGAGGACTGCCTTTTGTTGCGGCCATCGTGCCCCTCGGCCGCCTCCGTCCGAGGTCGGCGGCGTCTGGTGTCAGGCTCGGCATGGTAGATCTTAGTCTGGCCGGTTTGAGCATTAACGAGCACGATGCTGCCTCCGTCATTCCGAAGGGTGTACCTGTCTCTGGGCCTCAGACCGTTGTCGCCATTGTATTCCGGCCCGGCCGAGACCTCAATGGGGTCGGCGCCCCTGTTCCCGCGCGAACCTTCTCCTCGGACGGCCAATGCACCGTTCTGGGCGCCATGGCCGCCCAACGATCGGTGTTGGCGCCCGTCACCCCCCCGGTCTGCCGAGCGGTTATGGTTGTGGCCATTCCCTCGCTCTTCTCGTGCTCGGTTCTGGCCACTCTGATCCCTGTGGGCCTGTTGAGAATTCGCCGGCCCCTTTCCGTTGTTATACTGCCTCTCGAGCTCTTGCGTATTTCTTCGGACGTCCGGTGTCCGGGCGCTTGATGCCGTGGCGCTGTCTTCGACGTGATCGGTCCGTTGGGACTGCCCGCCGCGTCTGTGTTGCCGATGCGAACGCACTGCGTCTGATGGGGCGACAAGTGCCTCGCCTCGGCGGTCTACCTCCACGATTTGCCCAAGCCGGGAGAAGACCGGAGCCCGCCCCCCGTCTTGCGCTCTCGCGCTCGGCTGTGGTCTCTGAGTCCTCGTCCGACCTCCGGATCTTGACGTCGTGGGTTGATTTCTGGCTTGCTTCATGGCTAGCACTTCCTTTCTTAACAATGCCAATTCTGCTTCTACGGTGAGAGGAGGTGGAGGGGGAAGAACTTCTGTGCGTGCTGGAGCCGTGAGGTTGTCAAGAGAAAGGACGTTTCCATCCATGCTGAAGAGGATGTTGCCAGGGCCAGCGTTGCTGGGGCCAGCGCCGTTGGTGCCCACGGTAACTGTTCCGTCTCTGTTGACAGTGGGAGAAACGGTGAGGCCCAAATCGCTTCTGACCTGATGGTATCTGTACCGGTCGGCGGAGCTGCGAAACCCACCGGCGGAGTCAAACGCATCCAGGCCCAGAGTTAGGTTGGCCATTCGAGCAGCTTTCGAAAAGGTTTTGGGGAGATGAGTCTCTTGGAGAGTGGGAAGAAACACCACCAATGTGTACTGAGAGGCTGGGAGGAGTGGCTTTTTACGTCCCCAGCGGAGTCGCCAATTGTGGGGGTGCTTCTCGCCGGAGTGGACTCTCTGCACTTTCTGGGATGAGGAGGGTGGTGAAAAGGGTGATCCTTGCTTGAGCCTTATCCTTCCCGCCGGAAAGAGTAACCTGCACAAGTAGGCAACCACGTTAGTGCCTTGCCCGGACGGTGGTGGTCCGGGAAGACACTCCGATGGTTAAGTCAGTCACCGGAGGAGAAAAGTACGCCGGAGATCTAGAGAGAAGAATGGAGTTATGAGAGTAGTAAATGAGGAGAGAGTGAGAGTTCCAACCCCTCTGCAGTAAATGCAGTGTGGTATTTATAGGCTGAGGGGCGTGCGTCCCACGCGTTCGGTGCCCCTCACGCGCCTGTCATTCGTTCTCGGAATGACAGGTGAGGTGACCATAATCTCTGCCACAGACGCCATATCCCGGCCGACGTCAGGCACGTGGGTTCGAGTGGTCAAATCACCTCGAGACATTCCCCATCGCCCACGTGCTCCTGCAGGCGGCGGTGGCAGAGTAGGTGACTGCCGCATTTAATGCTCCATCGTGGAATGTGTAGCGTACCTGGTACGCCTCATCCGAACGAAGTAAGGCCCGAGCCCCTTCACACGACGAGGTCAATCGACTCGGCGGGTGAGCAGCCGAGCATCCAGGGTACTCGGCAACCGCTCGGCTGAGATTCCCGAGGGCATCCAGAAGGTTAGGCAGAGAAAGGCATATCCTCGGCCATTCCTGCTCGGCATGCATCATTCAAATCCATATTCGTTCAGGACCACCCATCCTCGTTCTCCGCCGAAGGAACCATCCCCTCGGCACTACAGAGACGGATTGAACTGCATTCAGTTTTGCTGATTCTGAGATAGTTGATCTTTTTGGCTTAATCTGGGTTGAGGGGTGTGTGCCCCCTGTGACCCCTATGAACCCGGCCGCTACAGGCACCAAGCGCTAGCTCGAGAATTCATGATCCACGCCCCTCATGGGTGGAATGTGTTTAGGGAGTTCATTTTTCATCACATCTTTCAACTAGCTCAAAACCTTTTGGATAGTTTTTTGGAGGTAAGCTCCGACTCTAAAAACTCCTCCATTGCTGTAGTCGCCACCCGAGAAGGCTCCTACGTTTTTACACCTTTCTTAACTTGCAAAGCTGACAAGAATTGTTGGTAGACATGGTCGGCACAAGAGAAACGGTGAAGTCCTTTTTGAGAGTTCTTTTTTAACCGTCTCATGGGCTTTTAAGTATAAAGAAACAGTAAAGTCTTGTTCCTTTTTGTTTATTGAATCTTCCGTTGCGCGCGTGCACACACACGAAAAAAAAAAGTTAAGAGCATCTCCAAACCACATATCAAATACCAATTTTCAAGTTTTTTGATGAGCAATGGTGAAAAAAACTGCTCCAACTCGCATATTAAAAGAGAACGCCAAATTTGGTACCCTTTCTCCCCCATTAAATATGGTGAGTTCTTAAATTATTACTCCCTCTGTCCCATATTGCTTGCTTCTTTTGGAAAAGTGTGCATTTTACACCAAAAAAATATGTGTTTAGGATAATTATTTTTTTTTTTAAAATACGCCAATTTTTTTTTCTACCTGATGGGATCTTTAAATTGGTGTAAATTTTTTTGAAAAAAATGAATTCTAATACATTAGATTTTGTGTGTAAAATGCATGGAAACCAATTTTGGATGGAGGGGGTAACTAAAATTAAAAATTTGTTTTTTTAAAAATATTATTATCATTTTCCCGTTGGTTGTCCTAGCCATCGAAATAAAACAGCTTGGTGCTATGTTTGAAATCACCTATTGATTAGCATATATTTCCTATATAAATATTGGTTGTTCCATTGTTTTGCTTTGAGATTTTTTTTTCCCAATTACATCATGGATTCCCAAAACCAACAAGAATATAATTTGTGTGTGTATAATTCATAATTTTCGGATCAATCGTCACAATTTCCTAAGCAATTTTGTCAATTCAATGTACAATAGCAAAAAGATTTAAAAAATAATAAATTAATAGAGTTTTTTTTTTAAAGGAAATTTATAGGGTTTGTAGAGTGGGTTGGAGTCACAAATTTGAAAATGACAAAAACAAGTCATCAAACTACCACATGGGTCTAGCGATGGCAATTTAACCCGCCCCGTTCCGAACCCGCCCTACTTCGTCCCAATAGGGTAGGTTTTTTTTTTTCTTCTATTTTTTTGGGTAATGAGTAGGGGCAGGGGGTGATTTTGAAAAACTCGCCAGGGTTAGGGTAGAGGCATGGGTATAGTACTATAGTCACGCACCGATATTACCCGCCCTGACATACATATATATGTATAATTACAACAAGGATCTAGTCCACACCCTTATATCCACACCTTACGTCCAATCCTTCATTTCCCGATCAATTTTTTATGATCCGAACCTTGCAATGTGTTTAGAAGGTGTTTTTAAGGGTTCACGCTAGAAATCAGCAAAAAAAAAATAACTGGAAAGGGCTTGATTCGAGCAGTTTTTCATAAAAACTGTAAGACAGTTTGGACCCCAGCCATTTGGCCAGGAAGGGGTGGTGTGGACGTAAAGTTTGGTTAGGGAGTCCTGACTGAATCCTGACCCTGTATAACTATATTTATATACTCTTATACGTATATATAAAATTATATTTTCTTCCTTATATGCATAAAATTTTGTTTGTTTTCTTATAATTTTATTATTACAACTTAAATACAACATTAGATAGTATATTTTGGTTAAAAGTTGTACAAGTTATTTTGTGAATTTTTATCGTTTGTGCTCACTAATATTGGAGTCTAAAATTACTTTACTAATATGTGAAAAAAATAGGGGCAGGTTTGGAGGTACCCATAAATTATCTGATCGGATTAGGCGTAGTTTGAGAATTTTAGGATCGGAGCCGAATCATCAAAACCCGTCCAACTGGCCCCGTTGCCATCTCTAACTCCAAAAGCAAAATTTGATGGGAAAAAAACAAATGAGTGGCTTGGAGATGCCCCGACTTACACAGAGGTACACTTTCCCGCTGAATACACTTTCACGCCGAGAGCCATTGAAATACTCCTGTTGAACACACTTTCACCTTCATCCAGATCTGAGAAGTGAGAAGCCATTGAAGGTTCAGTCTCTCTCTCTCTCTCTCTCTCTCTCTCTCTCTCTCTCTCAATTAGCGGGTGCGATTTTTGCAAAAATCGTTTTGTCTTGCCTTAATTTTTTGCAGAAATCGTTTTAGGGTTTTGATGGTTTTTCTTTTCTTTTTTTTCTATTTCATTTTTGCTGTATTTTGATTTGGGATCTGACTGTTGGGAACTTCAGACTTAAGAAAATAGGAAATATGATTGGGGATCTGAATGTTTCCCTTGTCATACTTGCAATGGTATTTGGTATAAATAAACTTTGTCATCCTAAAACCTGTTTGTATGTTTGGTGCTGGATCATGAATAGGCTCTGCTAAATGTTGTTGCAAGCTGTGGACCTTGTTTGGTCTACATATACGTATGATATCTCTGTTTCGAACTCTACTCCTTTGCTATGTACTACTAAAAAAGCGAACGGAGTTTTTAATCTTTGGCATTTATTTATGGACATTAGCTTATTTTGTTTGGTCAATGGACCAAGTTACATGAGCTAAGTTTCCAGTACAAAATGGAGCACAGTGGACACCCTCAAACACATATACTACGTTATTTGGGGGGGGACAATTTCTTCACTGCCTTTTGTCTTTTTCTTCCTCATATTATTTGGACCTTAGTTGCGCCTATTTCTGGGTTGATTTATGTATAGGAAATGGCTACCAATGCTAATGAAAGTATCCGGAGTCATTTTTTAGCATTAAGAGAATGTAGTGTTTATACTGGCTGCTGTTTTTTCTTTTTTCTTTTTTTTTTTCACGAGCTTTAGGATGATGTGTAATGTCCTATTTTCTAGAATGCAAAGGTTTTAAAATGATTGAGAGGTTCTATTTTTTACTTGCAATTGTAGGAGAGTTCATGAACTTTATTTGAGAAAAATTTCGCTAACCAAACGATGGAAAACTTCGTTCGGGGAAAGTATTATTTAATTGTCAACTAAATATTGGAAAAATAAAAGTAAATAGTATTATTTTTTTCCAGAAACATATTTTGTCAAAACGAATGGAGCTTAGTTTACTCCTCCTTTCTTACCTTTATAAGTTTAAATTGTGTGCTCTTGGTCTTTGGTTGTCAGGACTCCCACACTTTGATGTGAATTTGAGGACGGCGAAAAGCAAATTAAGGACGACAGGATTCATCATGCAGAGTTATCAAGTGATTGTTCTTCCAGTATCTCTTGTTTCGCTTTACCTTAAATAACATTCTGTGTAGACATCGTTGGGTTACTTCATTTAGATTGAGGGGTCAATATCTAAATGTCAGAAGTTCTTTTTGTATGAGACGAAAGAGGAGGGAGCTTTTGCCCTTTGAGAAATATGATTGAGCCGATGAAGCAAACATTGAAATCACCATTCGAACCAGACACAGAGAAAACGGGAAAGAGAAAGAGAAAACGAGAGTCTGACTTTTGTACGAACTCATCCGGATATCCTGTTCATCTCCCTTCCTTTGAAATCTTGCGAAATTGATTAAAACCCTAGTTTTTTCGAAATCACCATTCGAACCAGACAGAGAGAAAACGGGAAAGAGAAAGAGAAAACGAGAGAGAGAGAGAGACGTGGGGTGCCTTCGGTTTCCAGATCGCAATCGCCGCTTTCTTTTAGCTTTTCACGCTCTGTTGTAGGAGCATACGTTTGGAGAAGATGAAGAAGGGTTTTAACCCTTATTTGGACATTGACCCGTGAAATTGGTTAAAACCCGGAACCTTAGACCCGCGAATTTTTTTTTTAAATCTGAGCCCTTGGATGACATCCAAGGGCTCTGGTGAGGAGTCCGCATATAGGCTTGCATAAGGGACCCTTATGTGAAGCTCCTTGTATATATATATATATATATACACGGGAGATCCTGTCAAGGATCCCGGATTTCCCGGATTGAAGCATTTTGAAGCCCTTCCCGATATTTTTTTGACGATCCGAGCCGTCCAATGTGTTCAAAAGGTGTTTTCCAAGGCCCACGCGGGAAATCTTCAAAAAAAAATACCGGGAAGGGCTTGATCCACGCAATTTTTCGCAAAAACTGCATATTTACAAAATTGCGTGGATCAAGCCCTTCCCGGTATTTTTTTTTTAAGATTTTTCGCATGGGCCTTGGAAAACACCTTTTGAACACATTGGACGGTTCGGATCGTCAAAATTTGATCCGAAACTATGAGATCCGGACCCAAGGGTCCCGGACTAGAGAGTATATATATATATATAAAATTAAATATACATGTGGCGTGTCCCCTGCTGTGTCCGTGTTCCCATTTTTTTAGAATTGCCGTGTCCCCGTGTTCATGTACATGTCCGTGTCCGTGTCTGTGTCCGTGCATCATAGAACGTAACTAAAAAAGCTCAAAAATGAAAAAGCCCAACTCAGACCCTAAACTTTCCTCTGCTCAACACAAAAGGGTTTGGAGTTTGGACATGGATATTGATTTGCCAACATAGAGGAGGCGATATTTGAGAGCTGATTGGTCCCAATAGGATTTGAGTTTTGATTAGAAAACAAAAGGTAGGCAGTGTTGATGGGCTCAATGTTTATTTTCATCAATGAAGCTCTGCTATTACTTGATTATACGTATTAAGTCCATGAGCGGCTAATCACTTCGACTAGGGTTAAGAATGAAATCTCATAATCTTATTTATTTGTTTTATGCATATGATTTTTCCATGGCGGTGTGATCGTTTATTGTTCTTGGCTCATTAATTATTACTAATTAATAACAATGAAACTTGGATATGGATTCGATTAGAGTAGGTTTTCTCCATGATTTGATATCATTCATCTAATTAATAAGAATGAATTGTGGGTTTATGGTCAATGAAGATTGTATTTGTAATTTTGTACATAGTATTTTAACTTTGATAAAGTTAGTACTGCTCGTAGAAAAAGGGAGATTTGATATTCTACTTTTAGTTTGGTTGAAATAATATGAAGATAATTAGAATTCCACAACGCTTTAGCATAGTTATAATCTGAACTCATTCTTTCTTGCAGAGTTTACCCATATTCTAGAGTGTGCTTTTGTGCTTTTCTCCCTTAATTGGTGTGTTCAATATATTCATTATCTTAGGAGCTTGATTTCCCCAAAGTATAGTTGCTAACTAGCTCATATTATGAATGAAGTTTCTGTGGACAATGAGATTTGTTTTTTGAATGCCATTCTTTATGTAGATGGTTAATGAACACAATGATGCAAGTGTAACTGTCGGCACTTAAGTTCTAGCCAGTGGTCTTCCTGTCATTGAAAATTAGATTTAGGATGAGGACCCTTATTACTGATATACCTAGGGCATTTTGTATGCTAGTAATCAGGACTGCAAAGGTCAGATGCGGACGAATCCTTCGGCGTTTTCAAAGATATGCGAGACTCTTTGTCAAAAAAGTTTGTTACATGTCTATAAGAGAACGAGTAATTATTTTCTTTCATGTAGTTGGACATGATGCAAGGATTCTCAGTTCATGCCTTGATCTATCGTCCGGAACCATGCATCGGTATTTCAGAATTGTTTTGAGTGCGGTTCTGAAGTTATATCCAGAGCTCGTTGGATTACCCCTGCCCACACCCTTAGAGATACGAAATAATCTAACATTTCATCGTTGGTTTGAGGTAAGTAATACAAGCATTGACTAAAAAATAGAAGAATTCGTAAAAATCTAACTTATTACCTTAACTTTCATCTCCATGGAATAATTAGGATTTGGGGGGGGTGGGTGGGTTGGGTTGTTTGCAGGAGATCCTAGGCTGTGTTGTTTGCAGAAGATCCTAAGTAGGGAGCTCCCACAGAATCTCTCTTTCTTCTTTTCTTTCCCAAAGAATTGCTCTTAGCCTTGCGAGAATTCAAGTATGAGAAGAGAGCCATAAGCTATGAAGCACCAACACTGCTCTTGGCTGCCGTATTGGATGCAGGGAAACGTACAGGACACGCCTGGAGCCGTCTCTCTCTCTCTCTCTCTCTCTCTCTCTCTCTTTGAATTTTTCAAGGGGGACACCGATCGGGACACGGCTGCTCGAGAGAGAGAGAGAGAAGGGGTACTAACCATCGTATTTGACGATGAGGCAGCTCCAGATCTGTTCAGAACAGGGAGAAGAGGAAGGAGGAGGTCGACAGCTGCTGCTGTCTTCTGTGAGAACCCAAAAATAAATAAAAACAATTCTATTCTAGCTTTTAACTTTGGTAAAGGTATGGACCCCACTGCTGTCCCCACCTTTCTTTAATGAATGCGTCTGGATGTTTGAACAGCTGTCCCCACCTTTCATTATTATAATTGATGTTTGGTTGGTGGCTGCAAATGTGGGATTAATTGATTACAGTCGTACCCTTTTGGACAAAAACGAAAATATAAATGTACATGAGTTATATATATATATATATATATATATATATATATATATATATATATATATATATACGGCAATTATCCAATCCGGGATCCCGGATTGGAGGTTTTTTGGTGTTTTGATGCTTTTAAAAATTGTTTTTGGGAAATCCGAGCCGTCCAATGTGTTCAAAAGGTGTTTTCCAAGGTCCACGCGGGAAATCTTCAAAAAAAAATACCGGGAAGGGCTTGATCCAAGCAGTTTTTCGCAAAAACTGTATATTTACAATTTTGCGAAAAACTGCTCGGATCAAGCCCTTCCCGGTATTTTTTTTTGAAGATTTCCCGCGTGGACCTTGGAAAACACCTTTTGAACACATTGGACGGCTCGGATTTTCAAAAAAATATCGGGAAGGTGGAGTCCCGGATGGTGGAGTCCCGGATTAGATCCGGACTCTATATATATATATATATATATATATATATATATATATATATATATAGGTGACTGGGTGTTTAATTACATTACAAACCCAACTATTTTGAGTTATGACATATTTACCCCCAAATTAAAAAATCTTACAAATATATACTCTTATTTTTACATTCTGCAACAAATATATATATATATAGGCAATTTTCTAATAAGGACCTCCCAGATTTAAGAAAAAATGTAATTTTTTCACTTAGAAAATTGTTTTTGGGAAATCCGAACCGTCCAATGTGTTCAAAAAGTGTTTTCAAGGGTCCACGCGGGAAATCTTCAAAAAAAATTGTTTCCCGTGTCTGTGCATCATAGGCCATAAATCTCTCTTTTTTTTTTTCCCCTTTTCTTCTTCCTTGCATGTGTTTGCAAAGAGAAGTCCGAATTCCTTCCTTGAGATTAGTGTGGAAGCTCCTACCCCATTTAGGAGCACGCTCCCATCTCGATCACCGATTTGAGCTCCTGTCTCGGGAGCGCGCCCATATTGGAAGCTCCCTGCAATTAAGGACAGAACTCATGTTGTGTTTTGCATTACTATAATGGGAGTTGATCCTAATGATAAGATTATGTGACGTGTCAATCGTCAATTCTAATGTAGACGATGAAATGCGCCTCAAACACAGAGACGAGAGAGTGAGAAGAGAACAGAGAGTGGACACGAAGAAGGAATGCCATAGCTGATGCAGTGTGGTACAATTATGTAATTTGTTGAACTGTCATGTTTTACAGTTAGCAGAGTGATTCTTCCATTTCTGGAGATTGTATGACTGTTGTCATCATCACTTTTCTATGATGTGTGATGGTTAGAGGATTGTCTCTCTACAGATTCCTGATGTTTTTAGTGTTGATTTCATGTTAAACCAAAGACTAATGCAGCTTTTACTTCTGTGCGTTCTTCATAAATTTGAACCAGTTATATATGTGTTTTCTTAATCTAACTTCCCAGAAAGTTTGTTTGATATGCTTGATATTGATGTTCTGTATCAAGTGAAGAAGGTATTTTGATTATTAGGCTTTAAAGATATTTTTTAGCATGAAGAGAATGTAGTGTTTATACTGCCTGCTGTTTTTGTTTCTTTTTCATGAACTTTAGGATGATGTGTAATGTTCTATTATCTCGAATGCTAAGGTTTTAAAATGATTGAGAGGTTCTATTTTTGACTTACAATTGTAGGTGACTTCATGACCTTTATTTTCGGGAAAAACTTTTGTTAACCAAACGATGGAAAATTTTGTTCTGGAAAAGTTTTTCAATTGTCAACCAAACATCGGAAAAGAAAAGTAAAAAGTTTTGTTTTTTCAGAGACATTGTCTCAAAACAAATGGAGATTTGTTTACTCCTCCTTTCTTGCCCTTATATGTCTATTGTGTGCTCTTGATCTTTGGTTGTCAGGATTCCTACTCCCTTTGATGTGAACTTGAGGACGGCAAAAAGCAAATTGAGGACAATAGATTCATCATGCAAAGATATCAAGTGATTGCTTCTTCTAGTATCTCTTGTTTCACTTTTAGTTTGTGAAACAGTTTGTTTTTTTATCTTATTTATCGTTATGTCTAGACATCAGAGGGTTGTACTATTTGGAGCGAGGGGTCCATACACAATAGCAAGCAGTTCTTTTTCTGTGAGATGAAGGACGGGGGTGCTTTCCCCCTTCAGATGTATGATACATTTGATGAATTAGCAGACAAGATCTACAAAGAACTAAATCTACACCCACACCGAAATTTTGCTAGGGTGTTGTTACCCCCGTTTCAGGTAAGAACTGCAATACCTTTTACATGCTTTTTTTAATTTCATGTTATGGTAGTGAAATTTGTAGTTACACTTACACCTACTGTACTTTGATCATTTTTTGCTGATACATCATTATTAGATACTTATACCTACTTAACTTCCATCTGTAAGTGCAAATGTTACGTTTTCTGTTTGAACTAGCAAAAAGTATCTCTCATACAGTGATATGGGTCCTATTTATCGTTTAATGATAAAATTGCCCCATTGTTTTACTTGCACCTTGTTTTTTTTTTTTCCCCTCTTGGCCTCCTTTAATGACCACCATCTTCCATTGGCACCATGCATATCCATCTAGTCTTCCATTTTAGTTCATTAGAGACCCATCTCTTCAAATGTTTGGCTTATCTTGTTTTAACTCCTGAAATTTTGAACATCTAGGAGAGGCTCAGAGAGATTAAGGCATGTCAATAGAATTCAAACGATTTATTGTTATGTGGGTCTGATGGGAAATTTTTTTTTTCACCCTCACCAAAAGAGAGTGAACAAAACCCTCACCTTGATTGATTGAAATGGTATGGGGTCCACCAAAAATAGTGTGAATCCCACTACAAAGTGATGTCATGCTTACCAAAAAGCTTACCAAAAAGTGTATTGATTTCATGGTTCCCACACCATTTCAACCAATTAGGGTGAGGGTTTTGTTCACCCTCTTTTGGTGAGGGTGAACAAATTTTTTTTCCGGTCTGATATTGAACTTTGCAAAATTGTCACATCTCACCACTTCAATTTTACTAAGTAACTCATCTGTGTTAAATCTAGTTCCGGATTTGAGTTATTAAGTTTTTTGTGGTTCTTTTATTTTCATGAACTGCGTTTATTTTGGGTTCCTTTATTTCTTTCACATATGTGTGTGTTTAGATTGTATTATATGCAAACTCCAGCAGATACGTTTGTTTCTCTTTGATAAACTGACATTGGCTGAGAGAGGTTCTCTCTAGAGTTTATAGAGAGAAATTTCTTCTTGGTTCTAGGTTTAAAGTGATGTGGCTTAGTATATAGACAGAAATTTTCGTAGTATATTCTATCGCTTCCCATTATTTAGCCACCCAACTTTATGCTCCAACTTTAAAGCATTATATTTCTGTTTATTGGTAAAAATATGGCTCAGGTGAAGGAGTATGGGATAGAGAAGTCATTCTTGGCACTGCAACCACTAGGGAAAAGCTTGACCGATTTGACAGATCAGTGGGGTAGTAGTAGAAAATTTTACGGGGTGAACCGAATATCATCCTTCTACCGAAATATACTTACGTGAGTATTAATTTGGAATTTGGGCTCTGTTTGTTTGGATGTAAAATATTTTACAACTGAAAATATTTTCCATGAAAAACATTTTACGTGAAAAAATAAGTTTTACAATTATTTTCCAGTGTTTGGGTGAATTCCAATTTTATTTTTACAAACCGATAGCTCATCCAAGTTGACGAAGCAAATTTCTGTCATGGCACGTTGGTAGAGAGAGAGAGGCTAGCCATCTGCGGGAGAGCAAGCTTATATTCATGTGGCCATGGGGAATCGCTCAACCAATCTGATCGAGGGGTATCGTGGAATGGGAAGAGTGGTACAGTGTTCCTTACGGAAAATTAACTTACCGAGTTTTTGACGGTAAGTCATTTTACGGCCAAAGGCGTAAAACATTTTTCAAAAAATTTCATTTTCCAGGATTTTCGACAACCAAACACCGGAAATTATGTAAAATGTTTTTGGCAAAAATATTTTACGTCCAAACAAACGGAGCCTTGGATTTATATATTATATATATATATATATATGGGCAAATTTTCTAATAAGGACCTCCCGTATTTAAGAAAAAATGTAAGTTTTTCACTTAAAAAATTGTTTTTGGGAAATCCAAACCATCTAATGTGTTCAAAATGTGTTTTCAAGGGTCCAAGCGGGAAATCTTCGGGAAAAAAATACCGGGAAGGGCTTGATCCAAGCAGTTTTTTGCAAAACTGTATATTCGGATCGTCAAAAAAATGCTCGGATCATGGGGGTCTACAAGTTCGGAGTCCGGACTAGAAGCGGCCCCATATATATATATAGGTTCCACTTCTCCTCCGGACTTCCGGACCTCCTTGATCTGATCATTTTTTTGACGATCCGATCCGTCTAATGTGTTTAGAAGGTGTTTTCCAAGATCCACGTGAGAAATCTTTAAAAAAAAATACCGAGAAAGGCTTGATCCATGCAAAAACTGCTTGGATCAAGCCCTTCTCGGTATTTTTTTTTGAAGATTTCTCGCGTGGATCCTTGAAAACACCTTGTGAACACATTGGACGGATCGGATTTTTCCAAAACAATTGGCAACACAAAAAAAAACCCCAAGAGCTTCAATCCGGGGGTCCGGATAAGAAGCTTGGGGTATATATAAGCTTCTAATCCGGGATCCCGGAATAGAGGTTTTATGGTGTTTTTTTTTGTTTTAACAATTGTTTTTGCAAAATTCGAACCGTATACAGTTTTGCGAAAAACTTGCTTGGATCAAGACCTTCCTGGTATTTTTTTTTGGAGATTTCACGCGGGGGCCCTTGAAAACACCTTTTAAACACATTGGACAGTTCGGATTTTGCACAAAATATAGGGAACATAGAGTCTCGGACTCCTGGATCCCGTTTAAGAAAAAATGATTTTTTTTTGTTGCAAATTATTTTGGAAAATCCGAGCCGTCCAATGTGTTCAGAAGGTGCTTTCAAGGGTCTACGCGGGAAATCTTCAAAAAAAAAATACCGGGAAGGGCTTGATCCAAGCAGTTTTCGCAAAAACTGTAAATATAAAATTTTTGCGAAAATTGCTTGGATCAAGCCCTTCCCGGAATTTTTTTTTTGAAGATATCCCGCGTGGACCTTTGAAAACACCTTCTGAACACATTGGACGGATCGGATCGTCAAAAAAATGTTTGGATCATGGAGTTCCAGAAACGGGAATCCCGGATTAGAAGGACTCCCTATTACGGAAAACTTCTAATCCGGACTCTCGGATTAGAGGTTTTTTAGTGTTTTTTTTGTTTTGCAAATTGTTTTTGGAAAATCCGAGTCGTCCAATGTGTTCAGAAGGTGTTTTCAAGGGTCCACGCGAGAAAACTTCAAAAAAAAAATACCGGGAAGGGCTTGATTCAAGCAGTCTTTGCAAAAATTGTAAATATAAAATTTTTGCGAAAATTGCTTGGATCAAGCCCTTCCCGGTATTTTTTTTTTTGAAAATTTCCCCCGTGGACCTTTGAAAACACCTTCTGAACACATTGGACGGATCGGATCGTCAAAAAAATGTTTGGATCATGGAGGTCCGGAAACGGGAGGTCCGGATTAGAAGTTAACCCTAATATATATATATATATATATATATATATATATATATAGAGGAACTCTCTAGTCCGGGACCCTTGGGTCCGGATCTCATAGTTTCGGATCAAATTTTGACGATCCGAACCTTCCAATGTGTTCAAAAGGTGTTTTCCAAGGCCCACGCGAGAAATCTTCAAAAAAAAATACCGGGAAGGGTTTGATCCACACAATTTTGTAAATATGCAGTTTTTGCGAAAAATTGCGTGGATCAAGCCCTTCCCGGTATTTTTTTTTGAAGATTTCCCGCGTGGGCCTTGGAAAACACCTTTTGAACACATTGGACGGCTCGGATCGTCAAAAAAATATCGGGAAGGGCTTCAAAATGCTTCAATCCGGGATCATTGACAGGATCTCCCGTCTATATATATACACCAAACTTCCGGTCCAAACTCCCGCAACTTATTAAGTTCCGGACCTCCACTTTTTGGACCAAATTTTGATGATCCGAGCCGTTAGATGTGTTTAAAAGGTGTTTTTAATGTCCCCCTCGAGGATTTGGCAAAAAAAAATACCCGGAAGGGCTTGATCGGAGCAGTTTTTCATAAAAACGCTATAATAGCATGGGAGATGCATGGCAGATGCATGGCAGTCAACAAAATCCCCCCAATTACCACAAAATATAATTCTTTCGCTTGAACTCCAGAAGAGCGACTCCAGAAGAGCGACAAAGACGCTATTTTAGCCAAGTTTCTACAAAATCAAACAGGAAGAACAATTATAGTGGTGACAAGGCTGGCCCTGATATTTTGTAGGCTTAAAGTTAGTTTCAAAAATGGGCCCTAGATTTTTGTGAAAAAAAAAATACATGTGGCTAACACAGGATAAAAAGATTAAACATGGTAATTTAGTTTCATAACTTGACTATGTCAAACTTCTGAATTGTTTTTATACAATTAGTCAAACATAACAAAGTACTCCTAATACTACATGTTTTCTCTAACTACTAATGTCATTAACTTTACTCTTGTAAGAATACAACCTTTCACAATAATTTTTTTAATTATATTCGTTTTAAACCCCTTTTTTAAGTCAAAGTTTGTTGGGTGAACAGATTATTTGGTTTATTTATTGTCAACAATCATTAATTCGATGTTAAAAGTAACACCATATAAACATTAATGAATTGAGGACTACGGCCTCGCCGTTGAGAGTTATTAAAGTTTCTTGCCCGATCATAGTTTAGCATCTAAAATAAATACAATCAGGGTCCCTAGGCATCTCACTCCAATGAATAAATTGGGGAAGCAAAAAATGTTTCAGATAAACACTTACTTCTCATTCGGATCTCTGAGAGAGCTTATTAGAGCTTTCATTTCCTTCCTTGTAGGAAAATTCACACGGGAATTGATGTTTTCTATAAAAGTTCCTAGATCAGACCACTGTGTATCCGAAGCATAATCACCTGCATTTAAACCACGTCACATGAAATAGCAAACTCCTAGGCCTTGTTTGGTGGCACTTTTGTTTTCTGTTTTCTGTTTTTGTTTTCAAAATTTTCACAATTTAAAGAAAGGAATGTTGTTTGTGTGTCACTTTCATTTTCAAATTCTACTTCTTACTTGAGATGTTCAACTTCCCCAAATTTCATAAATAGTGGAAGTAAGAAGTAGAATTTGAAAGTGAAAGTGACACACAAACAACATTCCTTTCTTTATATTGTGAAAATTTTGAAAACAAAAACAGAAAACAGAAAACAAAAGTGCCACCAAACAAGGCCCTAGGAGTTTGCTATTTCATGTGACGTGGTTTAAATGCAGGTGATTATGCTTTGGATGCACAGTGGTCTGATCTAGGAACTTTTATAGAAAAGATCAATTCCCGTGTGAATTTTCCTACAAGGAAGGAAATGAAAGCTCTAATAAGCTCTCTCAGAGATCCGAATGAGAAGTAAGTGTTTATCTGAAACATTTTTTGCTTCCCCAATTTATTCATTGGAGTGAGATGCCTAGGGACCCTGATTGTATTTATTTTAGATGCTAAACTATGATCGGGCAAGAAACTTTAATAACTCTCAACGGCGAGGCCGTAGTCCTCAATTCATTAATGTTTATATGGTGTTACTTTTAACATCGAATTAATGATTGTTGACAATAAATAAACCAAATAATCTGTTCACCCAACAAACTTTGACTTAAAAAAGGGGTTTAAAACGAATATAATTAAAAAAATTATTGTGAAAGGTTGTATTCTTACAAGAGTAAAGTTAATGACATTAGTAGTTAGAGAAAACATGTAGTATTAGGAGTACTTTGTTATGTTTGACTAATTGTATAAAAACAATTCAGAAGTTTGACATAGTCAAGTTATGAAACTAAAATACCATGTTTAATCTTTTTATCCTGTGTTAGCCACATGTATTTTTTTTTTCACAAAAATCTAGGGCCCATTTTTGAAACTTACTTTAAGCCTACAAAATATCAGGGCCAGCTTTGTAACCACTATAATTGTTCTTCCTGTTTGATTTTGTAGAAACTTGGCTAAAATAGCGTCTTTGTCGCTCTTCTGGAGTTCAAGCGAAAGAATTATATTTTGTGGTAATTGGGGGGATTTTGTTGACTGCCATGCATCTCCCATTCACAACCTCCGTTCTAAGCCTTTTGGGGGCAATCCAAGTGAATGGAATGCACTGATTCGTCGTGATCTGTCATTGGCTATAATGAAAATGCAAGCTGATGCTGATATGGCGAAAAAAGGACTCCGTTGGAGTGCTCCAAAGCCAAGCCCGGTTGACGATGCATTGGACTGCTTCAAATTTATAAGAAAATGTCTGCTGCATTTTGATCAAATGAGGGCAAACGACGTGGTAATAATTTTGTTCTACACTTACAAATTTTATTTCACTTTGTATGCTTTTGTGGGTATGAATGAGAATGTTTCTTAAATTTGTCTCTCTTGTAGCTCCTCCGCACTCCACTGGAAGTATTGGCCTCATTTGAGAAGATTTTTGGAGATTTCATCTATGAGTTCTGTGTTCAAGCACAACACTTTGAGGATGCCTATAAGGTGACAATCTGTCCAAGGAAGGCAGAGCTAAGTAATTTGTATTTTAAACCCGCTTAGTCTTGAGGTATTTTCTCCTTTGATCACTTTTTGCATTAGCATTGCTTTCATACTACTTCCCTTGTTGCTTCTTTTGGTTTGTATAAATGCTCAGACTTTGTAGTACTCTTGTGCAATTAATGTGATTCTCTCTTGGTGTCTAAAAGATGGGGGCTCCCGGTCATAGAATAAGACAACATGTTGATTTTGTCCTGGTATTAGTAATGCCAGCACCTTTTTGGGAACCAAACAAGGGAAAAGAAGGGATTAGACACGCACAGTCCTATCCCAGGCGTGTAATACCTGAATCAAACGACACCTAAATGTACATGTATGACACTAAAAAAAGAGTGGTCAGGCAATAAAATTATATGCATGTGAATGTGTGACCAAATTATATACGCGCGCTCTCTCCCCTCATTTGGGTTTTGGCCGACCTTAAAGAGAGAAAACGTTAGGCAAAAGTAATACTGTACCATTTTGCATTGTTTTACTCTCTCTCTCTCTCTCTCTCTCTCTGCTCTTTGGTTTGGGAAGTTTGGAAAAAATTTCGCAAAATGTGTTTAACATGAAATGGAAGTGTTATTTTGTTTTACCATTCTCTCTTTAGCTGTTTTTTTTATACACCCAACTAAAAATGAAGTTTTTCCTTATCCACTATGGAGATGTTAATTTTTTATACATGTTAAGCCTCTATAGCTAGCTCATGTGATAGAGTTCTTGGATGCACCATCCTGAGATCGAATCTCATTTCTCCCTCCAATGTAATAAATTATGAATGACGAATGAGAAAATGCCTAGGTTTATAGATTTGTTATGTTTTAATCTTTTCTAAAAATCAGCCCACCAACGATTAGAATCCTCACAATCGAGCCTAAGATCTAGTTGCCGAATCCACGTTCACCACACCCGGTGCTTTTGGCTGCCGCCGTCTTGAATCCACAATCCTTCTGTTTGCCTCCTGGAATCTACCAAAGGACTTCTCTCAAACTTCTTGTTGATGATCAAACAACACTGAAAACCTCTTGGAGATGTATTTCCCTTTCAATGATGCGTATATTGTATCTGTACTCCAAGATGCAAAACAAAGAACCTCTCGAAGATGATTATTTAGGCCAAAGAATCATTCGATACTTGTAAGTCTTCGAGATGCACGAACCCTAGCCGCCGAAAGTGATGAGAGATGTAAATATTCGTATTAGGGTTCTTATTACCGCAGCTCTCATGTTTTTCGACCTAACGGTTGTGTATTTATAGCTGCTGAATCGGGCGTTGTTGCTAGTTGTTTTGCTCGAGCATAATATTCAGCAAAAACCAATCAGTTTGTTTTACTAGTAGAGAACCTTGAAATGCTTGAGCCAAACTTGTAGCATCCAACTTTTCTTCAAAATAATCAATCATTCTTGACCAAAAGCTACCACACTTTGAATAAAAAAATACATATTGAGACGATTTCTTTCCACACTTAAAACAGACACTCTAAAAATAAACAATGGCAAGGAGGAAGACAATTTAGAATTTCTTCCATTCTGATTTTGATTTTTAATTCCAAAAATTGCTAAAATGTGATATTTTGGTGGAATTCCATGCCAAACTACTTTCTTCGTGTTTTTTTTTTTTTTTTTTCCTTCTTTATTTTTAAGAGCACTGAAGAGTATGCGAGGATCAGAGCATAACAAACAACTTTTTCATACGGGTTAGTAGGCAGGAATGTGATGTGGAATTAAAATTCCAGTCCTATAGAAAAGCAAATACTATGTAATCGTGATCGTTATATAACTCCCACGACTCCAATCTCCACACCCTCACACCTATTCCCTCTAAACTGAAATACTAGCATGGGCTCATGGCGATTAAGCACATAATCTCTCTCCTCCTCCTCCTCGTTCCGCTGGCTATCTTCTTCTTAGGTAACCCGCGTACTCCTATAGTCCTATATTGTTGTTAACTCTGAATTTTTTCTTCTAAATTCTCAGCACTTAATTAGTTTTGGGTTTTTTTTTTTTTTTCCTAATTGCGAAATGAGAATATTCACTTGTGTACATTTAATCACATTTTTTTTTTTTATAACCAAGTCCCTGGGTTTGGAGTTTTAGCAACTCTCACTTGGATTAACATATTAAACATCTAAACATTTTATAGCTGAAAAATATTTTTTTCTATTTTACTGTGCATAGCACTGGTTTTACGCTAGTATATATTTATGGATTAGCCTAGGGTAGATTAGATTTCTGGTTCCACCATTGGCCGCGCCTCCTCCCCCCCTCCCTTCCTCTCCTCTCCTCTCCCCCTTTCTATCTCTCCATCCATTTTCCTCCCACCTCTCCGTTTTCTGATCTTCTCTAGTTCTCCCTATACAAAAATTGATCGGCAGCAAGCGGCGTTGGACGGCAGCTTCGGAGCAATGGTCTTCGTTGGCGTCATTGCTCTCACTTTCAGGTTTCTGGGATTCTCGGTCGTCGATGTGGGCGGCATCTCTAGCGGATTTCTGGTGAGGTCTCTCTTCTTCTCATCTTCTCCTTCTCCCCATCTTTTTTTCAACCCCCTGATCTTGGGCTATGGTGGGTCTTCCTTTTCACTCCTGCCATGGTTGCTCGATCTCTCCTTCCAAGTGCATCTCCAACTGTTTTATCTATTGGGAGTTTCGGTTTTCGCTCAACGGCAAGGTTTTGTGCGGTGGGAGTGGTGATCGTCGTGGTCTCCCGCCACAGTTGTCAATGGGTGCCGTGGTCTTTGCTTAATGGCTTGTGGAGCTTCCAAGATAGTTTTGAGCTGGTTGTCGTCGAACCCACCATTTTGGCATTTTGTGGGTGTACCAATGGTGGTGCAATGGCTCTGAGGTGGTGGTGTCCGATTTGGGTTGTTGGCTATCAAGAACCTTGGCGGATTTTACCAACAAAAAAAAAAAAGAACCTTGGCGGTGGTGGCAGAGGATGTTTTGCACTTGGCTTAGGGTTAGGTTTTGGGTTTTTCTAGGGTTTGGGCCTAGCCCATTTGTTTGGGCTAGGTTTTTTGTGCTTTGTAAATCTGGGCTTTGTAGGCCATCGGGTGTAATCTTCAATGTTTTATGAGGGCTTTATGACCCATGGGTGTACGGGCTTTGCCCTTTGGATGCTCCAACTTTTGATTGGATATTGTTTCTCATTCTCGATGTAACCTTTGCCGAGCTTCTTTAATAAAACTTTAGTTGCCGATCAAAAAAAATATTGTGGTCTAGCCAAATGGTTCATTAATTAAATAACTATCTCCACTTAAAATGCGCAATAATTTTTATTGGGAGGGCCCAAACTTGGATGACTAGAAAGTTGGTCAAAATTGGCCAACACTTTGTCACTTGCCAGTTTTAACCCACATACTGACCTATCCATTACATGCTAAAAATGTCCAATTACTAGCTAGATATTTAGCAAGTTGCCTTAACTTGCTCTTAACCTCCTATTTAACCCGTCTATAGTGGATACTTTACTCCCAAAATTATTTATACGAAACATTTATATGCAGTCAAACCTAAAGTGTGAACGTTTTTAACTCTCCTTCCAATTACGTTATTCTCTCTCTCTAATAAGCCCATGAACCCCCAAACATCTCACTCAAACATGTACTAAGTAAAACATAAGGGGGCAAAGAAACAAAAAGAATTCTGCTCAATGTGAAAGCAATTCGCCACCTCAAGTCCAATTGGCTTCTTTGGTTGGGAAGTTGCACCAGTGTGTTCCGTTTATTACTATTTGTCGAAACAGAAACCTAGGCTCCGTTTGTTTCGATACAAAATATTTTACAAATCACGATGCACAGTATGGGTTAGCGAGCTTTAGGCTCACATCATGTCGTTTGAGACGGCTTCTTACTTTGGGCTTAGTTGTTTTATCGTGTAAACAATATAGAATGGGACAAAAGTCACAAACTCCAACTTAACATTCAAAGCAGCAAATGTGGGAAACTGGAAACCGACATCCAAATATTTTATTTTTATATGAATATTTATGTATGTATTAATATATGTAGATCAACATATGTATATCTAGATAAGAAAAACATATGTATTATCCATATCATATCAGAGAGAGAGAGAGAGAGAGAGAGAGAGTTGAGAGAGATTGAGAGTGACAGCCTTTTCCTCTATTTTTTTTGTTTAGATTTGATTTTCGTTATTTGTAAAAAAAAAAAAAAAAAAAACCCTAAAATCGAGGGTGGGCACATGACCCCCCTTGCCCCAGTGTCCCTCCGTCCCTGAGTGAAACTCAACAAACCTTGATAAAAAGATTTAAAATCAATAATTTTTTATTGGTAAAAACGAATTTTTACGAGAGTAAAGTTGATAACCTAATTAGTTAGAGAAAATACAAATATGAGCAGTACTTTGATATGTTTGATTCAAATTTTTTTTTCCTAGTTGTATAGTATTTTTATTTTTTTTCGAAGTTTATTGTATTGTAATTACAAAACCACAATACCATGTTTGATCTGTTTACCTATTCGTATATTAAAAATCAAGAAGAATTTGCTTCAAAAATTCAAGGGGAAGTTGTTTTTTGATTTAATCGAATCTTTTTAATCATAAATTACTATAACTGGGATTACAATTTTTATTTTTTTGGGAGGGATGTAGATCAAGCTAAAAGCACACAATATAACGTTGATATATATATATACACACCACACTTCCCCTCCAAACTCCCGGATTTTCTTAAGTTACGGACCTCATTGATCCCGATCGAATTTCGATGATCCGAACCTTCCAATGTGTTTAAAAGGTGTTTTTTAGGGTCCACGCGAGAAATCATCAAAAACAAATACCGGGAAGGGCTTGATCCGAGCCGTTTTCACAAAAATTGTATACAAAAACTGTACATATACAGTTATTGTGAAAACGGCTCGGATCAAGCCCTTTCCGGTATTTTTTTTTTTATGATTTCTCGCGGGAACCCTAAAAAACACCTTTTAAACACATTGGACGGTTCGGATCATCGAAATTCGATCGGGACCAATGAGGTCCGTAACTTAACAAGTTAAGGGAGTTTGGAGGGGAAGTGGACTGTATATATGCAAATTTTCTAGTAACGACCTCCCGTAAATAAGAAAAAATGTATTTTTTTCACGTTAAAAATTGTTTTTGGGAAATCCAAACCGTCCAATGTGTTCAAAAGATGTTTTCGAGGGCCCAAGCGGGAAATCTTTCAAAAAAAATACCGGGAAGGGCTTGATCCAAGCAGTTTTTTGTAAAAACTGTATATACATTGGACGATTCGGATTAGGGATGGCAATGGGTCGATTCGGTTCGGGTATTGGCGTATCCGAACCCAATACCCGAAACCACAGGGATACCCAAAACCGAACCATTACCCGAACGGGTTGGGAAATTTGGAACCACAACCGAACTGATCGGGGTTCGGGTATTTCCCGAACCGAATGGCTACCCAAATTCAAGCAACAAACATAGAGAGAAAGAGAGAACAAGAAGAACACTGTGAGATGTAAAACAGCAACGAACGAGTAGGAATCAAACTTCTATATTCTCAAATCTCAAATGATACAGGATTCAAAAAGTAGAAAACAAAGAAAGATTGAGACTTACGAAATTAAAAGGAGAGATCGGCGACGATGTGAATCAGAGAAGAGGAAAAATTGTACTCCACGGTGGTGTCGGTGGGCAAAAGCCATTTTTCTGTGTTTTTTCAGAGGAGATGCAGAAGAAGACGAAGATGGAAGAGTAAAGGTCCAAAAGGACAACTTTTTTGGAAAATGGAAGAGTTGTCTGGCGTCAAGGCAGTGAAGGAATTCAAGGAAATCAATTGCGGTCCTCGCCCCTGCATTATTAATCTATTGAGTCAAAGTCCCTGACCTTATCAGATGTTGCAACTTAGTGCATGGTTGTAGTTCGGTTCGGTTCGGTTTTAAGCTCAAATCATAACCGAACTGAACCCGTTTGGTTATCTCACATCCCATACCATACCCACACCCGCGGGGAATATTTCGGTTATGGTTCGGGTAAAAAAACCGGTTTTGATTCAGATATCCATCGGTTCGGTTGAGATTGCCATCCCTAATTTGGATCATCAAAAAAATGCTTGGATCACGGAGGTCCGGAAGTCCGGAATCCGGATAGGAAGCGCCATATATATATACAATCCGGATCAGGTCAGGACGACCTGATATACGTTAGGTCCGAACTTTTGATCTCAGCTGTTGGATCTCATCCAACGGCTCTGATAAAAGGATGCTTCTCACGGGTCAAATGGAGCCCGGGTCCGGGTAAAACACTCGCGGGTCAGAATCAAAACACAATACGGATCTTCATTTGTCCATTTCACATTGAAACAACAGAAGAGAGAGAGAGAGAGAGAGAGAGAGGCGATTCAACGAAGAGAGAGAGAGAGAGATCGCGATTGAACGGCTGAAGAAGAAGATGTCGAGGTCGAAGAAGAAGAAGAACAAATCGAAGTTACCAGGTTCGAATCTGTCTCTCTATCTCATTTTTGGGGTTTGAACAGTTCTAGGGTTTCAAACTAGGGTTTCGAAACCCTTTTTCTGGTTCAAAATCGAACAAAGCTCCAAGTTTTTGCTTCAAATCTCTCGTTTCTGGTTCGAATCTGTCTCTCTTGGTCATGACACTGTTCGTGTTGAATGTGTGCGATTTCGAACAACCAAACCCTAGTTTTGAGACCAATCCGATTCCAACTATATTATGGGGTACCTTGAGACAGTTTGTTGCTGTTTAATGTGATGGCCAGATTTAACTTTTTCTTTTCCAAGTGTTGGTCTTTACTTTCATTTTGATACCCAATTCTTTTTCTGCATTCTGCTGTTTAATTTGAGTTTTCTCTGCCAATAAGCAATGGTTCTCATCATATGACATGTTGATGGAAGTATTAAGAAATGTGTTTTGATTTTGCAGAATATGCTTACACATTACAAGTCGACGAGAAGAGTGATATATATAGCTTCGGGGTGGTGTTGATGGAGATATTAACGGGGAAGAGATCGGTGGACTTGGAATTCGGTGAGGGAAACAGCATTGTGGACTGGTTGAGGACCAAAATGTGTTCCTCGCTGTAGTGTTTTGAATTCATTTCTTTTTTTGAAGGGACATGTCTTCTTCAAGCAACACGGGTAGCAAACACTTGATTTGAGGTTCTGCCAATGTATTGTCGATGAAGTTGGTGGAGTTCGACAAACCTACAAAGGGCAGGACATGCGGATATGAAGAAATTTTGTTTGAGTAACTTGTTGATTTTGTAGTTTCTTACTTAGTTTTCTGTGTACTTGGGGAATGAAGAAACTAAACATGAACTTGTACTTTGGTGAACTAATTGTGTAATCAAACATGGCTATTTTGGTGAACCAATGTTTGAAATGTAATCTGCTTTGCCAAGTATTTCTGAATTGAGTGGGTTCTGTTTTGCACACTTCCAGATTGTGTTTGCTGCATCTCTTGAAATTTTGAGTAGCGTTTAGTTGTCTTGTGTAGTATGTAGCATTCTCACCCCCCTTATCAAACCCACTTATTGAATTTCCAAGCAAAATCCAGACAACACAGCTGCTGCAACCAAGTTTGAGACGTACAAAGGTTTGAAAACTAGAGCGTTTCCAGTGAGGACTAATCTGGGCAGCAAGCATTTCCAGTCATAATGTTTTACCCAGAAAATCCCATAATGAGAAACATTGGTCCATAAAAGAGAGCTACATTGGAGGGCAATTCTACCACAAACAGAGTGGTACTTCCTCAGGTTCCTAAACATAATGTTGCATTCAAAGAACAAACTGTTCATAGTCCATGCATACGGACACGAGATATGGACACGACACGATACGCTCTCAATGTGTCTGAACCATGAGTAAGCTGCAAAGAGTGGAAGGAAATTAACAACTCCGTGGAAGGAAATTAACTTCATATTCCAAACTTGAAGTTCCAAATTTGACATTACACAACTTGGTTCCTTAAGATAAACAAGTCTTTACAACAAGGTTTTCTTCTACATATTCATCTTGGTACATGATTTTTTCTCTATCTTGTGACATTAACAAAAGGGATACAAACAGAAATTGGGAAACCTCATATTGCTAGAACAATAGCTCCTATTCTCTTTACAGCTCCTTTGATGCGGCAACTTGAGAGGATGGCTTGGTTTCCTATTAAAATGAACAAACAAATAAAGTTAGAAACGTAAAGTGTCAGCGGGAATAACCACGAAGAGCTGGCAAAGAGTGTAGAAAAATTAGAAAATAAGCTTCTATAATGGTACAAAATGAAACATAACTCCTGCAATTGATATAAAGGTATAAAATTAGACCAAGTTTTGAACCACAATCAGCCATGTGAATCATTACAAACCCAAAATTACTACAACATGATTTATGGGTCTGAAATTTCAAAGGACAAAAATTGAACAAAACATAACCAAATGTACAAATCATCCAAAAAAAAAAGAGACTTTTGACCACAGTTGGAAACAGATCAGACTAAGTAAACTTAAACACAAATAATATGTAGAAAGAGAGGAAAATGCAGACCTTGAATGTTGTTTTTAGAGGTTCATCAACTGGCACAAACAAAATCAACACAATCAACACACAGATCTTCCACACAATCAACATACCCAACAAAGAAACCTCATACCCAACAAAGTCACCATATTTCTTCCACACAATCAACACACACAGATCTAGTTCGAACCGAAAAGCAAAATCGAATAAAAAACCCTAAATTGTGCTTGTTCGAACAAAAAACGCCCTGATTTTTTAACATAAACCCTTGATTTCGAAGTGAATCTGGGTCAATCGAACCAAAACCCTTTGTTTCGAACAAAGAGAGGGACCCTCTTCCACAGATCAACACACACACAGATCTCTTTCGAACGAAATTGCAAAACGAAAAAAAAAAAAAAAAAAAAACCTAGTTCGTCTACATACATCGAAACAGAAACGTGAGAGAGAGAGAGAGAGAGAGAGACCTTGGATGTCAATTTTCTCTTCAGACCTTGAATTTCTTACTCCTTCGATTTGGTTCTTCGTCCTTCGCCGTGAATCGCCTCATGTCTCTTTCTCTCTCTTCGTTCCTTATCGTTTCAAAGGGGAAGGGGATAAATGACCCGTATTGTGTTTTGATTCTGACCCGCGAGTGTTTTACCCGGCCCGGGCTCCATTTGACCCGCGAGAAGCATCCTTTTATTAGAGTCGTTGGATGACCTAACGTATATCAGGTCGTCCTGACCTGATCCGGATTGTATATATATATATATACTATAACCATCCGATAAGGAACCCTGATGGAAGAAGAGAATGCACACGCACTCACATCGAATTTAAACTTTGATGTGAGTGTTTGTGCAAGTGTGTGAAACTTGTGCATATAAGTAGCATACCCTCTCCAAATAGGAGTGAACCTTTGGTGCATTTTCTTGGATTATGTTTTGTGGACCACAATCCAGAAGGAAAACAATCATGCTCTCTCCCTTGATCCAACGGCTCAGATTTTAAATTCAATTTCGCGGGTCAAAATCGACCCTTGTAAAAAACACACCGGGTAAAAATAATCAGGGTCATAACCCACCCTCCCATTCCCCTTTCATTACGCTTACCAGCAGAGAGAGAGAGAGGAACGATTGAGGAGAACGAAGAAGAAGAAATCGAATCAATCGATTCTGGAGAAGAAGAAGGCTATTGCAAAGCTCGAACGACCAGGTCTCTCGTTCTCTCTCGTCTTCGCTTTCTCTGACAAACCCTAGCTTTTTGTGTGAGAAGAGAAGAGATCGAAGGTAAACTCTAGCTTCACGATCTGAAAGATTGGGGTTTACGAATCCCTATAAATCCTTCCCTCCTTCTCTCTCTCTCTCTCTCTCTCTCTCTCTCTCTCTCTCTAAGAATGCACGAAGTAGATTCAGGGTTAGGGTTTTGATTGGTTTTTTTTGCCTCTTTTCCTGATTTGTCAGGTTTATATTTAACGCTGCATTTCGGGTCATCAAATCCCCATTCGGTGCTGCTCAAATGGTTATTTCTTGAGCTAAGTAGCAAATCTGAATTTGACCTATTCTTATTGACCAGTTATATCAAATACCTTCATTTGAGATCCATTCATATTCACGTTCAAACAAAGGCTAATATTTTGTTTTTTGGTAGCAAAAATGTCACCTTCAACTATCATCTCCTCTTTTTCCTGATTTTCGACCTACCTAATATGGTTTTCTCAAATTTTTGAACCTCTATATTATCTTGGTCGGCTGTTGACAATGGTGTTGGGGGTATCATTGCTCTTTTGTTTTACGAAATTGGAACCCATTATCCACAATGGGCTGTAATCCATTGTCCATTTCTTTCTTTTCCGTAATTATTATAGTAGTTATCAACTAATCTTATACTAATCTTTATAACCAATCTGAAAATGACATAGCCCTCTGATGTGCACGTGTCTCACGTGTGCCTTGTGCGACTCGTGTGCATGGAACGGCTTTGTATTTATCTATGCCCGGATTTCTGTCTAAAAATCTGTTCGTGTAGCATTACTCAATGAAACTAGTTCAATTTTTGTTGTTGGGTTCAAACTGTATTCATTAGTTTGCTAAGTTGATCTTTGTTTTTGGTGATTTGCAATTACGTGATGGCTTCCTATGCTCGGTTTCTTTGGGACACCGAGGAGGAAGAAGAAGAAGAGGAAGATTGCAGTATTAATTTATCAAGACCAAGTTTCTTCCATGGAGTTTCTCCTCAACCCCCTCCAATTGTTGCTGCAGTGTCGTATCTGCCATGAAGTTGTACTCATGTCCTTCATTGTTCCTGAGCAGATTGTATTTGAGGATGTTCCTGAAGGATGTCCAATGCCAATTAGTTTCGTTGTTCAAAACCGTGGCTCAATCCCACTTTTCTGGTCTCAAGAAACTTCAAGTCCAAGTTGCAGTGGAGAATTTGAAATATAGATTTAATGTACTCATGTCCTTCATTGTTGTAATCTGTATTAGTATTAGTTTTAGTATTAGTATCAGTGATTGTATATAGTGCTTGCCCAAATGTTTCTGGGGGCATATATATGAACTCAAATGTGTTACTGTTTTTTATCCTCCATCTTTATTACCATCCATGTATCTGAGAAAATTGCAGACATGCCAAGCTTTCTTATGCTTCATTTACTCTTGATCGTCATTTCTTCATTTGTCTTATGTCAACTACAACTTAAAACCTGAACCAACATAGAATAAGGGTATCAAACTCCTCATGGAATTTGCCACTAGGTATTCAGTTGCTTCAAGGAAGTGACCATTATGGAAATAAAAAACTACAAGTACTAGGACATGACCATGGGTCCGAACCTCTTATTGACAATAGCTTCTGAAAAACTTGAACTTTGCCTTTGAGTACGAGGATACAAATATATAGCAGTTGATTACACAACACTTAAATTCTCGTTACAAATGTTCAAACTCAGATCCAGTAAGTGACAAGTTGAGGCACTAGCTAAACAAAATTGTATTCACAGGCGCCCCTTGTAGAGATCACATATCCATCAACAATCGGCTGTTGAGAAAGAACCAAATTGCAGACACAGAAGTGGTTTCTCCCAAACAGCTACTCAAGAAAACTTTGGAGCTCCAAAATATAAATAAGTTGCATTCAAAACTGCTGCCAATGATTCGAAAGGCAATTTGGCCGTTTGGGCTACTGTTAAATGGTACACATATTGACACAGAGGGAGAAAGAATTTCCTTCCACAGATAAATCAGTTGATTCACTACATCCTAACCTAGCCTAAGTTGCAACATGGATGCTACAATACATGTACATCTAAACCAACTACCACTTTTGAGAATCAAATAAACCATTCACAAAGAGACTTTGCAGCCCCTTGCTCAATGGGTGGAGCTTTCTTGGGACAGGCAGAATTCACATGACCAAAAATTTGGCAGTCAGAACACCGAATTGGTTTCCAAGGGTAATGAACCCTAATTTCCACGATGTCCCCATTGGCATACTTCAAATCAAAAGAGCTAGGAAGGGTAGAAGAAATATCCACCTCCACACAGATCTTAGCAAACCTTAACCGCTGTTCAGACTCTGTTAGGTGATCTGCATACAAAGGCCTTCCAACTGAACTAGCCACATAACTGAGCCCTGGACCAGTCCATAATTCCAAAGGGACATTGAAGAAGTGGACCCACAGTGGAATAACAGCCATCTGTTCTTTCTCCAACTTGAGGTGTGGGTGCCAAAGTTTGAGAACAAGCAACTTGTCCCCAAAATGCCAAGGACCACTTTCCAACAACTGGTGGTATTTTTCCCCTTCAAACAAAAAGAAGAAGAAACCTTTCCCATTAGCATGAACTTCACGAATCCCAAATTTAGCCCAAATTTTCATAGCAATGTTCTTCACAGCAGTGTAGGCTAGATTCTTGTCCAAAAAGTGACCAACAATGCAACGCCTCCATTTAGACTGCCCTAATAGCTCAACATCTTCAGGAGGAGATACCACCACCCTATCATTGAGGAAAACAGGGGGAATGTACTCAAGCTTCATCTTCTTGGAAGGAGCATTAGAAACAACACCTGCCTTACTGCCTCCACCATTAGCAACAACATTGCTCCATGATTGAGCAGATTTAGGCATAGGAAAAGGATGCTTATTAGCTAACCCACACTGCAAAGAAGGATCCACTATTAGAGTAGTAACCTGTTCCAACAGATCGATACCCTTCAAAGAAGACCAGGAATTAGCCAATCCAGGAACCCTAGAGTTAGTATCAAGAGAATTTCGAGGTCCAGAAGGAGGAGAACTGCAACGAAGGGTCTGCAGTGAAACCCTAGGACTAAGAGGAGCAGTCCTAAGCATTTCAGCCGAAGAAACCCTAGGGGAGGGCAAATTGACGACAACAGTACCCACAGAAGTAGATGCAACCACATCAAAACCAGAATCAGCCAAAATCAAACCCTGATTCCCAGAGTCCATAGCCGGGAGTAAAGCGGAGAACACAGAAATTGAAGCGAAGAACACAGATTTACCCGAGAAGAAGATGAAGATTGAAGGAATCAGGCGCAGAGATCGCCCCTCGTATCGCCCCTCATGGAAAGCTTCAAGTTGTTAGATTGTTAGCCAGCTACTCATCTAAAAGAGTAAGTTGTGTGTGTGTGTGAGAGAGAGAGAGAGAGAGAGAGAGAGAATTTCATTGTTTATATTCTCAACACATCCCCTCATGTATAGCCAGGCTCTCCTCCAAAAGCAAGCGGGTTAAATACGTGTAAATTTTAATCATTAGTTAGGCGGTGAAGTTTGAACACATGATCTATTCCTATCGTAATTGCTTTCTATTCCTATCGTAATTGTTGAAAACGAACATTCTGTAGTTGTTTGAGTAGATTAACAGTTCCAAATGATACTGGTTGTGTTGATTTTCCATATCCTTTTTGTCAAGTAAGCACATATGTGAAGAGAGGCTACAAGGGAGTGCAACCTGATTTTTGTGTTTACAACAGAAACAAATGCAGCATGCATGAATGTGTCAAATTGGCTTACAAACGTGTCCCTTTACAGATATGCTTTCTTCGTGTAATTGGTGGATCTGGATATTGCAGAAAGAGTTGAGGAATCTGCTGTTTGGGGTACTGTATTCTGGTGATTCTGTGAACGTAAGAATGGATTCAGAGGGAAGTGAGAAGGAAAGGGTTATGCAAATTGTCATTGACGGCTTCAATAACGACGTCACTGCCAAAGTGCTAATGGATTACCTTGAAGATATTGTCGGAACGGTATGGAGGTGTAGGCTGAATACTTCTTCAACCCCTCCGGAATCATACCCCAATTTTAACATTGGCACTGATATCCAAAGTACGAACTATTATCAAAGGGTCGAACCCCACGCCTTTGTGCACTTTGCAGGACCTGATTCAGCCAAGTCGGCTTTGGATGCTGCTAAGCATTGCGAGCTTAAATTAGACAACAAATTTTTGAAGGTTAGTTTGGGACCTGAGGATCCATGTAGCATGAAACAAAGGAAGACAATTGACCCTTATAAGCTAGACATTGCGACACTTGAGGTTGGGGTTATGGTTGGCAGAGATGAATTCGTTGTCAGCCAGAGACCACCAGCTACTGTTGGTGGCGACTCTAGGAATTTGGGAGCATGCGGTCATTCATAACCATACAAACTTTTACCAATTATAAATCCAAAAAAAAATATTATACTAATGGCAAGTAGAAATCTAGTTCCAACAAAAATCACATTTAAAATTTAACAAGCATTTCAACTAGTACACAATAGATATTAAAAGACTATATATACTAATGATCTTTCTTTTCGGTTCTCGAATTTCATTCAACGCAATTTCATATTTTGGAATCGTTGCAAAATAGTCTCTATGTCGATAGCGTCAAAAATACTTCGTTCATTTTCAATATATGCGACGAAGCTATCATTTAACTATTGGTGTCTCATTCGATTAGATAACCTACTCTTCACGTATTTCAAAGCCCAAAGAAGCTCTTTCTACATTAACAACAACAAGCCAAACCCTAAAATAATATTTGTAATTGAATGGGAGTTTCAATAAAAATTCGAAAATGTATATGAACAAGATTGATCGAAACAAGAGATTATGTACCACGGCCGACCGGTGAGTGGCGATGCTGACAGAGACCGAAGAGAAGTAAATAAAAGCCCACAGCGATGGAAGAAAATAGATGCGCGAGTGGATGTTTAAGTTTACATGTTAATTTATACAGGTGCATGCATGCTCCACTTTAATTGCTTGTATTATTATTATTTACTTGCATTTGTTTTGCAAGTACTCTCTGATTGTGCACGTTCATTTTATCATAGTTTGCATTTTTCTTGTGGCATTTCTTCTCATTTTCAAGTATTCCAGGACTTTGTACATTTTGCAACAGTTGTGATGCTTTTTGCTCCTAGGGCTGTAAAAAGAATTGTGCCGTTCATAAACTGCTGCTGATAATAAACGGTTTGGGACAATGTTCAGTAAGGGATTGTTTGAGTTTATATATATACACACTAACTTAACAATTTTTAATCAATAAACTTGTTCCCGATCAAAAAAAAAAAAAACTTAATGATTTGAATTTGCATCTCAATTGTAGGCTCATTTACTAATTGGGTTGAGTCCGAACCCTTGGGACCCTTCAATCGGGCCTCCTCTTAATTTTCATCTCAATGTTAGAGCCTCATCTCCATACAAGAAAATCTTAGTAGCAACTAATACGTTTTTGTTAAAGTATTAGTGTTCGATATTTTGGTTCATTAAGATTCGTGAATGACCGTGTCGAGCCGAGTCAAAAATATATTTATAAAAACTAAGAATTAATTATTACTCCGTAGAATAGTGACTAAGTCTCAGTGTCAATCCATAGGGACAATTTGGCTAAGTTACAATGAATTCAATTAACTTCAAAATTAATTAAAGGAGATTGGTTTGATGGTTTTGATGTCAGAAATAATAAAAACTAAAGAGAGCAAAGCAATAATCGAATTGAGTGAAAAATGATGGAGAGAAGATTTAGGGTTTCGAATCCACCCTGACCACATAACAAAACTATGCATAGGGTAGAGCTACTATTCGAATCACAATTGTCAACAAAATATTTGTGATTGTGAAAAGGCATAAATTATCCCACGGCACGAACCGTCTCACTGGCATGGTGTCATACCGCCCAACGGCACGATCCGTCTCACGAGCATAGCCTATCTCAAAACTCCAAGCACAACATTGAAAACTATTGTGTAACTTGTATTTGAAAAACGCGGATATGCACACAGAAGAGATTGAAAGTATTAAAAATCCTTCTGTACAATTGAAAATGAAAGAGTTCTAGTTATACAATCAATCCGAATAAATAAAATCAACCCCTCCACAAAAATAAAATTACTTTGAGCGGAGTTTCTTCTTCCTCCTAAAAAAGAATTAGCCTTGCAATTTTGTGGGACCCGTCGGAAAAATGTTCTAAGAATAATGAACGGTTCGAATTGCTCGTGTGAGACCCAAAAGTGGATCCGCGAGCACACTCTGTACATTTTCTGTGCATTTTCGCCCTTTCTTCTATACACGTAGCAAGATCCCCTTCCTTCTATACTTCTAAGTTCTAATGCCCGGTGTAGTTATCGTGCTTGGGAAGAATTTCTCTTTTGACCAAGACCTAATACTACCAGGTGGACCCAAACCATATACCGTACTTGGCTTCGAAATTGTATTTCCTTCTTCCTTTGATTTCCAAATTTTATTAGCACATAGAAATCTCCACCTAACCTCCTTAATATTCCAATATCAATCTGGGCTTTATTTCGGCACCAAGTAAAATTTGAATTTGGGCATTTTTTTATATCTACAATCACAAAAATAACGCATTAAACTCCAAGTAATAATATTAACGAACATAGTAATGATAAATTAGGGGCTCCAATATGAATATTTACGTGCCTATCATTGAACAAGCTTGAGCCTGATAAACCTAGGCCCGATCGGCTCAAGCTCGTCAAATTGTCATTAACCTTGATTTAGTTAAAAACTTAAGTACTATGATACAAAGTCGAGGAGATGCTTAAAGATTGAGTTGGTCCCCAATCTCGTACCGCAATGATAGGTGTACATTTATACATAGACTTCCACAAGCAATTTCACATAGGATGGACGGTCAAAAACATTAAAAATGCAAGACCAAAAAAACCCTAGGCATCCATCTCTAATGCTGCTAGTGTTCTCTAAAATACTCTGTTCCATCGTCATGTGCCGCAATATGAATTCTGGTAGTGGTGCACCATAGAATTCTGGTAGTATATCATTGAGAATCTTTCATTGCGTTGTGATGTCATTTCAAACGTCTATATCTTTTTACTTGCTATAATGTTTTTAAAGTTTATGAAAATTTTGTCTAATAGAACTTATTGAACTCAATCAAATAAGATCCATATTTCTTTTATAAAATACATTTTGAATTGAAAACTATAAGAGTTCAAAAAAGACACGGATTATCATATAGAGCAAATAAAATGGGACAGAGGGAGTATCAAAAGAGAAAAAGTAAAGTACTAGGGTTGTTCGGTATTTTCGATATCTTTGAAATATAAGTTATCAAATCAGTTGATGTATTTGAGCAAAATGAATTGTTCATTTAACAATTTGTAATCCAAAAATACCGAAATATTGCAATGGAAACTCAGCGTAGTCCTACCAATAAACCATCAAACATCAAAGGAATGAGCACAGACTCTATCGTTGGTCTACGAGACCTCGCAAGAGACAATCAAGAGAGAAGGAAAAAAAAAATTCAATGCGGAGCGAGTACCACGTGGTGCCCACTCGTGCAAATTCGACCATCCAAGAATGCAACGGACTGCCCGGATTGAAAGCGCCGGATGGATTTAAAAAAATAAAATAAAAAAAGAAAAGGAAAATAGTGTTTTCATCTGAGCCGTCTGTTACATTTTTCTGTCCATTACATTTTTTGATGGTCGGACATGCGCGAGCGGGTACCACCATACCAGCACAGAAAAATTCCTCCAAGAAAATAAGCACAAGGGAAATGATTGTAGGACTCTCTTTCTAACTACTAGGTTCACGGCCTCGTGCGTAGCACGAGTATTACGCCCGTTAAACAAACTCACTCTTGACAAATGGGAATAGCCATGATAGTTATCATAAGCAAGTAAGCAACCAAAGGAAGGCGCATGGGAAACAGATAGCTGGACACAGCCACACAGGTCGCGGATTTGTTCCTGGACAGCTGATAAAAATTGGAAAGACCTATGCCAGAGGCACCGGGCCATTCCAATTGTACCGCCAGAATAGTGTCATTTACAGGGTATTTGTAATAATAGCAAGACTTTGAAATTCTTAAGAGATACGCGGCTCATTAGAACACTCAAACAAATAGAGTCGAATACAAAGTTGTCCAAAGCTTCAAAAAAGAATTTTTCCGAATTGCATTACATAAATTTGACCAAACAAGAAAAATATGACCTCATACTGACAAGATAAGATAATGATAATGAACTAATTCTGCAGATTGAGTGATAAAACATTAAAAGCTAGTTGTTGGCAAACCCAATTTCTCAAGTGTGAATGTTCACAAAACTTATCAATTGTTATGTAAGCTCTCAAAAGTTCTGTCACTGATATACTGTAAAACTTGGAGAACTCATACCTTACAGATAGCATCAATTTCATCAAATATGACAACACGTAATTCACTTTGATCCCCTGAGAACAAGAAATGATACCAATAGAAGTAAGAGGGAATGGCATGGAAGTAAGAGCTAATGACCAGAGGAAAAATTTCCCACACTAAGTCTCTTACCCAGAGTTCTCTGGTCCTGTTCAGCGCCAGCAAATAAATCCCTCGCATTCTTCTCAGTTGCACCAACAAATTTGCTTAACACTTCAGGGCCCATTGATGGTCTAGAGTATCATAAATACCAGTGAGCTATTATTATCAAATTAGACAGGACAAATTGCTATTAATAACATATTCCAAAAAAATATCAATTGAATTGAATAAGCAGAACTTCAATGCATCTGAAGTGTGGCATGCAACAAGTTAACTTCAGCTTGCTTGCTTGATTGGAAAATGT
This sequence comes from Vaccinium darrowii, assembly GCA_020921065.1. NCBI lineage: Eukaryota > Viridiplantae > Streptophyta > Magnoliopsida > Ericales > Ericaceae > Vaccinium > Vaccinium darrowii. Next base: position 11,804,206 of record CM037159.1, on the reverse strand, counting down.
TAAATAGAAAGCAACTAAAGGTATATAAGTGGACCCATTGGGTTATCATCCGTTTGAGAAGTTATTTGGTGTTTGTTGATTTAAGTAGCAAGCTGAAGTTAACTTGTTAAATCAACATTGCAATATTTCGGTATTTTTGGATTACAAATTTGTTAAATGAACAATTCATTTTGCTCAAATACATCAACCGATTTGATAATTTATATTTCAAAGATATCGAAAATACCGAACAACCCCTAGTACTTTACTTTTTCTCTTTTGATACTCCCTCTGTCCCATTTTATTTGCTCTATATGATAATACGTGTCTTTTTCAAACTCTTATAGTTTTCAGTTCAAAATGTATTTTATAAAAGAAATATGGATCTTATTTGATTGAGTTCAATAAGTTCTATTAGACAAAATTTTCATTAACTTTAAAAACATTATAGCAAGTAAAAAGATATAGACGTTTGAAATGGCATCACAACGCAATGAAAGATTCTCAATGGTATACTACTAGAATTCTATGGTGATGCTTCACTACCATCAGACAAGCATCACCATAGGTGCACCACTACCAGAATTCATATTGCGGCACATGAAGATGGAACAGAGTATTTTAGAGAACACTAGGAGCATTAATAGTTGTGATGCATTTCATATGGCATTTCTTCTAATTTTTAATAGTTGTGATGCTTTTTTGCTTCTAGGCCTGTAAAAAGGACAATTATACAAAAGATATATTTTTCTTATGGATTAGAAAAGGTCAAATAAGTTTTAAAAAAGGACAATTATACAAAAGAGATATTAACTCAACCATTCTTAGTCAAGCACAATTATGTGGGAATAAAAAAACTTATTTTTATCCTTTTGTTTCGAAAAGTGAACAGGTGGAAGTTTCTGAAATTACCAGCAACCTCAGGGAGGTCAGTGTAATTTACCCTTTTCACTTGTCAGTGTAATTTACCCTCGCAAGATCATTTTATTTCGAAAAAGGGAGAAGATTATATGCTTTTAAGTGATTTTGTAATCTCAGCCGTAGGATGAGATCCAACGGCCCACGTCATTTTTCCCGCACAAGGGCGATTTAAGGGCTCCCTCACCAGAAATGTTTTGTTCCCCCATAACCGTGCTAGACTAAGAATGGTTGAGTTAATATCTCTTTTGTATAATTGTCCTTTTTTTTAAAAACTTATTTGACCTTTTCTAATCTATAAGAAAAATATCTCTTTTATATAATTGTCCTTTTAACAGCCCTAGAAGCAAAAAAGCATCACAACTATTAAAAATTAGAAGAAATGCCATAAGAAAAATACAAAATATGTTAAATTGAATGCGCACAATCAGCTGGCAAAACAAATGCAAGTAAAATACTACTTCCTCCCTCCGTCCATAAAGTTTGTCCTGCACAGAGTTGAAGGACAAAAAAAAAAAAATTTCAAGAAAAAAATTAATTATTTTGCACAAATTAATAGATCAATTTTTTCATAAAATATGTCCGGCACGGAGTCCAACAACTCAAAAAAAATTCGTTCTTTTTAAAAAAAAAAAAAAGAGTTGATTTTTTTCCAAAAAATAATAGAACAAACATTGATCTATTAATTTGTGCAAAAATAATTAATTTTTTTTCGTGAAAAAAGTTTTTTTTTGTCCTTCAACTCTGTGCAGGACAAACTTTATGGACGGAGGGAGGGAGTAGTATTTTACTTTTATTTATTTTGTAGCAGATTGTGCATATTCATTTTAACATATTTTGTATTTTTCTTATGGCATTTCTTCTAATTTTTAAAAGTTGTGATGCTTTTTTGCTTCTAGGGCTGTAAAAAGGACAATTATACAAAAGAGATATTTTTCTTATGGATTAGAAAAGGTCAAATAAGTTTTTAAAAAAAGGACAATTATACAAAAGAGATATTAACTCAACCATTCTTAGTCTAGCACAGTTATGTGGGAATGTAAAACATATTTTTATCGTTTTGTTTGAAAAGTGAACAGGTGGAAGTTTCTGAAATTACTAGCAACCTCAGGGAGGTCAGTGTATTTTACCCTTTTCACTTGTCAGTGTAATTTACCCTCAGCAAGATCATTTTGTTTCAAAAAAGGGAGATCATTATATGTTTTCTCGGTTCAAAAAAAAAAAGGGGAGATCATTTAGACATTTAGAACCCTTTAGTGAGAGAACCAACCAACGCCAACGTCAGAGGGAGCTGAGAGCGACAGAGAGAACCAACCAACGTCTCTGCTACTTCTTTCGGGTTATTTTCTACAGCAATGGCGGTGAGGTCGACGAAACCTAGAGGTGTCAAACGTGTTGTGCTGGCACGGGCACGGCACGGGCACGACACGTCGGTAGGCGGCACGGCACGCCAGAGGCACGGTAAAATCCTGGCACGGCACGGTATAAGTTGGCACGCGGCACGGCACGCGGCACGGAAATGAGCGGGCACGACACGGGCACGGCACGGGCTAAGGTGGCACGTGGCACAACACGACACGGTATTCTACGGGCACGGCACCGGCACGGTAAGAAGTCAACGTGGCACGAGGCACGGCACGGCACGACACGGGCACGAGCACGGGCACGAGCACGGAAGTTGGCACGACACGGCACGACACGGAAGTAGGACATGGCATGGCATGGCACGGCATGGGCACGGAAGTTGGCCTGGCACGGCACGACACGACACAAACACGGAAGTTGGCCTGGCACGGCACGACACGACGGCTCGGCACGGGCACGGCACAAGGCAAAAAAAAATGTTAAATAATTTATTTGTATGTATTTTTTGATAATCACAAACATAAAAAAAAGAATTATTTTTTGGTTGTGTAACTTGTGTTAGTGAATTATATATTTATATCAAGTTTAAAAAAAATTAAGTCATGAACAAAAAAATAAAGAAGAGGGAAAAAGAAGTTACAAAAAATTTATATACTTATTTTATTTTAATTTTGAGAGAGAGAGAGAGAGAGAGAGAGTTTGGACAAAAAAATAAAATAAGCTTTTAAAATAATTTTTGACATGTTTGATAATTGATACATTGCCTTTTATCTAATAAAGATTTTATCTAATGGAAGAGGTGTTTCAGTTTATGTACTATGACATTCCTAGTTCAAACTAATTCTTTGTAGAGAGAGAGAGTTTGGACAAAAAAATAAAATAAGCTTGTAAAATATTTTTTTTCATGTTTGATAATTGATGCGTTGCCTTTTATCTAATAAAGATTTTGAAAAAAAAAATATAGGGAGAGAGAGAGAGAGAGAGATGGACAAAAACAGAAAAAAAAATACAAATTATTTTTATAAAAAAATGATAGAAATTCAAATTATAGGAATTAGATTCTTTTATTAATTTATATTATAGAAATTATTAAATTTTAAATCATAGAAATCATATAAATTATAGAATTATTTTTATTAAATTTGGTTATAGAAAATTATAAATTATACAAATTAAATTTGATTCATTTCATAGTTTCACTGTCTCTCTCTCACAGGAACACAATAATGGGCCTCCATTTTCTGGACCAAATTTCGACGATCGGAACCGTTAGATGAGTTTAAAACGTGTTTTCAGCGTCCTACGCGAGGATTTTGCAAAAAATAATACCCAGAAGTAGTTGATCGGAGTAGATTTTCGTAAAACTACTATACGAAAACCTGGCCCGATCAAGCCCTTTTGGGTTTTTTGTTTTCCCAAATCTTTGCATAGGACCTTAAAAATACGTTTTAAACACATCTACCGGTTCAGATTTTCAAGGAATAGATTATATGGCCTTTAGGGTGTGCATTATAGTGTTCAAATGCCACTGGAAGCACTGAATGTGTTCCGATCGTGTGGTTACCGACATCGGATGATCATCAATTTCGGGGAGAATGATAGAATTGATAAGATGTTAAATCGTATTGGTTTAGATCAAACGTTCAAGAAAAATGAACTAGTATCCACCATTCAATGTTATACATTGAACATACTTAGTTATGAACCAATATATACTGCTATAGTCTAATGTACATTAGTCACACGATCTCAACACAATTTCGACGATCAACACTGACTATTTTGTTTTTCTTGGTGTTTTAGTGAACCTCACAAAAATTTGGACCAATCGGATTTTTAAAAACCCTTCATCGGAAGATTCTGGACGTGAGAATCATTAGTAGGCAAATATTTGTTAACTCTGATCGAGCAGACAAAGATCATAAATATACTTAATTTTTGACATGAATAATATACTATATCCTGCAAAAAATATAGACGGTTCCGATTTTCAATATTAGTCTCGAAAGGCCCTCGAATGATGTATCGTAACTTTACAAGGATTTTCCATACATGTTAATGCAATGCACTACACACACACAATCACAGACACCATTTTTCAGTCCAAAATGGGCTGAATTATTTTTTCCCGCTACAAATTCCCCCCAAACAGCCAAATCCCTAACTCTCTCCCCCCAAAACCAGATCTTAACTCTCTCTCTCTCTCTCTAAGGGTGTGTTTGGAAGTTAGGGAAAGAAAGAGAAAAGAAGGGAAAATAATTAAGAAGGTAATTAGAGGGAAAATTGAAGAGAAAATGGGAGGAAAGTTAAATAGGAATTTGAATATTTTCCTTCCTCTTTTTGTAGAACCAAACAAAGGAAGGGAAAATTTTTAAATTTTCTCTCCCTTTCTCTTTCTTTCCTCAAGAACCAAACAGAGCCTAAATCCCAGAAAAGCTACCAAAAATTGACTATCTTCTTTCAATTCAACCCCACTGGTGGAATCAATTCAATTCAACCCCACTGGCAGACCACCGGTGGAATAAACACGGTTTGGGAGGGGATAACGAGAGGGGGAGCTGTAGGGACCTGCACTCTTTGGGCACCATACGATTTGTACGGGCATTAGAAATATGGACTGGAGTTCGTCGGTAAATTCCTCCAGTGACTTCTTTTGTTCTTTCGATTATCTGACCATCATCGTTTTGCTTATATGATCAGTAGATTGGTACAGGTAATTGAAATTTGGGTTATTGCACTCTATAGAAACATTTACCTAGTAGGATTATTTCTATTGCTAAACCCAATTAAATTGCTGCAATCACACACTTTAGCTGTCATTCGTCCGCCGAGTATTCTCTTGTTAAGGGGTTGGTCTGTGCTTGTCTTAACTTTTCATCTGCAACTTTTGTAGGGTTCAGGTGATTTTTCTGGAAAATCCCACAGCTTGTCCGAGATGGATGTGTGTTAGCTATC